>LR738711.1:887992897-888016053 GCA_902687465.1 Secale cereale | reverse complement strand
TAGGGTTTCCCCCCAAACCCTAGATGCATGGGCCCTAGGGGGGAGGCGCCCAGCCCACTTAGGGGCTGGTTCCCCTCCATATATAGCCCATAGGGCCCTCCGGGGCAGGTGGACCCTCCTAGTGGACCCCCGAAACCCCTTCAGTGGTCCCGGTACAATACCGACACCCCCAAACATATCCGGTGACCGTATATTGACTTCCCATATCTAAACCTTCACCCCCGGACTATTCCGGAACACCTCGTGACGTCCGGGACTCCGAACAACATTCGGTAACCACGTACATACATTCCCTATAACCTTAGCATAATCGAACATTAAGTGTGTAGACCCTACGTGTTCGGGAACCATGCAGACATGACCGAGACATCTCTCCGGCCAATAACCAACAACGGGATCTGGATACCCATGTTGGTTCCCACATGTTCCACGATGATCTTATCGGATGAACCACGATGTCAAGGATTCAATCAATACCGTATACAATTCCCTTTGTCTACCGGTATAGTACTTGCCCGAGATTCGATCGTCGGTATCCCGATACCTTGTTCAATCTCGTTACCGGCAAGTATCTTTACTCGTTCCGTAACACATCATCCCGTGACCAACTCCTTAGTCACATTGAGCTCATTACGATGATGTCTTACCGAGTGGGCTCAGAGATACCTCTCCGTCATACGGAGTGACAAATCCCAGTCTCGATTCGTACCAACCCAACAGATACTTTCGGGGATACCCGTAGTGCAACTTTATAGTCACCCAGTTACGTTGTGACATTTGGCACACCCAAAGCACTCCTACGTTATCCGGGAGTTGCACAATCTCATGGTCCAAGGAAATGATAATTGACATTGGAAAAGCTTTAGCAGACGAACTACACGATCTTGTGATATGCTTAGGATTGGGTCTTGTCCATCACATCATTCTCCTAATGACGTGATCCCGTTATCAACGACATCCAATGTCCATGGTCATGAAACCGTGACCATCTATTGATCAACGAGCTAGCCAACTAGAGGCTCACTAGGGACATATTATGGTCTATGTATTCACACATGTATTACAGTTTCCGGTTAACACAATTACAACATGAACAATAGATGATTATCATGAACAAGGAAATATAATAATAACCATTTTATTATTGCCTCTAGGGCATATTTCCAACAGTCTCCCACTTGCACTAGAGTCAATAATCTAGTTACATTGTGATGAATCGAACACCCATAGAGTTCTGGTGTTAATCATGTTTTGCTCGTGGAAGAGGTTTAGTTAATGGATCTGCGACATTTAGATCAGTGTGAACTTTACAAATATATATGTCTCCATCTTGAATATAACCATGAATGGAGTTGAAACGGCGCTTGATGTGCTTGGTCTTCTTGTGAAACATGGGCTCCTTGGCAATGGCAATAGCTCCAGTGTTGTCACAGAAGAGAGTCATTGGGCCTGACGCGCTTGGAATAACTCCTAGGTCGGTGATGAACTCCTTCATCTAGACTCCTTCCTGTGCTGCTTCAGAAGCAGCTCTGTACTCCGCTTCACATGTAGATGCCGCCACAACGCTTTGCTTGCAACTACACCAGCTGACTGCCCCACCATTCAAAATATACACGTATCCAGTTTGTGACTTGGAGTCATCCGGATCTGTGTTGAAGCTAGCATCGACGTAACCCTTTACGACGAGCTCTTCATCACCTCCATAAACGAGAAACATATCCTTAGTCCTTTTCAGGTACTTCAGGATGTTCTTGACCGTTGTCCAGTGTTCCATTCCGGGATCACTTTGGTACCTCCCCACCAAACTTATGGCAAGGTTCACATCAGGTTTGGTACACAACATGGCATACATAATAGAACCTATGGCTGAGGCATAGGGGATGACACTCATCTTTTCTCTATCTTTTGCCGAGGTCGGGCATTGAGCTGTGCTCAATCTCACACCTTGCATTACAGGCAAGAACCCTTTCTTGGACTGATCCATATTGAACTTCTTCAATATCTTGTCAAGGTATGTGCTTTGTGAAAGACAAATGAGGCGTCTCGATCTATCTCTATAGATCTTGATGCCTAATATGTAAGCAGCTTCTCCAAGGTCCTTCATTGAAAATCACTTATTCAAGTAGGCCTTTATGCTTTCCAAAAGTTCTATATCATTTCCCATCAATAATATGTCATTCACATATAATATGAGAAATGCTACAGAGCTCTCACTCACTTTCTTGTAAATACAGGCTTCTCCATAAGTCTGTATGAACCCAAACGCTTTGATCACTTCATCAAAACGAATGTTCCAACTCCGAGATGCTTGCACCAGCCCATAGATGGAGCGCTAGAGCTTGCATACCTTGTTAGCATTCTTAGGATCGACAAAACCTTCCAGGTGCATCATATACAATTCTTCCTTAAGGAAACCGTTAAGGAATGCCATTTTGACGCCCATTTGCCATATCTCATAATCATAGAATGCGGCAATTGCTAACATGATTAGGACGGACTTCAGCATCGCTACGGGAGAGAAGGTCTCATCGTAGTCAATTCCTTGAACTTGTCGATAACCCTTAGTGATGTCTACTACACAACCTTCTTCTTGTAGACGTTGTTGGGCCTCCAAGTGAAGAGGTTTGTAGGACAGTAGCAAATTTCCCTCAAGGTTTATCAATCCGTAGGAGGCGTAGGATGAAGATGGTCTCTCTCAAACAACCCTGCAACCAAATAACAAAGAGTCTCTTGTGTCCCCAACACACCCAATACAATGGTAAATTGTATAGGTGCACTAGTTCGACGAAGAGATGGTGATACAAGTGCAATATGGATGGTAGATATAGGTTTTTGTAATCTGAAATTATAAAAACAGCAAGGTAGCAAGTGTTAAAAGTGAGCATAAACGGTGTTGCAATGATAGGAAACAAGGCCTAGGGTTCATACTTTCACTAGTGCAAGTTCTCTCAACAATAATAACATAGATGGATCATATAACTATCCCTCAACATGCAACAAAGAGTCACTCCAAAGTCACTAATAGCGGAGAACAAATGAAGAGATTATGGTAGGGTACGAAACCACCTCGAAGTTATTCTTTCTGATCGATCTATTCAAGAGTCGGTAGTAAAATAACACGAAGCTATTCTTTCCGTTCGATCTATCATAGAGTTCATACTAGAATAACACCTTAAGATACAAATCAACCAAAACCCTAATGTCACCTAGATACTCCATTGTCACCTCAAGTATCCGTGGGCATGATTATACGATATGTATCACACAATCTCAGATTCATCTATTCAACCAACACAAAGAACTTCAAAGAGTGCCCCAAAGTTTCTACCGGAGAGTCAAGATGAAAATGTGTGCCAACCCCTATGCATAGATTCCCAAGGTCACAGAACCCACAAGTTGATCACCAAAACATACATCAAGTAGATCACGTGATATCCCATTGTCACCCCAGATAAGCACATGCAAGACATACATCAGGTGTTCTCAAATCCTTAAAGACTCAATCCGATAAGATAACTTCAAAGGGAAAAATCAATTCATCACAAGAGAGTAGAGGGGAAGAAACATCATAAGATCCAACTATAATAGCAAAGCTCGCGATACATCAAGATCGTGCCATCTCAAGAACACGAGAGAGAGAGAGAGAGAGAGAGAGAGAGAGAGAGAGTGAGAAGAGAGAGAGAGAGAGAGAGAGAGAGAGAGAGAGAGAGAGAGAGAGAGAGAGAGAGAGATCAAACACATAGCTACTGATACATACCCTCAACCCCGAGGGTGAACTACTCTTCCCTCGTCATGGAGAGCGCCGGGATGATGAAGATGGCCACCGGAGAGGGATTCCCCCCTCCGGTAGGGTGCCGGGACGAGTCTAGATAGGTTTTCGGTGGCAACAGAGGCTTTCGGCAGCGGAACTCCCGATCTAGGTTACTTTCTGGAGGTTTCAGTATATATACGAGGTGTTGGAGTCGGGGGCATGTAAAGGGGGTATCCAGGCTGTCCACGAGTGTAATGCCCAGGATGGAGTTATACCTCCTACGTGTCGAGGCACGACTTAAAGGCATAAATCCATCCTAGAATGATCTCAAGTTTGGTATCTTTGCACGACTCATGTAAAAGAGGGATTAAATTGCAAAAGGAGATAGTTGGCTTACACTCGCCACTTCACACAATACATTACATAAGCAATCATCATACAGAACATCACAGCCCATCTAAGGGTAAGATCCAAAGAAAGATACCAAAACAACATAAAGCCACAGGTCAGGATCGAATCCTAGTAGAAACCACTACTGAACATCGAAACGTCACAAACATACGGTCACACTCTTCAACGAGCTTCCAGTGAAGAACTTGAACCAACTCCTGCATCGAACTCGGCTGAACCTGCATCTGGTGTGGTGAAGTAACTGTGAGCCACAGAGGACTCAGCAATCCCGTTCCTGGGTAACAAGACTATTTAAGCCTTGGGTGAGGACAAGGCTGAAGAAAGAATATGAGGTGAAGGAAAACAAACAAGAGTCTGCAGCAGCAACTAGCACTAACTTACGCAAAAGAGAGCGAGAAGAGGAGGCGCATCGGTCGAGAGATGATCACGAAGTGATCCTAACTAAGCCGGTCAAACATAACCCCACCGTGTTCAACTCCCGAATCCCTATTCGGAAATTGACAGTCACGGTACACACGCTGGTAGTGTATTGAAACATTGTGTCAAGTTATCTACAACCGGAATTAACAAGCTCCCATCTGCCACATAACCGCGGGCACGGCTTTCGAAAGTTCAAACCCTGCAGGGGTGTTCCAACTTGGCCCATCACAAGCCCACGATCCGCGGAGTCGCAACTCCATAGTTGGGAAGACCCGAGTATTCTCGGAATCCCGTGCTCAAGTTAAACCGAACTAAGGTAAGGCTAATCCAGCAAATCCTCCCGGCGTGCCGACACCCTGATAGTAGCCGCGCGTATCTCGTCTCAGGCCACGACCGGATGGGTGATCCCACAGGTTTTTACCAAACCTTGAGTTTCCCCAAGGCGGCCCCGCAGTCTCCCCGTTTGGGACCAACACCATCAGCACTGGCCCCCCCTGCTATGTAGAATTAAGAATCCTCGGGTAGCGCTAACTCCCTATGCAATTTAATTAATTAAATAAGTTGTTATTATGAGGCAAATTAAAACCAAAGTTGGGCCTTGCTGGAGGAGTTTTATTCAAAGTCGAACTGTCAAGGGGTCCCCATTACACCCATCGTGTTAGGAACGCAAAATCAAGGAACATAATGCCGGTTTATCGGCGCCTAAGGTGGCATGAGTGGAACAAAACACCGAGCAAAAGGCCAAGCCTTCCACCCATGCCCAGTATATAGGTGTGTTAATAAAATTAATAGATATTGTGATAAAACCAACAACAAGTTCCCTCCTGGAACGGACTTCATCTTCACCTGCAACTAACAACGCTATAAGAGGAACCGAGCAAGCGAGGCTGAGCAAGCGGGTAACATAGCCAAACAGTGGTTTTGCTAGGAAGGTTTCAAATGTTAGAGGTTTCATGGCAACAAGGAGAGGCTGACATAAAAGATGGGTATCGCGACATGTAACGATAGCATCGAGACAACTAAGCATGGCAATGGTAGTAAAGGTATCCAAGGGTATGATCATCTTGCCTGGGATTCCACAAGGGAGAAGAACGGATCCACGAAGTAGACGGAGCAACAGTCGAGCGAATCCTCACAACTCCGGAACGAAACCGAAGCTAACAAGAGAAGCAACCGGAAAGAAACAAACAACACGGTAAACACACAAGCATAAACATGGCATACGATGCACAAGCAAGCATGATGCATGCCCGGTTTAATTATGCATGGCAGGGCAAGGTGCACAAACAACACTACAAGTTAAGTGGAGCTCAATATGCAACGAGTTGCATATTGACGAAACACCACATATTAATTATTTAGTTGACTCTCATTATTAACAAGACAAGATTAAATGTTTTTAACATGGCAAGAGGTGAAGCTTAAAGAAACTACACTATTAAGACATTTTAAATGAGGCCGGAAATAACAACAACAAGTCCGGAAAAATCCCCATGAGCATGTTTAATAATTATAAGCAAACAACAATTAACATTTATAATGTTGTTAAATGATGCGGATGAGATGCTCAAGTTTATGCAAGTTTTAAAAGGTTGACTTAAAAGAGATAAGAAGTATTGTCACCGTGGTGGAAGAAAGGGGTGCCACGGCAACGATCCGAAAATGATGCAACGCATCATATCGGTTCCGGCAACTCGTTGAGAGTCCGGTGCACAACAAAAGGTGGAGTGAACGAGTCAAACGAGAAGATGGGGTGTTCCCGTTGCCGGGTTCCCACGAGTCGATGACGAGGCAACCGAGGGACATGTCAAACGGACGAAACGACACGGAGCACACAAGGAAGCATTACATACAACCACAACAAGCATGCACGGGGTCATCCACGGGGTCGTCTCGGTGTACCTTCGAAGCGTGCGTTTCGGGGCGGTTCGAGCTCGTAGAGGAAGAAGGCGTTCACGCGATTCGTAGAGGAAGTAGTGGTAGTAGTTGTACACGGCCGTAGAGGGAAGTAGTGGTACACGAGTCGTGGTACACGGGGCGACGGTAGTGGTACACGGCGACGTCGGGGTACACGTGTAGTGGGAAGTAGTTGTTCCATTCGTCTTGGCGGTTCCACGACGGCGGTAGTTGTTCACGGTCATCGGTAGTCGTTCGAGTCGTCGTGGACGAAGTGGAACTTGGTCTCGGCGCATCGAAGGGGTACTTGTCGCATCGTCTTGTGTCGTGTAGGCGTACACGGGGCGTTTTGTAGATGTACTCATATCCGTAGCCGTTCACGAGCTCGTCTTCCGTAGATGTACACGTTCTCTGTCAAGTCAACAGCAAAAGCCACCAAACAACACAAAAACTACAGCAGCTAAATCAAGGGTAGCACGAGGCCACGGCAACAGCACGCGAGGCGACGGCCGCGGGATCCGGTGGCCGGACGCGGGGCTCGCGGCAAGGCAGCAGGGGGCGGCGCCCAGAAGAGGCAGCAGGGGCCCTCGTCGCGGGAAGGGCCAGCGTCCATGGCGCAGAGGAGAGGCGCTCAGGGCCCCGACCTGACGCACGGAGGGAGAAGGCGCAGGGACTCGCAGCTCCGGGCGCTCCTAGGCGCTGACGAGGAGATGGCGAGGCGGCCACGGCAGCAGGTCGCAGCAGAGAAGAGGCTCGGCGGCGCCGGCCTGCGGTGGATGACGGGGAAGGCGGGCGCGGCGGCGGAAGGACGCCGGAGGACGGCCGGCGCGTCGGGGTGGCTCCCGACCAGCCCGTCGGCTCGCTGGGCGCGGCCCTCTTGCGAGGCGCCAGGGCACGGGAGGAGATCCTCGGCCGGTGGAGGCTTCTGGCGAGCGGGCGGAAGGGAGCTCGAGGAGGGCGCGGGAGGTCTCGAGGTCGTAGTGAAACGGGGGCTCGGGGGAGATCGAGAGGAGTGCGGGGCGCCGAGGGAGAGAAGAGCGAGACTGGGTCGGGCGAGAGAAGACTCCTGGCGGCGGCTCGGGAAGAAAAACGGGAGCGAGGCTCCGCTAGCTAGGGTTAGGGGGAAACGGGCCTTGGGCCAGAGGGAGATGGGCCGGATGGACCAGGAGGAGAGGGGGCTGCGGGAGGAAAAGGCCTTGGGCCCAAGGAGACCAGAGGCTGGGCTCTTAGGGAGAGGAGAAGGAGGCTGGACTCTCTGCTGTTAATAAGAAGAGAGAAAGAAAGAAGAAAAAGAAGATAGAGACAAGATTAGAAAAAAAAAGGAAAGAGGGGTTAGGAGAAAAGTTAGCACAAGGGAATAGTTTTCTCGGGCTCATCAAAATGAGCACGGTCCGAGAAAAATAGAAAAGGCGTGAACGAGATATAATTCAAACGCATTTGAATTTAATCCAAATGGGTTTGAACTAAGACGTGATAAAGGAAGTGTCCAAAAAATGTCCGGAATTTTGGAGGAGCCTCGAAACAACGGAAAAGAATTATTGGCAAGAATTTGAAGGTGAAACTAGAATTAAGAGACATGGGGAAAATTATGCAAGTGTGTTATGGTGATTCCGGAGCAATGGAATATTATTTATATAGCTCCCTAAAATATTGAGAGGCTTTTATATGTTATAAAGAGAAGTCATTCTTCCCTCGATTTAAATGGACTGAAGGTCCACACGAATTATTTAGGTTGAGATGCAAAAAATTAAAATGACATGATGGCATGATGACATGATGCAAAAATAAATAACACAAGCACAAAGAACACACGGGAGACCCCGGAACATCTGGAATCTTCTGGAAGCTTCTGGGACGTCAGTCTCGGGCGTCACAACTCTCCCACACTAACAGAGGATCTCGACCCGAGATCCTAGAGATATCACCGGGTAAAAACGGAAGAGGAAGAGGTAAAACAAAGTTGCTTCTTCGACAGACGAGTGAAACCAAGGAACCTTGAGAGGTTGAACAAGTTGAAAGAAGAAAGCAATGGAGATGAACGAAGTTAAGAGCACTTCGGTAAAAGGAGGAACAAGGAGTATTACGAGAACCTTGAAGGTTGAAAGACATGAAAACAAGAGCTCATGAACCAAAAGAATATGAAACTGCGATGGTATAGCCAAGGAATAAGAATGACAGAATTTGGACAGCACTCCGTCTGAAAATGGAAGGAATTAACAAGAACTAGAGAAGATGGAGTGATACTTGATGAAAACAACAACACACAACCTCCGGAACAATTAAAAGATTGGCACAAGAGGTAAGAAGGATTCAGACAGCACTCCGGTTAGAAGATATGCAAAACTAGATAAGATGAGGGAACTAGAATGTAGGTGACAACATTCCAGTTAAATGATAAGCAAGGGAAAGAACATGATCTTGAAAAGAAAACAAGATGATGGTTAAAGAGAGATCATCACAAAGCCTCCGGAATGAAAGAATAGATGCAAGATCGTTGGGAAGAAAGAACGGAGAAGAAAAATATGACAACTTCTCTCAAAATTAAATTTGAAAGAGCATCTTACGAAGAAGGGTTGAATAGAGTTGTTGGAATTCAACAACGAAAGAATAAGTTTGATGTGGGCTTATGTAAAACATCTCAAAGTTATGAGGTGACAACCGGCCACTAACTTAAACAATTGATTGGATTGAGATCAACAAGGAGATGATAAACTTAATTCACCGGAATGATAAATGAAGAACTTGGGTCATTTATAAGCACCACAATAACAACAATCCTTAGGGAAAGCTTTTAGGTGAGATACAACCCAAGATAACTCCAACGAATAAATGAGGGGTTGAAAGGATCTCCTAAAGAGAAGAAAAGATGGTTTTAGATATCTCATTCTTGACAACTTGTGAATCTTAAAACATGAAGGAAAATTGTCAAAAATGACATAACACCATCTGAAAGGATAAGGTAGAAGGATTGCAAATGGAAAGCATGATGAAAATGCTTGAGCTCCAACAAGAATCTTGATGAAGTCTTCGAGGATGAATTAAATGATGATGAACCACCATGAGAACTCCGGTAATGAAAGCATGAGAAGTGAACGATGAAAAGAATAAGATTCAAGGCCTGCGATGAATTAGATGGAGCTTTGAAATGATGAAATTGAAATAACTTGGAGCTCCGGAAAAGAAGATGAACAACTTAGAACCGAGAATATGATATGATGAACAAGCTCCGGAAAACAAAGATTAAAACACCTTGAAGGAATAAGAATAAGAATTATGTAATGCATCTCCTTCACCAATTTAAATTGATGACAACCAAAGGATTTGGCATACTACTTATTCTCGTTGGAAAGGATTAGAGAGATCTCGGACAAGCTTGGGTAAATCTTCAACGAACCACCGGTAGGATTATGAAAGAACAAAATGAATTAAAACGATAACAACGGAAGGGTAAACTTGAAAGAACCACCGTAAGAATTAGGAGACGAACGAAGAGACATCAATGAAGAATATTTGGAGGACGAAGTTGAAAACTGAGAAGGAAGAAATCTTCTGAAATGATGGCCTTCGGAGGATCACAATGAGAAGAACTCAAGAATTGCTCACAATCAGGACAATAATGAGGATGGCAAGAAGGTAGAACCACAACTCTTGAGAGAACGGCCAAGATTTAAGAGAAACACTTCTCCGGTCTTCAGATGTTGATAATGAAGACGAGAAATGCCATGAAGAATTGTTGAGCACTCCGGAATGAAGAATTAAAAAGGTTGAACCAATGATGAAAAGAATTTGAAAGCGATCTTGGAGAAGGCATGTGACTGATGGAGATCATTCTTACGTCACACTTGAAAAGAGTTTGAGAATACTCCGGAAATAGAAGAGTCAGGTAAGATCCTGGAAAAGACCTGTGGGTTAAGGCCCACTCAAAAAAATCACCGTTGAAAAGATTGCTTGAGATATTGCACCGGTTGAAATAAATGGCTTGAATAAGATGACAATCCTCAGAAATAGCTTGAAAGGACTAAGAATGGAATTATGAATCTTCAGCACTCCGGATATGAATAGCAAGAGGAGAATGATTAATTGGTGCACCGGAATAAGAAAGCATTGGGAAAAGAGGAAAAGGATAAGATCAACACCGAAATCTTGAATTATATCCACCGATAGAATTATGAAAACAAAAGAATGATGAACTTGACGCTCTTGAACATCTTCACGATAAATCACCGGATAAGAACATTGAAGGAAAAGAATGAAGAAATATCACATGAATAAAATGGATATTTCATTAGAGAATTGCTGGCTCCAAGAAGAAGGGTGGGAGGGTGGGGAAAAACAAAGACAACTTGGGATGAACAAAATGGACACCGGTTGAAAAAAGAATTTAACATGACCATCTTGATGGTTACGAAGGACTAGCACTCCCATATAAATATGAGACACCGATTAGGAAAGGTATGGAATCAACATTTGACATCGAAGCAACTCGAATACCAGAATCAAAACAAAACAAAGGATAGAAGTTGCAGAAGAATCTTCACAATATCATCCGAACAGAGGATCGAACGAATGAATTCTGTAGGTACATCACTGGTCGAGAAGCCACTTGGAGAACAAAATGAAAATAAAAAGGAACAAGGATCAGATAGAACAAATACAAGATAGAAGTTTCGTTCGACATCTTCGTGCTGAAAGCTCATGGAACGTGTTACAAAAGGGTTTTGCAATCCCCGGATCAGCATAGCCAAGGACCCTTTAAGATGCAACTCCCGATCAGAACAAGTCCATAAAACCACTTCACTCAATGTAGAACCCCGAACTTCATATCGAGCATCCGTTGGAAGAATGCCTAGAACTACTGGATGAACCCACCTATAGATTTCCGAAAGTTCCCAGTTATGCAATCAGGTGTTGGGGATACACGGGAAGCACCGCGCAATCAACTCTAAACCTACATCTAGGTGTATCCATCCTTCAACACATAACCAGTCTTTCTCGGAAACTGTTTACCTCGGACCTTCGAAAAGCATCCACTATAACAAGCTATGGCAATACTCTCGAACTACCTCCCCAGTACTGGGTGATGTCGGGGTTATCTTGCCACTGGCCGTATAGGAGAGATTTTCGATGTCGGCCGTCTTAAGTATTTAGTACTGCCGCGATATGCTTGTTACAATGATACCCCGAAGCTCAACTCCTCGGTAACAGGAGGCATCGAGAACAATATCCTTGTCACAAGAACATCGAACAATCCCAGAATACTCGCGAGATCCTAAAAAAAATTTGGTGCAATTTTTGAAAGTAGAAGAGTCAAGAGTAGACGTCAGGAGTCCTCACCAGAGAGAAAGGGATGAGAAGCAAAGAAATCCTACTCTCCGATATAATATAGGACTCAAAAAGTTTTCAGTGTGTGCCTAGACTCAACCGTCAACGATTCGATCAATCAGTGGGGGCTTCTAGGTCGGAGAAGGCTCTGATACCAACTTGTAATGCCCAGGATGGAGTTATACCTCCTACGTGTCGAGGCACGACTTAAAGGCATAAATCCATCCTAGAATGATCTCAAGTTTGGTATCTTTGCACGACTCATGTAAAAGAGGGATTAAATTGCAAAAGGAGATAGTTGGCTTACACTCGCCACTTCACACAATACATTACATAAGCAATCATCATACAGAACATCACAGCCCATCTAAGGGTAAGATCCAAAGAAAGATACCAAAACAACATAAAGCCACAGGTCAGGATCGAATCCTAGTAGAAACCACTACTGAACATCGAAACGTCACAAACATACGGTCACACTCTTCAACGAGCTTCCAGTGAAGAACTTGAACCAACTCCTGCATCGAACTCGGTTGAACCTGCATCTGGTGTGGTGAAGTAACTGTGAGCCACAGAGGACTCAGCAATCCCGTTCCCGGGTAACAAGACTATTTAAGCCTTGGGTGAGGACAAGGCTGAAGAAAGAATATGAGGTGAAGGAAAACAAACAAGAGTCTGCAGCAGCAACTAGCACTAACTTACGCAAAAGAGAGCGAGAAGAGGAGGCGCATCGGTCGAGAGATGATCACGAAGTGATCCTAACTAAGCCGGTCAAACATAACCCCACCGTGTTCAACTCCCGAATCCCTATTCGGAAATTGACAGTCACGGTACACACGCTGGTAGTGTATTGAAACATTGTGTCAAGTTATCTACAACCGGAATTAACAAGCTCCCATCTGCCACATAACCGCGGGCACGGCTTTCGAAAGTTCAAACCCTGCAGTGGTGTTCCAACTTGGCCCATCACAAGCCCACGATCCGCGGAGTCGCAACTCCATAGTTGGGAAGACCCGAGTATTCTCGGAATCCCGTGCTCAAGTTAAACCGAACTAAGGTAAGGCTAATCCAGCAAATCCTCCCGGCGTGCCGACACCCTGATAGTAGCCGCGCGTATCTCGTCTCAGGCCACGACCGGATGGGTGATCCCACAGGTTTTTACCAAACCTTGAGTTTCCCCAAGGCGGCCCCGCAGTCTCCCCGTTTGGGACCAACACCATCAGCACTGGCCCCCCCTGCTATGTAGAATTAAGAATCCTCGGGTAGCGCTAACTCCCTATGCAATTTAATTAATTAAATAAGTTGTTATTATGAGGCAAATTAAAACCAAAGTTGGGCCTTGCTGGAGGAGTTTTATTCAAAGTCGAACTGTCAAGGGGTCCCCATTACACCCATCGTGTTAGGAACGCAAAATCAAGGAACATAATGCCGGTTTATCGGCGCCTAAGGTGGCATGAGTGGAACAAAACACCGAGCAAAAGGCCAAGCCTTCCACCCATGCCCAGTATATAGGTGTGTTAATAAAATTAATAGATATTGTGATAAAACCAACAACAAGTTCCCTCCTGGAACGGACTTCATCTTCACCTGCAACTAACAACGCTATAAGAGGAACCGAGCAAGCGAGGCTGAGCAAGCGGGTAACATAGCCAAACAGTGGTTTTGCTAGGAAGGTTTCAAATGTTAGAGGTTTCATGGCAACAAGGAGAGGCTGACATAAAAGATGGGTATCGCGACATGTAACGATAGCATCGAGACAACTAAGCATGGCAATGGTAGTAAAGGTATCCAAGGGTATGATCATCTTGCCTGGGATTCCACAAGGGAGAAGAACGGATCCACGAAGTAGACGGAGCAACAGTCGAGCGAATCCTCACAACTCCGGAACGAAACCGAAGCTAACAAGAGAAGCAACCGGAAAGAAACAAACAACACGGTAAACACACAAGCATAAACATGGCATACGATGCACAAGCAAGCATGATGCATGTCCGGTTTAATTATGCATGGCAGGGCAAGGTGCACAAACAACACTACAAGTTAAGTGGAGCTCAATATGCAACGAGTTGCATATTGACGAAACACCACATATTAATTATTTAGTTGACTCTCATTATTAACAAGACAAGATTAAATGTTTTTAACATGGCAAGAGGTGAAGCTTAAAGAAACTACACTATTAAGACATTTTAAATGAGGCCGGAAATAACAATAACAAGTCCGGAAAAATCCCCATGAGCATGTTTAATAATTATAAGCAAACAACAATTAACATTTATAATGTTGTTAAATGATGCGGATGAGATGCTCAAGTTTATGCAAGTTTTAAAAGGTTGACTTAAAAGAGATAAGAAGTATTGTCACCGTGGTGGAAGAAAGGGGTGCCACGGC
This sequence comes from Secale cereale, assembly GCA_902687465.1. Taxonomy (NCBI): domain Eukaryota; kingdom Viridiplantae; phylum Streptophyta; class Magnoliopsida; order Poales; family Poaceae; genus Secale; species Secale cereale. Next base: position 888,001,862 of record LR738711.1, on the reverse strand, counting down.
AACGATCCGAAAATGATGCAACGCATCATATCGGTTCCGGCAACTCGTTGAGAGTCCGGTGCACAACAAAAGGTGGAGTGAACGAGTCAAACGAGAAGATGGGGTGTTCCCGTTGCCGGGTTCCCACGAGTCGGTGACGAGGCAACCGAGGGACATGTCAAACGGACGAAACGACACGGAGCACACAAGGAAGCATTACATACAACCACAACAAGCATGCACGGGGTCATCCACGGGGTCGTCTCGGTGTACCTTCGAAGCGTGCGTTTCGGGGCGGTTCGAGCTCGTAGAGGAAGAAGGCGTACACGCGATTCGTAGAGGAAGTAGTGGTAGTAGTTGTACACGGCCGTAGAGGGAAGTAGTGGTACACGAGTCGTGGTACACGGGGCGACGGTAGTGGTACACGGCGACGTCGGGGTACACGTGTAGTGGGAAGTAGTTGTTCCGTTCGTCTTGGCGGTTCCACGACGGCGGTAGTTGTTCACGATCATCGGTAGTCGTTCGAGTCGTCGTGGACGTAGTGGAACTTGGTCTCGGCGCATCGAAGGGGTACTTGTCGCATCGTCTTGTGTCGTGTAGGCGTACACGGGGCGTTTTGTAGATGTACTCATATCCGTAGCCGTTCACGAGCTCGTCTTCCGTAGATGTACACGTTCTCTGTCAAGTCAACAGCAAAAGCCACCAAACAACACAAAAACTACAGCAGCTAAAACAAGGGTAGCACGAGGCCACGGCAACAGCACGCGAGGCGACGGCCGCGGGATCCGGTGGCCGGACGCGGGGCTCGCGGCAAGGCAGCAGGGGGCGGCGCCCAGAAGAGGCAGCAGGGGCCCTCGACGCGGGAAGGGCCAGCGTCCATGGCGCAGAGGAGAGGCGCTCAGGGCCCCGACCTGACGCACGGAGGGAGAAGGCGCAGGGACTCGCAGCTCCGGGCGCTCCTAGGCGCTGACGAGGAGATGGCGAGGCGGCCACGGCAGCAGGTCGCAGCAGAGAAGAGGCTCGGCGGCGCGGGCCTGCGGTGGATGATGGGGAAGGCGGGCGCGGCGGCGGAAGGACGCCGGAGGACGGCCGGCGCGTCGGGTGGCTCCCGACCAGCCCGTCGGCTCGCTGGGCGCGGCCCTCTTGCGAGGCGCCAGGGCACGGGAGGAGATCCTCGGCCGGTGGAGGCTTCTGGCGAGCGGGCGGAAGGGAGCTCGAGGAGGGCGCGGGAGGTCTCGAGGTCGTAGTGAAACGGGGGCTCGGGGGAGATCGAGAGGAGTGCGGGGCGCCGAGGGAGAGAAGAGCGAGACTGGGTCGGGCGAGAGAAGACTCCTGGCGGCGGCTCGGGAAGAAAAACGAGAGCGAGGCTCCGCTAGCTAGGGTTAGGGGGAAACGGGCCTTGGGCCAGAGGGAGATGGGCCGGATGGACCAGGAGGAGAGGGGGCTGCGGGAGGAAAAGGCCTTGGGCCCAAGGAGACCAGAGGCTGGGCTCTTAGGGAGAGGAGAAGGAGGCTGGACTCTCTGCTGTTAATAAGAAGAGAGAAAGAAAGAAGAAAAAGAAGATAGAGACAAGATTAGAAAAAAAAGGAAAGAGGGGTTAGGAGAAAAGTTAGCACAAGGGAATAGTTTTCTCGGGCTCATCAAAATGAGCACGGTCCGAGAAAAATAGAAAAGGCGTGAACGAGATATAATTCAAACGCATTTGAATTTAATCCAAATGGGTTTGAACTAAGACGTGATAAAGGAAGTGTCCAAAAAATGTCCGGAATTTTGGAGGAGCCTCGAAACAACGGAAAAGAATTATTGGCAAGAATTTGAAGGTGAAACTAGAATTAAGAGACATGGGGAAAATTATGCAAGTGTGTTATGGTGATTCCGGAGCAATGGAATATTATTTATATAGCTCCCTAAAATATTGAGAGGCTTTTATATGTTATAAAGAGAAGTCATTCTTCCCTCGATTTAAATGGACTGAAGGTCCACACGAATTATTTAGGTTGAGATGCAAAAAATTAAAATGACATGATGGCATGATGACATGATGCAAAAATAAATAACACAAGCACAAAGAACACACGGGAGACCCCGGAACATCTGGAATCTTCTGGAAGCTTCTGGGACGTCAGTCTCGGGCGTCACAACGAGGCAGGAGGGCGCGCCCAGGGGGCACTAAAAAAAAGACACATTCGTGACATTTTGGGCCAAAACACGGTATCATCATAGATGTGGTGGGGTCCTACTTCTATGACAAAAAATCATGACAGAAAATGGGCTTTTCGTCCTGGGCGGGCCGGAGACGTAGCTGCATGACATTCTTTGGGCCGTCCATGATGGAAAAAACCATGGTAAAAGCGAGGGCGAGGAAAATATCGGGGTGTTCCCGGTTACGGTGGGTGGTCGGGGCCGAGCGATGCGCGTTTCTCTCGTACACGCATGCGCGTGGGTGCGAGGCGTTGGGCTCTAACTGAACCAGAGCGAGGCGCTGGGCCCTAATTGAACCCGAGCGATTGCACTACAGGCTACGCGTTACTGAACCCGAGCGATCGATCGATGGCTGTTAACTGGATCCGATCGAGCGATTCCTTCGCTACTTCTGCTAACTGAAGCCGATCGATGCTGCCTGATACGTCTCCAACGTATCTATAATTTTTTATTGTTCCATGCTATTATTTATGATGTTTTCGATGTTTAATGGCCTTTGCTATACACTTTTATATTATTTTTGAGACTAACCTACTAACCCAAAGGCCCAGTCCAGATTGCTGTTTTTTGCCTGTTTCAGGGTTTTACAGAAAAGGGATATCAAACAGAGTCCAAACGGAATGAAACCTTTGGGAGAGATATTTTTGGAGAAAATCACGCACGGGAGACTTGAAAAGCACGGAGTAGGGCACACGTGGCGCCCACGGGGGTGGGGGGCGCCCCTATAGTGCGTGCCCCCCTGCCTCGTGGGCCCCACGTTTGGCCCCCGGTGCCCTCCTTCCTCCTATATATACCTACGTACCCCGAAACCATCAGAACAACAGAGAAAACCCTAGTTCCACCGCCGTAACCTTCTGTTCCCGTGAGATCCCATCTTGGGGCCTGTTCCGGAGCTCCGCCGGAGGGGGGGATCTTCCATGGAGTGCTTCTACATCATCATCATCGCCTCACCATGAGTTGTGAGTCGTTTACCATAGACCTTCGAATCCATAGCTAGTATCTAGATGGCTTCTTCTCTCTCTTTGGATCTCAATACAAAGTTCTCCTTGGTCTTCGAGGAGATCTATTCGATGTAATCTATTTTTGCGGTGTGTTTGTCGAGATCCGATGAATTGTGGGTTTATGATCAAGATTATCTATGAGAAATATTTGGTTCTTCTCTGAACTCTTTATGTATGATTATAATATCCTTGCAAGTCTCTTCGAATTATTGGTTTGGTTTGGCCTACTAGATCTATAGTTCTTGCAATGGGAGAAGTGCTTGGCTTTGGGTTCAATCTTGCGGTGTCCTTGCCCAGTGACAGTAGGGGCAGCAAGGCACGTATTCTATTGTTGCCATCGAGGATAAAAAGATGGGGTTTATATCACTAAGTTTGAGTTTATCCCTCTACATCATGTCATCTTGCTTAAGGCGTTACTCTATTCTTATGAGCTTAATACACTAGATGCATGCTGGATAGCGGTCGATGTGTAGAGTAATAGTAGTAGATGCAGAATCGTTTCTGTCTACTTGTCTCGGACGTGATGCCTATATATAATGATCATGCCTAGATAGTCTCATAATCATTCGCTTTTCTATCAATTGCTCGACAGTAATTTGTTTACCCGCCGTAGAATATCGCTATCATGAGAGAAGCCACTAGAGAACACTATGGCCCCCGGATATATTCTCAACATATCAATCTACAATCTACTTTACTCTTCTGCTTTTACTTTCTGTTCTTATAATCAATAATACCAAAAATATCAAACTATCATCTCTATCAGATCTCACTTTCGTAAGTGACCGTAAAGGGATTGACAACCCCTTATCGCGTTGGCTACGAAGTTCTTATTTTTTTGTGCAGGTGCGAGGGACTCGCGCGTGGTCTCCTACTGGATTGATACCTTGGTTCTCAAAAACTGAGGGAAATACTTAGGCTACTGTGCTGCATCTCCCTTTCCTCTTCGAGGGAATACAAAGCAAGCTCGAGAAGTAGCAAGAAGAATTTTTGGCGCCGTTGCCGGGGAGGCTTACGCAAAAGTCATGTACCAAGTACCTATGACAAACCCTTATCCTTCGCATTACATGTTTTTGCCTCTCGTTTTCCTCTCCCCCACTTCACCCTTGCCGTTTTATTTGCCCTTCTTCTATCGTGTGTTTATCGTTCGCTTGCTTCTTGTTTGCTTGTGTATGTTGGATTGCTTGCTTGTCACTATGGCTCAGAACAATACCAAATTGCGTGACTTCTCCAATACCAACAATAATGATTTTATTAGCACTCCGATTGCTCCTATTAACGGTGCTGAATCTTGTGATATCAATGCTGCTCTGTTGAATCTTATCATTAAAGATCAATTTTTCGGCCTTCCTAGTGAAGATGCCGCTACCCATCTAAACAACTTTGTTGATTTGTGTGATATGCAAAAGAAAAGGGATATGGATAACGATATTGTTAAATTGAAGTTATTTCCATTTTCACTTAGAGATCGTGCTAATACTTGGTTTTCCTATTTGCCTAGAAATAGTATTGATTCGTGGAATAAGTGCCAAGATGCTTTTATCTCTAATTATTTCCCTCCTTCTAAGATCATCTCTCTTAGAAACGACATTATGAATTTTAAGCAACTAGATCATGAGCATGATGCACAAGCTTGGGAGAGAATGAAACTAATGATATGTAATTGCCCTACACATGGTTTGAACTTATGGATGATTATTCAAAACTTTTATGCTGGCTTGAATTTTGCTTCTAGAAATCTTTTAGATTCGGCCGCAGGAGGCACTTTCATGGAAACTACCTTAGGAGAAGCTACCAAAATCCTAGATAATATTATGGTTAATTATTCTCATTGGCACACCGAAAGATCTACCAGTAAAAAAGTGCATGCTATTGAAGAAATTAGTGTTTTGAGTGGAAAGATGGATGAACTTATGAAATTATTTGCTGCTAAGAGTGCTTCCTATGATCCTAATGATATGCCTCTGTCTACTTTTATTGAAAATAACAATGAATCTTTGGATGTGAATTTTGTTGGTAGGAATAATTTTGGTAACAATGCTTATAGAGGGAACTTTAATCCTAGGCCTTTTCCTAGTAATTCCTCTAATAATTATGGTAATTCCTACAACAACTCTTATGGAAAGATGCCCTCTGAATTTGAAACTAGTGTTAAGGAGTTTATGATTTCGCAAAATAATTTCAATGCTATGCTTGAAGAAAAATTGCTTAAGATTGATGAATTGGCTATAAGTGTGGATAGAATTACTATTGATGTTGATTCTTTGAAACTTAGATCTATCCCACCTAAGCATGATATCAATGAGTCTCCAAAGCCATGAGAATTTCCATTGATGAATGCAAATAAAGAACCGCTAGGATGCGTGCTAAAAGAGAGAATTATATAAAAGCGTGTTCCTCTAGTTATCATGAAAATAAAGATGAAGATCTGAAAGTTATTGACGTCTCTCCTATTAGATCCTTGTTTTCTAGTATAAATCTTGATGAAGATAGGATTGGAGATGATTCTACTTTAAGGTGTCCCAATGATTCAGAGTTTTTAGATCTTGATGCTAAAATTGTTAAAAGTGGGAGTGAAGAGATTAAAACTTTGCATAGTGATGAACCCACTAATTTGGATTTCAAGGGATTCAATTATGATAATTTCTCTTTGATTGATTGTATTTCCTTGTTGCAATCCGTACTAAACTCTCCGCATGCTTATAGTCAAAATAAAGCTTTCACCAACCACATAGTTGATGCTTTGATGCAATCTTATGAAGAAAAACTTGAGTTAGAAGTTTCTATCCCTAGAAATCTTTATGATGAGTGGGAACCTACTATCAAAATAAAAATTAATGTTCTTGAATGCTATGCTTTGTGTGATTTGGGTGCAAGTGTCTCCACTATCCCAAAAACTTTGTGTGATTTGCTAGGATTCCATGAGCTTGATGATTGTTCTTTGAATTTGCATCTTGCGGGTTCCACTATTAAGAAACCTATGGGAAGGATTAATGATGTTCTTATTGTTGCCAATAGGAATTATGTGCCCGTAGATTCATTGTTCTTGATATAGATTGCAATCCTTCATGTCCTATTATTCTTAGTAGACATTTCCTTAGAATGATTGGTGCAATTGTTGATATGAAGGAAGGAAATATTAGATTCCAATTTACGTTAAGGAAAGGCATGGAACACTTTCCTAGAAAGAAAATCAAATTACCATATGAATCTATTATGAGAGCCACTTATGGATTGCCTTCCAAAGATGGCAATACCTAGATCTATCATTGTATCGTGCCTAGCTAGGGGCGTAAAACGATAGCGCTTGTTGGGAGGCAACCCAATTTTATATTTTTTGTTTTTGCTTATGTTTATGAATAAATATTGCATCTAGATTCTGTTTAGATGTGGTTTTGTGTTTTGTTTAGTGTTTGTGCCAAGTATAACCTTTGGGAAGACTTGTGTGAAGTTTATGTGATCTTGCGGTGAAAAACAGAATCGTTAGCGCTCGCTAGAATGGTCACCAGATTTTACTGGAGCGTGCTATTTAGTTGATTCTTTTTGCAGACTATTAGTAGACAAATTCCTCACGTTTAACAATTTAGTTTGAATTTTTTGGAGTTACAGAAGTATGCGAAAACTGCAGATTACTACAGACTGTTCTGTTTTTGACAGATTCTGTTTTTCATGTGTTGTTTGGTTATTTCAATGCATCTATGAGTAGTATTGGGAAGTATGAACCATAGAGAAGTTAGAATACAGTAGGTTTAACACCAATATAAACAAAGAATGAATTCATTGCAGTACCTTTGAGTAGTGGTTTGCTTTCTTATACTAACGGAGCTCACGAGATTTTTGTCTAAGTTTTGTGTTGTGAAGTTTTCAAGTTTTGATTATTGCTTTGATGGACTATGGAACAAAGAGTGGCAAGAGCCTAAGCTTGGGTATGCCCAAGGAACCCCAAGGTAAAATTCAAGGACAACCAAAAGCCTAAGCTTGGGGATCCCCCGGGAAGGCATCCCCTCTTTCGTCTTCATCCATCGATAACTATACTCGGAGCTATATTTTTATTCACCACATGATATGTGTTTTACTTGGAGCATCTTGTATAATTTGAGTCTTTGCTTGTTAGTTTGCCAAAATTATCCTTGCTGGACACACCTATTTGAGAGAGTTAAATATGGCCTAGGAATTGTTAGAACACTCTATGTGCTTCACTTATATCTTTTGAGTTGAATAGTTTTGCTCTAGTGCTTCACTTATATATTTTAGAGCACGGTGGTGATAATATTTTGAAGAAATTTTTGATCTCTCATGCTTCACTTATATACTTTTGAGAGTCTATTAAAACAGCATGGTAATGTGCTTAGGCTATAAAACTAGTCTTCACATGATAGACATCCAATATCAATGTAGTAAAAACTTTCACACTAAGTGCATTGAATATGATGAGAAGTTGGATGCTTGATAATTGTTTTGAGATATGAGGATAGTGATATTAGAGTCATGCTAATGGAGTTATCATGAAATTGAGAAATGCTTGTGTTAAGGTTAGTGATTCCCGTAGCATGCACGTATGGTGAACCGCTATGTGAAGAAGTTAGAGCATGAGGTATTTGTGAAGTGTCAACCTTTGTGTGGAGGTCGGGGGCGCGCGATGGTTAACTCCTACCAACCTCCCCCCTAGGAGCATGTATTGATTGCTTTGTTTTGATGATTCGTAGATTTTTGCAATAAGTATATGAGTTCTTTATGACTAATGTTGAGTCCATGGATATTACGCAGTCTCACCCTTCCACCATTGCTAGCCTCTTTTGTACCATGCAACTTTCGCCGGTACCATACAGCCACTATATATCCTTCTCAAAATAGCCATATATATATATATATATACAGCCGGTCTATTCTCATAACATTATGAGAATAATATTCTCATAACATTTCCGAACTGCATTGCAAAATTGCATTGGAGAGCTAAACGCACCGCACCACAGAGACCAGCGAACTTCATGTTGAAAAAACTGTACGTGTTGTTTTTTCTGTACCTTTTTTGCTCTAGTTTTTTAACCGTTTATCGGAATTATGCGTGTAATATACCGTTGAAAAGCTATGGAGTAGACGCATCTTCGCCATGTTGAACACTTTTCCAAATTCATCATAGTTTAAGAGCAGTTTCGAAAATCGTGCGGCTCACAACGAATATCAGCGAGCGTTTTTTGACGTTTTTTTCTAAACCGCTCGTCGGAACGAAACATATGATACACCGTTGGAAAGGTATCGTCGCCACGCATCTTTTTCGTATCTATTATTTTTTCTAATTCGCTACGGTTTAAGAGCAGTTTTGAATTTACTAAATCGCGGAATTGTGTTTTTCGATTTTTTTCAAATTTTCGGTACTGTTTTCACTCTAGTTTTTTAACCGTTTGTCGGAACAAGGCGTGTAATATACCGTTGGAAAGCTACGAACGAGGCGCAACTTCCATATGTTGAAATGTTTTTGAGATTCCTTACGGTTTTTAGTTAAATTTGAAAGTCGTGCGGCTGGCTACGAACTGCAGCGCGTTGAGAAGTGTTTGAGAAGTGAGCTGCTTTCCGATGTGTGTTTTGTTTTTTGATCACGAAGTGAACCGCATTACTCTTTTTTGTGTTGTTTTTTGCGCGCGTTGAGAAGTGTTTGAGAAGTGAGCTGCTTTCCGATGTGTGTTTTGTTTTTTGATCACGAAGTGAACCGCATTACTCTTTTTGTGTTGTTTTGGTAACAAATTTTTTTTGAGATTCCGCTATTTTTTTTTTGCATTTTC
>LR738711.1:887953115-887992465 GCA_902687465.1 Secale cereale | reverse complement strand
TATATATTCCTCAAAACAGCCACCATACCTACCTATCATGGCATTTCCATAGCCATTCCGAGATACATTGCCATGCAACTTTCCACCGTTCCGTTCATATGACACGATTCATATTGTCATATTGCCATGCATGATCATGTAGTTGACACCGTATTTGTGGCAAAGCCACCATGCATAATTTTTCATACATGTCACTCTTGATTCATTGCACATCTTGGTACACCGCCGGAGGCATTCATATAAGTCATACTTTGTTCTAGTATTGAGTTGTAATTCAATGAAAGTGTGATGATAATCATTATTAGAGCATTGTCCCATGTGAGGAAAGGCTAAATCAATAAAGCCCCTCCAAAAAAAAGAGAAAGGCCAAAGGAAAAAAAGAAAGGTCCAAAAAAAAAGAAAAAAAGGAAAAAGAAAGAAAAAGGTACAATTGCTACTATCTTTTTCCACACTTGTGCTTCAAAGTAGCACCATGTTCTTCATGATAGAGAGTCTCATGTTTAGTCACTTTCATATACTAGTGGGAATTTTCATTATAGAACTTGGCTTGTATATTCCAACGATGGGCTTCCTCAAATGCCCTAGGTCTTCATGAGCAAGCAAGTTGGATGCACACCCACTAGTTTCTTTTGTTGAGCTTTCATAGATTTTTAGCTCTAGTGCATCCGTTGCATGGCAATCCCTACTCACTCACATTGATATCTATTGATGGGCATCTCCATAGCCCGTTGATACGCCTAGTCGATGTGAGACTATCTCCCTCCTTTTTGTCTTCTCCACAACCACCACTCTATTCCACCCATAGTGCTATGTCCAAGGCTCATGCTCATGTATTGCGTGAAAGTTGAAAGGTTTGAAAGAATAGAGTATGAAAACACGTGCTTGGCTGAAATCGGGGCTGTGCATGATATGAATATTTTGTGTGATGAAGAGGGAGCATAGCCAAACTATATGATTTTGTAGGGATAACTTTCTTTAGCCATAGTATTTTGAGAAGACATGATTGCTTTGTTAGTATGCTTGAAGTATTATTATTTCTTATGTCAATATAGACTTTTGTCTTGAATCTTTCAGATCTGAACATTCAAGCCACAATTAAGATAATTACATTTGAAAACTATGTTGGTCAGCATTCCACATCAAAAATTCGGTTTTTATCATTTACCTACTCGAGCACAAGCAGGAATTAAGGTTGGGGATGCTTGATACGTCTCCATCGTATCTATAATTTTTGATTGTTCCATGCTATTATTTATGATGTTTTGGATGTTTAATGGGCTTTGTTATACACTTTTATATTATTTTTGGGACTAACCTACTAACCCAAAGGCCCAGTCCAGATTGCTGTTTTTTGCCTGTTTCAGGGTTTTACAGAAAAGGGATATCAAACGGAGTCCGAACGGAGTGAAACCTTCGGGAGAGATATTTTTGGAGAAAATCACGCACGGGAGACTTGAGAACCACAGAGTAGGGCACACGTGGCGCCCACGAGGGTGGGGGACACGCCTCCCCTATAGGGCGCGCCCCCTGCCTTGTGGGCCCCACGTTTGGCCCCCGGTGCCCTCCTTCCTCCTATATATACCTACGTACCCCGAAACCATCAGAACAACAAAGAAAACCCTAGTGCCACCGCCGTAACCTTCTATTCCCGTGAGATCCCATGTTGGGGCCTGTTTCGGAGCTCCACCGGAGGGGGGATCTTCCATGGAGTGCTTCTACATCATCATCACCTCACCATGAGTTGTGAGTAGTTTACCATAGACCTTCGGGTCCATAGCTAGTATCTAGATGGCTTCTTCTCTCTCTTTGGATCTCAATACAAAGTTCTCCTCGGTCTTCGAGGAGATCTATTTGATGTAATCTCTTTTTGCGGCGTGTTTGTCGAGATCCGATGAATTGTGGGTTTATGATCAAGATTATCTATGAGAAATATTTGGTTCTTCTCTGAACTCTTTATGTATGATTATAATATCCTTGCAAGTCTCTTCGAATTATAGGTTTGGTTTGGCCTACTAGATCTATAGTTCTTGCAATGGGAGAAGTGCTTGGCTTTGGGTTCAATCTTGCGGTGTCCTTTCCCAGTGACAGTAGGGGCAGCAAGGCACGTATTGTATTGTTGCCATCAAGGATAAAAAGATGGGGTTTATATCACTAAGTTTGAGTTTATCCCTCTACATCATGTCATCTTGCTTAAGGCGTTACTCTGTTCTTATGAGCTTAATACACTAGATGCATGCTGGATAGCGGTCGATGTGTGGAGTAATAGTAGTAGATGCAGAATCGTTTCGGTCTACTTGTCTCGGATGTGATGCCTATATATAATGATCATGCCTAGATAGTCTCATAATTATTCGCTTTTCTATCAATTGCTCGACAGTAATTTGTTTACCCGCCGTAGAATATCGCTATCATGAGAGAAGCCACTAGAGAACACTATGGCCCCCGGGTCCATTCTCAACATATCAATCTACAATATACTTTACTTTTCCGCTTTTACTTTCTGTTCTTATAATAAAAAATACCAAAAATATCAAACTATCATCTCTATCATATCTCACTTTCGTCAGTGACCGTAAAGGGAATGACAACTCCTTATCACGTTGGCTGCGAAGTTCTTATTTTTTTTGTGCAGGTGCGAGGGACTCGCGCGTGGTCTCCTACTGGATTGATACCTTGGTTCTCAAAAACTGAGGGAAATACTTACGCTACTGTGCTGCATCTCCCTTTCCTCTTCGAGGGAATACAACGCAAGCTCGAGAAGTAGCACTGCCTCTGCATGAAGAGTGATCGTTGCTGGGGGGTTGGATGAACAGTTCCCGGTGGGGGTGGCTGAACAGGACCCGGTGGTGTTGCCTCTGCATGAACAGGACCCCGTTCGATCGAGCCAGTTGGGGCTACATGAACAGGACCCCGTGGAGGGCTGCATGAACAGAACCACCCCGTGGAGGGCTGCATGAACAGTAGATGGTGGAGGGGTGGTTGAACAGGAGCCCGTGGAGAGGGCTGGTTGAATAGTAGCCGGTGGAGTAGCGCGCGGTGGAGGCTGAACAGTCGCAGGTGGAGGCTGGAGGACGTCGACGGTGGATGAACAGTAGCCCGTGGAGGCTGGAGGGGGTCGACGGTGGTGATGAACAGTATCCCGTGGAGTCCCGTTTTGCGGTACGCCACACCCCTCCCGATGAACAGGACCTCCGTGTCGACCGTAGCGCTCCAACACAAGTCTCTTTCCTCTGTTTTGCGGTACGCCACACCCCTCCCGATGAACAGGACCCCCGTTTCGACCGTAGTGCTCCAACACAAGTCCGTTTCCTCTATTTTGCAGTACGGCACACCCGTCCCAATGAACAGGACCCCCGTTTCGACCATAGCGCTCCAACACAAGTCCGTTTCCTCCGTTTTGTGGTACGCCACACCCCTCCCGATCAATAGGACCCCCGTTTCGACCGTAGGAGGTTTGTTTCCTCCGTTTTGCGATACGCCAGACCCCCCGATGAACAGGATCCCGTTTCGAACGTGGCCGGTTGAACACAAGGCCGTTTCCTCCGTTCTGCGGTACGCCAGGCCTCGTTTCCATCGGCTGTTCCGTCCAAGCCCTCCCGATGAACACGACAACGCATTTCGTTCCGACCCAGCCGGTTGGCTCCCCATGAACACGATGACGACGTTGTTTCTCCGTTCCGACCCAGCCATGTACACGAGCCCTGGCCATACGTATGCGCGAGTAGGCGTTTGAGACCCTGCCCGTATGTACGTATGTGGCCGTATTTTCTTTTTTGCACACTTGTCGCTGTACGTACGTGTACATGCTACGTGCGCGCCTCTACATCGACCAGTATGTACGTACACGTTCACGACCAGAATGACAACGCTACGTATGCTTCGACCAGGTGGGTCCCGACTGTCACGCACTTCCTTTCATGCGAAGATGTAGTTGGTGGGTCCCAGTAGTCAAGGGGGCGAATCATTTTTTTTTGCCCGGACGCATTTCCTTGCGTGCGAAGATGTAGCTGGTGGGTCCCAACAGTCAGGGGGATACATTTTTTTCGTGAAATACGGTGGCCCTTCCGGTGGGTCCCTGCTGTTAGGTGGAGGAATAATTATTTTGCGTGTAATAAGGAGGCACTTCCTTGCTGCGGCCGTGGACCCAGCTGTCAGCCTCTCCACATACAGTACTCTTCCGATGGAAGTCGTTCCTTGACCACGTTGACCACGCCGTGCCGAGAGCACCAGGGCGGTGGACAACGGCGAGGCCTAGGAAGGGGACGACGCGGAGCCGGGGAAGACGCGACAGTGGATGCCCACGCGTAGAGGAGTACGAGGGTTCACTGGTTCGCTGCGGTGTCAGGCTGTCCTCGCCGCAGAATAACAGGGGGTGTGGGTGAGTAGAGGGATGGCCTGGCCAGCGGTGGGAATAGTAGGGGGCAATGAGGCCTCCGCGGCAGCACAGCCGGCCACGGGAGGTAGGAGCATGCGGCACGATCGGTGCTGCTTTGGGCGGCTGGAGCAACAAAACCAAAGGTTGAAGAAGCACTATGGCCGTTGGATGGACATCGTATGGTCAAGGGAGCTAGAATCGTTCATATTGACTAAGTTGACAAAGCACACCATCCCCGTCAACTTAGTAGGCCCATAAGTCAGCCTGCCACCAAGGTGGGTCCCAACCGGCAGGGGGAGTATTCATTTTTTTGTGCGTAATAAGGAGGCACTTCCGGTGGGTCCAAGCTGACGGCAGGGGGACCGTTTTTCTCGCGCAATACGGTGGCCCGTCCGGTGAGTCCCAGTAGCCAGGGGGGAAACATTTTTTTCACGAAATACGGTGGCCCGTCCGGTGGGGCCCTGCTGTGAGGTGGAGGAATCATTATTTTCCGCATAATAAGGAGGCACTTCCTTGCTGCCGTCATGGACCCAACTGTCAGCCTCTCCACGTATAGTCCACGTCTGATGGAAGCCGTTCCTTGACCACATTGACCACGCCGCACCGAGAGCACCAGGGCGGTGGACGATGGAGAGGCCTAGGAAGGGGACGACGTGGAGCCGGGGAAGACGCGGCTGTGGATGCCCACGCGTAGAGGAGTACGAGGGTTCACTGGTTCGCTGCAGTGTGAGGCTGCCGTCACCGCAGAATAATAGGGGGTGTGGGTGAGTAGAGGGATGGCCTGGCAGCGATGGCAATAGTAAGGGGCGGTGAGGCCTCCGCAACAGCACAGCCGGCCACGGGAGGCAGGAGCATGCGACACGACCGGCGCTGCTTTGGGCGGCTGGAGCAACAAGACCAGAGGTTGAAGAAGCACTATGGCCGTTGGATGGACATCATACGTTCACTGGAGCTAGAATCGTTCATATTGACTAAGTTGACAAAGCACACTGTCCCCGTCAACTTAGTAGGCCCACAAGTCGTCCTCCCACCAAGGTGGGTCCCAACCAGTAGGGGGAGTATTCATTTTTTTGTGTGTAATAAGGAGGCACTTCCGGTGGGTCCGAGCTGACAGCGGGGGAACGTTTTTTTCGCGCAATACGGTGGCCCATCCGGTGGGTCCCAGCAGTCTGGGGGGAAACATTTTTTTGCAAAATACAGTGGCCCGTCTGGTGGGTCCCTGCTGTCAAGTGAAGGAATCATTATTTTCCGCGTAATAAGAAGGCACTTCCTTGCTGCCGTCGTGGACCCAGCTGTCAGCCTCTCCACGTACAGTCCACGTCCGATGGAAGCTGTTCCTTGACCACGCTGCGCCGAGTGCACTAGACGGTGGACGACGGCGGGGCCTAGGAAGGGCACATCGCGGAGCCGGGGAAGACGCGACAGTGGAAGCCCGCGCGGAGAGTGTAACACCCCAAATTTTTGAGTTGGTTTTTCTTGCAAACTTTTGGCCTTTTTGAAAGGGGATTGTTTGATCTTTTCTTTTGCCCTTCTAAAATCCCTTTTTGCCAAAGTTTGTGTGTCTTCTCAAGCTTGGTTTTTAGCCTTGAAGTTCTCCTCTTGTGTTTGGCTCAAGCACAAGTTGAGATTCCAATGGAGTTGTTTGAGTTCACCACTTCTTGTTTTAAAATTCTCAAGTTTAGCCTTGACTTATCTCCCCTCCAAACTTCCTCTTGCCATGATCCCAACAGGAACAACCCTCTCCAAGACTCTCTTCATACCATGGGACAAGCATTTCATCAATTCCAGCAAGTTTGAACCTTATTGGGATTTTCCCCCTATTTATTTCACTTCAAAACAAATTCTGTCTTTTATAGTGGACCTTGGTGATTTACAAAGGAACCACCTTTTTCATCTACCTATTTGACTCCAAACCAACTCTCTTAGATAGTCCTTAGTACCCACAACATAGATCCATCTTGTTTCACTGGTCCATAGTTCTAAACTTTCAAATTTCACCTGCTGCAATTTTGGACCAGATTTGCAAAATTTGGTGAAATTCATATTTACCTTCATCCAAAAATTCTGTGAAAAATCATGCAGCCTCTAGATACATCAAGAGGCCACTCCACCAAAAATCAGCTCCAGAGACATTGCACAAATACCAGAATCATTTCATCAAACACCTAACCTACACTGAACTGTTAGCTGTTAACTGAAACTGTCGACAGTTAACACTTCGTCAGTTTCGTCAGTTTCGACAGTCATCGGGCGCGGCGACAAAACTCCGTCTGTATCTCCCTTGGCTCGACGCTGCACTGCAGCTTCTTCTTATCCGCGCGCCGCACGATCACTTGGCAGCTTCTGGGCGTCGTTGGCGCCCTGGCCCGACCGCGCCGGCGGCTGCCACGGCCACAGCGCCGCCCGTGGCGGTTGACAGACGCAATGCCGCAGCTCCATGCCGTTTCGCGCCGCCCAGACCACCCTAGTGCCCCGCGTGTCCTTCTCCACAGCCAGCGCACGCCTGGCATACCGTCGCCGTGGCCTGGCACGCGCAGAGCGCCGTTTCTGCCGCCGACAAGCTGCGAGGCTGTTCCGTCGAGGACAGGCTGTAACACCACCTCTACTGACAAGTTAAGGGCGGGAATGTAGCTTCTACAGATCATAGATGATGCTCAAGCCCCTAGCCCCGCCGTCGGACCACTTCAGCGCTGAAATTAGCTCACCGGAGTTATCCGTTCGCGGCAGCCACCTCGAGCCGCCTATAAAAGGCACCCCGAGCTCGTGCTCGAGCACACACGCCTCCACTACTTCCCTAGACCACGCCCAACCTCTGGAAGAGCCCCGAGAGGCTTTTCTTCCCCGGCTCCGGCCAGCTGCCTCCGCCTCGGGCTCCAGCTCCGTTCACTCCGGTGAGGGCTCCTCCGCCGTCGTGAGCTTGAACGTTGTACCCTGGCATCCACCTAGTCCTAACCCCCAGCCCAATTTCTCTCCAGAAACCTTCTCCAACGAGGTGCACGAACACCCGAGCCGCCGTCTGCCGGAGATAAGATCGCCGTCGACGTGGGACTCGCCGGCACCCAACTCCACCACCGTTCGACGCGGAAGATCACCGTGAAGCTATAGGTACCACTCCCCTCCCCTATCTCGCCGTGGATCAATGCTGGCGATCACCGCAGCACCGTCGCCGGCGCGACTCTGTTTCGTTTTTCAAACCTGACAGGTGGGGTCCCTCTGTCAGTCTCTCACATCTCCCCTCGAACCGTTTTCTGCTGGCGTATTTACGCAAAGTGCGTTTTCCCTCTGCGGGCGACGTACTACGTACCGGTTCGCTTTGTCCTTTTCTATTCTAGCCCCTGGATCTTTTTTGTTTCATTACAGATGGGTCCCTGGACAGAAACCTTAATATCTTTTAAAGTAAAAGTGATTTTGAGTTGATTCTTTTTCTGTCCACCTTGGTTTTCTGTCTAGTTTTTTTTTCATACTTATGTGGAAATATTTTGAGCAAGTTTATTTGCACGCGCGGTATTTATGTTAGTATGCATTTTGTTTGAATACATAGATACCGGAGGCCGTGACGGAGACGCTGTAGGATCGAAAGTATGTCTAGAGGGGGGGTGATTAGACTACTTGACAATATAAAAAATCTGCCTATAGATCATGAACAGTTTTTGGCAGTTTCACAATTATGATCAATTCAAGTATCACCCTACACATGCAATTCTAGAGTATAAGCAGCGGAAAGTAAATTGCACATGTAGTAAAGAGAGATGGAGAAGATCAAACGCAGTTTGGAGACACGGAGATTTTTGTCGTGGTTCCGATAGGTGGTGCTATCGTACATCCACGTTGATGGAGACTTCAACCCACGGAGGGTAACGGCTGCACGAGTCCACGGAGGGCTCCACCCACGAAGGGTCCACGAAGAAGCAACCTTGTCTATTCCATCATGGCCTACGCCCACGGAGGACTAGCCTTACTCGGGGTAGATCTTCACGAAGTAGGCGATCTCCTTGCCCTTACAAACTTCTTGGTTCAACTCCACATCTCAAAGACGGAGGCTCCCAAGCGACACCTAACCAATCTAGGAGGCACCACCCTCCAAAAGGTAATAGATGTTGTTGTTGATGATGAACTCCTTGCTCTTGTGCTTCAAATGATAATCTCCCCAACACTCAACTCTCCTCACTGATTTGGCTATGGTGGAAGAAAGGATTGAGTGGAAAGCAACTTGGGAAGGTTAGAAATCAAGTTTCATATGGTAGGAATGGAATGACTTGATCTCAACACAAGGGTAGGTGGTTCTCTTCTCAGAAAGTGTAAGGTAGAAGTGGTAGACTTTTTGATGGCTCTCTCCACGAATGAAGAGGGGGTGGAGGGGGTATATATAGCCTCCACACAAAATCCAACCGTTACACACATAATTGAGCAATCTCGGTGAGACCGAAGTGAAAACTCGGTCAGACCGAAAGTTCAAATATAGTGAACGTTGGGGTTTTCGGTGGGACCGAAAATACCATCTCGGTGTGTCCGATATGAGTCAAAGGTAGGAGCTTGCCAGAATCGGTGGGACCGAAATCAACAACTCGGATATTCCGAAATGATGACAAACGGTTACAGAAGGTTGGCAGTCCAGTTTCGGTGAGACCGAACTCAAAATCGGATGGACCAAAATATCTAGGGTTTGGAAGAATAGCTGAGGTGGTTCATCTCGGTGGGACTGAGTTTGCAGAATCGGTTTGTCCGAGATTACTTATGAGTGTGTTTAGTAGTGAAAGTTGCTGATAGTTGAAGGAGCTAAATCACTAAGCACTTGAGCAACCAGATCATCAACACAACCTCATCCCCTTTTAATAGTATTGGCTTTTCCTATGGACTCAATGTGATCTTTGATCACTAAACCAAAAATGGAGTCTTGAGCTTTTGCCAATGCTTGTCTTAGCATTTTGAGGGGTCCACTTCTTCAGACATTTCCATACCCATATCATCGAACTTCTCTGAAATGATTCTCAAGTAACTATTAGTTCAATGATATATATGTTGTTATTAATTACCAAAACCACCCGGGGATAAGTTGCACTTTCAATCTTCCCCTTTTTGGTAATTGATGACAACATATAGATCAAAGCTTCGACAAAAGATATAATCAATGAATAATATCGTCGCTTTGAGAAGTATGTGATAAACAAGAGCTCCCCCTAAATTTGTGCATTATTTAAAATTTGCGTTTGAATGCAAATGCACAATCGATTAGGATTATGGGTCACTCTTCCATGTCACATACAACTTGGTGGAGCGCACAAAATGATAAGAATGAATAACATGCACCCAATCACCAAGACATGAGTAAATGATCATACAAGAAGGAATAGCATATGATAAGCATTAAGCACACATTAAAGCATAGTATGACCAAGCACTCATTAAGGTAGCATCAAACGTAGTAGCAAGCACACTGAAAGTATCAAGAACCAAAGGAACCAAAAGTATCTCAAAGAAAACCGGCAAAAGAACGAAAGAGCACTCTCTCTCTCGAAGCCCTATGATCTATACAATTTCTCCCCCTTTGGCAACAAGTTACCAAAATGTTCGAAAAAGCATAGAGCTAAGCGTCACTGTGGGCTCTGCTGGCTGCTCCCGTCTGGGTAGATGTCGGAGTAGAAATGACGGCATCGGCGAAGACTTCTGCTGATGTCTGCGCTGGAGGAGTGGATGCTGGAGCTGGAGCTGGAGTAACTGCTGGAGCTGTAGGAGGTGCTGAAGTGGTAGCCCTGGAGTCAGTCACTGGGATAGCTGCAGATCGGGATCCTCTGGGAACCTGAGCAGTCTGACGATGAGAGTCCTGGACTAGATCATCCTGTATGAGCTCTGCTCTCTCCTGCCTTGCTTCCTCCATGTCTGCCTCAAGCTTGTTGACGGACACCTGAATCTCAGTCAGCTTCACGTCCAGAGCGTGGATCTTGTCCTCAACAATCCTCTCTAGGCTTTCCTGGGATTGTTCAATGCTGGCCAGGCGTTGTTCAATCCTCTGGGTAGCTTCAAGAATCTGCTCTCCGAAGCTCTTTGGTTTAGCTGCTGCTGCTGCTGCCTCTTTGTCAGCTTTAGCTTTCTTAGCAGCTTCAATTTTGGCTTGACCTTCAACTGAGGTTGGATCCTCCTCATCCATCACAACAACATTGTCCTCATGCTCTGGCTGCAGTGGCAAGTGCTTCCTATCCAACATGAATTTGCTCGTGCCAAACTTGGCATTGATAAGCATCTGAATCTGCGGGGCAAATCCACACGACCTCTTCTGGTCAGCTGCAGTCCTCTTAATGGTCTCTACCATTAAGTCCATCACCTTGAAAGGTGCCTTCTCATCAAGAATGTGCAGCATGTTGATAGAATAGCCTCGAATCATGCGGTGGTCTCCAGACTTGGGCATCAAGGTATGCCTCAAAATAGTGTTTGTGGTGGTCAGACCTGCCTGGAGATAGTACACTGAGCCAAGCTTCCACCCTTCCAAATCAGCAGCGGGGATCTCCTTGTACATGTTCTTCATGGAATCATGACTCTTCTTAGGAATCCCATAGACATCAATGTCGTCCTCTCTCTGCACTGGAGCATTCAGAAGTTCTGCCCATTCTTCAACAGACGAAGAAAACCTTTGACCTTCAGTCATCCAGGTGATCTTGCCATCAGGATAGAAGTGGGCTGTGGCGTAGAACTGCATGATCATCTCGTCATTCCAAGCTGTCAGCTCCTGACCCACAAAATCAGCAACTCCACATGCAGTAAAGCTCTCATGCACATGGGGAAAGAAGTCTCGGTGCTCTTCACTGTCAATGTACTTCCAGTCAACATACCTGGTGTCAGCAACAATAGGCTTCTTGTCCATCAGCACGGTCTCATAGAAGTCCTGCTACTCTGTGGTGTGGAATCTGGGATCCACAGCAGTCCTTCTCCTCATGGCATATGGATCAGACTGTCTCCATAGCCTGAGACCTCTATCCTTCCTTGCCTTCATATCCTCGGCTTGAGGATGAGCATCGTTGTGGAGCGGCAACTTAGGACAGAGCTTCAGCAACACATGCTCTTCTTCAGACTCAGACGGTGGCATCTCACCTTTGTTCTTCTCAGAAGCTGGAATGCTCCTGGTTGTCCTCTTGGGCTTTGCTGGAGCTGCCTTGGCTTGAGCAGGCTTCTTGGGCTTAGAAGTGGCTTGAGCCCTAATAGCATCACCCATGAACTTAGCCTTCTGAGGAGGAGGCTGGGGTGCATCTTCTTCTTCTTCTGCAGCAGCATCAACATGAGGTTCAGCATATACTACCCTCTTCCTCTTGGAAGTTTTCTTCACCTTACTTGGAGCTGGCTCTTCCAAGTTTAGTTTCTTTGCAACAGCTGACTGCTTGACCTTGCTTGTGCCTTTCCTCGACTGCTGCCCTTGGTGCTCTTTGGCAACAACATTCCTCTTGGGCTTGGAGGTAACTTCCTCAGCAACGAAGTCAGAGTCCTCATCATCAGAATTTCTCTTCTTTCTGGTTCTGGTGGCTGCAGGAGGCAAACCACTAGGGGTGCTCCTCTCACCATCATCACTGGAACTACTAGCCTCAGGACTAGTATCTGCCTCTGGAATCTCTGCAAACGGTGATTCAGACCTGTTCTGGCTGTCACTGGCATCTGACATGGCTGACAACCTGTGAAAAGATAAGGTATAGGCAGAGTAGAAGAGTTATCACAACTGCAGAGGTTTTTGCAAAAAAATGAGTTCAAATCTTAGTTTTGAGTTTTCACAGAATGCATTTCGGTCAAACCGATTTTCAGTTTCGGTGAATCCGAAGTGTATAACAGAAACCTACACACCACTTTCGGTCAGACCGAAATGGGTTTCGGTCCTACCGAAACACTAGGGTTTCACTGAGACTCTACATCGGTCACACCGATTTGCACGAATCGGTTAGACCGAACGGTGCAGTGCAATGGCCAGAGGCCAAATCGGTCATTCCGAGTTTTCAAAATCGGCTTCACCGAGATGTGTTCCGTGGAAACCTAAACCTAAGAATTTTGCTCGAAAACTAAACGGATCTGATCTGATGTTAAGGAATATCTCAAACATGGATAGATACATGGCAAACCAATCGTGCAAGAATCAGATGGGGAGCACGAGAGGGATCGGGACTCACCCTAACTTGGTGGAGTCCCTCTACGGCGGCAACGGCGCGGAGAGGATTACCGTTGACGGCGGCGGAGACCTGCGGCGAGGGCGCACAGGCGACGATCCGTAGACCAGGGCGACGGCAGCAGGGGACTTGGGGGCGAAACGGTTTGAAGAATTAAATCGCGCGCAGCCCTCAGGTATATATATCCCCATACTGTCGGTGGGACCGAGTTGAAAAACTCGGTGACACCGAAATGGCTAACTGCTGTGCAGTTACACATATCGGTCACGCCGAGATTTTGAACTCGGTTTCACCGAGATGAAACCTAGATCAGTCTAAGCGTTTCGGTTGGACCGAGATGGAGAAGTCGGTCAGACCGAAATGGACTTAGAAGGTTTTGGAAGTCAGCCTTAGACGGATCGGTGGCTCCGAGTGCTCCTCACTCGGAGGGTCCGAAAATGACTTGTTCAAAGTTGTGATATGAGCATGAATAGAATTTGAGACAAGAAAGCATAGATAGCTAGGGAAGGTGCTTAGGCATTCTTGTCCATCCATTTGGCCAGAAAAGTCAAAACAATCAAAACAACAAATGGATGTCCTTGAATGGATGAAATCATGCATTCAACATGCTCACACAATAAGATATCAACTGAAATATGTGTCAAACATGCACAACCAACACTCTAGCTACTAGCACACAATTTGTCGATGACTAGGTCATCTATATATGTATTTTGACTTAGGAGTCAAATGAGAACATTTGATCATAGGTCATACTCATCGTTTAAGCACAAGTGGGGTTACCACTTTTACATAAAGCATTTATGTGTTCACATCATTTGGAGATGCTTTAGCTCAATTTTTAGAGCAAAGCTCCCCCTAGATGTGAGAACCCCTTTTAAAGGGTCAAACTAACCTTGGGTTGTCGTAGAAGACTTCATGTAGATGTTGAAGATGTGGATGCTCAATGTTGATGTAGATCATCAAGAGTTGGGAGCTATCCTTTGGATTAGGGCACTTTCAATACCTACATGGGTTAGTCCCACAAGGAACAAACAAGAATATCCATAGACATAGATTGAGGTTCACAAAAGATGATGTCCATGAAAGCAATGATTACCTTGTCCCTTGACTTACCAACAAGAGGGTTTGTGACTCCATGAACTAGTGCATGATGTGGAAGTTGATTGCACAAGTTCTTGCCAAAATGAATATGAGTGAAGTATGTTGGCGGAGTCACCCTCAAGAACCTTCTAGTTCTTCTTCTTTGGGATCCACATCATCTTGATGGGAATCCCTGGGGTTGTAGTTGAGCTTGACGAAGTAGAACTTGATGTGTCCTTGGGAACCCACTTGACCATGGCTTGAGGTGCTTCAATGAATGCATCAATCTCCTCTTGAAGCTTGTCCTTGGCCTTTAGCTTGTGGTCTTGTGGTGGAAGGTCATCTTGAGCTTGTTCCACATTGGAAGAAGTAGGATCATACTTCTCCTTTTGTGAAACAAACTGTGGAGTAGGGTATTGACCTTCTTCCCACTCAACTCCTTCGGCGTTGAACTTTCGCTCAAAACCAATCCCTTGATTCTTCCGGTGCCTTCCTTGTTTGCGAACAATCTCCTCAAAGTTCTTGCTTCCGGCAAGACTCTTGTAGACACCTTTCTCTATGATTTCCTTCAATAAGCTATTTTCTTGCTCAAGTGTAACTTGGCTTGAAACATTGTTAGTGGAATCAAGAGAACTACTAGAAGCAACAATATTGGATTTAGCATTGTTATTGTTACTACTAGAGGAAGAACTTTTCTTATGCTTGTCATGCTTAGTCTTAATAGGTGGCAAGAAATTAGACAAGAGAAGTCGTTTGGCAAGATATGAAGAACTCTTCTTTCGAAGATCGTCATTGATCGCTTTTAGAAACTCATGTTCTTGCTCTAGAGTGAGCTTCTCGAAGCGTAGCTTCTCATGAGATCTTAGGAGCTCTCTATGATCTTCTTGAGTTGTTTCATGAGCTAACTTAAGAGTGTTTAGTTCTTTAGTTAGACGCTCAATCTCCTTCATAGCATTGTCATTCGACTCTTCTCGACTATAAAGACTACTAGCATTTTCATCATTACTAAGCTCACTAGATTTATCATGCAAGAGCTCATCTTCACCAAGCAAGTCATCCTCATCACTATCAAAGTCAATGAATTCAGGGTGTGTTACCTTGGGGCCTTTAGCCATCAAGAATCTTCCAATTCCCTCATTTGGTGAATCAAATAAGTCGTAGGAGTTGGAGTTGGAGGATACGAGTGCAAGTCCGGCAACACCTTCATCTTGACTGTAGTCGGAGTCGGAGTGATAGCTTCCATCAGATTGATTGTCGGAGTCGGAGCCGGAGACCCATTCACCTACATGAGCTTGATGTCTTCTTCTTGTGTAGCTCCTTGATGACTTGTCTTTCCTCTCCAAATCCTTGCTTCTCCGAGAGGGTCATCGTTCATAACGATCATCTCTACTCCTTCTCTCTCTCCGAGGTGACTCATCTCTTGCTCTTCTTCTTGGAGATTCTTCTCTTCTCTTGTGGGGAGCCGTACACTCATTTGAGAAGTGTCCGGGTCTTCCACAATTGTAGCAGTTTCGATCACGACTAGAAGATCTCTTTTCATCATATGATCTAGACTTTGAGCTTCTTTCTTTGCCTCTATTCTTGTAGAACTTGTTGAAGTTCTTAACCATTAGGCGTATCTCTTCATTGGAAATTAACTTGTCACTTGAGGTAGTGGGAGCATCACTTGTAGCTTTGTAAGCACCACTTGACTTGTTGTGAAGCTCTTCCTTATCCTTAAGTGTCATCTCATGAGCAACAATTCTTCCAATGACTTCAGTTGGCTTGACAGTCTTGTAGTTTGGCATCATTTGGATCAAAGTGCACACGGTGTCATATTTTCCATCCAAAGCTCTGAGAATCTTCTTAATGATGAAACGGTCGGTCATTTCTTCGCTTCCTAAGCCGGCAATCTCATTTGTGATGAGAGCAAGCCTAGAGTACATTTCAGCGACTCCTTCACCATCCTTCATCTTGAACTTGTCAAGTTGACCTTGAAGAATATCTAGCTTTGATTCCTTCACAGATTCAGTACCTTCGTGCATTTCAACCAAAGTATCCCAAATCTCTTTAGCATTCTCAAGACGGCTGATTTTGTTGAACTCCTCGGGACACAAAGCATTGAAGAGAATGTCACAAGCTTGAGCATTGTTTTGCAACATCCGCAACTCTTCCGGTGTAGCTTCGCGATCCGGAACTTTTCCTTCCTCGAAGAATTCACCTTGCATACCAATACAAATAATGCCCCATGCGGCTGGGTTATGACCAAGAATATGCATTTTCATTTTATGCTTCCAACTAGCAAAATTTGTACCATCAAAGTAAGGACATCTACGATAATTACCCTCACTAGACGCCATACTCTCCTAGGTTGTGAAACCAAGCTTATGGAGTCCAATGCAATGGAAACCAATACAATGGAGACCAAAGCTCTGATACCACTTGTAGGATCGAAAGTATGTCTAGAGGGGGGGTGATTAGACTACTTGACAATATAAAAAATCTGCCTTTAGATCATGAACAGTTTTTGGCAGTTTCACAATTATGATCAATTCAAGTATCACCCTACACATGCAATTCTAGAGTATAAGCAGCGGAAAGTAAATTGCACATGTAGTAAAGAGAGATGGAGAAGATCAAACGCAGTTTGGAGACACGGAGATTTTTGTCGTGGTTTCGATAGGTGGTGCTATCGTACATCCACGTTGATGGAGACTTCAACCCACGGAGGGTAACGGCTGCGCGAGTCCACGGAGGGCTCCACCCACGAAGGGTCCACGAAGAAGCAACCTTGTCTATTCCATCATGGCCTACGCCCACGGAGGACTAGCCTTACTCGGGGTAGATCTTCACGAAGTAGGCGATCTCCTTGCCCTTACAAACTTCTTGGTTCAACTCCACATCTCAAAGACGGAGGCTCCCAAGCGACACCTAACCAATCTAGGAGGCACCACCCTCCAAAATGTAATAGATGTTGTTGATGATGATGAACTCCTTGCTCTTGTGCTTCAAATGATAATCTCCCCAACACTCAACTCTCCTCACTGATTTGGCTATGGTGGAAGAAAGGATTGAGTGGAAAGCAACTTGGGAAGGTTAGAAATCAAGTTTCATATGGTAGGAATGGAATGACTTGATCTCAACACAAGGGTAGGTGGTTCTCTTCTCAGAAAGTGTAAGGTAGAAGTGGTAGACTTTCTGATGGCTCTCTCCACGAATGAAGAGGGGGTGGAGGGGGTATATATAGCCTCCACACAAAATCCAACCGTTACACACATAATTGAGCAATCTCGGTGAGACCGAAGTGAAAACTCGGTCAGACCGAAAGTTCAAATATAGTGAACGTTGGGGTTTTCAGTGGGACCGAAAATACCATCTCGGTGTGTCCGATATGAGTCAAAGGTAGGAGCTTGCCAGAATCGGTGGGACCGAAATCAACAACTCGGATATTCCGAAATGATGACAAACGGTTACAGAAGGTTGGCAGTCCAGTTTCGGTGAGACCGAACTCAAAATCGGATGGACCGAAATATCTAGGGTTTGGAAGAATAGCTGAGGTGGTTCATCTCGGTGGGACTGAGTTTGCAGAATCGGTTTGTCCGAGATTACTTATGAGTGTGTTTAGTAGTGAAAGTTGCTGATAGTTGAAGGAGCTAAATCACTAAGCACTTGAGCAACCAGATCATCAACACAACCTCATCCCCTTTTAATAGTATTGGCTTTTCCTATGGACTCAATGTGATCTTTGATCACTAAACCAAAAATGGAGTCTTGAGCTTTTGCCAATGCTTGTCTTAGCATTTTGAGGGGTCCACTTATTCAGACATTTCCATACCCATATCATCGAACTTCTCTGAAATGATTCTCAAGTAACTATTAGTTCAATGATATATATGTTGTTATTAATTACCAAAACCACCCGGGGATAAGTTGCACTTTCAGACGCGAATCACGCCGAGTTAGGCTCCGACTTTTCAGAACCAGGCAAGCATGTTTGAACTCTTGATATGATGATTGTATTTCATGTTTGCTCGAGTAGCTCGTTCATAGGCATGATTATATGAGCATATGTGTATGGCATATTTCATGCAAGTGATGCTTCGGGTGAGTCCCGAAGGAGAATGTTGAACCACCTCGATCATATGGTGATATGATGGGGTGGAATACTGGTATTGTTGGAGCATGCTAGTAGTTGGTCAACTCAGTATCAACGGAGATCATGTCACGATTCCGTTCGACTCCTTTTCAGTACTATCATAGGCCGTCCGTTGGGATTACGGTCTAGTCGGTTGTAAACCACTTTCCGAGTACACACCAAGTAGAGGGGCCGGGATGAGGGTTCCATGGCCCTGGATTAAAGCCCGTCATCCGGCCAGGGGGCATGGGTGTTTCCGGTTGGGACCGAGAGGGGGGCACCCCTTAGATCGCGCATATATAAATTTGATCCCATGCTATTCGAGGTTGTAGCCTCCCCGTCTTAAAGTTTTTCGTGAATGTCGTCGCGGGTGATTCCGGACGACAGGATGTTAAATGGGTGTGTGCTGGTTAGTTGGGTTTCTACTAAAACACCGTAGACGGGGCTAGCCCACGTGGCTAGTAGAACCCGTTGGCTATGAGTTATTAGTACAAACTCTGCAGAGTTCAAATTCCTTCAGTAGCCATGTTTATGGCCTAGGATCTATATTCATGTCAACCCGGTGACCGTCTCTAGTATATTCTTGTGAGTATCCAAAACAGCGTTGTCATCAGGTTCATTTGGTAAATGAACTCACCACCATCCCTGTATTGATTTTACTTTCCGAAGTATTTCATCATTATATCCTGTTATATATAAGCCCTTTATGTGATGTCGCTCAGACGTCCGACTGTGGCATTCTTTTATTTATAAGCCCTTTATGTGATGTCGCTCAGACGTCCGACTGTGGCATTCTTTTATTTATAAGCCCTTTATGTGATGTTGCTCAGACGTCCGACTGTGGCATTCTTTTTATTTATAAGCCCTTTATGTGATGTCGCTCAGACGTCCGACTGTGGCATTCTTTTTATTTATAAGCCTTTTATGTGATGTCGCTCAGACGTCCGACTGTGGCATTCTTTTTATTTATATGCCCTTTATGTGATGTCGCTCAGACATCCGACTGTGGCATTCTTGTTATTTATCTTTGCTATAAGCCCTGTATGTGATGTCGCTCAGATGTCCGACGGAGGCATTCTCGTTACTTACTTTGGTTATAAGCCCTTTCTGTGGTGTCGCTCAGGCGCCCGACTGTGGCCTGTTATCATTTATTATTTTCCTACGAGGCGTCACCCAGACCCTCGTTTGGTCCCGTTATTTTTATCTTTTGGATTTTGGGAGGATTACCGCCCGACTTCCAGTCTTTACTTTCAGTGCATTCATATTTTGTTCCGGTTGCATTTTTGCTGGAATACTCATATGCATTCATGTTGACATTTGTTATATCGTAAGTCCAAACTAGCTTGCGAGTACATTCAAAGTACTCACCTGGCTTGTTGATTTGGCCAGATGTGGACGAAGGCGATCTCATGGATGAAGAGTTCGATAGCGAGTCCGACGCTTAGAGGAGTCCCAGTCAGTCTCTTGCGATCCTGGAGTTGATCACTGTTTTATAACCGCTTCCGCCTACCACCAAATAAATTCATCGGGTCTCACTCCGACACTCGATGAACTGTAAAATAATTGAGTCACACCACCCACTTCACTATGACTTTTTCCACCGCCTTTTATTACGAGTCAGTAGTAAGCCACCCTGCCTTGCGCCATATCCGCCTCTATGTAATATATTGGCGCGCTTGTAATAAAATCTGTTGAGCCATCCCTAGCTCAACCTTGTATAATATTCAGTGTACTGGAAATTCTGTATCAAGGAATTGTCTGCCGCCGGTTTAATAAAGCAACCGGTCTTCCGGTAATCATTTTACCGAAGGACCGGGGGCGACAACCTTGGTATCAGATCCAGGCTGACTGTAGGAAGACACTAGGCGTGTTCGCTAATCGGTTATTAGCGAAAAATCTGCTTTTCAGCATTTTTACATCTGTAACAATTTTCTGTTGGTCAGCATAAATTTATGGCCTAACTATTCGGAATTTTTGTCTACTTTTGTAGATGGCCAACAACGACTGTGATGCACAGGTGTTAGCCAACATTCCTGAGGGGTTTGTCAAGCTCCTCATCGCCATCACCAAAGTCGCAATCGGGCCATCCACACGTCCCGAATTTACACTCTACCGTCACAAGCTCAACGACAGCGTGTCTATGCATCAGACTGTGGTACATTTCAAAGGTGGGCGTTCTGAAGCGCGCCGCCTTCGATTTGTGGGTAGAGCCATGCCTACGGAGAGGCATGCTATGCAGATGGCTGCCCGTGAAGCGATAGCTCGTCTCCGGGACATTCTGCCTTCGATGAAGACTCGTCGCTTCCGTTACCTCCCATGCCACGTGCCTTATACGTGCCACTATGCATTCGCATGTGCAAATGGGGAGCGTGACGAAGCCATTGAATCAATGGTTGAATACCTCAAGGCACTTGAGGCAGCCTTGGATAATCTGGTGGACGACCTGGTGGCCGCCCGTATGGAGATGGTCCAGAGTGGCTCCGCCAACAGGAGGGAGCTGCTCCATACCGCACCACCAATGACTTTTGTCTCGTCCGCCGCATCCTATGCACCTTCCATTGTAGCCACCGCTCGCCGTCTGCCTACCACCGAGGAGTTTGACCAAGTCATTGCTCCTACTCCAGTCAGAGCTGCACCGCCTGCTGCACCTGCTTCGACACCCCGTACTCATACTCCGCGCCTGGAGCCCATAAGTGAGGAGGAAGTTGAGTCTCCAGCACCACTGGGCCTTACCCTCGGTAGGCCGAGGGAAATCTTCAACATCTCTGACTAAGCACGTGTTTTCGCGACGCGCCACGCTCGCTTGTAATATTTGTGCGATATGTAAAATAGGTTGTTGGGAGTAGTCTATTTGCGCATCATGTAGGACCTTGGAGGAGTGCACTAGTTTCAAATAATATGTCAGGATGTGTACGCACACCCTGAGTGACGTATTTATAATTAGGATCTGCGTGTAACATATGTACTAGCAGCCTTCTCCGTGCGCAATCGACCGGTTTATTTCAAAAATCTTTTTCGAGCTCGTGTTTGATCGCTTTTGCAAAATCTTGGTTTATTTTGCTGCTCGGTTCTTCTCAGGTTTTCTGCTTTGTTACCCCAGAGTAATAAATGACTCGTCCCTGGACACGTTCCATGCCAAGTCCGCCGGAGGAAAATTATGGCACGCAGACAAACAACAATTTCTCACAGGGGCAGTCAAGTCAGCAGGGCAGTGAGACAGCATTTTCTCAAGTATGCCGCCTTTACGAGCAAAGTCAGCAACAGCACCAAGAAATGATGAACCATGTCATTAACATGGGAAATCGCCGCGAACCATACCAGCAGCACTCAAAATTGTCTGAATTTCAGAAGACGCGTCCGGCAACATTTTCACACACAGACAAGCCTCTTGAGGCCAATGACTGGCTTCGAGACATTGAGAGGAAGTTAATTGTGGCACAATGCTCAGACCGTGAAAAAGTGTTGTACGCACCGCATTATCTCACGGGAGCAGCCGCGTCATGGTGGGAAAATTTTCTACTTATGCATCCCGACATAAATAATATCACCTGGGAAGATTTCAAGGAAGGCTTTCGTGGGGTACACATCCCTAAGAGTATCATGAAAATCAAGAAAAGAGAATTTGATGATCTCAAGCAAAGAGGCATGACAGTACAGGAGTACAACAGTCAGTTTGCGCAGTTATCACGATATGCCAACGAAGAGCGAATGACAGAAAATAAAAAGATGGAGAAATTCCTGGACGGACTGGCACCAACACTAAAATGCCAGTTAGTCGTACATACTTTTCCAGATTTCAAGACACTGGTAGACAAAGCTATTACACTAGAAAATGGACGTCGCAGTCTGGAGGATATCCGCAAGAGGAAAAGGGATCAGACCAACCACCCCCGCAACAACAAGAATAAAATGAATATCCAGAGGAACGTTGTGAACAGACCCACGACCAACGACACACGTCCAAATAAGAATTTTCATGCAAGAGACAAGGATTTCACCTATCGCCCAGGTGTTACCTGCTATGCATGTGGAGAAGAAGGACACTATGCTAAACAGTTCCCTAAGCCAAGAAACTCAGCGCCAAAGCCGAACAGCAACGGGAACAATTCCGCGCCCAAGTGTAACAATTTCAACCCCAATAACAACCACAGGAAAGGCCACCTGAACCATGTGACCAAGGAGCAGGCACAGGATGCACCGGATATCGTACTCGGTACGTTCCCTGTCAACACGATACCTGCCACGGTTTTGTTTGATTCTGGAGCTTCTCATTCGTTCATTTCGAAGAGTTTTGCTTTGCAACATGGTTTTTCAATGCTTCCCTTGGGAAAATCAATGACCATCAAGTCCCCCGGAAGTAGGCAGATCACTCAGAATTACTGCCAGGGTTTGATCATTGAAATTGAGGGATTGAAATTTCGTGCAAACCTCATTGTGTTGGAAAACAAAGGACTAGATGTTATCCTGGGTATGGACTGGCTAACCACCAATAAAGGATTTATCGACTGCTTCAACAGAACAGTGATTCTTACACATCATGAGGGAAAAACAATAAGAGTCGCAGCTCAGGAGAGACCAGCATCTCGGCAACCAAAATTGAACAAAGTTGATGCCGCTGAGTTAAGCAAGGTTCCAGTTGTATGTGAATTTCCAGACGTATTTCCCGAGGAATTACCAGGCATGCCGCCAGACAGAGAAATAGAGTTCATCATTGAGCTAGCACCAGGAACCACACCCATATATAAGAAACCATACAGAATGGCGCCATCCAAGTTGGTTGAATTAAAGAAGCAAATAAAGGAATTGCTGGACAAGGGATTTATACGGGCCAGCTCCTCACCTTGGGGCTCGCCGGTATTATTTGCCAAAAAGAAAGATGGGACCATGAGGCTGTGTATAGACTACCGAGCGCTCAACATGGTCACAATCAAAAATAAATATCCGATGCCACGGATAAATGATTTATTTGACCAGCTCGCACAAGCCAAGGTTTTCTCAAAAGTTGACTTGAGGTCAGGATATCATCAGCTGAAAGTACGCCCAGAAGATATCCCGAAAACAACATTCACCTCAAGATACAGACTTTATGAATTTACAGTAATGCCGTTCGGACTGACCAACGCCCCCGCATATTTCATCCACCTCATGAATAAGGTATTTATGAAATTCATGGACAAATTTGTGGTGGTATTTATTGATGATATTTTGGTATATTCCAAAACACCGGAAGAACATGCTGAACACCTCCGCATTGTACTGGGAGAATTAAGGAAACACCAACTTTACGCCAAATTCAGCAAATGTGAATTTTGGTTGAGACAAGTGGGTTTCCTAGGGCACGTATTAACGCAAGAAGGAATTGTTGTGGACCCAGATAAAGTCAAGGCTGTACTTGGCTGGAAGTCGCCAGCCAGTGTGACGGATATACGCAGTTTCCTCGGTGTGGCCAGATATTACAGAAGGTTTATTGAAGGATTTTCCACCATAGCCAAACCAATGACCCAGCTACTCAAGAAGGATAAGAAATTCGAGTGGACCGAAGTGTTGGGGAACGTAGTATTTTAAAATTTTCCTACGATCACGCAAGATCTATCTACCAGATGCATAGCAACGAGAGGGAAGAGTGTGTCTACGTACCCTCGTAGACCGGAAGTGGAAGCGTCAAGTGACGCGGTTGATGTAGTCGAACTTCTTCGCGCTTCAACCGATCAAGCACCGAACGTACGGCACCTCCGAGTTCAGCACACGTTCAGCTTGATGACGTCCCACGAGCTCTTGATCCAGTTGAGCTTCACGGGAGAGTTTCGTCAGCACAACGGCGTGGTGACGGATATGATGTATTCACCGGCGCAGGGCTTCGCCTAAGCACCGCGACGGTATGACCGAGGTGTGTTTCTGTGGAGGGGGGCACCGCACACGGCTGGAACAATTCAACTTATGTGTCTTTGGGTGCCCCCCTGCCCCCGTATATAAAGGAGCAAGGGGGGAGGCCGGCCGGCCCTTGTTTGGTGCGGCTAGGGGTGCAATCCTACTAGGAATAGGATTGCAATCCTATTCCTAGTAGGAACCACCAAAGAAGGAAGAGAGGGAATAGGAAAAGAAGAAGAGGTGGCGCCCCCCAACTCCTAGTCCAACTAGGAACCCTAGGTGGGGCGCCGGCCAGCCCTATGGGCTGCCTCTCTCTTTTCCATAAGGCCCACTATGGACCATCCCCCTTCGTAGGGGGTTCCGGTAACCCCCTCCGGCAATCCCGTTAAATCCGAAACTTTTCCGGTATACTTCCGGTGTCCGAATATAGTCGTCCAATATATCAATATTTATGTCTCGGACATTCCGAGACTCCTCGTCATGTCCGTGATCTCATCCGGGACTCCGAACTACTTTCGATACATCAATACTCATAAACTCATAATACCGATCGTCATCAAACGTTAAGCGTGCGGACCCTACGGGTTCGAGAACTATGTAGACATGACCGAGACTCATCTCCGGTCAATAACCAATAGCGGAACCTGGATGTTCATATTGGCTCCTACATATTCTACGAAGATCTTTTATCGGTCAGAACCGCATAACAACATACGTTGTTCCTTTTGTCAACGGTATGTTACTTGCCCGAGATTCGATCGTCGGTATCTCTATACCTAGTTCAATCTCGTTACCGGCAAGTCTCTTTACTCGTTCCATAACACATCATCTCGTGACTAACTCATTAGTCTTTTGCTTGCAAGGCTTATTGTGATGTGTGTTACCGAGAGGGCCCAGAGATACCTCTCCGACACTCGGAGTGACAAATCCTAATCTTGATCTATGCCAACACCACGAATACTTTCGGAGACACCTGTAGATCATCTTTATGATCACCCAGTTACGTTGTGACGTTTGATAGCACACAAGGTGTTCCTACGGTATTCGGGAGTTGCATAATCTCATAGTCATAGGAACATGTATAAGTCATGAAGAAAGCAATAGCAGTAAAACTAAACGATCATAGTGCTATGCTAACGGATGGGTCTTGTCCATCACATCATTCTCCTAATGATGTGATCCCGTTGATCAAATGACAACTCATGTCTATGGCTAGGAAACATAACCATCTTTGATCAATGAGCTAGTCTAGTAGAGGCATACTAGGGACATACTGTTTTGTCTATGTATCCACACATGTACTAAGTTTCCGGTTAATACAATTCTAGCATGAATAAAAGACATTTATCATGATATAAGGAAATACAAATAACATCTTTATTATTGCCTCTAGGGCATATTTCCTTCACGAAGCATGTGAGAAAAGCTTCCAAGAGCTCAAAAAGAGGTTAACGACAGCCCCAGTATTAATTGTGCCAGACATACACAAGAGCTTTGAAGTATATTGCGATGCATCCCGGAAAGGCCTCGGATGCGTACTGATGCAAGAAGGCAAAGTAGTCGCCTACGCATCCCGGCAACTGCGAAAACATGAAGAAAATTATCCTACTCACGATTTGGAGTTGGCAGCAGTCATTCATGCACTCAAGGAATGGAGGCACTTCTTACTTGGAAATCGCTGTGAAATATATACGGACCATAAGAGCCTCAGCTATATTTTCACACAACCAGATCTGAATTTACGACAACGACGCTGGTTGGAACTGGTAAAAGATTACGACGTTGGTATCCACTATCACCCCGGGAAAGCAAACGTGGTAGCCGATGCTCTCAGCCGTTACCCGAACAACGGCAGCATACAGAACCTGAGACGCGAATTTCAGCAAGAGTTCGCCAGACTCAACCTAATGATGGTCACGGAGGGCGAAGTATCCAAGCTAGAAATACAACCTACACTGATAGAGCAGATAAAGAAGGCTCAACTCGGACACCCCAGCATCGAAGGAATAAAGAGAAAAGTAAGTCAAGGCAAGGCTTCAGAATTCACCATAGACTGTGAAGGAATATTATGGTTCGGAGACAGACTTTGCGTACCGAATAGCAACGACCTTAAACAACAAATTCTAGCAGAAAGCCACACCGCTCCATACTCAATCCACCCTGGAGGTACGAAAATGTACAAGGACATTCAGGAAAGATTTTGGTGGCACGTCATGAAGAGGGATATAGCCACATTTATTGCATGTTGCGATTCATGTCAACGCATTAAAGCCGAGCACCAAAAACCCGCAGGGCTATTACAGCCAAACAAGATACCAGAATGGAAATGGGATGATATCGGGATGGATTTTATTGTTGGACTACCACGATCACAACACGGTAACGATGCCATATGGATCATCACAGATAGACTGACCAAGGTGGCACATTTCATACCCGTCAAGACAACACACACCACTCAAAAGCTCGCCAAGCTTTACCTCGCTTGGATAGTATGCCTACATGGTGTGCCCAAGACTACAATATCTGACAGGGGCACTCAGTTCGTCTCGAAATTTTGGGACCAGTTGCAGCAAGCCCTCGGAACGCAACTAACATTCAGTACGGCTTACCACCCCCAGACTGGAGGACAAACGGAATGAGTAAATCAAATACTCGAAGACATGCTAAGGGCATGTGTCCTCACCTATGGGGCCATTGGGAGGAAAGCCTACCATATGCTGAGTTCGCATATAGCAATAGTTACCAAGCTAGCCTGCAGATGGCACCTTTCGAAGCATTGTACGGACGAAGATGTCGTACTCCATTAAATTGGTCGGAAACAGGGGACAGCCGCATATTCGGCCCCGATATGTTAAAGGAAGCCGAGGAGAGAGTAAAAATGATACGGGATCGACTCAAGACCGCCCAAAGCCGACAAAAGAGCTATTACGATCAAAAGCATCGGGAAATAAGTTTTGAGCCCGGTGATGACGTATACCTGCGTGTGTCACCGATGAGAGGACTACAACGATTTAAAATCAAAGGGAAACTGGCACCACGATTCATCGGACCCTTCCGTATAATTGCACGAAGAGGCACAGTAGCTTACCAACTGGACCTCCCCAAGGAATTGTCCGACGTACACGACGTGTTCCACGTCTCGCAACTACGGAAATGTGTAAGCAACCCAGAGAAACATGTGTCACATGAAAATCTTGACGTGCAACCAGATCTTACATACCGAGAACACCCAGTGAAGATTTTGGAGGAGTCTGAAAGGAGGACCCGTCAGAAAACTATTAAATTTCTCAAGGTTCAGTGGAGTAACCACACAGAGGATGAGGCAACATGGGAAAGGGAAGATTTCCTTCGGACAGAATATCCGCACCTATTTGAGGATCAGCTGAAATCTCGGGGACGAGATTTTTCCTAAGGGGGTAGGTGTTGTAACACCCCAAATTTTTGAGTTGGTTTTTCTTGCAAACTTTTGGCCTTTTTGAAAGGGGATTGTTTGATCTTTTCTTTTGCCCTTCTAAAACCCCTTTTTGCCAAAGTTTGTGTGTCTTCTCAAGCTTGGTTTTTAGCCTTGAAGTTCTCCTCTTGTGTTTGGCTCAAGCACAAGTTGAGATTCAAATGGAGTTGTTTGAGTTCACCACTTCTTGTTTTAAATTCTCAAGTTTAGCCTTGACCTATCTCCCCTCCAAACTTCCTCTTGCCATGATCCCAACAGGAACAACCCTCTCCAAGACTCTCTTCGCACCATGGGACAAGCATTTCATCAATTCCAGCAAGTTTGAACCTTATTGGAATTTTCCCCTATTTATTTCACTTCAAAACAAATTCTGTCTTTTATAGTGGACCTTGGTGATTTACAAAGGAACCGCCTTTTTCATCTACCTAGTTGACTCCAAACCAACTCTCTTAGATAGTCCTTAGTACCCACAACATAGATCCATCTTGTTTCACTGGTCCATAGTTCTGAACTTTCAAATTTCACCTGCTGCAAGTTTGGACCAAATTTGCAAAATTTGGTGAAATTCATATTTACCTTCATCCAAAAATTCTGTGAAAAATCATGCAGCCTCTAGATACATCAAGAGGCCACTCCACCAAAAATCAGCTCCAGAGACATTGCACAAATACCAGAATCATTTCATCAAACACCTAACCTACACTGAACTGTTAGTTGTTAACTGAAACTGTCGACAGTTAACACTTCGTCAGTTTCGTCATTTTCGAAAGTCATCGGGCGCGGCGACAAAACTCCGTCTGTATCTCCCTTGGCTCGACGCTGCACTGCAGCTTCTTCTTATCCACGCGCCGCACGGTCGCTTGGCAGCTTCTGGGCGTCAGTGGTGCCCTGGCCCGACCGCGCCGGCGGCTGCCACGGCCACAGCGCCGCCCGTGGCGGTTGACAGACGCAACGCCGCAGCTCCACGCCGTTTCGCGCCGCCCAGACCACCCCAGTGCCCCGCGTGTCCTTCTCCACAGCCAGCGCACGCCCGACATACCGTCGCCGTGGCCTAGCACGCGCAGAGCGCCGTTTCTGCCGCCGACAAGCAGCGAGGCCGTTCCGTCGAGGACAGGCCGTAACACCACCTCTACTGACAAGTTAAGCGCGGGAATGGAGCTTCTACAGATCATAGATGATGCTCAAGCCCCTAGCCCCGCCGTTCGACCACTGCAGCGCCGTAATTAGCTCGCCGGACTTATCCGTTCGCGGCAGCCACCTCGAGCCGCCTATAAAAGGCACCCCCGAGCTCGTGCTCGAGCACACACGCCTCCACTACTTCCCTAGACCACGCCCAACCTCTGGAAGAGCACCGAGAGGCTTTTCTTCCCCGGCTCCGGCCAACTGCCTCCGCCTCGGGCTCCAGCTTCGTTCACTCCGATGAGGGCTCCTCCGCCGCCGTGAGCCTGAACGTAGTACCCTGGCATCCACCTAGTCCTAACCCCCAGCCCAATTTCTCTCCAGAAACCTTCTCCGACGAGGTCCACGAACACCCGAGCCGCCGTCCGCCGGAGATAAGCTCGCCGTCGACGTGGGACTCGCCGGCACCCAACTACACCACCGTTCGACGCGGAAGATCACCGTGAAGCTATAGGTACCACTCACCTCCCCTATTTCGCCGTGGATCGACGCCGGCGATCACCGCAGCACCGTCCCCGGCGCGGCTCTGTTTCGTTTTTCAAACCTGACAGGTGGGGTCCCTCTGTCAGTCTCTCACATCTCCCCTCGAACCGTTTTCTGTTGGCGTATTTACGCAAAGTGCATTTTCCCTCTTCGGGTGATGTACTACATACCGGTTCGCTTTGTCCTTTTCTATTCTAGCCCCAGGATCTTTTCTGTTTCATTACAGATGGGTCCCTGGACAGAAACCTTAATATCTTTTAAACTAAAAGTGATTTTGAGTTGATTCTTTTTCTGTCCACCTTGGTTTTCTGTCTAGTTTTTTGTCATATTTATGTGGAAATATTTTGAGCAACTTTATTTGCATGCGCGGTATTTATGTTAGTATGCATTTTGTTTGAATACATAGATACCGGAGGCCGTGACGGAGACGCGAATCACGCCGAGTTAGGTTCCGACTTTTCAAAACCAGGCAAGCATGTTTGAACTCTTGATATGATGAGTGTATTTCATGTTTGCTCGAGTAGCTCGTTCATAGGCATGATTATATGAGCATATGTGTATGGCATATTTCATGCAAGTGATGCTTCGAGTGAGTCCCGAAGGAGAATGTTGAACCACCTCGATCATATGGTGATATGATGGGGTGGAATACTGGTATTGTTAGAGCATGCCAGTAGTTGGTCCACTCAGTATCAACGGAGATCATGTCACGATTCCGTTCGACTCCTTTTCAGTACTATCATAGGCCGTCCGTTGGGATTACGGTCTAGTCGGTTGTAAACCACTTTCCAAGTACACACCAAGTAGAGGGGCCGGGATGAGGGTTCCATGGCCCTGGATTAAAGCCCGTCATCCAGTTAGGGGGCATGGGTGTTTCCGGTTGGGACAGAGAGGGGGGCACCCCTTAGAGCGCGCATATATAAATTTGATCCCATGCTATTCGAGGTTGTAGCCTCCCCGTCTTAAAGTTTTTCGTGAATGTCGTCGCGGGTGATTTCGGACGACAGGATGTTAAATGGGTGTGTGATGGTTAGTTGGGTTTCTACTAAAACACCGTAGACGGGGCTAGCCCACGTGGCTAGTAGAACCCGTTGGCTATGAGTTATTAGTACAAGCTCTGCAGAGTTCAAATTCCTTCAGTAGCCATGTTTATGGCCTAGGATCTATATTCATGTCAACCCGGTGACTGTCTCTAGTATATTCTTGTGAGTAGCCAAAACAGCGTTGTCATCAGGTTCATTTGGTAAATGAACTCACCACCATCCCTGTATTGATTTTACTTTCCGAAGTATTTCATCATTATATCCTGTTATATATAAGCCCTTTATGTGATGTTGCTCAGACGTCCGACTGTGGCATTCTTTTATTTATAAGCCCTTTATGTGATGTCGCTCAGACGTCCGACTGTGGCATTCTTTTATTTATAAGCCCTTTATGTGATGTCGCTCAGACGTCCGACTGTGGCATTCTTTTTATTTATAAGCCCTTTATGTGATGTCGCTCAGACGTCCGACTCTGGCATTCTTTTTATTTATAAGCCCTTTATGTGATGTCGCTCAGACGTCCGACTGTGGCATTCTTTTTTATTTATAAGCCCTTTATGTGATGTCGCTCAGACATTCGACTGTGGCATTCTTGTTATTTATCTTTGCTATAAGCCCTGTATGTGATGTCGCTCAGACGTCCGACGGAGGCATTCTCGTTACTTACTTTGGTTATAAGCCCTTTCTGTGGTGTCGCTCAGGCGCCCGACTGTGGCTTGTTATCATTTATTATTTTCCTACGAGGCGTCACCCAGACCCTCGTTTGGTCCCGTTATTTTTATCTTTTGGATTTCGGGAGGATTACCGCCCGACTTCCAGTCTTTACTTTCAGTGCATTCATATTTTGTTCCGGTTGCATTTTTGCTGGAATACTCATATGCATTCATGTTGACATTTGTTATATCTTAAATCCGAACTGTCTTGCGAGTACATTCAAAGTACTCACCTGGCTTGTTGATTTGGCCAGACGTGGACGAAGGCGATCTCATGGATGAAGAGTTCGATAGCGAGTCCGACGCTTAGAGGAGTCCCAGTCAGTCTCTTGCGATCCTGGAGTTGATCACTGTTTTATAACCGCTTCCGCCTACCACCAAATAAATTCATCGGGTCTCACTCCGACACTCGATGAACTGTAAAATATTGGAGTCACACCACCCACTTCACTGTGACTTTTTCCACCGCCTTTTATTACGAGTCAGTAGTATGCCACCCTGCCTTGCGCCATATCCGCCTCTATGTAATATATTGGCGCGCTTGTAATAAAATCTGTTGAGCCATCCCTAGCTCAACCTTGTATAATATTCAGTGTACTGGAAATTCTGTATCAAGGAATTGTCTGCTAGTAGGAATATTATTCCTCGCCGGTTTAATAAAGCAACCGGTCTTCCGGTAATCATTTTACCGAAGGACCGGGGGCGACAGAGAGGAGTACGAGGGTTCACTGGTTCGGCTGCGATGTGAGGCTGCCGTCGCCGCGGAATAACAGGGGGTGTGGGTGAGTAGAGGGATGGCCTGGCCAGCGGTGGGTGTAGTAGAGGGCGGTGAGGCCTGCGCGGCACCACAGCCGGCCACAGGAGGCAGGAGCAGGCGGCACGACCGGCGCTGCTTTGGGCGGCTGGAGTAAGAAGACCAGAGGTTGAAGAAACACGACGGCCGATGGATGGACATCGTACGGTTACTGCAGCTAGAATCGTTTATATTGACTAAGTTGACAAAGCCCTTGGTACGCGTCAACTTAGTAGGCCCACAGGTCAGCTTCCGAAACGGTGCGCCCCACATGTCAGGGGGAGGAATCATTTTTTGGGCGGGTGAAGCTATAATATCCGAGATTGAAGAAGAAGCACGGCATCCGTTGGATGGACAAAGCCTTGCATACGCGTCAACTCTCTTTTTTTAGGGGACGCATCAACTTAGTCAGGTCACAAGTATGTGGCAGAGAACTTATAGCCCATTTGAGATTTGTAAGAATGTGCAGCCAATTTTTGAATTCTAATGGAATTTACCACAACCCATTTACAGTTTGTTAAAAGTACAGCCCATTTCAACCAACCGTTCAAAACAGAATTCAATAAAATTTCCTACATTTTGATGGGATCCGAAATATTTCTATCCCGAAATTTCTAGTCAGATTAAATACTATTTCAATATAAATTTATATTACGTAAAAATCCAACGAAACATTGCGCTCGCAACAATTAATGAAACTAAAATTTTCAATATCCAAAGATAATATTTTATAAAGTAATTACGTGTTTGGTGCATTTTTTATAGTTACTGCCCAGTTTTTATAATTACATCCCAGTTATTATTTCTTAAAGCCCATTTTCTTGTTAAGCCTAATGCATCCCTCCTAGGAAAGATTTGCAGCACCGCGGGGCGGA
This sequence comes from Secale cereale, assembly GCA_902687465.1. Lineage (NCBI taxonomy): Eukaryota > Viridiplantae > Streptophyta > Magnoliopsida > Poales > Poaceae > Secale > Secale cereale. The sequence goes on along the minus strand of LR738711.1, from coordinate 887,960,347 downwards.
GAATAACAACTTGACCTTGCCTGGGTATTCCCCAAAAAAATTATAGCTGGGATAGCCATTTTCAGCTTGAAAAATAATAATATCTGGGCTGGATATCTGGCCTGGGCTAGACGGGCCACAGCCCGCCCAGTTAATAGCTGCAGCGATGTTTTCATTGTTGTTTAGAGGAGAAAAAGTAATATCTGGGCTAAACATCGCTCAAGAAAAACTCTATAATGCTTACACCTCAAAAACACAAATACTGCTTGAGCTGCTTGGTCCTAGCTGTCGGCCGCTTCTTGTGAAATTCTCTCGTTTATTGACAACATAGGTTGACAATGGTGTGGGACTGTGATGTCTGGAAACTAGGAGGAAGCAAAAAATGTTTTATATACTAATAAGGAGGCACTTGCGTACGTGCGGCTATGGCCCTGGTGGGTCCTCACCGCCATCCTCTCTAAGTAAAGTCATCTCCTCATCCTCATGTCCGTTGACCATGTTGACAATGCAAGACGGCGGCACCACAGCGAGCGCAACAACTCGAAGGACGACGGAGAGGGCCTCGAGGGCCCTACGGATGGTCTGATACAGCGCCCACTGCTCATTCGGGAAGCTAGGATCATAGGGCCACATGTCCGCGACGGCATTGTCGTTCGCTTGTTGTTCACCGGTTCTTGTTGAGGAGACGAAGGTTGCAACAAAGGTCCTCCTGCGTCGGTAGCTCTTCTGCCATTAGGGCGTCGAAGTGCGGTCGCACCTGCTCTATGGTGAACACAGCATGAACCGGCTTGGACTGTGCGCCGGCTCCTAGTCGGAAGCTACATCCATCGTCTGATTGTCGTCGCTCAGCTCGGTGAGGTAGCTGGCGAGCTAGCATGTCCAGTTGCTGGACCGACCCGCTACCAAGCACGAGTCTGACTGCCCTGGCCCACCAAGACCGCCTCCCACGCCCGCGCGCACTTTCCGCCCGAAACGATCAGCGCCGCCTGCTCCGCTTCCCGGTGCATGCGATTGCTCCGCCTTCAAACGACACAAGTGCCGTCCGCCCGTCCTTCTGCCGCCCACATTAATGATACGCGGTTGCCGAGGCGGCTACTCCGGCGCCACACGTCCGTCCCTCCGCCGCCCACCATTGCCATATAAACTGTTGCGCCGGCCATAGCCGCAGTCATCCGCATATGTTCCTATTCTCCTGTCCACACCACTACTGCTCACCATGGCTTCCTCATGCTCCAGCGCTCTTCGGGACGGGCGGACGACGAACCACAAGGAGATGGCAGCCATTGCCGCCGACTGGCTGGCCGGCAGGCAGCCGAAGGACGACGACGTCCCAATGGAGAACATGGTAGTCGATGATCCGGCGCCAACCCCCTCCTCTGCGCCATCCTCGCTGGTGCATTGCACCATGACCATCGGCAAGGCCCGTGCCCAGTATATGGACACGGTGAGGCAAAAGCGTGAGGAGCAGTTCCGGGAGGCGCAGGCCGACGCCGCCTACAACCACCATCTCCTCCAGGAGCACCTGCAGGCGGAGGAGCAGATCGCCGCCGAGCGGGCGGAGCAGGAGGTGCTGCTCGACTCATACCGCTCCGCTCGGGAGGGCCGCCTCGAGCGCTGGCGGTACCGCATGCGGGTGGCGGAGGATGCGGCCGCCTACAAAGAGGGCGATGAAGCGGGCGAGGCACTGTTTGGCGAGACCGAGGACGAGGCAGAGGACAATGCCGGCTCCGATGAGTCCCCGCTCCACTGGCGTCGACGAGGCCCTGCTCCGTCGAGGCCCCGCGCGCTCCAACAACGAGGCAGAGGACACCGCCGGCTCCACCGAGGCCCCACCCTGCCGACAACGAGGGGGAGGATTTCCCCCGCTCCGCCGAGGCGCCGCCCGCCGGCAACTAGACAGAGGACATCGCCGGCTCTGTCGAGGCCCCTCCCCGCTGCCAACGAGGCCGCGCCACACAGAATACGAGGAAGAGTAGAACACGGTAGGTCGCCGCCGCTCGGGTCCAAGTAAGGCCACCACTGCCTTAATCGCTATGACAAGCTAGGCAGGTTGACTACTGACGGCCGGTTAGCTTCTTGGCGGCGACGTGGAGTTGGAGATCTATGTTGGAGAAGGATGCTGCTTCTACTTAACTGCTGGTGCAGTTGGCTGACTGACACGTGGGCCCAACGGGCATTTGGGCCACATGTCAGTTACGTAACTACACCTGCAGTTAAGTCACTGAAGCTTCTGTTTGGCTCAGCCGGACACAGGTGGGTAGCTTCGGTTAATTAATTATACCTCCAGCGCACCCCTTTTTAATTGAAGAATGTATGAAATGTAATGAAATCCGACATGTTTATATGAAATCCGACCGTGTATGAATGAATTAATTTCGATTAGTTCGAATTCTTGTATCACTGGCATTGGATGAACATGCAAAACAATACGTACAAGTTTCACATGTACTCCCAGGGTGATCACCTCGTTTGCAGCAGTTTCACATGTACTCCCTCCTGTCCTTTCTAGTCTACATGCAAGTTTTGTTTGCAGTCAAATTATCTCTACTTTGACCAATCTTATAGAAAAAGTATGCACTTTCACAATGTGCGAAGTAAAAAGGAACAGATGGAGTACAAAGAGTTTGAGCATCTTTTTAGCGTTCCTGTACTTTGCAATCAAACACACAGGCCTGACAATTCATAGAGAACATTCAAAACAATCGATGGTTTTGCATCTCAGTGATTCACATGTCAGAGCCAATATTTACTTCACAACTAAACAACAAAGAAAAATTGGAGCGAAGGGTGTCCCATTCGAAACTATCAAACGCATGTCTTATTGCTAAAGTCAATGAGCAAAATTTGATAAGGTTTTCCTATTCCAAAATATCAAACGCCTACGATTGTGGAATGAGCAGGGTTTGCCATTAGTTCGGACATTGTCATGGCACCTCGTGCTAAATAAACCAGGTAACCAGCTGTTCTTTTTGTGCAGTTCCACCAAAATCAACCATATTCGCGCGTAGCTTGTATGCTTTTGCCCTTATATGTTGCAACGCCTTGAACTTATCAGCACCTCCTTTCTAGTGGTGGAATCAAGCTGAGCACCCCTATTTGCACAAATACGAAAAAAGTGATTAGTATAAAGCAAACTGTACTATGAATTGACAGTTTAAATAGGAACCTACATGGTCGATGTAGAGCACACTTTTAGAAAAATGGAACTCACCGGAAAGAATCCTAGAACAACATTGTACTCGCGCATCACAACAAGAAAATGGAGATTTGTCAGTCCTTCTGAGCTGAAGTTAGTTTGGTCTTGTGGGGGGTAATGTAACCATCCTTCAACTGCCCTGATGAGAAGATAGACAGGGCTTCTTCATCCTGGCATAATCGGAACTAGTCACTTCACGTACTCCATATTCTTCTTCAGGCCTTGTTCGTTTAATCCTCCTCCCAAGGGGATTGGAGTGGATTGGAGAGGATTTTGGCTGGTAGGTGATCTAATCCCCCTCAAACCCTGACATTCCCCTTCAAAAACCACCTCAACCGGACAAGGCCTCAGAGGAGGATGATCCTGTTGCGCAAAGACAAGAGGATAATTAAATGCTAGCATCCCTGTTTGTTCGAAAAAAGGAAATAAAATATTTAAAACAACACAGATGAAGCACTTATCAAGGACAATACCACTTTTTGATGACAATATCTAAACAATAGCACAACACCAATAGAGATGACAAAGCTCAGTCATATGAATGAAATCAGTGGGCGAGTACCAACCTTTGTCAGGAGGCTTATTGTGTAGAGCATATAGATGAAGCACTTCTCTGGAACCATCTGTTGCTATCTACTGTGGTGGCCATGCTTCCTATATACTCCTTGATTAGATTAATGTTTCCAACATCTTCTTGTGCAGTTCCACTAAAATATATGGTATCTTCAAAGAAGATCCCTGTTTGCACAAGTAGAGATAATTACGTATTACATTAAGAGTGGCATCAAATCAGTGGCAAAACAATTGCTCGTTCCAGCCATAGAAATAAATTAAGATGCAAAACTATATCATTACTTGTGTCATCACAGTTCCAGTGCTTCTTTACAGCACCAGGAGTTGATTTTTGTTTTTCTTTCACTCGTTCTTCCCCTTCATCACTTGGTTCAATAACAGACAAGCTTCGCCTTCAACGTGAAAGAAGGCTAGTACTGACCTCTCATGACGCGGAATTCAAACAACTCACAAGAAGAAGATCTGAACCAAATTTGCCAACATGGATAGGAAGTAAGATCTCCACTTGTGCAGTTCCACTAAGATTAAGCAATCAAGCAACATTGTCAGTGTGACATTTTGGTTGAACTGCACAAAACACTCTTAAAACAAAAGTGTTTTGTGCAGTGCAATAAAAGGTCACAATGGCAACGAGGTGAAGTAGATAACCCTGTTTACACAAAGGTGCAAAGGAAACAACTAGTGGTCAATAATGGTGGATGACACAGAAGCCAACAAAAAGAAGCATCTACCTTATCTAAATGGGAAAGAAAGCAAGACAGTAGCATTTCTCAAACGGTGGCATTGATTAATATTAATAGAGAGATTATATTAACAATAAAATTCATTAAACATGTAATTTGCTTTTAACTGTGGCATTGCATCAATTTTCCAGCGACATTATTAGAGGGTGCTTGTTTACAGGGACATTTTGGTGGAGGGACTAAAAAAACTCTGTGTGAGTCCCATCTAAACCAAATAGGAGGGACTTTTAGGGACTAAAAGTGGGCATTTGGGACTAAAGAAAGAAGACCCCGAGGGAGAGTCTTTTTGGGACTTTTTCCAACAATTGCCCCTGCCACGCATGGCACCTTGTCTCTATTAGTTCATTACTAGGGGTAACATGGTCTTTTAGCATGTCATTTAATAACCTCTAGTCCATGTTTAGTCCCTGGAACCAAGCAAGTAGGGACTATGGAGTTTTTAACCAAACATGGCCTTAGATTAACAACAACTAAAGAGTTGCACGGGACAGTGGACGCACCAGCACCATGTGCATCTACCGATGTACTGGGGTGATGCACAGTCTGTTGCAACAAAGAACAAACAACCAAGGAGCATATTTGTGTTGGTCCCAGTTTTTTATCTTTAGACAACTTTCCCTATGTGAGCGCATCAAATCTAGTCCTGCTCAAACTCTACAGCCTTGTCCCCCAAAACAAAAGATCAGTTCGTTACAGATGTGCGTACTGCATTTGTCATTGTTTTCCCTTTTCGACCAACGTAGGTGTTGGATAGCCAATATGTACTAGTACTTTCCCCACTTCCTTTCCTCTGTGAACCACGTCCTAGATTTATGCTATACAACTTTCCCCACTACTTTCCCCCATTCCTGTCCTCTTTGAACCATGTCTTAGATTCATGCGATACAATTTTCCCCACTACTTTCCCCCTTCCTTTCCTTTTCGAACCACGTCCTAGATTCATGCTATACAACTTTTCCCACTACTTCCCCCCATTCCTTTCCTCTTTGAACCACGTCCTAGATTCATGGTATACAACTTTCCCCACTACTTTCCTGTTTGATCCAACACCTAGATTCGAGTGCAGAAGCGGAAAAAGCCCACATCAAGCTAGAGCAATGCATGTGGAATAAGTAAATTATACCTTAAGTTTATTGGGGTGTGGTTCGGTGGGCAACCGGAGGCCGTTCGACCCACACTATGTATGGCGGAGAAGAAGAAGGGGTCGGAGGCCCTCCCGCGCCGCCGCTGGGTGAAAGTGAACAGCTGCGCCGGTAGTGGATTCCCTCCCTCGCAGATGGCGACAGCGTTAAGCATCCTTCCCTTTCCGGCGAACGGTTCCAGCTGGCTGAGAGAGTGTGAAGAGAGCAACTACAAGCAGACCAGCAGTGAGGGGAGAGAGAGAGGCCAAGAAGTCTTGCTTAGATCTAGAGAGGGTGAGAGAGTGTGAAGAGAACAACTACAAGCGCTGAGGCTGCAGCGTGTATATATATACTGGAGAGAGTGTGAAGAGTGCAAACCCTGGAAAACAAGCGCCGAGGCTGCAACTTATACGTGATAAGGTGATTATACGGTCACCACGAGATCGTATAGCTCCGTATCCATCCATTTTGACCAGTCAAAGAATCCTGCTGGCAAGAATTATGCTCAAGTGTAGTTATCGAACCCGAGACCTCAAGTTTGATGAGCGAACAGGTTAACCAGCTACACAACCCTCCCGTTATGTTCAACGAGAGGAAAATAACCTTTTATACATTTTGTGTGTGTGTGGGAGTCATTGGGATTTAAATCATAATCGTGTCATGTGGCTTTGGTGGTAAGACTATCCATAGTGGTGCAAAAATAAAGCAGCCTTACATGTTTTGTGTGTGTGGGAGTCATTGGGATTTAAATCATAATCGTGTCATGTGGCTTTGGTGGTAAGACTATCCACAGTGGTGCAAAAATAATGCAGCCTTAGTCACCTTACCTCTCTCCACGTAGTACGTTGGGTCCCACCGGTGAGAGGGTGAAACAAACTAATTAATATACCCCACATTTCAAACAAGCGCGTCCCTAAGCCATGGTTGCCCACTCCCATCCCATCCAGCCACCCATTCGTACACCGAGGCCGGAAAAACACGCGAAGCCCCACACCCTCCTCCATCCGCCACCTAGCCGGAGCCTCTTCCCCGACGACGTCGTCCCCAGCAACACCTCGACGTCCCTCATCCACCGTATCGGATGAGGATCCGTCCTCGATCTGGTCGTCCCGCCGCTTCAGCCACCCCGTCCTCCACCTCCAAGGAGCTGCTCTGATGTTCCCCTCATCTTTCGCGCCACCTCCATTCCCACACCGCCGTCTTCACCTGCACCACCGGAAGAGCATCATCATCACCGTTTCCTCGGACGAAGCTACGGCCTAATCGGCGCCACCAAAGAGGTTGTATATTAATCGCCGCATTTTCTTCTTGATTCGATCTCATGGTGCTGCCGGCGCTCGGTCCCGAGCCGACACGCGGCTCCATCCACGGTGGCGTCGCCGGCCACTTCCTCCACGGCGTCGCTCGCTCGACAGCGACGTCCACATCAGCAGTAGTTGCTGCTACTTTAGCTCTCGCTTGTGCTGCTGCTCTGCTCTTGCTCTCGGTCCCTTGTCTGGTCTGCTCTTTCTCTTTCTCTTGCTCGCGCTGCTGCTCTCGCTCTTGCTCTTGCTTGCGATGCTGCTCCGATTTAGCTACACTTCAGTCTACTAAATCAACTTTTGGGTCAGTCGATTTTCA
>LR738711.1:887749486-887952962 GCA_902687465.1 Secale cereale | reverse complement strand
GGAGAGGTACCCCACTATCAATCTTAGGGTTCAGGGTGGGGGCGGTGGTCGCCGACGGTGGTGGCGCGGTGGCTTGGGGTAGCTAAAGAAAAAGCTCGGCATGGGGGGCCTACAGGGATGGTCGGGGCGGCGGCGGACCGGCGGTGGGGAGTGTTTTTGAGGCGGGCCTGGCAGTGCACCGCCGGCCACGGGCAGCGGCGGGCGGCTGTTTGGCCGGTGGTGTCTGGCGGCACAGGGGAGTTGGGGTTGAAGATGAACTGCATGCCCTTGATTTCGTATACAACGGCTCCAAAATCGACTGGCCAGAGATGAAAAATTCAGTCGACTGATGTGTAGCCTCACCTCTAGTGCGTTCAGTTTCGAGAGCGAAATTCAGTTTTGACAGTTAAGTTCAGTTTCGACAGTTAAATTCAGTTTCGACATCAAAATTCATTTTCGACAGTTAAGTTCCGTTTCGACAGTTAAATTCAGTTTCGACAGTTAAGTTCAGAGATGAGCGGCTGATGTATACATCTAGCACTTTGTGGTTATGTATTTTACATCATCTATTGGAGATGCTATTAGAATTCCACTCAGGTTAACGTTGTCTCTCTTGTCCTGCTTCAGCCTCGGCGTCGTACAACTCACCAGAGCTGCTCCAACGACGAAACCCTCCATCACAGCGGAGCAGTACCTCGGGCTCCATCTCCAGACACCTAAGATCTTCTTCCCCTCCTCCGACAGCCAAGTCAGCTGGAGCATCCTCACCGGCCAACCCAATCATGCTGAGATCGACATGGCTTCGCCAAAGAGATTGTACACTTCTTGTGGTTTGACTTAATCTCACCATGCTTCTTTGCATCATGTGATCTTCCAATTCTTGTGAACCAAACACCCAGATTGGCAGAAATCTTGTGTTTTTAAATTCTCTGCTTTGCACGTGCATTCATATCCTATTCCTGTCTATTTCCTATCCCTGCATTGTTAGAACCCTCAAATTCAAACAAGTCCTTACACAATTACTTCGGTTACAGATATGTGTCAAAGAAAACCTTGTGTGGTTTGTCCTGCTCCTGCGGGGCTGTGTTCCACCCCAGCTCAGTTGCTCCAACGACAGAAGGGTTCACCATAGCAGGGATCCGCTCTTCAGACTGTCTTACGCCGCCTCAGATCCTCTTCCCCGCCGCCGGCAGCCACGACAACTGCATTACCATCATCAATTGAGTAGATGACCTTGAGGACTACACGGGTCCGCAAGAGAGGTCGCACTCTTCCGTGTCTGCTTACCTTATGCATCGCTTAATATGATGACATGCTACTTTATCGTCGTGTTCACCTATTAGACTCCGACTCAGGTCCAAACTTTTGCTGAAACTAGAGTTTTTAAATGGTTGTGGGGTACATATTGGGCCAGCAATCAGTACTATCTGGTTAATCTCGGGTGTCTACTATGAGTTTCATGTTGGGTGCAAACAAACATTAAAGAAGCCATTATTTGTATTTTTAACTAAAGCTATTATCTGCCTGCTATCATTGGTTTTGGGTCTATCCACAATTTGCTACCTTCACTCTGGATTTGTGTATGCACTCCTTACATAATCTCACTATGTTTTATTCCTATGCATGTCAGTTATTGTACACAATGGAACTGAACATGTAGAGCAAAAGAGACGAGCCTTGGGTGGCAATAAAATTTCATGCAGACGTCGCTCCATGGTGGGCGCAAAGGCAGCACCCCCGTCCACCCATTTCGGATCGTAATCAAGAGGAAGATAACTCCTCAGAGGAGGATTCGGAGAAAGATGACCAGTCCTATTCCCCCCCGAGGTGCATGCTCTAACTTGGCAGGGTTATGTTGCTCATATCGTGCGTATGGTATCTTGCATTGCTATGTCATTTGCTAGTTTATACATGATTTGTGTGAATGCCACCTGTTTAGTGTCTAATTACCACATATGTGAATTATGCAATGCCATCTTTTTGCAAGACATTATATATGTGAATTATGCAATGCTATCTTGTTGTAAGTCATTATATATGTTAATTATGCAATGCCATGCTGTTTAGCCAAGCGTCATATATGTGAATTATATCATGCTGTCCTTTTTTTGTATTTCTCATTGCTTTTGTCGACAATGTTTGTATATTCAACTGCTCTTCATGTGCATCAGCCATTTGAATTGGTGATGGAGAAATCTGGAGTGAAAACAAGGTCTTCAGAGCAGACAATGCTACCTGGTGAAGCAGATATCTTGCTGGTTACAGATAGCTCTTTAGAGGAGGATTCAGAGGCAGATGACCAGTCCTATTATCCCCCTGAGGTGTATGCTCAAACTTGGCAGGGTTATATTACTCATATCATGCATATGTTGTATTGCAATGCTTAGTTTTTACATCATATACACGATATTGAATGCCATCTCCTTAGTTGACACATCATATATGCGATTGCCCTCTGCTCACTTCCTTAGTATATAAATCATATATTTGAATTATATCATGCCATGATGTTTACATAGACAGCATGTATCTAAATTATGGCATGCCAACCAATTTTCTAAAGACATAATATAGTTATGTCATCTCATCCTGTTCACATAGTCATCATATTTTGAATTATGTCATTCTATCCGTGAATTATATTATGCCATCATGTTTCCATCGACGGCATGTTTGTGATTTATGGCATGCCAACCACTTTAATAGATTCATCGTATAGTTATATCATGTCATCCTGTTTACATAGTCATCATATTTTGAAGTATGTCATTCTATCCTGTTTAGTTAGCCATCATACATGTGAAATTGTGTCATGCTATCCTGTTTAATTAGCCATCATATATGTGAAATTATGTCCCGCTATTCTGTTTGGTTAGACAACATAAATGTGAATTATTTGATGCCCTGTTTTCTTCCCTACTATCCATTGCACCTGTCTATCTTACAATGTATGTACATTCAATTACTTTTCTTGTTTATCGGCCATTTCAATTGGAGGGGGTGATGGCAGTATCTGTGGGAGTAAAAACACGGTCTTCAGAAAAGATCGTGCTACCCGTCGATGGAGATAGAACCACAGTTGTACTTGCCCAAGAACCAGCCCCACCACACATAACCCAGACTCACGCAGATTGTACCCCTATCCAGTTGGACAGAGAACCAGCTACACCCCTTCTAACCCCAACCCAGCAGATAGTAACCCAGTTCCCGTTGACACAGCACCATCTCCACCACAGAGCACCCAAACACGAGCAGTTAGTAAGGCAACTGCAGTGCCCAAAGCACGAGGACCACCACTCCGAACACCAAGTCAACGCTTAAAGCAGAAGAAGAATTGTTCTCAGGTTAGTTCCGTAGCTATGGTTCATACTACTTTGCTCTTGCATCACTGTATTTACTCATACCAACTAATTTCAAATTTGAAGGATGCAGTTGAAACTCCAATGGCACAACATGTATGTTTTAAACCTGTTTCTTTAACGTGTTTGCTGTTGTAACTTGCTCTATGTTGATTTCAGTTTCAATTGAATAAATAGTTATATTCTCATGCCATGCACCTTACAAGTGTTGTTATTGTTGTGTAGTTTCCCACACTTATATTCTATCTAAGCTGCTTTGTCTTAAATAGATATGATTCGAACTGTATCTATCTTGATTTGGCAACATAAACTAGAATGATATAGACCATACAGTGACCATACTACATAGATATATGTTTGTTTCATGCCGTTATCCTATCGACCTTACTACTGAACTGGTTTACCAAAATGAGTTTCATATACTACATTGTAAACCTGTGATGTGCTTGTTTGTTTCTCTTTTAGAATGCAGATAAAATATTGGAGAAGAGTACCCCGTTATGCAATGGTACAGGAAGTAATGCAGATAAGGTTCAAGATAGTGAGACATCCATGTTGGTCTCCAAGAAAGCTGATAACAACTATATTGAAGACACTGAGACAACCCCAAAGTCCTGTCTTGATGTAGTGTTCGAGCTACTGGCTACTACTGCTGGCACCAGCTCTTCGAACTCGCTGCCTGAATCAGTTCGGCTTCTTGAGTCTCAACTTCAAGTTGAAAGACACTGATCAGATGTTATGCAACAGGAAGCCGAAGGACTGAGGAAGTCCGTGCAGAATTCAGATGCATACTTTCTGGTGCAACAGCAAGTGCTGGAGGATTTAAGCGCCAAACAAGAGAAAATTAATAAGCTTGCTAAGCATCTTGCCAGCATTATGGGTACCCAGGATATTGTTTCTTGAGCTCTTCTGAAGTGGTTTCAGTTCTGGACTTGTTTTGCTACGTCCTTTATATGCTGCTTTGTTCCCTATATTTGCACTGGTGGCGAACTTTGATGCCCAGTGGATGTAATATGTGTAATAGCCGTGATAGCCTAGCGTAAGTTGCTTGCCTATTTATTTCCTTATTGTCTTGTTTATTAGTTTTCTTGTAGTCAGTGTAGTTCTTTTTCCGCAGTTTGCTAGTGGCCGCAATAGCCTATTTTTTAAAACTAGGCCACATTAACCATGGGCTACATATTTACTGTAGTTAACATGGGCCTCTTACAGGCCATAGAAACAATGGGCCTTCTAAGGGCCGTAGAAACAATGTGCCTTATATGGGCCGTAGAAACAATGGGCTTTCTACGGGCCGTATGATCGGTTGGCCAAACATGGGCCAATAACAAACCACATTATGGTCATAAATGGGCTAGAGTTGAAATCGTCGTTCATGGGCCGACCATAACGGACCGTTGTTAATCGGCCGTATTTGGTGACGCTATGAAAACGTCCCAACGTATTAACGAACCACAAACGGGTCGGCTGTAACCACGGGCAGAATTTGTCCCACAAGCAGAAAATGACAGTAACGGGCCAAAAGTAAACGAATGCTGGAAATGAGCCCAAGAATAAATGGGCCCTGAGAAGGCCGAAAGATAACATGGGCTGGAAACGGCCCGATGGAATAATGGGCCATTAATGGGTATAAAGTTAAACACTGTTCAATACGGGCCAGTTTTACCACGGGTCGTTAATGGGCCGAGGGTTACTAAGGACCTGATATGGGCCAAAAGACGTCATGGGCCATACATGGGCAGGAAGTTAAAACGGGCTGAAATTATATTGGACGCCCTAGATGACGCTAGTGAGCCTAATTCGGATAGGCCGTAAACGGGCCCTAGGTTAGCGGGCTGTAAATGGGCTATATGCGAACATGCCGTTAATAGGCTTGCCGTGGGCCGGCCCGTCACCTTTTGACCAAGTCAAACGGGCCGGCCTTTTCACAGGAATGGGCCTCTGTTGGGCACTCTTCATTACGGGCCAGTTTTACCACGAGCCGTTAATGGGCCGAGGGTTACTAAGGGCCTCATATGGGCCGAAAGACGTCATGGGCCATACATGGGACAGAAGTTAAAACGGGCTGGAATTATATTGGACGACCCAGATGACGTTACTGGGCCTAATTCGGATAGGCCGTAATGGGCTGGCCCGGCACCTTTTGACCAAGTCAAACGGGCCGGCCTTTTCATAGGAATGGGCCTCTGTTGGGCCGTGCCACGTGTTGACGTATCATAGGCACTATGGGTCAAATGAGTGGATGCCATCTGTTCCAACAGCGAGCCGACATGTGTTCCCTCCAGCCAATGATGATTATACACGTGGAAAATCCCCATTGGTCGGGGCTGTTAACGGGTCATCAGATCCAAAACCGGACCCGATAGCTTAACGACATTTCGTTACGGTGGATGCCACGTGTCGGTCACCCTTGACGAAAGCACTTCTGTGACGCGCGATTTATCATCATGGAAGTAGACACTTCCGTGATGATAATTTTGGTAATGTCATGGAACACTTCTACGACAACACAGGTATGACTATCTTGATTGTGTCATAAAATCGTCATGGATGTACATGCATGACAGAAAACGTGACCTACTGTGACAAACACGTATCATCATGAAAGTGTATTTTTTTGTAGTGGGGGGCGCCCCCACCCTCTTGGGCAGCCCGTGGACCTTCTGGTCCCCCTTCGACACTTCCTGGGCTTCTTCTGGTCCAAAAATAAGCTTCATTGAGTTTCTGGTCAATTGGGCTCCGTTTGATATTCCTTTTCTGCGATACTCTAAAACAAGATAAAAACAGAAACTGGCACCGGGCTCTGGGTTAATAGGTTAGTCCCAAAAATCATATAAAAGTGTATATAAAAGCCCATAAAACATCATAGAAGGATAATATAATAGCATGGAACAATAAAAAATTATAGATACGTTGTAGACATATTAAGCATCCCCAAGCTTAATTCCCGCTCGTCCTCAAGTAGCTAAATGATAAAAACAGAATTTTTGATGTGGAATGCTACCTAACATAATTCTCAATGTGATTTTCTTTATTGTGGCATGAATGTTCAGATCAGAAAGATTCAAGACAAAAGTCTATATTGACATAAGAATAATAATACTTCAAGCATACTAACAAAGCAATCATGTCTTCTTAAAAAGACATGGCCAAAGAAAGTTCATCCCTACAAACTCATATAGTTAGGCTATGCTCCATCTTCAGTACACAAAATACTCAAATCATGCACAACCCCGGTTCAGCCAAGCACTTGTTTCATACTTAAATTTTTTCAAACTTTTTCAACTTTCACGCAATACATGAGCGTGAGCCATGGATATAGCACTATAGGTGGAATAGAGTGGTGGTTGTGGAGAAGACAAATAGGAAGATGGTCTCACATCAACTAGGCGTATCAATGAGCTATGGAGATGGCCATCAATAGATATCAATGTGAGTGAGTAGGGATTGCCATGCAACAGATGCACTAGAGCTATAAATATATGAAAGCTCAACAAAGGAAAATAAGTGGGTGTGCATCCAACTTGCTTGCTCACGAAGACCTAGGGCATTCGAGGAAGCCCATCGTTGGAATATACAAGCCAAGTTTTATAATGAAAATTCCCACTAGTATATGAAAGTGACAAAACAAGAGACTCTCTATCATGAAGATCATGGTGCTACTTTGAAGCACAAGTGTGGACAAAGATAGTAGCATTGTCCCTTTTTTCTTTTTCTTTTTTTCCTTTTTTTGGGCCTTTCTTTTTTCTCTGGCCTTTCCTTTCTTTTTTTCTTTGGGACAATGCTCTAATAATGATGGTCATCACACTTCTATTGATTTACAACTCGATACTAGAACAAAGTATGACTCTATATGAATGCCTCCGTCGGTGTACCGGGATGTGCAATGAATCAAGAGTGACATGTATGAAATATTATGCATGGTGGCCATGCCACAAATACGATGCCAACTACATGATCATGCATGGCAATATGACAATGATGAAGCGTGTCATAGCAAATGGAACGGTGGAAAGTTGCATGGCAATATATCTCGGAATGGCTATGGAAATGCCATGATAGGTAGATATGGTGGCTGTTTTGAGGAAGGTATATGTTGGGTGTATGGTACTGGCGAGAGTTGCGCGGTACAAGAGAGGCTAGCAATGGTGGAAGGGTGAGAGTGCGCATAATCCATGGACTAAACATTAGTCATCAAGAACTCACATACTTATTGGAAAAATCTACAAGTCATCAAAACAAAGTACTACACGCATGCTCCTGGGGGAAGGGTTGGTAGGAGTTAACCATCGTGCGATCCCGACCTCCACACAAAGGATGACACTCAATGAAATACCTCATGCTTCAAATTTGTCACACAACGGTTACCATACGTGCATGCTACGGGACTTGCAAACCTCAACACAAGTATTTCTCAAATTCACAATTACTCTAATAGCATGACTATAATATCACCATCCTCATATCTCAAAACAATCATCAAGCATCAACCTTCTCATAGCATTCAATGCACTTTATATGAAAGTTTTTATTATACCCATCTTGGATGCCTATCATATCAGGACTAAATTCATAACCAAATCAAAGTACCATGCTATTATAAAAGGCTCTCAAAATAATATAAGTGAAGCATGAGAGTTCATCTATTTCTTCAAAATAAAACCACAGCCGTGCTCTAAAAAGATATAAGTGAAACACTAGAGCAAAAGACAAACTACTCTGAAAGATATAAGTGAAGATCAATGAGTAGTTTGAATAATTATGTAACTATGTGAAGACTCTCTAACATTTAAGAACTTCAGATCTTGGGATATTATTCAAACAACAAGCAAAACAAAATAAAATAAATTGACGCTCCAAGCAAAACACATATCATGTGGTGAATAAAAATATAGCCTTAAGTAAAGTTACCGATGAACGAAGACGAAAGAGGGGGCATCCCCAAGCTTAGGCTCTTGGTTGTCATTGAATATTATCTTGGGGTGCCTTGGTCATCCCCAAGCTTAGGCTCTTGCCATTCCTTATTCCATAGTCCATCGAATCTTTACCCAAAACTTGAAAACTTCACAACACAAAACTTAACAGAAAACTCATAAGCTCCATTAGTATAAGAAAATAAAACCACCACTTAGGTACTGTTGTGAACTCATTCTAAATTCATATTGGTGTAATATCTACCGTATTCCAACTTCTATATGGTTCATACCCTCCGATACTACTCATAGATTCATCAAAACAAGCAAACAACACATAGAAAACAGAATCTGTCAAAAACAGAACAGTCTGTAGTAATCTGTAACTTTTGAATACTTATGTAACTCTGAAAATTCTGAAATAAATTGGTGGACGTGAGGAATTTGTCTATTAATCATCTGCAAAAATAATCAACTAAAAAGAACTCTCCAGTAAAAAAATGGTAGCTAATCTCGTGAGCGCTAAAGTTTCTATTTTTTACAGCATGATCGCATAAACTTCACACAAGTCTACCCAAAGGTTCTACTTGGCACAAACACTAATTAAAACACAAAACCACATTGAAAAAGAAGCTAGATGAAATATTTATTCCTAAACATAAGTAAAAAGCAAAGAACAAAAATAAAGTTGGGTTGCCTCCCAACAAGCGCTATCATTTAACGCCCCTAGCTGGGCACGATGATTTCAATGATGCTCGCATAAGAGATTGGAATTGAAACATAAAGGGAGCATCATGAAGAATATGACTAGCACATTTAAGTCTAACCCACTTCCTATGCATAGGGATTTTGTGAGCAAACAACTTATGTGAATAATAATCAACTAGCATAGGAAAGCAAAACAAGCATAGCTTCAGAACTTCAAGCACATAGAGAGGAAACTTGATATCATTGCAATTCATACAAGCATATGATCCTCTCACATAATAATTTTCAGTATATTCCAAGTGCAGAGGTTTGGAGGACAGTAGCAAATTTCCCTCAAGTGGATGACCTAAGGTTTATCAATCCGTAGGAGGCGTAGGATGAAGATGGTCTCTCTCAAACAACCCTGCAACCAAATAACAAAGAGTCTCTTGTGTCCCCAACACACCCAATACAATGGTAAATTATATAGATGCACTAGTTCGGCGAAGAGATGGTGATACAAGTGCAATATGGATGGAAGATATAGGTTTTTGTAATCTGAAAATATAAAAACAACAAGGTAGCAAGTGGTAAAAGTGAGAATAAACGGTGTTGCAATGATAGGAAACAAGGCCTAGGGTTCATACTTTCACTAGTGCAAGTTCTCTCAACAATAATAACGTAACTGGATCATATAACTATCCCTCAACATGCAACAAAGAGTCACTCCAAATTTACTAATAGCGGAGAACAAACGGAGAGATTATGGTAGGGTACGAAACCACCTCAAAGTTATTCTTTCTGATCGATCTATTCAAGAGTCTGTAGTAAAATAACACGAAGCTATTCTTTCCGTTCGATCTATCATAGAGTTCGTACTAGAATAACACCTTAAGATACAAATCAACCAAAACCCTAATGTCACCTAGATACTCCATTGTCACCTCAAGTATCAGTGGGCACGATTATACGATATGTATCACACAATCTCAGATTCATCTATTCAACCAACACAAAGAACTTCAAAGAGTGCCCCAAAGTTTCTACCGGAGAGTCAAGATGAAAACGTGTGCCAACCCCTATGCATAGATTCCCAAGGTCACGGAACCCGCAAGTTGATCACCAAAACATACATCAAGTAGATCACGTGATATCCCATTGTCACCACAGATAAGCACATGCAAGACATACATCAAGTGTTCTCAAATTCTTAAAGACTCAATCCGATAAGATAACTTCAATGGGAAAACTCAATTCATCACAAGAGAGTAGAGGGGGAGAAACATAATAAGATCCAAATATAATAGCAAAGCTCGTGATACATCAAGATCGTGCCATCTCAAGAACACGAGAGAGAGAGAGACAGATCAAACACATAGCTACTGATACATAACCTCAGCCCCGAGGGTGAACTACTCTCCCCTCGTCATGGAGAGCGCCGGGATGATGAAGATGGCCACCGGAGAGGGATTCCCCCTCCGACAGGGTGCCAGAATGGGTCTAGATTGGTTTTCGGTGGCTACAGAGGCTTTCGGCGGCGGAACTCCCGATCTAGGTTACTTTCCGGAGGTTTCAGTATATATAGGAGGTGTAGGAGTCGGGGGCAAGTAAAGGGGGTCTTCAGGCTGTTCACGAAGAAGGGGGGCGCGCCCCCACCCTCGTGGGCAGCCCATGGACCTTCTGGTCCCCCTCCGGCACTTCCTGGGCTTCTTCTGGTCCAAAAATAAGCTCCGTTGAGTTTCAGGTCAATTGGGCTCCGTTTGATATTCCTTTTCTGCGATACTCTAAAACAAGAGAAAAACAGAAACTGGCACTGGGCTCTGGGTTAATAGGTTAGTCCCAAAAATCATATAAAAGTGTATATAAAAGCCCATAAAACATCCTAGAAGGATAATATAATAGCATGGAACAATCAAAAATTATAGATGCGGTGGAGACGTATCACTTAGCGACAAGCCGAGCCTTATAGATGGTCACATTTCCATTCGTGTCAGTCTTCTTCTTAAAGATCCATTTATTTTCTATGGCTTGCCGATCATCGGGCAAGTCAACCAAAGCCCATACTTTGTTATCATACATGGATCCTATCTCGGATTTCATGGCTTCAAGCCATTTGTTGGAATCCAGGCCCGCCCATCGCTTCTTCATAGTTTGAAGGTTCACCGTTGTCCAACAACATGATTTCCAGGACAGGGTTGCCATACCATTCTGGTGTAGAACGTGTCCTCGCGGACCTACGAAGTTCTGTAGTAACTTAATCCAAAGTTTCATGATCATTATCATTAACTTCCTCTCTAGTCGGTGCGGGTACCACAGAAACATCTTACTATGCTGCGCTACTTTCCGGTTCAAGAGGGGTTACAACCACCTCATAAAGTTCTACTTTCCTCCCACTTACTTCTTTCGAGAGAAACTCTTTCTCCATAAAGGATCCATTCTTGGCAACGAAGACCTTGCCTTCGGATCTAAGGTAGAAGGTATACCCAATAGTTTCCTTAGGGTATCCTATGAAGACGCATTTTTCCGATTTGGGTTCGAGCTTTTCAGGTTGAAGTTTCTTGACATAAGCATCGCATCCCCAAACTTTTAGAAATGACAACTTAGGTTTCTTCCCAAACCATAATTCATACGGTGTAGTCTCAACGGATTTAGACGGTGCCCTATTTAAAGTGAATGTGGCAGTCTCTAAAGCATAACCCCAAAATTATAGCGGTAGGTCGGTAAGAGACATCATAGATCGCACCATATTCAATAGTGTGCGATTACGACGTTCAGACACACCATTACGCTGAGGTGTTTCAGGTGGCGTCAGTTGTGAAACAATTCCACATTTCCTTAGGTGCGTGCCAAATTCATGACTTAAATATTCTCCTCCATGATCTGATCGTAAGAATTTTATTTTTCTGTCACGTCGATTCTCTACCTCATTCTGAAATTCCTTGAACTTTTCAAAGGTCTTAGACTTGTGTTTCATCAAGTAGACATACCCATATCTACTTAAGTCATCAGGGAGGGTGAAAACATAATGATAGCCACCGCGAGCCTCAACGCTCATTGGACCGCACACATCAGTATGTATGATTTCCAACAAGTCAGTTGCTCGCTCCATTGTTCCGGAGAACGGAGTCTTGGTCATCTTGCCCAAGAGGCATGGTTCGCACGTGTCAAATGATTCATAATCAAGAGACTCCAAAAGTCCATCTGCATGGAGTTTCTTCATGTGTTTGACACCAATATGACCAAGGCGGCAGTGCCACAAGTATGTGGGACTATCATTATCAACCTTACATCTTTTCGCATTCACACTATGAGTATGTGTAACATTACGTTCGAGATTTAATAAAAATAAACCATTGACCAGCGGGGCATGACAATAAAACATTTCTCTCATATAAATAGAACAACCATTATTCTCAGATTTAAATGAGTAGCCATCTTGCATTAAACGAGATCCAGATACAATGTTCATGCTCAAAGCTGGTACTAAATAACAATTATTGAGGTTTAAAACAAATCCCGAAGGTAGATGTAGAGGTAGCGTGCCGACGGCGATCACATCGACCTTGGAACCATTCCCGGCGCGCATCGTCACCTCGTCCTTCGCTAGTCTCTGCTTATTCCGCAGCTCCTGCTTTGTGTTACAAATGTGAGCAACTGCACCGCTATCAAATACCCAAGAGCTACTACGAGCGTTGGTAAGGTACACATCAACAACATGTATATCACATATACCTTTGACGTTGCCGGCCTTCTTATCCGCTAAGTATTTGGGGCAATTCCGCTTCCAGTGACCCGTCCCCTTGCAATGAAAGCACTCAGTCTCAGGCTTGCGTCCATTCTTTGGCTTCTTCCCGGCAACTGGCTTACCGGGTGCGGCAACTCCCTTGCCATCCTTCTTGAAGTTCTTCTTACCCTTGCCTTTCTTGAACTTAGTGGTTTTATTCACCATCAACACTTGATGTTCCTTTTTGATCTCCACCTCCGCAGATTTCAGCATTGAATATAACTCGGGGATGGACTTCTCTATCCCTTGCATATTGTAGTTCATCACAAAGCTCTTGTAGATAGGTGGGAGCGACTGGAGGATTCTGTCAATGACCGCGTCATCTGGATGATTAACTCCCAACTGAGACAAGCGGTTGTGCAACCCAGACATTTTGAGTATATGCTCGCTGATAGAAATGTTTTCCTCCATCTTACAACTATAGAACTTGTCGGAGACTTCATATCTCTCGACCCGAACATGAGCTTGGAAAACCATTTTCAGCTCTTGGAACATCTCATATGCTCCGTGTTGCTCAAAACGCTTTTGGAGCCCCGATTCTAAGCTGTAAAGAATGCCACACTGAACCAGGGAGTAATCATCACTACGCGACTGACAGGCGTTCATAACATCTTGAATTGCTGGGAAAATGGGTGCCTCACCTAGCGGTGCTTCAAGGACATATGGTTTCTTGGCAGCTATGAGGATGATCCTCACCCAGTCCGTATAGTTGCTACCATCGTCTTTCAGCTTGGTTTTCTCTAGGAACGCGTTGAAGTTGAGGGCAACATTAGTGTGGGCCATTTGATCTACAAGACATATTGTAAAGATATTTAGACTATGTTCATGATAATTAAGTTCATCTAATCAAATTAAATGATGAACTCCCACTCAGATAGACATCTCTCTAGTCATCTAAGTGATACATGATCTGAATCGACTAGGCCGTGTCCGATCATCACGTGAGACGGACTAGTCATCAACGGTGAACATCTCCATGTTGATCTTATCTTCTATACGACTCATGTTCGACCTTTCGGTCTCTGTGTTCCGAGGCCATGTCTGTACATGCTAGGCTCGTCAAGTCAACCTAAGTGTATTGCGTGTGTAAATCTGCCTTACACGCGTTGTATGCGAACGTTAGAGCCTATCACACCCGATCATCATGTGGTGCTTCGGAAGAACGAACCTTAGCAACGGTGCACAGTTAGGGGGAACACAATTCTTGAAATTTTAGTGAGAGACCATCTTATTTAAGCTACCGTCATTCTAAGCAAATAAGATGTAAAACATGATAAACATCACATGCAATCAAATAGTGACATCATATGGCCATTATCATTTTGCTCCATTTGATCTCCATCTTCGGGGCTCCGTGATCATCATCGTCACCGGCATGACACCGTGATCTCCATCATCGTGTCTTCATGAAGTTGTCTCGCCAACTGTTACTTCTACTACTATGGCTAACGGTTAGCAATAAATTAAAGTAATTACATGACGTTTTCATTGACACGCAGGTCATACAATAAAATAAGACAACTCCTATGGCTCCTGCCGGTTGTCATACTCATCGACATGCAAGGCGTGATTCCTATTACAAGAACATGATCAATCTCATACATCACATATATCATTCATCACATCCTTCTGTCCATATCACATCACATGGCATATGCTGCAAGAACAAGTTAGACGTCCTCTAATTGTTGTTGCAAGTTTTTACGTGGCTGCTATAGGTTTCTAGCAAGAACGTTGCTTACCTACGCCAAAACCACAATGTGATATGCCAATTACTATTTACCCTTCATAAGGGACTTTTTCATCGAATCTGATCCGACTAAAGTGGGAGAGACAGACACCCGCTAGCCACCTTATGCAATTAGTGCATGTCAGTCGGTGGAACCTGTCTCACGTAAGCGTACGTGTAAGGTCGATCTAGGCCGCTTCATCCCACGATGCCGCCGAATCAAGATAAGACTAGTAACAGCAAGTAAATTGACGATATCGACGCCCACAACAACTTGTATTCTACCTGTGCATAGAAACCACGCATAGACCTAGCTCATGATGCCACTGTTGGGGATCGTTGCAGAATTAAAAATTTCTACGAATCACCAAGATCAATCTATGGAGTGACTAGCAACAAGATAGGGGAGTGCATCTTCATACCCTTGAAGATCGCGATGCGGAAGCGTTGCAAGAACGCGGTTGGTGGACTTGTACACGAAGCGATTCAGATCGCGGCCGAATCCGATCTAAGCGCCGAACAATGGCGCCTCCGCGTTCAACACACGTACAGCCCGGTGATGTCTCCCACGCCTTGATCCAGAAATGAGAGAGGGATAGGTTGGGGAAGATTCCGTCCAGTAGCAGCACGACGGCGTGGTGGTGGTGGAGGAGCGTGGTTCTCCAGCAGGGCTTCGCCAAGCGCTACGAGAGACGAGGAGGAGGAGAAGGAGGGCTGCGCCAAGAGGGAGAAAGACTCATGTGTTGAGCAGCCCCAAAACCCCCACTATTTATAGGGGAAGGGGGAGGGGGCCGGTCCCCTCTAGATGGGATCTAGAGGGGGGGCGGCGGCCTGGAGGGGGGGCTTGCCCCCAAGCCAAGGGGGCGCCCCCTTACGGTTTCCCCCCAAACCCTAGTTGCATGGGCCCTAGGGGGGAGGTGCCCAGCCCACTCAGTGGATGGTTCCCCTCCATATCCCGCCCATAGGGCCCTCTAGGGCAGGGGGAACCTCCCAGTGGACCCCCAGAACACCTTCGGTGGTCCCGGTACAATACCGGCACCCCCCCGAACATTTCCGATGACCATATAATGACTTCCCATATATAAATTTTCACCTCCAGACCATTCCCGAACTCATTGTGACGTCCGGGATCTCATCTGGGACTCCGAACAACTTTCAATAACCATATACATACAGTCCCTATAACCCTAGCGTCATCGAACCTTAAGTGTGTAGACCCTACGTGTTCGGGAACCATGCAGACATGACCGAGACATCTCTCCGGCCAATAACCAACAGCGGGATCTGGATACCCATGTTGGTTCCCACATGTTTTACGATGATCTTATCGGATGAACCACGATGTCAAGGATTCAATCAATCCCGGATACAATTCCCTTTGTCTATCGATATAGTACTTGCCCGAGATTCGATCGTCGGTATCTCGATACCTTGTTCAATCTCGTTACCGGAAAGTCTCATTACTCGTTCCGTAACACATCATCCCGTGACCAACTCCTTAGTCAGATTGAGCTCATTACGATGATGTCTTACCGAGTGGGCCCAGAGATACCTCTCCGTCATACGGAGTGACAAATCCCAGTCTCGATTCGTACCAACCCAATAGATACTTTCGGGGATACCCATAGTGCACCTTTATAGTCACTCAGTTACGTTGTGACGTTTGGCACACCCAAAGCACTCCTACGATATCCGATAGTTGCACAATCTCATGGTCCAAGGAAATGATACTTGGCATTGGAAAAGCTTTAGCAAACGAACTACATGATCTTTTGCTATGCTTAGGATTGGGTCTTGTCCATCACATCATTCTCCTAATGATGTGATCCCGTTATCAACGATATCCAATGTCCATGGTCATGAAACCGTGACTATCTATTGATCAACGAGCTAGCCAACTAGAGGCTCATTAGGGACATATTATGGTCTATGTATTCACACATGTATTACAGTTTCCAGTTAACACAATTACATCGTGAACAATAGATGATTATCATGAACAAGGAAATATAATAATAACCATTTTATTATTGCCTCTAGGGCATATTTCCAACATGGGCTCCCTAGCGCGCCCAGGTGGGTTGTGCCCACCTGGTGGGCCCCCTCTGGTGGTTATCAGCTCTAGTATTTTTCATATATTTCATAAAAAATCTCCGTGGAGTTTCAACTTATTTGGAGTTGCGTAGAATGGGTGGCCTGACGTAGCTTTTGCAGGTCCAGATTTCCAGCTGCCGGAGTCCCCCCCCCTTGATGCATTCCTTGCAAGTTATGAGAGAAAAGGCATTAGAATTACTCCAAATAGCATTATTATGCATAATAACAACATAAATAGGAGCAAGAAAACCTGATGCAAGATGGACGTATCAACTCCCCCAAGCTTAGACCTCGCTTGTCCTCAAGCAAAAACCGAAATCGAAAAACATGTCAACATGCTTTGAGAGAGAGGTGTAGATAAAGACAAAATACGAACATAGAAAGCATCATGTTAATTATTATAACAGCAATAAATTTAATCATAAGACTTTTATCAGAATACTTGTATCATAGACTTCTCATGAGCAAGTAACAGTTCATCACACAGTTGAAGTATAAAGCATAAACTCTATTAAAAAGCAACAAACTATGTTCTCAGTCAACTTTGCAACTACAATTCATCATCTTTTCAGGAAGGGTCACGTATCGGAGCCTTTAGGCAAGTCCACATACTCAACCATCATATAGCCTTCAAATGATTGCTAACACCCACTAAATACGCATGAGCAAAATGTTTCAACCAGACACATAGAAAGATAGGGGCTTATGGTTTTGCCTCCCAACATACTCACCTCAAGGGTGATGTCAACAATAATAGCTCATGTCACCCTATTCAACTGGACATATGTGCCTAGATCTTTCCTCACCACATGATGTTTGCCAAAGGATATAATAAAAAGGAATAGAGAGAAAACTTTGACTCTTTGCATAAAAGTAAAAGATAGGCCCTTCGCAGAGGGAAGAAGAGGTTGCAATGCGCTTATTTGTTTGTATGCTCCATCCCTTAGTGCAAAAGAACGTCAAGTTGCATTTCCCCTTGTGATAGCAACCTTTATTATGCAGTCTGTCACTTTTATTCTTCACCATCGCAAGTTCGTGCAATGCTCAATTTTCTCTTACACTAAATGATCTCACACTTTTAGAAGCAATTTTTATTGCCTTATTGCACCGATGACAACTTACATGAAGGATCTTACTCAATCCATAGGTAGGTATGGTGGACTCTCGAAAAGGGTTTGGGTTTAAGGGTTTTTGAATGCACAAGTAGTATCTCTACTTAGTGTGGAATTTTTGGCTAGAAAAGATATTGGGAAAGCACCACATGTTAAAGATCTACGACAATATGACTTCTATGTGAATATGAACACACATAAACCATTAAGTTGTCTTCCTTGTCCAACGTCAACAGTTTTGGCATATAATATTTTGATGGGGGCTCATAATCACAAAAGATTTTTAGGATAGTATATTTATATGTGAATCTTCTCTTCCCTTATTAGTTCGTTCATGAGTTGCATCATTGACCAATGCTATGTTTGTCAACCTCTAATAAAATTTTCTACTTATACTTTTCCTTATGTGGTGCTATCACCTACCATAAGATTAGCATATGATCTTCTTAATTTATTTTCTTTCTTTTATCCATTCAATTATAACTTTTCCTTTTTTATTGCAACAGGAAGGAAAATAAAGTAAAAACTCAAAACTAAATTTTATTATATATCTCGCACACGATTACAAAGATAGATCACTAAGCAAACTCACAAAAAGAAGGGATCGAGCTAAACTTTCACTTATTCTAAAGCAAAAAAGATCGAACTAAAATAAGTAAATGCAAAAGGATAGTGGGAATGATACGATACCGGGCACCTCCCACAAGCTTGGCGAAAGCCAAAGGGAGTGCCCATACCCGATACTCAATTTTCTTTTGGTGGTGAAGAAGATGGTGGTGGTGATGTAGAGGGTTTGTCTTTCTTCCTCAACTTGTGCTTGAGGATGGCATTTTCCTCCTTCAGTTCACTGACCTCCTGTTCGAGCTCCAGTACCTTGTCGCATAGGTTTTGCTTATTTTCCTGCAAAAGACGATGACGTATGAATTGAATCTTAGGCCTCTTTGGTCTCTTTGGCAGACTTGACTTCTTGAATTCCACATGCATATCCCCAGGTTGAGGTAATGGAGATTCGCTTCCTCTGAGCTTGTCTCCTCCTTTTCCCTAGGATAATAGTCTTCCTCTTCCTCCGTAGTCCAGCCATAATGATCTACATCCCCATAGGACTTGGGGTTCGAGATGAAATCAACATCATAACTTTCACCCTCGGAGTCTTGAGATGACATGATTTAAGATCTGACAGGAAAACAACAAGAAAAGAAAATAGAAGATTTCTCCACGATATGGTGGTCAATAGGTTCGGGGGGTATATAAAGAATTTTTATCTTGGGAAACAAGCAAGCTGTAGAAAAACAGAGTCCGAAAGGTACCCGGTAGTAAATATTCCTAATTTTGTATTGTGCCC
Source organism: Secale cereale (assembly GCA_902687465.1). NCBI lineage: Eukaryota > Viridiplantae > Streptophyta > Magnoliopsida > Poales > Poaceae > Secale > Secale cereale. The sequence continues at coordinate 887,933,966 of LR738711.1, read as the reverse complement.
ACCAGGGTACGCTTCCCGGTGGCTTTTTATTTTCCTAATTTTGTAAATATTCCAAAACTGATAGAAAATATTTTTGCTGATTTTTCGGAGTCCGTTTACTTACCGTATCACGTACCTCCTTATTTTCACGGTTCCGGAGTGTTCTGGAAGGATTCTTTTATGTGTTCTTCCGATGTCAAAGTTTGGATAATATTGCTTTTAACATTAATGGGCGTACCTGAGATATAATGCTTTATTTGTTGCCCATTGACAACCTTTGAGTTAGTACCTTCGGCATTATTTATTTTGATAGCTCCAGACCGATAAACCTCCTCGATAACATAGGGGCCTTCCCATTTAGAGAGGAGCTTGCCTGCAAAGAACCTGAAACGAGAGTTGTACAAAAGAACATAGTCTCCGACTTTGAACTCATGCTTTTGGATTCTTTATCATGCCATCTTTTATCATTTTCTTTAAATAACTTGGCATTTTCATAAGCTTTGGTTCTCCATTCGTTTATTGAGCTAATATCAAATAACCTCTTTTCACCCGCAAGTTTGAAATCATAGTTAAGTTCCTTGATTGCCCAAAAAGCTTTATGTTCTAACTCAAGAGGCAAATGACAAGCTTTACCATAAACCATTTTATAAGGAGACATTCCCATAGGATTTTTATAAGCTGTTCTATAAGCCCAAAGTGCATCATCTAATTTCTTAGACCAATTCTTCCTGGACCTATTGACAGTCTTTTGCAAAATTAATTTTGTTTCTTTATTACTAAGCTCAGCTTGACCACTAGACTAAGGATGATAAGGTGATGCAATTCTATGGTTAACATCATAGTTAGCAATCATTTTACAAAAATCACCATGAATAAAGTGTGAACCACCATCAACCATTAAATATATAGGGACTCCAAACCTTGGGAAAATAACTTCCTTAAGCATTTTAATAGAGGTGTTGTGATCAGCACAACTGGTTGGAATAGCTTCTACCCATTTAGTAACATAATCGACAGCAACCAAAATATGTGTATACCCATTAGAGGAAGGGAAAGGTCCCATGTAATCAAAGCCCCAAACATCAAATGGTTCAACAGCAAGTGAATAATTCATATGCATTTCTTGACGCTTACCAATGTTACCTATCCTTTGACATTCATCACAAGAGGAAACGAACTTACGAGCATCTTTGAAAAGAGTAGGCCAATAAAATCCAAACTGCAGTACCTTGTGAGTAGTTCTATGTCCAGCATGATGTCCTCCATAAGCTTCGAAGTGTCATTTCTGAAGGATTTGTCCCTATTCATGCTCAGGTACACAACGTCTAATAATAGCATCTACTCCTTCTTTATAAAGATGTGGGTCATCCCAAAAGTATTTTCTTAAGTTATAAAAGAACTTCTTCTTTTGTTGGTAAGTAAAACTAGGTGGTAAATATTTAGCAATAATTTAATTAGCATAGTCAGCATACCAAGGACTACTATTAGTAATATTTATTGCAACTAACTGCTCATTAGGAAAACTATCATCAATAGGTAGTGGGTCATCAGGCACATTTTCTAGTCTAGACAAGTTATCAGCTACGGGGTTCTCAGCTCCTTTTCTATCAGTGATATGCAAATCAAATTCTAGTAGCAGGAGAACCCACCGAATAAGTCTAGGTTTAGCATCTTTCTTTTCCATAAGATATTTAATAGCAGCATGGTTCATGTGAACAATTACTTTTGAATCAACAATGTAAGACCTAAATTTATCACAAGAAAACACAACTGCTGAGAATTCCTTTTCAGTGCTAGCATAATTCTTTTGAGCATTGTCTAGAGTTTTACTACCATAGTGAATAACATTTAGTTTTTTATCAACTCTTTGTCCTAGAACATCACCAACAACATAATCACTCGCATCACACATAATTTCAAAAGGTAAGTTCCAATCAGGTGGCTGAACTATAGGTGCAGAAATTAAGGCTTTCTTAAGTGTTTCAAAGGCTTCAAAGCAATCATCATCAAAAACAAAAGGAACATCCTTTTGTAAAAGGTTAGTGAGAGACCTAGAAATTTTAGAAAAGTCTTTGGTAAATCTTCTATAGAAACCATTATGACCTAAGAAACTATGAATTCCTTTGATATCCTTAGGACATGGCATTTTCTCAATTGCATCAACCTTAGCTTTGTCCACTTCAATACCCTTTTCAGGAATCTTATGGCCCAAGACAATACCTTCATTAACCATAAAGTGGCATTTCTCCCAATTCAAGACAAGACTTGTTTGTTCACATCTCTGCAAAACTCGATCAAGATTGCTTAAACAATCATCAAAAGACTTCCCATAAACAGATAAATCATCCATGAAAACTTCCACAATCTTTTCACAGAAGTCTAATAATATAGCAGTCATACATCTTTGAAAGATAGCAGGTGCATTGCATAAACCAAAAGGCATACGTCTATAGGCATAAGTTCCAACAGGACAAGTAAAAGTAGTCTTTTCTTGATCAGGTTGAGAAACAGGTATTTGTGAAAAAACAGAGTATCCATCAAGGATGCAAAAGTGTGTGTGCTTTGATAATCTTTCTAGCATTTGATCAATAAAAGGTAGAGGGTAATGATCTTTTTTAGTTGCTTTATTTAATTTCCTAAAATCAATTACCATTCTATAGCCTGTAACAGTTCTTTGTGGAATAAGTTCATTCTTATCATTAGGAACAACAATAATACCTCCCTTCTTAGGAACACAATGAACAGGACTTACCCATCTACAATCAGCTATATGATAGATTATACCTGCTTCGAGAAGTTTTAATATTTCTGTTCTTACCACTTCTTTCATCTTTGGGTTTAACCAACGTTGATGATCGATAATGGGTTTAGCATCAGGTTCCATATTAATCTTATGCTGACATAGAGTGGGACTGATGCCCTTTAAATCATCAAGAGTATATCCAATAGGAGCAAGGTGCTTCCTTAGAACTTTAAATAATCTTTCTTCTTCATGTTCTCAAAGGTTAGCACTGATAATAACAGGATATATCTTCTTTTCACCAAGGTAAGCATATTTCAAATTGTCAGGCAATTGTTTTAATTCAAACACATGATCACCTTTAGGTGGAGGAGAACCTCCCAGAGTTTCAATAGATAAATTATGTTTAAGTAGAGGACGTTGTTCAAAGAAAATATCATCTATTTCATTTCTTTCATGCATATGTAAATCATTTTCATGGTCTAGCAAATATTGTTCTAGAGGATCAGTAGGAGGCACAACAATAGAAGCAAGACCGATAATTTCATCTTTACTTGGCAATTCTTTTTCATGAAGCTTTCTATTAAACTTGGAAAAATTAAACTCATGAGATTCATCACCAAAACTAACACCGACAGTTTGTTTCGTACAATCTATGTGAGCATTAACGGTGTTCAAGAAAGGTCTACCAAAGATAATGGGACATAAGTCATCTTGCGTGGAACCAAGAACAAGAAAATCAGTAGGGTATTTTATTTTCCCACACAAGACTTCAACATCTCTAACAATCCCAATTGGTGAAATAGTGTCTCTATTAGCCAGTTTAATGGTGACATCAATGTCTTCTATTTCTGTGGGTGCTATATCATTCATAATTTCTTGGCATAAAGAGTAGGGAATAGCACTCACGCTATCACCTATGTCACATAAACCATGATAGCAGTGATCTCCTGTTTTGACTGAAACAATGGGCATGCCAACGATAGGTCTGTGTTTATCTTTGATATCATGTTTGGCAATTCTAGCAGCTTCTTCATTAAAGCAAATAACATGCCCATCTACATTTTCTTCTAAGAGATCTTTAACCATAGCAACATTAGGTTCTACTTTAATTTGTTTATCTGGCTTAGGTGTTCTGATATAACCTTTGTTAACCACAGTTGATACGTTAGCATGTTCCTTTATCCTAACAGGGAAAGGTGGTTTTTCAATATAAGCAGTAGGAACAACTAAATCAATATTATAAAGTATGGTTTCTTATTTAACTGGTACCGCTTCTTTAATTTCTTCTTTAATAGGTGGTTGATATTTAAACCACTTCTCTTTAGGGAGATCAACATGAGTACCAAAAGATTCACAAAAGGAGGCTACTATCTCAGAGTCAAGTCCATATTTAGTGCAAAACTTTGAAAAAGCATCGGTATTCATAAGAGATTTAACACAATCATACTTGATCTTAATACCCGACTCTTTACCTTCGTCGAGTTCCCAATCTTCAGAGTTGCGTTTAACTCTTTCTAGAAGATCCCACCGGAATTCAATAGTTTTCTTCATAAAAGAACTAGCACAAGAAGTATCAAGCATGGATCGATCATTGTGAGAAAGCCGAGCATAAAAGGTCTGAATAATAATTTCTCTTGAGAGGTCATGATTGGGGCATGAATATAACATTAACTTAAGCCTCCCCAAGCTTGAGAGATACTTTCTCCTTCACGAGGCCAAAAATTATATATGTAATTTCGATCATGATGAACTAGATGCATAGGATATTTTTTTGGTGAAACTCCATTTTTAATCGGTTCTAGTTCCCAGATCCAATATCATCGCATAGCCTATACCATGATAATGCTTTTCCCTTCAAAGATAAAGGAAAAACCTTCTTTATAACTTGATCTCCAGGTAAACCTGCAAGCTTAAACAATCCACAAATTTGTTCCGCATATATCAAGTGCATATCAGGATGTTCAGTTCCATCTCCTACATAAGGATTAGCTAGCAGTTGTTCTATCATACCCGAGGGGATTTCATATCAACATTTTCAGTAGGTGCGGCGGGTTGAGGGGTAGCTAATTGTGGTTCCGGTCGAGGTGAAGATACCCCGAACAAACCCCTCAAAGGATTGTTCTCCATAGTAAGAAGTAACAATAAATTTCAGTACACTATATGAATGTTTCCTTACCAGTTTCCACTTACCAGAAGCGCTTCACTCCCCGGCAATGGTGCCAAAAATTACCTTGATGACCAACAAGTATAGGGGATCAATTGTAGCTCTTTTTGTTGGGGAACGCAGCAGAATTCAAAAAAATTCTACGCTTTCACCAAGATCCAACTAAGGAGACATCTAGCAACGAGCAAGTAGGAGTGCATCTACATACCGTTATGTAGATCACGAGCGGAAGCTTTCGAAGAAGCGTGGATGAAGTAGTCGTACTCTTCGCGTTCTTCGTCACCGATGATCTAGTGCCGAACGGACGGCACCTCCGCGTTCAACACACGTGCGGTGCAGCAACGTCACCTCCTTCTTGATCCAGCAAGGGGGGAGGAGAAGTCGTCAGAGATCCAGCAGCACAACGGCGTGGTGGTGGATGCAGTGGAGATCGCAGCAGGGCTTCGCCGGGCGCCCTGCGTTGGGAGTATGGAGGTGTGACGGGAGGGGGAGAGGCGCCAGGGCTTGGGTGTGGCTGCCCTCTCCCTCCCCACATATATATAGGGGGCCAGGGGGTGCGCTAGGGCCCTGCAGATCCAATCTGCAGGGGGCGGCGGCCAAGGGGGGAGTCCTTGCCCCCCAAGGCAAGTGGTGGCCCCCCTCCCCCTTAGGGTTTTAACCCTAGGCGCATGGGGAGGTGGGCCCCTAGTGGTGCGCCAGCCCATTAGGGCTGGACACTTCCCCTTGCGGCCTAGGGGCCCCATTGGGATGGGTGGCCCCACCCGGTGGACCCCCGGGGCCCCTCCGGTGGTCCCGGGACGCTCCCGGTGACCCCCGGAGATCACCCGATGGCCGAAACCTGACTTTCTATATATCAATCTTTACCTCCGGACTATTCCGGAACTCCTCGTGACGTCCGGGATCTCATCCGGGACTCCGAACAACTTTCGGGTTTCCACGTGCATTTATCTCTATGACTGTAGCGTTACCGAACCTTAAGTGTGTAGACCCTACGGGTTCGGGAGACACGTAGACATGACCGAGACCACTCTCCGGTCAATAACCAACAACGGGATCTGGATACCCATGTTGGTTCCCACGTGTTCCTCGATGATCTTCATCGGATGAACCATCGTGTCAAGGATTCACTCAATCCCGTATGTTATTCCCTTTGTCCATCGTTACGGTACTAGCCCGAGATTCGATCGTCGGTATTCCCGATACCTTGTTCAATCTCGTCATGGCAAGTCTCTTTACTCGATCCGTAATCCATCATCCCGTGACTAACTACTTAGTCACATTGAGCTCATTATGATGATGTCTTACGGAGTGGGCCCAGAGGTACCTCTCCGTCATACGGAGTGACAACATCCCAGTCTCTGCTCGTACCAACTCAACAGACACTTTCGGAGATACCCGATGCGTACCTTTATAGCCACCCAGTTACGTTGTGACGTTTGGCACACCCAAAGTATTCCTACGGCATCCGGGAGTTGTACAACCTCATGGTCTAAGGAATAAATACTTGACACCAAAAAGCTTATGCATTACGAACTATACGATCTCGTGATATGCTTAGGATTGGGTCTTGTCCGTCACATCATTCTCCTAATGATGTGATCCCGTTATCACCGACATCCTATGTCCATGGTCAGGAAACCGTGACCATCTGTTGATCAACGAGCTGGCAACTAGAGGCCTACCAGGGACTCATTGTGGTCTATGTATTCACACATGTATCGCTGTTTCCGTACAATACAATTCAAGCATGAATACCAGACGATTATCATGAACAAGGAAATATAATAATACTTTTATTATTGCCTCTAGGGCATATTTCCAACAGTCTCCCACTTGCACTAGAGTCAATAATCTAGTTACATTGTGATGAATCGAACACCCATAGAGTTCTGGTGTTGATCATGTTTTGCCCGTGAAAGAGGTTTAGTGAACGGGTCTGCGACATTCAGATCCGTATGCACTTTACAAATATCTATGTCTCCATCCTAAACATAATTCCGGATGGAGTTGAAACGGCGCTTGATGTGCTTGGTCTTCTTGTGAAACCTGGGCTCCTTGGTAATAGCTATAGCACCAGTGTTGTCACAGAAGAGAGTCATCGGGCTTGACGCGCTTGGAATGACTCCTAGGTCGGTGATGAACTCCTTCATCCAGACTCCTTCCTGCGTTGCTTTAGAAGCAGCTATGTACTCCGCTTCACATGTAGATGCTGCCACGACGCTCTGCTAGCAACCGCACCAGCTGACTGCCCCTCCGTTCAAAATATACACGTATCCGGTTTGAGACTTAGAGTCATCCCGATCTGTGTCGAAGCTAGCATCGACGTAACCCTTTACGACGAGCTCTTCGTCACCTCCATAAATGAGAAACATATCCTTAGTCCTTTTCAGGTACTTCAGGATGTTCTTGACCGTTGTCCAGTGTTCCGTACCGGGATCACTTTGGTACCTCCCTATGAAACTTATGGCGAGGTTCACATCAGGTCTGGTACACAGCATGGCATACATGATAGAACCTATGGCCGAGGCATAGGGAATGACACTCATCTTTTCTCTATCTTCTGCTGTGGTCGGCGACTGAGCCTTGCTCAATCTCATACCTTGCAAAACAGGCAAGAATCCCTTCTTGGACTGATCCATATTGAACTTTTTCAATATCTTTTCAAGGTATGTACTTTGTGAAAGACCAATGAGGCGTCTCGATCTATCTCTATAGATTTTGATGCCCAATATGTAAGCAGCTTCTCCAAGGTCCTTCATTGAAAAACTTTTATTCAAGTAGGCCTTTACATTTTCCAAGAATTCTATATCATTTCCTATCAGCAATATGTCATCCACTGTCGGGGGAAACTGTCCTCCCACGAACACCTATGGGACCGGAGCCCCTTCTACGTTGCGGTAAGGGAGCGGAGGGAGCACGGAGAGCAGATCGAGGGGCACACGCGGGCAGTTTTACCCAGGTTCGGGCCGTGCGGACGCGTAAAACCCTACTCCTGCTTAGGTTGTATTGAGTTCTTGAGCTCGGGAGCTTGAAGATCTACAGTACCAGCTACACCGAGCGAGAGAGTTGTCTAGGTTCTGAACCTCCTCTACGTTGTGCATGGGCCTCCTTTTATAGCTCAAAGGGGTCACCGACAGGTGTCAACGTAGAGGAGGGTAAAAGTGTAAATTTGGTGGTAGTTGCAACAGTGCATGAACAGTGTATGAACAGTGGTCTTCACCTAACTTTGACAGTGGAGGACAAGGGCATTAAATGCCCGTCACCGTCGCCCTCAAAAGCGTCCGTCCATGCTTCTCCGTTCGCCACGGCGGTAGCCTCGTCATCGTGGCTTGCCACCGTGTGCCCCAGGCTGCACAGCCGTCTGCCACGTGCCCCTGGAAGGGCCCCAGGGCGACGCGTGGGCAGATGAGCTGGAGCGTGGGCACACAGCGTAGGTTTCCCCGGCAAGCACCTTGCCGGGGTCGTGATCTTGCCGGGCCCGGAAGCTTGTCGCTCTCTGGGTCCTGCCGGGGCGCATGATGCGCCGAGACATCTCTTGAGGTATGTGTTCCTTGGCCTTCCTGACAAGCTCCTCTTGCCAGGGTCTTGTGCTAAAGTGATAACCTTGAGCCTGGTGCGGCCTTCCCGGCAAGCTCCTCTTGCCGGGGCCTTGATCTTCTGACTTGTATACTTTGTTCTTGAATGGCTTCATAGGGACCAGAACGGTTCTTGGCGAGCACGTGGTAAGCCCTGCCATGGGAAGCTGCTACTGCCCGTGCACAAGTTGGGGTACTAAGGTACCCCTATCTTAGTACACCGACAGGAGCCCCCGGGCCTGGGCCACACACGGTGCCGAGCGCTGTTGGGCCAGGCCCAAAACAGTGCACGGGCACACGCGGCTCACGGCAAGCCGTATCCCCTCCCGCATCCGCCGCATCCCTCCCTAACGGCACACGTCGATTGCGGCGTCGTGGGAGAGATCGTGGCCTGTTCTTTAATGGGAAATGCAGAACGTCCCCCACTTCCCCCTTAAAAGCAGAGGAAGCAGGGGCAGTTCCCCTCCATCGTCTTCATTGCGCCTTGATTCTCCAAAAACTCCCGTCGCCCTCTGCCTCTCCTTAGTTCGACAGAGAGCCAAGCCTCTCCCTTCTTCCGCCGTCTCCCGCATCCGCGGCACCGTCGACCTCCTCGCCTCTTTCCTCGCCGCCCCCGCCATGGCTCCGAAGAGCGACAAGGCGAAGAGCGACAAGGCCAAGAAGGAGAAGTCCGAGCAGGCGGCAAAGCTGGCAGCCCTGCGGAAGAAGTGCGTGGTCTTCGCACCGAGGCTTGGCGTGAGGGAGCTGCGGGACAAATACTATTTGTTCTGGGCGAGGGAGACCAAAGCTCACCCCCGCACCAGAGTCCTCCCCGCCGTCGCCGTTGACATGTTCCCCGGCGGGTACCTTTTCTTTGCCGCATTCTTCCATTGTGGTCTGTGCCCTCCGTACTCGGAGTTCTTTTGTGATGTAATGAATACGTATGGCCTCCAGCTCCTAGATTTCACCCACAACGCCATCCTTACGATGGCCGTTTTCGCACATCTGTGTGAATACTATGTTGGGGTTCATCCAAATGTAGCTCTTTTCCGCCACTTCTTCATGCCTAGAGTAGAGTCTGGTGCTCCCCTCTCCGGCGGCATCTCCTGGATCTTCAGGCTGAACAAGAAGGATGCGTACTTGAAGGGAGAGCTCCGGGGCAAGTGGGAGGAGTGGAGAGCCGATTGGTGCTGGGTGCTGGAAGCTAATCCTGAGCCCTTTACCTCGCCGCGCAAGACTGCCATAGTGCGCGGCAGGGACTGGAGTGAATTGGCCCCGGAGGACAGCAAGCTTCAGATCGCCCTCATTAGGATCATTCGTCTCCGGGTCGCCAATCTGACTGTTGGAGAAGTTGGATCAAATTTCCTCCGCTGCCGCATCGCCCCTTTACAAGAAAGGAAGAGGCCCGCCTGGGAATTCGGCAATGCGGCAGACATCATGAGGCTGCGCCCTGGATTGAACTACAACTTTACTGCCTTGGAGTTGAAGGGGATGGTCCGGGAGCTCTTCAAGCATGACCCTGCGCACCCAGAGTGGTTCAAACCTTCCCGGGGAGTGGTGCCGCTGTGCAAGAGCACTGCCCGCGATTCCATACGCGTGATGATGCCCGAGTGCGACTCCCATGGTGTCGTCCCCACTTGGCTGGAGCCTCCACCGGAGACCGTTCTGACCTTCTTCGACAACTTGGTCGAGAAGCCCCGCAACGCCGAGGAGAAGAAGGGCCTGACCCGGGATACTACTGACCGGGATGTAGCTTACATTGCCTCCAGGATGGAGGAGGCCGCCGCAGCTGCGGCTGCGGGCGAATTTGGATACACTGTGGACGAGGCACAGGCCGTGGACGCAGTGAGTCAAGCAGAGGAGGCGGAAATCCTCCTTCTGCTGAAGATTGCGCCCGAGGAGTTTGCCCGGGAGCCTTCCGTGAAGCTTGCCGGGACGAGCGAGGTTGCCGGGGGGAGCGAGGCCGCCGGGCATGGCACTGAGTCCAGCGGGCCTGCCGAGGAGGAGGAGGACGCCGAGGCTGGAGATTCTGATGAAGACTCTGGTGGATCTCTGAATCTGGACGACGATGCCTCCTCATCCTCGGAGAACTCTCCGCCTCCGCCAAGCCCTTCGCAACAACCGAAGAAGCGCCTCCGCAAGGCAGCTGAGACGACGAGGCCACAAGCGCCTCGACAACAACCGACGCGCCGTGCAACGCGCGCCACCAAGACGAGCGAAGTCGTCAAGGAGGCGCCCCGTGCTCGAGCGCCAAGCGGAGGGGGATCTTCCCGGAGCGGAACGGGTGCTCCTTCTGCCCCTCGGTCCTCGGCGACGACGGGGGCCGGGTCTTCGCAGCCCACAGCCCCGGAGCCCGCCAAGCGCCCGAGGGAGCCTTCTCATCAAGCTCCTCGTGCGGGAACACACCAGGCGGAGTTTGACTTCTCCGCCCTCAGCTCCGACGAAGAGGAAGAGGAGTAAGTACTTGCAATTCTTTTAGTTCCTTTGATTTTGTCTTGATTTTTCTTGCTTGCTTCTGATCTTGCTTTTGTTTTTCTTCGCAGGACCTTGACCCAGCGAATGGCGAAGAGGGCCAAGATCTCTGTGGTCAACATCGAGGACGACGAGCCCGTCGCGGCGACAAGCGACACGCCGGTGACGAGCTTGCCGGATCAGCCTGCTGCTCCGAGGAGCAGCCCCCAGCGCAGCCCCCAGCGTAAGTCTAGTATTTATCTTTCTGCTTGACGGGTGCGCTTGAGGTTATCATCTTGGTTGATGTTTTGTTGTCTTGTGCAGAAGTGGAGCCGCAGCCGCAGGAGCGCCAGGAGGTCGCCCCCGACGAGCCACTTGCTCCACCCTCCCCGCCAAGGATGAACTCCCTGGCAAGGGAGAACGCTCCGCCAAGGACGGGCACTCCGCCAAGGGCGAGTACCCCTCCAAGGGTGAGCAGCTCGACAAGGGTGAGCACCCCGCCAAGGGAGGGCGCAGGCGGCCCTCCGCCAGCAGGGGCCACTACTCCGCCGCCAAGGGAGAATTCCCCGGCGAGGGACCCCGTCGTTGAAGAGGTCCGCGAAGGTAAACCTTGCAACTTCTTCTCCTTGGATTTGTCTTTTTGGATATTTTCTTGATTCTTTCTGTTCTTTTTCTTCTGCTAGATCCTCCTGCACCGGAGCGGATGGAAACGGAGACCACCGGCGAGGAGGGCGTGCATGGCGACGGCGGCAACGCCACTACCGCCGAGGAGGTGGCTGGAGCTGACGAGCCAGCCGTCGAGGAGACCGCCCCGACCGCAGACGCCGCGGCTGGGGAAGGGACCGGCGACCGCACTGCGGCCCGGAGGCCGCAGGAGCGCCGGACGCTGCACCGGCCGCCGACCCTTCCGCCTCCGCGGCTGGGCAGGGCGTCTACCTGGAGGCCGCCAACGGGGTTTTTATTCAAGTCCCGTGGGCGTCCTCGTCTCGGGCACCCGTGGAGTGAGAGACCTTTGACGGAGAGGTCCTCGCCTCCGCCGGATTGAAGGTCGTTGAAGCGCCCGGCAGCAGCGACGAGCCCGAAGAGGAGAGACTCCTTCGTCGGCTCCTGGCCTTGTATCGGGCCAGGCAGGCGAAGTTGGAGTCTCGGGAGGCTCCGGCTGCCAAGGCTGGAGCTGATCTGGAGAAGCGCGCCGCAGAGCTCCGCGCCGCCAACCAGGCGGCCCTCCGCAACTTGGCGGAGGAGCGTGAAGAGCTTGCCGGGGTGCAGCAAGCCTTCCTCCTTGAAAAAGCTGAGGCCGAGGAGCAGCAACGATTGGCCGCCGAGGAGCTGTCTCGCCGGGAAGGAGTACTCAACCAGTGGAAGGTCGACCTCGATGCCCACGAGGACGACCTCGCCGCTCGGGAGCAGGCCATCGGCAGGGCTCTGAAGGAGGCGAGGAACGCCGCAGCCGCCGGAGAGACCGCCAAGAAGGACCTGGAGGCCAAGGTGGCGCAGACGGAGCTGTACTTGAAGGCGAGCGAGGAGAGGGTCACTGCGCTCAACGTGGAGCGGGAGAAAGATGCCCACACCAACTCTGAGCTGCAGGTACGTCTCTCCGAGAAGGGCAAAGAGCTCTCTGACGCCAGGAACTCCATCGCTGACTTAGAGCTGAAGGTTTCCACCTTGACTGACTCGCTCGATGCCGCCCGTGACCGCGAGACGAAGCTGAAGGACGAACTCCGCAAGGAAAGGGCCTTGGTGGAGAGCGCCGCCGTCTTGGCGAACAACTTCAACCAGGCAGTGGAGCAGTGGACTGATGAGCTGGTCACCTCCACTGCCAATATTGACATGGAGATGATGGCGCTGAGGGCGGAGCATCTCGTGTACTCCCCGGACGAGAACCTCTCCCACAGCGCCAAGTTGAGTCTGTTCTTCAGGGGAATTGCGCCGGCGCTTGCGCGGCTACGGGAGAAGATCCCCGTGCAGCTGGCCGACGAGGCGCGTCGGCTCTGCATGGGCACCATGGAACGGGTCTTGTCGAAGATCGTCTACCGCAACCCCGGCATCAACCTCGTCAATGTCCTCCGCACCTTGCCGCCCGAAGCTGATCAGGAGGCGTTGAAGGCGCAGGTTGCCCACATCGTCGCCAAGGTGGGCAAGATCACGAGGCGTGAAGGCGACCGCGTAGATTAGATTCTTTTCTTTCTGCTTCCCTTGCCACTGCAAAGCATGTTACGGACAAGAATCTGTTAGTATTGCGGCAAGTTATCTTTGTAATATACAATCTTATTTTGAGCAACCAATGCAGTGTTATCTCCCTTGCTTTGGTCCCTTCACTTTGTATGCATTCCACCCTACGTTTTTAGGGAACTTGCCGGCAAAGGACCCTTGCCGCGAGCGCTGAGTGCTGGACTCTTAGCAGCCTGCGGGCAATACCTTCACCGGCAAGAAACCTTGCCGCAGCTAGTCGCAGCACACTTAGATTGCTGAGCGAACTCGAAAACGAAGTAAGGGCGCGACACTTGTCGCAGCTCACTTAAGTCGTTGAGCGTGCTCGAAACAAAGTAAGAATGCGGCTAGCCACGGGTAGGTTCCTCCGCGCACAGGTTTTCCATACAAAGTGTGGTTGTTCAAGGAAGACAACTAAAAAATTTGAAAAGTTTGAATTACTCAAACTTTGGTAACTTAGCATTCATAGATTGTTTGCTCCCCGACAAGACTTCTCTTTCTTTAACAGTACTTGGTTCATGCCTCCATCTCCTTTCCCCCCGACAAACTTGTGCGCGAGGAATACTCCTTCTGCTTAAGAGGGAAAAAAGAGAGGAGGAAAAACAAGTATAGGGTCTTATGGCTTGCTAGTGCTTACCGGGGATGTGCGTTGCACAAGGTGTCAGATGATGCATGCAAATAACTAAGAAAAGCATGTAAATGACAAAGTAGTGCGAAGCACAAAAGCTTTACTGATGCACGGGATCTGCGCCCGGCTTTTTACAAAGGTTTACATGCAACAGCGGCAAGACTTGTACAAAAGGTGGTTGCCGGAGCGGATCACGGCAACCGCGCCTTATGGGTGAAACTTGCGAAGATGCTCTATGTTCCAGGAGTTGCTCACCGGTAAGCCGTCTTCGGTCTCAAGGCGGACAGCGCCGGGCCTTGTGACTTGTCTCACCCGATAAGGGCCTTCCCACCTCGGCGTCAACTTGTTGGAATTCTTGGCGGACTGAACACGCCGAAGAACAAGGTCGCCTTCCTCGAGACTCCTGGCCTTGACCTTGCGGCTATGATAGCGACGCAAGGCTTGCTGGTATCGAGCAGCTCGTACAGCAGCCTGGAGACGTTCCTCCTCAAGGAGCAATGCATCATCTTGTCGCAGTTGCTCTTGCTCGAGCTCATCATAAGAGAGCACTCGAGGAGATCCGTATACGAGTTCCGTGGGGAGAACTGCCTCTGCTCCATAGATAAGAGCAAAGGGTGTCTGTCCGGTGGCTCGATTTGGTGTCGTCCTGATTGACCAAAGAGCCGCCGGCAACTCCTCTATCCAGTTTCTTCCGCACTTGTGCAGCCTGAAGAAGGTTCTTGTCTTGAGTCCGCGCAGCACTTCAGCATTGGCCCTCTCCGCTTGACCATTGCTCCTCGGGTGAGCAACAGAAGCAAAGCAGACCTTGGCGCCAAGGTCTTGGACGTACTGCATGAAGGTGCAACTTGTAAACTGTGTGCCGTTGTCGGTGATGATCCTGTTAGGGATTCCGAAACGACAAACAATCGATCTGAAGAACCTGACTGCTGATTGTGATGTTACCTTTCTCACTGGTTCCACTTCTGGCCACTTTGTGAACTTGTCGATTGCTACGTACAAGTACTCAAAGCCCCCGACTGCGCGAGGAAAGGGGCCGAGAATATCGAGCCCCCAGACCGAGAAGGGCCAGGACAAAGGGATCGTCTGGAGAGCTTGAGCTGGCTGGTGAATTTGCTTGGCATGGAACTGGCACGCTTCACACTTGGTTACTTGTGCAGTTGCATCTTGGAGGGCTTCTGGCCAGAAGAACCCTTGCCGGAATGCTTTCCCGGCAAGTGCCCTTGCGCCAATGTGGTGGCCACATATGCCTCCATGTATCTCTGCCAACAGCTTCTGTCCATCTTCCCTGGAAATGCACTTCAACCTGACACCATTGAGTCTTCTTCTGTACAGTTCATTGCCAACGAACTGGTACATACTCGACTGCATGGTTATTTTCTCTATCTCTTCTGGCTCGTCGGGAAGTTCTCCAGTTTGCAGAAAGCGGACGATTTGCTGCGCCCATGCTGGAGCCTGAGGCTCAACAACAAGGGCTAAAGGCATGAGGGCTGCTGCGGGAACCTCAGCTTCTACGGCAAGAGCCTGCGGCTCTGCCGGAGCTGATGGTCCCCCGGAAAGCCTGCCGGGGCAAGGCTTGTCGGGAACGCCTGCTTCAACTGTACAGACCCTTGGATCTGCAGGAGCAAATTGTTCCTCAGCATCTTGGTTGTTGATCTTGGGGACCTTGGCGGCGGCTTCGGGAAGATCCGCCGGCAAGTAGTCGCCGGAGACCAACTTCCTCTTCTTGTTTTGCCCAACTGATGGTGTAACGGATGGCTGAGTTAACTTGAGCACGAAGGTCCCTGGTTCCACAGGTAACTTCATTGCAGCACACTTTGAGAGGCCATCTGCAATATCGTTCTGAGCTCTTGGGACGTGCTCCATTTGCAGACCTTCAAAGTGTTCTTCAAGCTTCCTCACTTCATCAACATAAGCTTCCATCAAAGGGCTCTGGTAACTCTTGTTCACTTGCCGGACCACCAACTATGAATCTCCCCGCACAATCAACTTCTTGATCCCAAGCTCGGCCGCAATTCTGAGGCCGGCAAGCAAACCTTCATACTCAGCAGTATTGTTTGTCGCTTGCTCCTTGGGAAAGTGCATCTGGACAACATACTTGAGGTGCTCTCCGGTGGGCGCTATAAGTACCACGCCGGCACCGGCGCCTTGCAGCGAGAAAGCACCATCAAAGTACATTATCCACTCGTTGCTTGCTTCTTGGACGGGGACGCTTGTCTCTGGGACTTCTTCATCTGGCGTTGGGGTCCATTCTGCTATGAATTCTGCCAAAGCTGTGCTCTGTATGTTTGAAGTACTCTCAAACTTGAGACCAAAACTTGACAGCTCCAGTGCCCACTCGACGATCCTGCCCGTTGCTTCGGGATTTTGCAATATCCTCTTCAACGGAAAGCGAGTGACCACTGTTATCTCGTGTGCTTGGAAGTAATGGCGCAGCTTCCTTGAGGCCATGAGGAGGCCGAACAGCAACTTTTGCACCCCAGAGTATCTTGATCTAGCCCCCTGCAGAAGGGAACTTACGAAATACACTGGGCGCTGCACCATCTTCCTTCGCACTTCTCCTTGTTCCTGCGCAGACTTGTCCTTGTCGGGGCCAGAGCTTGTCGGGGAAGCCCCCCGCTTGTCGCTGGATTCACTTGCCGGGGATGTGGGTTCCTCATCTGCCTCCCTCTCCGCTACTAACGCAGCACTAACCACTTGATTGGTTGCCGCTAGGTACAGCAGCAACTTCTCTTGTGGCCTAGGTGCGACAAGTATCGGAGTGGAGGACAGGTATCCTTTCAAGTCATGCAGTGCTGCCTCCGCTTCCGGAGTCCATTTCATAGGACCTGCCTTTTTCAAAATTTTGAAGAAAGGCAGGGCGCGTTCTGCTGACTTTGAAATGAACCTGCTGAGGGCCGCCAAACAACCAGCAAGTCTTCTTACGTCCTTGACGCGCTTCGGGGCTTCAATCTGCTCGATGGCTTTTATCTTGTCGGGATTGGCTTCAATCCCCCTCTGGGACACAAAGAACCCGAGAAGCTTGCCGGAGGGAACTCCGAAGACGCACTTCTCGGGGTTCAGCTTGAGTTGGATCTTGCGCAGATTCTCAAAGGTTTCCTCTAAGTCCTGTATCAGGGTGTCTTTGCTCTTGCTCTTGACCACTATATCATCCATATAAGCTTCTACATTTCTGTGTATCTGTGGCTCAAAAGCAGTGTGCACCACCATTGCAAATGTTGAGCCTGCATTCTTCAATCCAAAGGGCATGCGTATGAAGCAATATGTGCCGCATGGAGTAATGAATGCAGTCTTCTCTTCATCTTCCTTGGTCATGAATATCTGGTGGTAACCTGAGTATGCATCAAGGAAGGAAAGCAGCTCACATCTGGCGGTGGAGTCAACAATCTGGTCAATACACGGCAAGGGAAATGGATCCTTGGGACACGCTTTATTCACATCAGTGAAGTCTATACAAAGTCTCCACTTCCCATTGGCCTTGCGCACGACAACTGGATTGGCTAACCACGTAGGATGGATCACGCCTCTAACCAGGCCTGCTGCTTCCAACTTCTTTATCTCTTCGGCGATGAATTCTTGGCGCTCCACGGCTTGCTTCCTGACCTTCTGCTTGACGGGCCGCGCATGAGGGCAAACAGCAAGCTTGTGCTCAATTACCTTCCTGGGAACGCCGGGGATGTCAGATGGTTGCCATGCAAACACATCGACATTCGCCCGCAGGAAGGCAACGAGCGCGCTTTCCTATTTGGGGTCGAGTGTTAGCACTGATGGTGAAGGTACCACCAGTGTCGTCCTCCTTGGCGGACACCTTCTTGGTTGCCAGTGGAGCTGCCATTCCTTTCTTGCACTTGCCGGTGGAGCTCGATGGCGCGTCCTCGACGGCAGCGCAGCACTCCGAGGAGGTGCGTTTGCCGGAGTGGGCTCCAGAGCTCTTGCCGGACTTGGTCTTGTTCTTCCCCCCGGGAGCTTCAGCGGCAAGTGTGTTGCTTTCTGCTACGGCTGCTGCATCCCGGTAGATCTTGTCGGCGCAGATAAGCGCGTCCTTCTTGTCGCCAGGGACAGAGATGACGCTTATCGGCCCCGGCATCTTGAGCATGTTGTATGCATAGTGGGAAGCTGCCATGAACTTGGCGAGGGCAGGACGACCAAGTATCCCATTGTATGGTAATGGGATATCAACAACATCAAACGTGATCCTCTCCGTCCTGAAATTGAGCTCCCCGCCAAAGGTCACTGGCAGCGTAATCTTCCCCTTCGGCTTGCTCCTTCCCGGGTTGATCCCTTGGAACGACCAGGTTTCCTCAAGCTCGCCGTCTGGGATCTGTAGCTTCTTGATCACAGCTGAGGAGATCAAATTCAGGCCGGCCCCGCCGTCAACCAACATCTTGGTGACCTTGAGGTTGCGGATAGTTGGTGAGACCAACATCGGCAAGCACCCGACCGCAGTTGTGCGGTCAGGGTGGTCCTCAAGGTCAAAGATGATGGGCGTGCCGGACCACTTCAGCAGCCTGCGTGACTCGACGGGCGGCTCTGCTGCATTCACTTCTCGCACCCACTGCTTGAGCTGGTGGTGGGAAGTGTGCAGAGAGGCACCTCCGTCGACACACAGAACCTCTGTGGCCTTCTGGAACTCCTGCTCGTTGTTGTCTCCTTCTTCCATGTCATCATCGTCGTCTTCATCCTCATCCTTGTCGCGGCCCCGGGGAGGTCTGTCACCTTGCCGCTGCTTGGCCTTGCCGCGGCGTCCTCCCCGGCCATTGAACGGCCGCTTCTTGCTGGGCTCTCCTCCGCCTCCTTGGGCCTTCTCGTCGCGACGCTCATATTCAGCCTTCTGCTGCTCTACGAGGTACTCGACTCTTTTGCAGTTCTGGAGATCATGGCCCTTGGTGTGGTGGATCTTGCAGTACTGCTTGTCGGAGCCGTCCTGCTTGTCGGCTGCCGCTACAGGGGCGGGCTCCTTGCCGGAACCGCCAGCCTGTGCCTTCTTGGCAGGAGCCTCCTTGCTGGACTGCTCGACAACCAGCACCTCCTTGCTCTTCTTCTTTCTGTTATTCCGCCGCTGGTTCTTCCTTGCCGGGGCGGCATCCTCGCTGTCGCTTCCTCCTGCGCCAGTATCCTCTCCGGGGAGTCTCCTCCCCTCTTCAGCGCGCGCGCACTTGTCAGCCAGAGCGTAGAGCTCGCTGACATCCCGGATCTTGGTCATGGCCATCTCCTCCCTCATCCGGCGGTTACGCACGTTCTGGTGAAACGCGCTGATAACCGCGGCAGGGTGGACGTCGGGAATGTTGTGCTGGACGCGGCTGAATCTTTGGATGTATTTGCGCAGGGACTCTCCCTCCTTCTGGGCGAGGATGTGGAGATCGCTCTCCTGGCCGTGGGGTTTGTGGCCGCCCGTGAAGGCGCCAACAAACTGGTGGCACAGATCCGCCCATGAAGAGATGGAGTTCTCCGGCAAGTGCATAAGCCAAGACCGGACGTTTGGCTTTAGCACTAGCGGGAAATAGTTGGCTAGGATCTTCTCGTCGCGTCCCCCGGTAGCCTGCACCGCAATGGTGTAGATGCTGAGGAACTCCGAGGGGTGTGTCTTGCCGTCGTACTTCTCGGGTACGTCGGGCTTGAAATTCTTCATGCTGGGCCACTGGACTTGCCGCAGCTTACGGGTGAACGCAGGGCAACCTTCCGCGTACGGCAAGTCGCCTGGTTCACCGGGCGCGTGCGCGTCGACAGCGGTCCCAGCGCGCTGATCAGATTGCCTTCTGGCTTCCCGTCGACGCTCGATACGGGTCCGAGCGTCCTCCTGTCGCCGGTCGTCTAGGACTTGGTGCTGATCGCGGTGAGCCCGCGGATCCGACGACGCCGTGGAGTCGTCATCGACGTTGATCCGGCGGGGCGGCGTTTTCTGCTTCCGCGGCGGGGAGTGCACGGTAGTTGCACCCCCGGCAGTCTTGTCGCCATCGGCCTTCGCCTGGTCGACTTGCCGCGGCCGTGAGGTTGCCGGCTGCTGAGGCGCGTCGTTGTTGGCGAAGGCGACGGGGCTCTGGATCGTCGCCCTCCAGTCTTCGGCTTTGTCTACCGCTGGAGGGAAATCGAGGAGCAGCTGGGCCCTGGCCAGGGCCTCTGCTGGAGAAGAGGGAATCGGTGGCGAACGGTGCGAGGAGCGGGACATGCTCGGACTTCTAACTGCGTTAGAAGGAGCATGTTCCCGCCCCAGCGACGCGCCTTGCTCGTGCCGGGGCGATGGCCTTGAGCGTCCCGTGATTCGCCGGCTTGGCCACATCCCATCAAGCGTATGGTACCTCCGGTACCACGTCGCTGCTGGTCCGGCACCTCCTGAGAGGGACGTGGTGCGTGCACGGACACCGAGGCCTTGGAGTTCGCCCGGTCGTCCGTCTTGTCCTTGGACTTGGCGGCGCCGTGAGTCTCCTCACCGGCGGTCACCCTTCCGCCGGCGTCTACCCCACCAACCGTTGGTTCTGGTGGTTGCGGGATCGACGCAGACGGGCCTCCGACCTCCGAAGCCTTCTTCTTAGGAGGCATGTTGATGCAGTCGATGAGGTTGATGAAGCTGGTGAAGTTGCTGAAGGTTGCGCCCGCGTGAGCGCCGGATCAGGTTCGCACAACTTCGACGCCCCCTACCTGGCGCGCCAAAGATGTCGGGGGAAACTGTCCTCCCACGAACACCTATGGGACCGGAGCCCCTTCTACGTTGCGGTAAGGGAGCAGAGGGAGCACGGAGAGCAGATCGAGGGGCACACGCGGGCAGTTTTACCCAGGTTCGGGCCGCGCGGATGCGTAAAACCCTACTCCTGCTTAGGTTGTATTGAGTTCTTGAGCTCGGGAGCTTGAAGATCTACAGTACCAGCTACACCGAGCGAGAGAGTTGTCTAGGTTCCGAACCTCCTCTACGTTGTGCATGGGCCTCCTTTTATAGCTCAAAGGGGTCACCGACAGGTGTCAACGTAGAGGAGGGTAAAAGTGTAAATTTGGTGGTAGTTGCAACAGTGCATGAACAGTGTATGAACAGTGGTCTTCACCTAACTTTGACAGTGGGGGACAAGGTCATTAAATGCCCGTCGCCGTCGCCCTCAAAAGCGTCCGTCCATGCTTCTCCGTTCGCCACGGCGGTAGCCTCGTCACCGTGGCTTGCCACAGTGTGCCCCAGGCTGCACAGCCGTCTGCCACGTGCCCCTGGAAGGGCCCCAGGGCGACGCGTGGGCAGATGAGCTGGAGCGTGGGCACACAGCGTAGGTTTCCCCGGCAAGCACCTTGCCGGGGTCGTGATCTTGCCGGGCCCGGAAGCTTGTCGCTCTCTGGGTCCTGCCGGGGCGCATGATGCGCCGAGACATCTCTTGAGGTATGTGTTCCTTGGCCTTCCTGGCAAGCTCCTCTTGCCAGGGTCTTGTGCTAAAGTGATAACCTTGAGCCTGGTGCGGCCTTCCCGGCAAGCTCCTCTTGCCGGGGCCTTGATCTTCTGACTTGTATACTTTGTTCTTGAATGGCTTCATAGGGACCAGAACGGTTCTTGGCGAGCACGTGGTAAGCCCTGCCACGGGAAGCTGCTACTGCCCGTGCACAAGTTGGGGGTACTAAGGTACCCCTATCTTAGTACACCGACATCCACATATAATATGAGAAATGCCACAGAGCTCCCACTCACTTTCTTGTAAATACAGGCTTCTCCATAAGTCTGTATAAATCCAAACACCTTGATCACTTCATCAAAGCGAATATTCCAACTCTGAGATGCTTGCACCAGCCCGTAAATCGAGCGCAGGAGCTTGCATACCTTGTTAGCGTTCTCTGGATCGACAAAACCTTCCGGTTGCATCATATACAACTCTTCCTTGAGGAAGCCATTAAGGAATGCTGTTTTGACGTCCATTTGCCATATCTCATAATCATAGAATGCGGCAATAGCTAACATGATTCTGACTGACTTCAGCATCGCTACGGGAGAGAAAGTCACGTCGTAGTCAATCCCTTGAACTTATCGATAACCTTTAGTGACTAGCCGAGCCTTATAGATGGTCACATTACCATCCGCGTCTGTCTTCTTCTTAAATATCCATTTGTTTTCTATGGCGTGCCTGTCATCAGGAAAGTCCACCAAAGTCCATACTTTGTTTTCATACATGGATTCTATCTTGGATTTCATGGCTCCAAGCCATTTATTGGAATCCGGGCCCGCCATCGCTTCTTCATAGTTCGAAGGTTCACCGTTGTCTAACAACATGATTTCCAGAATAGGGTTGCCGTACCACTCTGGTGCGGAACGTGCCCTTGTGGACCTTCGAAGTTTAGTAGTAACTTGATCTGTTTCTTCATGATCATTATCATTATCTTCCTTCCTTGTCGGTGCAGGCACCTCAGGAACAGTTTCCTGCGCTGCGCTACTTTCCGGTACAGAAGGGGTGACTGTCACCTCATCAAGTTCTATTTTCCTCCCACTCACTTCTTTCGAGAGAAACTCTTTCTCCAGAAAGCATCCATTCTTAGCAACAAAGACTTTGCCTTCGGATCTGTGGTAGAAGGTGTACCCAATCGTTTCCTTTGGGTATCCTATGAAGACGCATTTTTCCGATTTGGGTTCGAGCTTTTCAGGTTGAAGTTTCTTGACATAAGCATCGCAACCCCAAACTTTTAGAAACGACAGCTTCGGTTTCTTGCCAAACCAAAGTTCATACGGAGTGGTCTCAACGGATTTTGACGGAGCCCTATTTAAAGTGAATGCGGCAGTCTCTAAAGCATAACCCCAAAAATATAGCGGTAAATCGGTGAGGGACATCATAGATCGCACCATGTCCAACAGAGTACGATTTCGACGTTCGGACACACCGTTACGTTGAGGTGTTCCGGGCGGTGTCAATTGTGAAACAATTCCACAGCTCCTAAGGTGTGTGCCAAATTCATGACTTAAATATTCACCCCCACGATCCGATCACAAGAACTTTATTTTTCTGTCACGTTGATTCTCAACCTCATTCTGAAATTCCTTGAACCTTTCAAAGGTCTCAGACTTGTGTTTCATCAAATAGATATACCCGTATCTACTCAAGTCATCCGTGAGGGTGAGAACATAACGATAGCCTCCACGAGCCTCAACACTCATTGGACCGCACACATCGGTATGTATGATTTCAAATAAGTTGGTTGCTCGCTCCATTGTTCCGGAGAACGGAGTCTCTGTCATCTTGCCCAATAGGCATGGTTCGCACGTGTCAAATGATTCATAATCAAGAGACTCTAGAAGTCCATCTGAATGGAGCTTCTTCATACGTTTGACACCAATATGACCAAGGCGGCAATGCCACAAGTATGTGGGACTATCATTATAAACTTTACATCTTTTGGCATCTACACTATGAATATGTGTATCATCACGTTCGAGATTCATCGAAAATAAACCATTGACCAGCGGGGCATGACCATAAAACATATCTCTCAAATAAATAGAACAACCATTATTCTCCGATTTGAAAGAGTAGCCATCTCGCATAAGACGAGATCCAGATACAATGTTCATGCTCAAAGCTGGTACTAAATAACAATTATTAAGGTTTAAAACTAATCCCGAGGGTAGATGTAGAGGTAGCGTGCCGACGGCGATCACATCGACCTTGGAACCATTCCCGACGTGCATCGTCACCTCATCCTTCGCCAGTCTCCGTTTATTCCGCAGCTCCTGTTTTGAGTTACAAATGTGAGCAACCGCACCGGTATCGAATACCTAGGAGCTACTACGAGTGCTGGTAAGGTACACATCAATAACATGTATATCATATATACCTTTGACGTTGCCGGCCTTCTTGTCTGCTAAATATTTGGGGCAGTTCCGCTTCCAGTGACCCGTTCCCTTGCAATAAAAGCACTCTGTCTCAGGCTTGGGTCCATACTTTGGCTTCTTCCCAGCAACAGGCTTGCCAGGCGCGGCAACTCCCTTGCCGTCCTTCTTGAAGTTCTTCTTACCCTTGCCTTTCTTGAACTTAGTGGTTTTATTGACCATCAACACTTGATGTTCTTTCTTGATGTCCACCTCCGCTGATTTCAGCATCGAATACACCTTGGGAATGGACTTCTCCATCCCCTGCATATTGAAGTTCAACACGAAGCTCTTGAAGCTTGGTGGGAGCGACTGGAGGATTCTGTCAACGACCGCTTCATCTGGGAGATTCATTCCGAGCTGAGACAAGCGGTTGTGCAATCCTGAAATCTTGAGGATGTGCTCACTGACAGAACTGTTCTCCTCCATCTTACAGCTGTAGAATACGTCGGAGACATCATATCTCTCGACTCGGGCATGAGCTTGGAAAACCATTTTCAGCTCTTTGAACATCTCATATGCTCCGTGGTGCTCAAAACGTTTTTGGAGCCCCGACTCTAAGCTGTAAAGCATGCCGCACTGAACCAGGGAGTAATCATCACTACGCGGCTGCCAGACGTTCAAAACGTCTTGGTCCGCATCGGGAGCAGGTGCATCACCTAGCGGTGCTTCTAGGACATATGATCTCTTGGCAGCTATGAGGATAATCCTCAGGTTACGGACCCAATCCGTATAGTTGCTACCATCGTCTTTCAGCTTGGTTTTCTCTAGGAACGCGTTGAAGTTGAGGCAAACTTGAGCGTGGGCCATTTGATCTACAAGAGATATTGTAAAGAATTTAGACTAAGTTCATGATAATTAAGTTCATCTTAATCAAATTTCAATGAACTCCCACTCAGAATGACATCTCTCTAGTCATCTAAGTGATACACAATCCGAATCGACTAGCCCGTGTCCGATCATCACGTGAGATGGACTAGTCATCAACGGTGAACATCTTCATGTTGGTCGTATCTTCTATACGACTCGTGTTCGACCTTTCGGTCTTCCGTGTTCCAAGGCCATGTCTGTACATGCTAGGCTCGTCAAGTGAACCCTAAGTGTATCGCGTGTGTAAATCTGTCTTACACCCGTTGTATGCGAACGTTAGAACCTATCACACCCGATCATCACGTGGTGCTTCGGAGCAACGAACTTTAGCAACGGTGCACAGTTAGGGGAAACACAATACTTGAAATTTTAGTGAGAGATCATCTTATTTACTACCGTCGTTCTAAGTAAACAAGATGCATAAACATGATAAACATCACATGCAATCAATTAAAGTGACATGATATGGCCAGTATCATCTTGCTCCTTGGATCTCCATCTTCGGGGCACCATGATCATCTTGTCACCGGCTCGACACCATGATCTTCATCATCGTGTCTTGAAGAAGTCGTCACGCCAACTGTTACTTCTACTACTATAGCTAACGTTTAGCAATGAAGTAAAGTAATTACATGGCATTATTCAGTGACACGCAGGTCATACAATAATTAAGACAACTCCTATGGCTCCTGCCAGTTGTCAAGTTCATCGACATGCAAGTCGTGATTCCCTATTACAAAAACATGATCAATCTCATACATCACATATATCATTCATCACATCTTCATTCTTGGCCATACCACGTCACAAAACACATGCTGCAAAAACAAGTTAGACGTCCTCTAATTGTTGTTGCAAGTTTTACGTGGCTTCTATATGATTTCTAGCAAGAACGATTCTTACCTACGCCAAAACCACAACGTGATTTGTCAACTTCTATTTACCCTTGATAAGGACCCTTTTCATCGAATCCGATCCGACTAGAGTAGGAGAGATAGACACCCGCCAGCCACCTTATGCATCTAGTGCATGTCTGTCGGTGGAACCAGTCTCACGTAAGCGTACGTGTAAAGTCGGTCCGGGCCGCTTCATCCCACAATACCGCCGAATCAAGATTGACTAGTAACGGTAAGAAAGTTGAACAAAACCAAACGCCCACAACTGCTTTGTGTTCTACTCGTGCAAGATGCTACGCATAAAACCTAGCTCAGATGCCACTGTTGGGGAACGTAGCAGAATTCAAAAAATTTCTACGCTTTCACCAAGATCCAACTAAGGAGACATCTAGCAACGAGCAAGTAAGAGTGCATCTACATACCATTATGTAGATCGCGAGCGGAAGCTTTCGAAGAAGCGTGGATGAAGTAGTCGTACTCTTCGCGTTCTTCGTCACCGATGATCTAGTGCCGAACGGACGGCACCTCCACGTTCAACACACGTGCGGTGCAGCAACGTCACCTCCTTCTTGATCCAGCAAGGGGGGAGGAGAAGTCGTCAGAGATCCAGCAGCACAACGGCGTGGTGGTGGATGCAGTGGAGATCGCAGCAGGGCTTCGCCGGGCACCCTGCGTTGGGAGTATGGAGGTGTGACGGGAGGGGGAGAGGTGCCAGGGCTTGGGTGCGGCTGCCCTCTCCCTCCCCACATATATATAGGGGGGCCAGGGGGTGCGCCAGGGCCCTGCAGATCCAATCTGCAGGGGGGGGGGCGGCCAAGGGGGGAGTCCTTGCCCCCCAAGGCAAGTGGTGGCCCCCCTCCCCCTTAGGGTTTTAACCCTAGGCGCATGGGAAGGTGGGCCCCTAGTGGTGCGCCAGCCCATTAGGGCTGGACACTTCCCCTTGCGGCCTAGGGGCCCCACCGGGATGGGTGGCCCCACCCAGTGGACCCCCGGGGCCCCTCCGGTGGTCCCGGGACGCTCCCGGTGACCCCCGGAGATCACCCGATGGCCGAAACCTGACTTCCTATATATATCAATCTTTACCTCCGGACCATTCCGGAACTCCTCGTGACGTCCGGGATCTCATCTGGACTCCGAACAACTTTCGGGTTTCCACGTGCATTTATCTCTATGACTCTAGCGTTACCGAACCTTAAGTGTGTAGACCCTACGGGTTCGGGAGACACGTAGACATGACCGAGACCACTCTCCGGTCAATAACCAACAGCGGGATCTGGATACCCATGTTGGTTCCCACGTGTTCCTCGATGATCTTCATCGGATGAACCACCGTGTCAAGGATTCACTCAATCTCGTATGTTATTCCCTTTGTCCATCGGTACGGTACTTGCCCGAGATTCGATCGTCGGTATTCCCGATACCTTGTTCAATCCGTCATGGCAAGTCTCTTTACTCGATCCGTAATCCATCATCCCGTGACTAACTACTTAGTCACATTGAGCTCATTATGATGATGTCTTACCGAGTGGGCCCAGAGGTACCTCTCCGTCATACGGAGTGACAACATCCCAGTCTCGGCTCGTACCAACTCAACAGACACTTTCGGAGATACCCGATGCGTACCTTTATAGCCACCCAGTTACGTTGTGACGTTTGGCACACCCAAAGTATTCCTACGGCATCCGGGAGTTGTACAACCTCATGGTCTAAGGAATAAATACTTGACACCGAAAAGCTTATGCATTACGAACTATACGATCTCGTGATATGCTTAGGATTGGGTTTTGTCCGTCACATCATTCTCCTAATGATGTGATCCCGTTATCACCGACATCCTATGTCCATGGTCAGGAAACCGTGACCATCTGTTGATCAATGAGCTGGCAACTAGAGGCCTACCAGGGACTCATTGTGGTCTATGTATTCACACATGTATCGCTGTTTCCGTACAATACAATTCAAGCATGAATAACAGACGATTATCATGAACAAGGAAATATAATAATACTTTTATTATTGCCTCTAGGGCATATTTCCAACACTTCTCGATGAGCAAGAGTGTCGAACCCAACGAAGAGCAGAAGGAAATGATAAGTGTTTTTTCAGTAAGCTGCAAGTGCTGAAATTGTAAGTAGCAGAGTAGTTTGATAGCAAGATAATTTTGTAGAGAGCAAGTAACGATAGTAGTAGCAAAAGTGCAGCAAGATAGTCTTACTTGAACAAACCTCCTACTTATGATTAACCCTCCCGCAAGCATCCGTAACTATGAAAAATGTATTAAGAATAAACTCTAACCATAGCATTAAACTTTTGGATCCAATCGGTCCCTTACGGAATAGCGCATAAACTGGGGTTTAAGTTTCTGTCAGTATCACAACCCACCATCTAAGTACTAATCCATAATGCATTCCCTTAGGCCCAAATATGGTGAAGTGTCATGTAGTCGACGTTCACATGACACCACTAAGGGAATCACAACATACATACTATCAAAATATCGAACACATATCAAATTCATATGATTACTTGCAACATGATTTCTCCCGTGACCTCGAGAACAAATGTAGCTACTCACAAGTGATAAACATGCTCAAGATTCGAGGAGTATTGAATAGCATAATGGATCTGAACATATGATCTTCCACCAAATAAACCCTATAGTAATCAACTACAAGATGTAATCAACACCACTAGTCACCCACAAGCACCAATCTATAGTTCCGGTAACAAGATTGAACACGAGAGATGAACTAGGATTTGAGATGAGATGGTGCCGGTGAAGATGTAGATGAAGGTAGCCCTTCCCAAAATGTGAGATTTGTTGGTGATGATGATGACGATGATTTCCCCCTCCGGGAGGGAAGTTCCCCCGGCGGAATCGCTCTGCCAGAGGGCAAAAGTGCTCCTGCCCAAGTTCCACCACGAGACAGCGGCATTCTATCCCGAAAGTCTTCTCCTCATTTTTTCTAGTTCAAAATGACTTATATACCAGAAGAGGGGCACCGAAGGTGGGCCTGGGTGAGCACAACTCACCAGGGCGCGCCTAGGCTCCCTAGCAGGCCTAGGCGGGTTGTGCCCACCTCGTGGGCCTCCTTTGGTGGTTATCAGCTCCAGTATTTTTCATATATTTTATAAAAAATCTCCGTGGAGTTTCAACTTGTTTGGAGTTGTGGAATAGGTGGCCTGACGTAGCTTTTGCACGTCCAGATTTCCAGCTGCCGGAATTCTCCCCCTTGATGCATTCCTTGCAAGTTATGAGAGAAAAGGCATTAGAATTACTCCAAAAAGCATTATTATGCATAATAACAACATAAATAACAACAAGAAAACATGATGCAAAATGGACGTATCAGATCACGGCAGGCTGGTCCGCCACGACCTCCCCAAGCAATGGCGATGGCCCAAGTTGCTGGTCGCATCGAAGGTGCCACACCCATGGTGCAGTCTCCGCCACGACCACTAGCGTGGGGGCCACTCGTGCAGGAGCCCGACGGCGTCTTGATGGCTTCGTCAGACCCACGAGCACATCAAGGCCAACAACGAGCCCCGAAGGGCAGGCAGAGGGAGCGTGCACGTGTCACCATCGAGCAACGCTGCGCGACCACTACAAGCCCGACGGGCGTGTCAGCTCCAACGTCGACGAGCCAGTGCTCAACGGGGGCGGGTACTTGCCTTTCGAGGCAGGGTGCCCTGCCTTCACCCGTGAGGTGCGACAAGTCCGTTGGTCGTTCGTTCGCACGTGCAAGCCCGAGATTCCAGAGAAGTATGATGGGAAGCTGAACCCGGCAGAGTTCTTGAGCATCTACACCATTGCTGTTCAAGTTGCCAGAGGAAGAGATGATAAGGTATTTCCCAACTAGTTCCCATTAGCACTGAAGACCAATGTGAGATCTTGGCTGATGCATCTGCCGCAGAACTCCATGTCGTCTTGGGCTTACCTGTGCCATGAGTTCGTTGGCGCCTTCACAAGCGGCCACCAAGAACCACGGCGGCCCAGCGATTTGCAGTTGCTCCCGCAGAAGGAAGGAGATACTCTGCGGAAGTACATGCAGAGGTTTAGTTGAGTCCACAGAAACATACCGGACATCCACACGGCAGCAGTGATAGCAGCCTTCCAGTCTAACATGCGTAATCGTTGGATACGTTCGAAGATGAACGTTTGGTAGCCCAAGACTGCGAAGGTGCTTTACACCTTGGTGGACAAGTGTGCTCGGGTGGAGGAGGGGAGGAAGCTCCCCGGGGAAGAGGATGGTGTCGACATCGATTCAGAGGATGACGACGAGACCACCAGTTAGAAGAAGAAGAACAAGAAACACATCAAGAAGCACAAGGATAAGGCAGTGATGATAGTTGAAGGATCAAACACACCTAGTACCAGTAAGAAGGCAAAAGTTGAGGCCCCCGGCAAGGAGGCTGTCCCATGGAATGATTGTTGGGAGGCCGCGGCCGCCGACAAGGCCGGGAAGAGTGATGGTCCTTACTGCAAAATCCACCAGACTAAGGGCCATGATCTCCAAGAATGCCATCAAATTGAGAAGCTTGCCAAGAAACAGAGGGCTGAGTATGAGAAAAGAGATAAGGAGAAAGGTCAGAATGGCACTAGCGGAAAGGGCTGGAGCGGTGAAGCGAACCGCCCTGGCAAGGGTTTTAGGAACAAAGGGAAACCCTCCAGGGGCCGCAAGAAGGAGGATTGCAATGAGGCAAGTGATGGAGGGGATGAAGAGGAAACCAACGAGCAGGAGTTCCAAAAAGCCACTAACCTTGTGTGCATTGACGGGGGTGTGTCTCTACATTCCTCTCAATGCCAACTTAAGCAGTGGGCACGTGAAATCAATGCCGTGGTGCCGGCAATGGAGTTTCGGAAGCCGCTCAAGTGGTCCCGTGCTACTTCTCGAGCTTGCGTTGTATTCCCTCGAAGAGGAAAGGGTGGTGCAACACAATAGCATAAGTATTTCCCTTAGTTTTTGAGAACCAAGGTATCAATCCAGTAGGAGACCACGCGCGAGTCCCTCGCACCTGCACAAACAAATAAGAACTTCGCAGCCAACACGATAAGGGGTTGTCAATCCATTTACGGTCACTTACGAAAGTGAGATCTGATAGATAGGATAGTGTGATATTTTTGGTATTTTTGGATATAAGAACAAAAAGTAAATAAAGCAAAGTAAAGTAGTTGGAGATTTGTATGTTGAGAATAGACCCGGGGGCCATAGGTTTCACTAGTAGCTTCTCTCATGATAGCAGAGTTCTATGGTGGGTGAACAAATTACTGTCGAGCAATTGATAGAAAAGCGAATAATTATGAGAATATCTAAGCATGATCATTATATATAGGCATCACGTCCGTGACAAGTAGACCGAAACGATTCTGCATCTACTACTATTACTCCACACAACGACCGCTATCCAGCATGCATGTAGAGTATTAAGTTCATAAGAACAGAGTAATGCTTTAAGCAAGATGACATGAGGTAGAGGGATAAACTCAAGCAATATGATATAAACCCCATCTTTTTATCCTCGATGGCAACACTACAATGCGTGCCGTGCTGCCCCTGCTGTCACTGGGAAAGGACACCGCAAGATTGAACCCAAACCAAGCACTTCTCCCATTGCAAGAACTATAGATCTAGTAGGCCAAACCAAACCGATAATTTGAAGAGACTTGCAAGGATATTATAATCATACATAAAAGAATTCAGAAAAGAACCAAATATTTCTCGTAGATAATCTTGATCATAAACCCACAATTCATCGGATCTCCACAAACACACAGCAAAAAGATTACATGGAATAGATCTCCTTGAAGACCGAGGAGAATTTGGTATTGAGATCCAGAAATAGAAAAGACGCCATCTAGCTAATAACTATGGACCCGAAGGTCTGTGGTAAACTACTCACAACTCATGGTGAGGCATTGGTGTTGATGTAAAAGCACTCCGTGGAAGATCCCCCCTCCGGCGGAGCTCCGGAACAGGCCCCAAGATGGGATCTCACGGGAACAGAAGGTTGCGGCGGTGGAATTAGGGTTTTCTCTGTTGCCTCGATGTTTTCAGGGTACATGGATATATATAGGAGGAAGGAGGGCATCGGGGGAGCCACAGGGGGTCCACGAGGGTGGGGACGCGCCCAGGGGAGGGGGCGCGCCCTGGACCCTCGTGGCCGCCTCTCTCGTTCCCCCACATGTACTCCAAGTCTTCTGTGTTGATATCGTTCCAAAAATAACTCTCGCGAAGGTTTCATTCTGTTTGGCGTCTGTTTGCTATTCCTTTTCTGCGAAACCCTGAAATAGGCAAAAAAACAGCAATCTGCACTGGGCCTTGGGTTAGTAGGTTAGTCCCAAAAATAATATAAAAGTGTATAATAAATCCCATTAAACATCGAAAATATAATATATAATAGCATGGAACAATAAAAAATTACAGATACGTTGGAGACGTATCATCCCGCACGCCCATCATCTTTGACGAGGAGAATCACCCTGGTCGCACCACTGCGGTAGGGTGCGTGCCATTGTTGGTCTCATCAACAATTCGCAACTTCAAGTGACAAAGATGTTGGTTGACGGCGGGGCCGGGTTGAATCTGATTTCCCCAAAGGTCATCCACAGACTCCTGATATCAAAAGAAGAGCTTGAGGTTACCGACAAGTTTCAAGGAGTTAATCCCGGCAGGAGCCGTCCCAAGCCTACGGCTCTAGCTCAAGCCCCCAAGACAACAACTCCCAAGATATCAACTAGGAACATATCAACTGCAATGAAGAACAAGGCCCCAGTGCTTGAATTTCAGGAAGATGATGAGCCACTAGTGCTCAGGAAACTCAAGCCCAAGATCCCAGATCACAATGATGATCATCCTGTGGCAGAGAATATGAAGTTGAGAAAGGATCATAGTGTCACACCCTGCATTTTGTAACATGTTATTTGAATCTTTGAAGCATGAAAATTTGGACCAGCAAAATTTTTTAGCATCATTTGACCTTTATTTGGAATTGAGTTTTCTTCATTTGCTTTTTCATGTGCTCATTAAAGTCAACTATAATCTCTTGTAGATTTCATCTCCTTATCCAAAACTTCTGCCCAATGGTCATGCCAAGTGTTATAAGACAATATAGTATTTTCTTACAAAATTTATTTGGCCAAAAAGTATTTTATAAAATTAGTTTTCCAAAAACCCCTGAATTGAGATTTGCACTGCAAGTACTTGATTTAGGGTGAGAAAATTATTTCAAAAGGTTTATTTGAGACCTAGTAGTCATAGGACTCCCAGAAACCACAAAGGTATAATTTTAAAAGTTATTTTCCTATTTTACTTAAAAGCTTTTTCTTAAGGCCAGAAATGGTCTTTAATAGGGGAAAATTATTTAACTATTTCAAAAATATTTGCCAAAATTCAGAGAGACTCATAGGACATATATTGTCCATATATAAGAGTTTCAACACTTGGTCATGTTCAAAATAATGGGCTAAACCCTCTAAAACCCTTTCTGGATATTTCAAGCTTTTGAAATATACAAAGGAAACTTTCTCCAAAAATTCCAGGGAAATTCTATCATGTCATATATGACAAATCTCATGATCTTGCCAAGTCCCATGCCTTGGGAAGCAAGAAAACCTCCTCAAACCCCTTCATAACCATTCTGTCCATATTTGAAGTTTGAGCAACTTTACATTGCCAAACTTATCCAAATGCTCTCAAACTTGGTGCACATGCTAGAATGGCCTAATAAGGCACCTAGATCAAATGGCACAAGTATTTGAATAGAGCAACTTGATCAGATCACCTCAAAACCCTTTCTGTTCAAATGCAAATTTGAACAACTTTACATTACCAACTTTTTATCTGGAGCTTCAAACTTTGGGAGCATGATCAATACCCCAAATGATGATGCTACACCAAGTGGTGCATCAAGGGGAGATGATTAGCTTGACTCAATCAAGATGAAACTGTTTCTGTTGATTTCTAGGGTTCACCAAAGTTACATTGGCTAGTTTCTCCAAATGGGCCCAAATTTGGTGAAGCACCCTATTTCCTCATGTCTTTCAACCCTGTCAAGTGCCATGTCAAGTGGACTTCATTTACTGGATCAAACACTGATCAAACACCTTCTGCCGAAATGCTAAAACCCCCAATTTGACCACTTTCACTTTTCTCCATGGCCTCAACTTCTTACCACAGGCTCATTGAGTTACCAGCTACCTCCAGTAACTCCCCCAGCACCTTAGCTTCATGATTGGAGGGTGAAACCCTAGCTTTACCTTGCTGTACCTCCAACTTTCACCATTTCACCAACACTCTCACTCTCTCTCTGCATCCCCAGGGCATCCAAGGCCTCAGGCCATTTCTTTACTCCTCCCTCTACTCGCTGGACACTGTTGGGCACGCTGGAACGGACCAAGCCGGCGAGAGCATGCTGATGCCAGCAATACGCACGCTCTAGAGTGCGTGAACAGTGCACCCCGCACGCTGGTTCCGGCCAATCGGCCTCCCCCGACAACCTCGAGCCTCCCCCTCGCGCCAGTCGAGGCGCCTCGACGTCCGCAACCTCCCTGGCGCTGTCCCCCCTCCTCCTGCGCCCTCCAGTGAACGACGTCGCACGCGCACCGGCCGCCCGCTTCGGCCATTCCTCTGCTTCACACGCGCGCGCTCCTCTGCCGCTCCCCCGCTCCTCCTCTTACCTCAGTTGGACGTAGAGCTCGTCCAGGAACTCCCCAGACTCATCCCCGTCGCCTCCCGTGCGCTGTAGCGTCGAGCCGGAGCTCGCCGGCGCACTGGACCACGGGTCCTCGCCGAGCCCCTATATATAGGCCCTCCCGAGCCTCTCCAACACCACCACAAGCCTCACACCTCTCCTCTGAAACCCCCAGCACCCTCAGTTCGACCCCGGACGCCCCAGTGCTCGGGATCGACCGGAGCTCCGCCGCGTCGGGCCGCCGGCGATCACGAGGTACAGGCCTCCCCTGCCTCTCCTTCCACTCATTTCGGAACCGCCGCACCTCACTGACTCTTTCCCCCTCGTTTCCCCCTCCGTTTGCTGTCAGAAACGGCCGCAACAACTACCCTCCGACGAGCCTCCGCCGTCGCACCTCGCCGCCGGTGAACCAAGCCTCCCCGCCGTGCCGCACTACCACCACTGCAACCGCCACTCAACACTGAGTCCGTCCCTGGCCTCCGTTGCCGTCGCCGTGGCCGGAATCCTCGCCGGTGAGCTCGCCGCCGCCGTGGCCGAGGGGTTAGAGATGACAGGCGGGCCCCGCCTGTCATCCCCCCACCTCTCTCCCCCTCCTCTGTGCCGCTGACCCACGGGCCCCACCCATCAGGTTTGAAAACCTGACGTGCGCGCGCGCTGGCTCCGTGCGACTGGGCCAGTCCGCCTGGGCCGTGCACTGTGGCCTCTTCTGGCCCAGTGCACAGGACCCCTTTTTCTTTTCTTTTCTGTAAATGCTTTAAACATTTATACAGAAAAGAATATTGATCCAAATTAAATATTTCCAACTCCTAAAATCTTGTAATATTCCAACCTATTTAATGGTAATACTTTCATTCAAATCCATGAAACTTTTCTGTACTGTTCAAATTTAAATTCAAATTTGGGCAATATAACTCCTGTTCAAAAATCAATATGTCCTATTCTGTAACTCCAAAACTCCAACTAAGATTTTTCCCCATCTTAGAAATCCCTCTAGTATTTTACAAAAATGAGTTGACATTTTTCTGAGCACTTTGATTTTTTTGTTTTATTTGTATTCTTATTTTTCCGTGGTTATTATGCGACGTATAGATCCCGTATTTGACGAAGTTGCTGTGGAAGAAGAAGGAGAAGGACTTGAAGACTTTGAAGACCAAGCCAATCCAGGCAAGCAGCCCTTTGACCATGATACACTTGTTCCTCGGAACCCGTTTGTTTCGGATGCATGAAATTAGGGTTACGATGGTGACCTAGTTGATTCCACCACATGATGCATGCTTGATCTTGATCTTGCTAAGTGCTAGATGACATGCAAATAGTTGGTCATGATGCTTATGTGATGCATGTGGGATATGAACCTTCGTAGTTGAAATCCTTGCATGAACCCGTCGGTTGCCCCTAATGCCCGAGGGTGATAAAGTGTTAGGTCATCACTTGAGAAAGAAGTGATGTGCCGGTAGATCATGTGCATGGTGGAATGATGGATTAGATTTATGTGTGACTACCGTCCCAACCAAACATGTGCAACCACACTACCCCTTATGGGACGGGGCTTTATTGATTACTTAGGTCGATACTAGCATGGTGCCAGCATTACTAGTGACGGGAAGACTTGAGGTCTTTTCCGGGACGGGGTCGTGCTTGAATAGGCGGCCATGACTGTTTTCACAGGGCACCGGACACACCGTTGGTCCCTTCGGGTACGCGTGAACATTGAAATTAGGGCAAGTCCCGTGATCTATTATTTGTACCCGAGGGCCGTGTGCCAACGAGTGGACTCTATGTTAGTGTCGTCTAAGGAAAGGTAATGACCGGGTGCTTACCCCGGGTACTTGAGGTACCGCGGGTCGTGGATGACACGGAAGTTCCCCGGATCTTGTGGGTAAAGTGTACAACCTCTGCAGAGTGTAAAACTATTCGAATAGCCGTGTCCACGGTCATGGACAGTTGGGTGGTGCTACTTAAACTATGTCCAGAATTTTACTTCATCGGTGTTGATATGTGTGTGATGAGTCAAGGTGGAGACTTGACTCGATGAGTTGAATTATATTCATGTTGATATCGGTAACCTGTCTTCGAGGTTACGCGAGGTTATTGATGCATAAACTTGATGATAGCATATTATTCTAGCTTCCTGCTAGATTGTTCATTATTGTTCCATTGCATTGTTACCACATCATGGGTTGCTTGCGAGTACATTCAAAGTACTCATTGGCTTGCCACTGGTTATTTAATTGGCCAGGCATGGAAGAGCAAGAATATGAGGAAGAGTTCTTTGGAGACAAACATGCGAACTAGGACGCTATTCCAGTCAGAATGCCTGTAGGGTTAAGGCAGATGGCATGGGTCCTACCCGTTTATCGAAGACTTCCGCTACTTGAGTTATTTCCTATTCAGCCCGTGAGGCTCTATCTATGTAAGACTTGGCCATAATGGCCTTAATTCGTGTAAGACTATTTGTATGTATGTAAGACTCTTGTTATTTCAGCTTCTGTGTGTACAGTGAGCATTGATCTCTGGGATCACTGTACACGTGCATTCGGTGATCTCGACTTCTAAGTCGGGGTCCCCACAGAGCTGGTATCAGAGCCATCCTTACTGTAGGAAGCCTTAGTTAGCATGGGCGTTAGTTAGTTGAGACCCCTTTTTCAAAACCTTCTGAACCTCTCTTCTTTTCTAAAACCTGAGATTCCATCAGCTATTTAACCCCTCCTATTCCACCTTTGTAGATGGCCGCTGTTCCCGAAGAGCACCTGACCACTGGGTTTCCCCTACTTCTCGAGGATAGCCTCCAGGAGTGTCAGTTCCACCGAGCACCCATCCTCACCTACCTTGAGCATTGGGTGAGTGATACTGAGGTGGAGTACCATGTGGAAGTGATCGTGAAGGCAAACGATCCTCCCAGAAGTTGGTTCTTCGAGGGACCCCAGATGGCAACACTACCACTCGCTGTCGAGGCTGCTGCACTCAAGGCACTAACCCGTCTCCGCGAGCTTCTTCTGGAGATGGCAGCCAAGATGGCAACTCGCTTCTTACCTTACCAGAAGGAAGGTGACGAAGAAAGCAGCGCACTAGCCCCTCCACTGAAGGAAGGACTCTCGCTTCGGTTCCAGACCTACTTCAGTCTATGTGCCGACAGCTTGGCACAAGACTTGGCCTCGGAATCAATGAAGCTTCGAGAAGAACTTTACAAGACCAAGGCACTTCTTCGTCGAGCTCAAGAGAAGGCAAACAGGATCAAGAAGGAAGGAGCACCTTCTGGACAATCCGCTATCGCATATCGAGGCGGGAGGCCCTCCGAGGATGTATCTTCCAAGGGTGAAGAACCACCTCGGCGACGTCGGATGACAGCAAGGGAATACCACAAGCTTTTCCCTGCACCGCCGTCGAAGCACCGTCGTATCCAACTCCTCCACTCCCCCACTCCCTCCAGCGACAAGGGAGCCCAGACAGATGAAGACAAGGAGGAAGACCCAGAAGAGCCGGAATACGCGACCGAGCATTCCGCCGCTTAGGCAATATTCGCTACTCGGATATGCCAGTTGTAACCCCTACGGTAGGATAGGTCGTGTAACCCCTATGCGCAGTCGAGTCCTTGTGTGGTTCATATGAAACCATCTAGTGTTTGCTTTTGTTGTGTCTGGATGTAAGTCGTAATCTTCCTTCGGGAATGTGTAAACGACTACATCACCCATTTGGATTTTAATGGATGTGTTTTGGCCTCTAGGCCCTTGCATGATTTGATTTAGTGTCACACCCACCCCCTTACTAGGCACCTATCTATCTTGCTTTCCCTCTTCCGAGTCATGAGACCTTTTACCGCTCCAACAGGATGCCTGTTGTAACTCGTACTGGTACCTCTACCCAGCAGCCCGAAGCCGGAGCATCCTCCCAG
The DNA here is from genome assembly GCA_902687465.1 of Secale cereale. Taxonomy (NCBI): domain Eukaryota; kingdom Viridiplantae; phylum Streptophyta; class Magnoliopsida; order Poales; family Poaceae; genus Secale; species Secale cereale. The sequence continues at coordinate 887,896,070 of LR738711.1, read as the reverse complement.
CCAGAGGCAGACCACGACCAAACCAACGACCAAGTTCCACCACCACCACCACCTCCAGGCATGGACATGGCTCAGCTTCTCCAAGCTTTCCGAGAGGAACGCCAAGCCAACACTGCAGCTCTCCAGCTGATTGCTCAAGCTATCACCAACAACCGCCAGCGGGCGGGGAATGGCAATGGACGTTCCACGTTGGCAGAGTTCAAGAAGCATGCACCGCCAACCTTCATCGAGACTGCTGAACCCCTGGATGCAGACGACTGGGTCCGTTCCATTGAGGATATACTGGAACTAGTCGGATGCACCGAAGATCGCGAGAAGGTGGCTTATGCAGCCCACTACCTCGGGGGAACTGCTAGAGCTTGGTGGGATGGATTCAAGGTCATGCATGCTGAGCAAGACATCACTTGGGTGAACTTCAAGGCAGAATTCCGCAAGGCCCACATTCCTTCCGGAATCATGGTTATCAAAAAGCGTGAGTGCCGAGCCCTGAAGCAAGGAAGTGGCACTGTCAAGGAGTACATGCAGAAGTTCAGTATTCTGTCAAGGTATGCCCCTGAGGATGTCAGCACTGATGCTGCCAAAAGGGAGCGCTTCATGGAAGGCCTTAATCAGACTCTGCAATATTCGCTTGTCGTGTGCGACTACCCGTCTTTCCCTGACCTGGTGAACAAGGCACTCATGCTTGAAGACAAGCGGCGTGCTTTGGAAGACACTCGCAAGCGCAAGCTGGTCAGTAAGGGAAGTTCCAGCAACCAGAAGCCTCGTCCGTGGCAGTCAGCCCCGGCCAAGCCAACCTATCAGCAGCCAAGAGCTCCTGCACCTCGTGCCAATCCTCAGCCTCAGCAGTATGCCAACCCCAGTCCAGCCTTCAACCCCAATACCAATGGTGGCAACAAGATCAACACTCCAAACCAAGTCACTTGCTTTGGGTGTGGTCAGCCTGGACACATCTCTAGGGTATGCCCCAACAAGAAGCCTGATGCCCCGCGCCCCAATGCGCAGAACCAGGGACAAGGCCGTGGGATGCCACCAAGGAACCCAGCTCCTCGCAATCCACCGAATTATGGGAATGGGCGTGTGAATCACGTCACTGCTGAAGAAGCCCAGGAAGACCCGGACGTCGTGCTGGGTACGTTCCTTGTCAACTCAGCACCTGCAACTGTCTTGTTTGATTCTGGAGCAACGCATTCATTTGTCACTCAAAGATTTGCATTAAAAAGTGGCATGACCCCTACACCCCTGAATAACCCTATGGTGGTACAAACCCCCGGAGCCGAGATGAGAGCCAAGATAGGCTGTAAAGGAGTCGGTATTACCATTAACGGTGTAGACTTCCTAGCAGACCTTATCATCCTGAGATCGCAAGGCTTGGATGTGATCTTAGGGATGGATTGGCTCAGTAAGCACCGAGGCTTCTTAGACTGTGCCAATCGGACTGTCACTATGACCAATGACCAAGGAGTAGAAGTCAAGTTTGCCCCCAACTCCTCTTCCGCTCAAGCCGCTAAAGTCAACTGTCTGTCTGAAGTTGGGCTAGATCAAGTACCGGTGGTATGTGAGTATCCTCATGTCTTTCCGGATGGACTACCAGGAATGCCCCCTGACCGTGACATTGAGTTCATCATCGAGCTCGTGCCCGGAGCAGGACCCATCTATAAGAAGCCTTATAGAATGGGGACGGAAGAATTAGCCGAGTTGAAGAAGCAGCTAGAAGAGGAGCTAAGGTAGGGATTTATCCGCCCGAGTGCCTCCCCTTGGGGATCTCCTGTTCTGTTTGTGGCAAAGAGGGACGGTACCATCCGCTTATGCATTGACTATCGTTCCCTCAATGAAGTTACAATCAAGAACAAGTACCCGCTTCCCAAGATCGAAGATCTGTTTGATCAACTCAGCGGAGCCAAGGTATTCCCCAAGATCGACCTCAGATCTGGGTATTACCAGCTGAAGATCAGACCCCAAGATATTCCAAAGACGGCATTCGTAACCAGATATGGCCTGTACGAGTGCACGGTCATGTCTTTTGGATTAACCAATGCCCCAGCTTACTTCATGTATCTCATGAATAAAGTCTTCATGGAATATTTGGACAAGTTCGTTGTTGTCTTCATTGATGACATTCTTGTGTTCTCGAAGTCAGAGGAAGAGCATGAGCAACATCTGAGAATGGTCCTAGACATGCTTCGTGAGCACCAACTGTATGCCAAATTCAGCAAGTGTGAGTTCTGGCTGCATAAAGTTGGATTCTTAGGTCATGTCTTGACCGAGGAAGGATTATCTGTTGATCCTGCAAAGATCGAAGCTGTGACCCAATGGCAATCTCCAATGACCGTCAAGGAAGTTAGAAGCTTCCTCGGATTAGCGGGCTATTACCGCATGTTCGTGGAAGGATTCTCTAGCATTGCACGACCAATGACTCAGCTCCTCAAGAAGGACAAGAAGTTCGAGTGGACGCCAAAATGTGAAGAGAGCTTCCAAGAGCTCAAGAAGAGATTGACCACCGCCCCAGTTCTGGCAACACCTGATATTCACAAGGAGTTCGTGATATATTGTGATGCCTCTCGAACCGGATTGGGAAGCGTTCTGATGCAAGAAGGCCGCGTCATAGCATACCTCTCCAGGCAGCTACGACCCCATGAGGAGAACTACGCTACTCACGATCTTGAGCTAGCGGCAGTAGTTCATGCCTTGAAGACATGGCGGCATTACCTCCTAGGGAAACGGTGTGAGATTTACACAGACCACAAAAGTCTAAAGTATATTTTCACCCAAAAGGAATTGAACATGAGGCAGCGGAGATGGTTGGAACTCATCAAAGATTATGACCTCAGTGTTCAGTATCACCCTTGGAAGGCTAACATGGTGGCCGATGCCTTAAGCAGGAAGGCTTGCTCTTTGAATGTCATTATTCGAGAAAGGCAGCCAACCTTGTTTAAGGAGATCGAACAATTCAGTCTGGAATTAGTCACCCCCGGATATCTGGATCATTTGGAAGTCAGACCAACCCTGATGGACGACGTCAAGAAGGCTCAAGAAGGACATGCAAGCATCGAAGGTATCAAGAGGAAGATGAAGCTGGGCAAGGCCCCAGGATTCTCCGAAGACGAGCATGGGATTGTTTGGTACAAAGGTCGTCTCTGCGTACCAAACAACACCGAGTTGAAGACGTTGATTCTGCAAGAAGCCCACGACACTCCGTATTCCATCCACCCCGGAGGAACCAAGATGTACCTAGACTTGAAGGCACGATTCTGGTGGCACGGTATGAAGAGAGAGATTGCAACCTATGTTGCAAAGTGTGATGTGTGCCAAATGGTCAAGGCTGAATATCAGCGACCTGCTGGATTGCTTCAACCACTCCAAGTTCCTGAGTGGAAGTGGGATAAAGTCGGAATGGACTTCATCACTGGACTACCAAGGTCGGATAGAGGACATGACTCTATCTGGGTCATAGTCGATCATTTGACCAAGGTGGCTCATTTCATTCCTGTCAAGACCACTTATGATGGCAATCGGCTGGCAGCTCTCTACATCGACCGAATCGTAAGTCTTCATGGTGTTCCCAAGGAGATTGTGTCAGATCGAGGAACCCAGTTCACCTCAAGGTTCTGGAAGAAGTTCCAAGAAGCCTTGGGAACCAAGTTGTCTTTCAGCACAGCTTTCCACCCACAGACCGGAGGTCAAACTGAGCGAGTCAATCAGATCCTCGAAGACATGCTCCGAGCCTGTGTCCTGGCGTATGGAGCCAAGTGGGAAGACTGTCTCCCTTTTGCCGAGTTCTCCTATAACAACAGTTACCAGTCAAGCCTTCAGATGGCACCATTTGAGGTATTGTACGGACGCAGATGTCGCACACCCCTCAACTGGTCAGAGACTGGAGAAGGACTAGTCTTTGGACCGGATAATCTCCGCGCAGCAGAAGAGCAAGTCCAACTAGTCAGAGAGCGATTAAAGGCAGCCAAGTCAAGGCAGAAGAGTTATGCTGACACTCGACGCCGAGACATGAGTTTCCATGTTGGGGACCATGTGTACCTCCGGGTAACTCCTCTGAAGGGAACCAAGCGTTTCCACGTCAAGGGGAAGCTCGCACCAAGGTTCATTGGACCCTTTGAGATCACTGCACGACAAGGAGAAGTGGCTTATCAGTTGGAACTACCACCTGAGCTATCCGATGTGCACAATGTATTCCATGTGTCACAACTCCGGAAATGTCTCCAAGTTCCAGACAAGCCCAATCTCTACAAGGATGTGGATCACCAAGCCATTGATCTGCAGCCTGATTTGACCTACCGCGAGAAGCCTATTCGTATTCTGGACGAAGCAGAACGACGTACGCGGAGCCGTACAATCAATACTTCAAGGTCCAGTGGAGCAACCACACCGAAGCAGAAGCAACCTGGGAACGAGAAGACTATCTTAGATCCGAGTTTCCCGATCTCTTTTAAGCCCTAGTTTAGGAATCTCGGGGACGAGATTCTTGTAAGGGGGTAGGTCTGTCACACCCTGCATTTTATAACATGTTATTTGTATCTTTGAAGCATGAAAATTTGGACCAGCAAATTTTTTTAGCATCATTTGACCTTTATTTGGAATTGAGTTTTCTTCATTTGCTTTTTCATGTGCTCATTAAAGTCAACTATGATCTCTTGTAGATTTCATCTCCTTATCCAAAACTTCTGCCCAATGGTCATGCCAAGTGTTATAAGACAATATAGTATTTTCTTACAAAATTAATTTGGCCAAAAAGTATTTTATAAAATTAGTTTTCCAAAAACCCCTGAATTGAGATTTGCACTGCAAGTACTTGATTTAGGGTGAGAAAATTATTTCAAAAGGTTTATTTGAGACCTAGTAGTCATAGGACTCCCAGAAACCACAAAGGTATAATTTTAAAAGTTATTTTCCTATTTTACTTAAAAGCTTTTTCTTAAGGCCAGAAATGGTCTTTAATAGGGGAAAATTATTTAACTATTTCAAAAATATTTGCCAAACTTCAGAGAGACTCATAGGACATATATTGTCCATATATAAGAGTTTCAACACTTGGTCATGTTCAAAATAATGGGATAAACCCTCTAAAACCCTTTCTGGATATTTCAAGCTTTTGAAATATTTACAAAGGAAACTTTCTCCAAAAATTCCAGGGAAATTCTGTCATGTCATATATGACATATCTCATGATCTTGCCAAGTCCCATGCCTTGGGAAGCAAGAAAACCTCCTCAAACCCCTTCATAACCATTATGTCCATATTTGAAGTTTGAGCAACTTTACATTGCCAAACTTATCCAAATGCTCTCAAACTTGGTGCACATGCTAGAATGCCTATTAAGGCACCTAGACCAAATGGCACAAGTATTTGAATAGAGAAACTTGATCAGATCACCTCAAAACCCTTTCTGTTCAAATGCAAATTTGAACAACTTTACATTACCAACTTTTTATCTGGAGCTTCAAACTTTGGGAGCATGATCAATACCCCAAATGATGATGCTACACCAAGTGGTGCATCAAGGGGAGATGATTAGCTTGACTCAATCAAGATGAAACTGTTTCTGTTGATTTCTAGGGTTCACCAAAGTTACATTGGCTAGTTTCTCCAAATGGGCCCAAATTTGGTGAAGCACCCTATTTCCTCATGTCTTTCAACCCTGTCAAGTGCCATGTCAAGTGGACTTCATTTACTTGATCAAACACTGATCAAACACCTTCTGCAGAAATGCTAAAACCCCCAATTTGACCACTTTCACTTTTCTCCATGGCCTCAACTTCTTACCACAGGCTCATTGAGTTACCAGCTACCTCCAGTAACTCCCCCAGCACCTCAGCTCCATGATTGGAGGGTGAAACCCCAGCTTTACCTTGCTGTACCTCCAACTTTCACCATTTCACCAACACTCTCACTCTCTCTCTGCATCCCCAGGGCATCCAAGGCCTCAGGGCATTTCTTTACTCCTCCCTCTACTCGCTGGACACTGTTGGGCACGCTGGAATGGACCAAGCCGGCGAGAGCATGCTGATGCCAGCAATACGCACGCTCTAGAGCGCGTGAACAGTGCACCCCGCACGCTGGCTCCGGCCAATCGGCCTCCCCCGACAACCTCGAGCCTCCCCCTCGCGCCAATCGAGGCGCCTCGACGTCCGCAACCTCCCCGGCACTGTCCCCCCTCCTCCTGCGCCCTCCAGTGAACGACGTCGCACGCGCACCGGCCGCCCGCTTCGGCCATTCCTCTGCTTCACACGCGCGCGCTCCTCTGCCGCTCCCCCGCTCCTCCTCTTACCCGAGCTGGACGTAGAGCTCGTCCAGGAACTCCCCAGACTCATCCCCGTCGCCTCCCGTGCGCTGTAGCGTCGAGCTGGAGCTCGCCGGCGCACTGGACCACGGGTCCTCGCCGAGCCCCTATATATAGGCCCTCCCGAGCCTCTCCAACACCACCACAAGCCTCACACCTCTCCTCTGAAACCCCCAGCACCCTCAGTTCGACCCCAGGACGCCCCAGTGCTCGGGATCGACCAGAGCTCCACCGCGTCGGGCCGCCGGCGATCTCGAGGTACAGGCCTCCCCAGCCTCTCCTTCCACTCATTTCGGAACCGCCGCACCTCACTGACTCTTTCCCCCTCGTTTCCCCCTCCGTTTGCAGTAGGAAACGGCCGCATCAACTACCCTCCGACGAGCCTTCGCCGTCGCACCTCGCCGCCGGTGAACCAAGCCTCCCCACCGGGCCGCACTACCACCACTTCAACCGCCACTCAACACTGAGTCCGTCCCTGGCCTCCGTTGCCGTCGTCGTGGCCGGAATCCTCGCCGGTGAGCTCGCCGCCTCCGTGGCCGAGGGGTTTGAAAACCTGACGTGCACGCGCGCTGGCTCCGTGCGACTGGGCCAGTCCGCCTGGGCCGTGCACTGTGGCCTCTTCTGGCCCAGTGCATAGGACCCCTTTTTCTTTTCTTTTCTGTAAATGCTTTAAACATTTATACAGAAAAGAATATTGATCCAAATTAAATATTTCCAACTCCTAAAATCTTGTAATATTCCAACCTATTTAATGGTAATACTTTCATTCAAATCCATGAAACTTTTCTGTACTGTTCAAATTTAAATTCAAATTTGGGCAGTATAACTCCTGTTCAAAAATCAATATGTCCTATTCTGTAACTCCAAAACTCCAACTAAGATTTTTCCCCATCTTAGAAATCCCTCTAGTATTTTACAAAAATGAGTTGGCATTTTTCTAAGCACTTTGATTTTTCTGTTTTATTTGTATTCTTATTTTTCCGTGGTTATTATGCGACGTATAGATCCCGTATTTGACGAAGTTGTTGTGGAAGAAGAAGGAGAAGGACTTGAAGACTTTGAAGACCAAGCCAATCCAGGCAAGCAGCCCTTTGACCATGATACACTTGTTCCTCGGAACCCGTTTGTTTCCGATGCATGAAATTAGGGTTACGATGGTAACCTAGTTGATTCCACCACATGATGCATGCTTGATCTTGATCTTGCTAAGTGCTAGATGACATGCAAATAGTTGGTCATGATGCTTATATGATGCATGTGTGATATGAACCCTCGTAGTTGAAATCCTTGCATGAACACGTCGGTTGCCCCTAATGCCCGAGGGTGATGAAGTGTTAGGTCATCACTTGAGAAAGAAGTGATGTGCCGGTAGATCATGTGCATGGTGGAACGATGGATTAGATTTATGTGTGACTACCGTCCCAACCAAACATGTGCAACCACACTACCCCTTATGGGACAGGGCTTTATTGATTACTTAGGTCGATACTAGCATGGTGCCCGCATTACTAGTGACGGGAAGACTTGAGGTCTTTTCCGGGACGGGGTCGTGCTTGGATAGGCGGCCATGACTGTTTTCACAGGGCACCGGACACACCGTTGGTCCCTTCGGGTACGCGTGAACATTGAAATTAGGGCAAGTCCCGTGATCTATTGTTTGTACCCGAGGGCCGTGTGCCAACGAGTGGACTCTATGTTAGTGTCGTCTAAGGAAAGGTAATGACCGGGTGCTTACCCCGGGTACTTGAGGTACCGCGGGTCGTGGATGACACGGAAGTTCCCCGGATCTTGTGGGTAAAGTGTACAACCTCTGCAGAGTGTAAAACTATTCGAATAGCCGTGTCCACGGTCATGGACTGTTGGGTGGTGCTACTTAAACTATGTCCAGAATTTTACTTCATCGGTGTTGATATGTGTGTGATGAGTCAAGGTGGAGACTTGACTCGTTGAGTTGAATTATATTCATGTTGATATCGGTAACCTGTCTTCGAGGTTACGCGAGGTTATTGATGCATAAACTTGATGATAGCATATTGTTCTAGCTTCCTGCTAGATTGTTCATTATTGTTCCATTGCATTGTTACCACATCATGGGTTGCTTGCGAGTACATTCAAAGTACTCATTGGCTTGCCACTGGTTATTTAATTGGCCAGGCATGGAAGAGCAGGAATATGAGGAAGAGTTCTTTGGAGACAAACATGCGAACTAGGACGCTATCCCAGTCAGAATGCCTGTAGGGTTAAGGCAGATGGCATGGGTCCTACCCGTTTATCGAAGACTTCCGCTACTTGAGCTATTTCCTATTCAGCCCGTGAGGCTCTATCTATGTAAGACTTGGCCATAATGGCCTTAATTCGTGTACGACTATTTGTATGGATGTAAGACTCTTGTTATTTCAGCTTCTGTGTGTTTAGTGAGCATTGATCTCTGGGATCACTGTACACGTGCATTCGGTGATCTCGACTTCTAAGTCGGGGTCCCCACACATAGTCTGAGACTATGGAGGCAAAATGACCCTTCTGCCACAAGGAGAAGGACTGTTGTGGACTATCTTTTTCATACCAGAGAACAACATGATTTTTATGAGACTATCCTATTGGGCAAGAAGCCCATAGTTTGTGACATGAAATGGGTGGATTGGGAATATATTGATGACAATGCAGATTATTTCCCCCATGTGCATGAGAGCTTCAGGTTGAATGTTGTTAACAAGTTTGTTGGACAAAAATTGACAAATTGGAACGATGAGATGATCATGCAGTTCTACTCCACATCCCACTTCTATACCCCGACGGTAAGATAGTGTGGATGACAGAAGAAACCAAATATCAGTCAACAATTTGTGAATGGGACAAGCTTATCAATGCTCCCAAGGAAAGTGAGGATGATCTTGATGTGTATGGCAAGCTAAGAAACATCACAACTCAATGGCCAACATGTACAAGCCTATTCCAGATGAAGCCCTAGAGACTCACAAGTTTGGGTCAATCTACTATCTGCTTACTGGTTTGACCACCATTAACATTATCTTGAGGCGTACTCTATTGCCCAAGTCTGGACATTACAGGATGATACGTGGCCATTCCATAAACTTGCTACATTTGTTTTATGTGCCACATAAATTTAAAGTCATGAGCTTGATTGTTGAGACGGTAAAGAGGACAATAGCCGACCAAATGAGATCTTGTGGATATGCCCCTCACATCCAAATGGTGATCAATTTCAAGATTGGAACTGGGACATATCTACTAGACAAAGATCATCTACCCATGAGTCCAGATCTTTAGGACAATGAGGTTGTCATGGATGCATCACATCCTACTTGTGTAGAAGCCCATGAGAAGATTGAGAGAGCTAAGGATGCAAAAGCAGCAAAGGCAGCAAGTGACATAGATGCTTTAGTTGTGAATATCAAGACCAAGCAAGATCTACTCAGTTATCTGCTTGAGGCTACCATGAGAATTGAGAAGAGCTTGGCCACCTTTTCTCAAAATTAGGACAATCTTGAAAGGATCATTGGGACAAAGATACATGACCTAGATGTAAAGGTCACTGGGATTCAGACAGATGTGGAGAATCTCAAGGATGATGCTGAGGATCGTGATGATAGAGCCACAATAGATACATTCCAGAGAGTGCCAAGGGCACAAAGATCATCAGTTGTGCCAGTTGCAGACATCAGAACTACCATCTCAGCTCTTGCAGCCACTGCCACAGTTGTCCCTCCAGTGTCAACTCCTCCAACTCCACAAACTTCTTTAGAGGCATTTGCAGATGGACTCCTCCCCACGCCGTCTATGCACACCGGAGCGACAAGCCAGAAGACCCCTTCAGGAGCTCCCAGAGATCGTGCCTAGAGTGCCGTATAGCACTATACGTTTTCAAACTTTTTGGTAACTTGTTGCCAAAGGGGGAGAAAGTGTATAGATCATAGGCTTCGAGAGAGTGTGTCTCTTGCTTTTTTTGTTGGGTTTATTTGCTTTGCTACTCTTGCTACTTTGGTTGTTTCTTCCTATGCTAAAATTTGTGTTATATATGCTCCTGAGATACTTAATTATGTGGTCATGTCTTTGATCATATTATGCTTAATGTGTGCTTGCATGATTATATCCATGAATAATGTTTGTGTATGATCAATCACTTGTATCTTTGGTGCACTACATAAAAAAGACACATCCGTGACATTTTAGGCCGAACGAAACTTTTTTCTATCATACTTATGACACTTCTATGACAATAATTGTGACAAAACACGGTATCATCATAGATGTGGTGGGGTCTTACTTCTTTGACAAAAAATCATGACAAAAAATGGGTTTTTCATCCTGGGCGGGCCGGAGACGCAACTGCATGACATTCTTTGGGCCGTCCATGATGGAAAAAACCGTGGTAGAAGCGAGGGCGAGGAAAATATCGGGGTGTTCCTGGTTACGGTGGGTGGTCGGGGCCGAGCGATGCACGTTTCTCTCGTACACGCACACGTGTGGGTGCGAGGCGTTGGGCTCTAACTGAACCCGAGCGAGGCGTTGGGCTCTAACTGAACCCGAGCAATTGCACTGCAGGCTACGCATTACTGAACCCGAGCAATCAATCGATGGCTGTTAACTGAACCCGATCGAGCGATTCCTTCGCTACTGCTGCTAGTTGAAGCCGATCGATGCTGCCTCTCCATGAACAATGAGCGTTGCTGTGGGGGTTGGTTGAACAGTTCCCGGTGGGGGTTGCTGAACAGGACCCCGTGGTGTTGCCTCTGCATGAACAAGACCCCGTTCGATCGAGCCGGTTGGGGCTGCATGAACAGGTACCCGTGGAGAGGGCTGGTTGAACAGTAGGCGGTGGAGAGGGCTGGATGAACAGTAGCCGGTGGAGTAGCGTGCGGTGGAGGCTGAATAGTCGTACATGGAGACTGGAGGAGGTCGACGGTGGATGAACAGTAGCCCGTGGAGGCTGGAGGGGGTCGACGGTGGTGATGAACAGTATCCCGTGGAGTCCCGTTTTGCGGTACGCCACACCCCTCCCGATGAACAGGACCCCCATTTCGACCATAGCGCTCCAACACAAGTCAGTTTCCTCCGTTTTGCGGTACGCCACACCCCTCCCGATCAACAGGACCCCCGTTCCGACCGTAGGAGGTTGGTTTCCTCCGTTTTGCGGTACGCCAGACCCCTCCCGATGAACAGGTTCCCGTTTTGAACGTGGTCGGTCGAACACAAGGCTGTTTCCTCCGTTCTGGGGTACGCCAGGCCTCGTTTCCATCGGCTGTTCCGTCCAAGCCCTCCCGATGAACATGACGACGCATTCTGTTCCGACCCAACTGGTTGGCTCCCGATGAACACGACGACGACGCTGTTTCTCCGTTCCGACCCAGCCATGTACACGAGCCCTGGCCGTACGTATGCGCGAGTAGGCGTTCGAGACCCTGCCCGTATGTACGTACGTGGCCGTATTTTCTTTCTTGCACACTGGCTGATGTACGTACGTGTACATGCTACGTGCACGCCTCTGCTATGACACGTGCGTGCCTCTACATTGACCAGTATGTATGTACACGTTCGCGACAAGAATGACAACGCTACGTACGCTTCGACCAGGTGGTTCCCGACTGTCAGACACTTCCTTGCGTGTGAAGATGTAGCTGGTGGGTCCCAGCAGTCAGGGGGCGAATCGTTTTTTTTTTGCCCGGACGCACTTCCTTACGTGCGAAGATGTAGCGGTGGGTCCCAGCAGTCAGGGGGAAACGTTTTTTTTGTGAAATATAGTGGCCCGTCCGGTGGGTCCCCGATGTCAGGTGGAGGAATAATTATTTTGGGCGTAATAAGGAGGCACTTCCTTGCTGCGGCCGTGGACACAACTGTCAGCCTCTCCACGTACAGTACTCTTCTGATGGAAGCGGTGGATGACGGCGAGGCCTAGGAAGGGAACGACATGGAGCCAGGGAAGACTCGACAGTTGTTTCCCACGCGGAGGAGTACGTGGGTTTACTGGTTAGTCTACCGTCTCCTGAGAAAACAACAGGTGTGGGTGAGTAGAGGGATGGCTAGGCCAGTGATGGGAGTAGAGTGGGCGGTGAGGCCTACGCAGCAGCACAGCCGACCGCGGGGAGGAGAGAGCAGGCAGTCCCTCCAGCGCTTGTTTGAGCGGCTGGAGCAGGAAGAGCAGAGATTGAAGAAGCACGACGGCCGTTGGATGGACATCCAACAGTCACTGCTTGTGCGTCAACCTTTTTTTAGGAAAGCATCAAATCTGTGGAAAACATCATATAGCCCATCTGCCATTATTAATAATAATTTATAGCCCATTTGCTAATTCTTTAGGGTTTTTTTGAAGCCCATATTCTTTTTGCTAGCATTACAGCCCATATTGTGGCCACGATTAAAAAATTATGCGAAATTTTGCATATTTCGGTGCGGTCCGAATTGTTTTTAATCCCAAAATTTTGAGTCACATTCAAACTGATTTTAAAAATAAATGTATATCAATATAAAATCCAACAAATTGTCCATGCATAAAAATCAATGCAATTTAAAATCTCAAAATGAAAAAAAAAGAAATTTGAAACTAATTGCCGGTTTGATGTGTTTTAAAAATGCACAACCCATTTCTCATTACCGATATGCCATTTTCTCGGCTAGCCAAATGAAGCTCTCCTCGTCTTGAAAGATTTGCAGCCCAACAGGCCTGACAAAGTGACTTACTTGGCAAATCACTAAAAAACTGGGATGTGGCCGTGGACCCAGCTGCGGCCGTGGACCCAGCTGTCAGCCTCTCAACGTACAGTACTCTTCCGATGGAAGTCGGTCGTTGACCACATTGACCACGCCGCGCCGAGAGCACCAAGGCGGTGGACGACGGCGAGGCCTAGGAAGGGGACGACGCGGAGCCGGGGAAGACGCGACAGTGGATGCCCACACGGAGAGGAATACGAGGGTTCACTGGTTCGGCTACGGTGTGAGGCTACCGTCGCCGCAGAATAACTGGGGGTGTGGGTGAGTGGAGGGATGGCCTGGCCAGCAGTGGGAGTAGTATGGGGGCGGTGAGGCCTCCGCGGCAGCACTGCCGGCCACGGGAGGCAGGAGCAGGCGGCATGATCGACGCTGCTTTGGGCGGCTGGAGCAAGAAGACCAGAGGTTGAAGAAGCACTATGGCCATTGGATGGACATCATACGGTCACTGGAACTAGAATCGTTCATATTGACTAACTTGACAAAGCCCTCTGTCCCCGTCAACTTAGTAGGCCCACAAGTCAGCCACCGACTATGGTGGGTCCCAGCTAACAGGGGGTATTCATTTTTTTGTGAGTCATAAGGAGGCACTTCCTTGCGTGCGATGATATAGCTGGCGGGTCCAACCTATCAGCGGGGGGGCGGGGGGATGTTTTCTCACGAAATACAGAAGCCCTTCCTGTGGGTCCTAGCTGTCAGGTGGAGGAATCGTTATTTTGCGTGTAATAAGGAGGCATTTCCTTGCGTGCTGCCATGGACCCAGCTGTCAGCCTCTCCACGTACAGTCCACTTCAGATGCATGTCGGTCGTTGACCATGTTGACCTCGTTGTGCAATTCTCTCGTTTAATGACTATGTTGACAATGGCATGGGACCCAGATGTCAGAAATCCATTAGGAGGAGCCATTTTTTATTGGCTTGAAATAAGGAGGCACTTGCTTGCGTACTGCGTCAACTTGCTGTCACCCTCTCCACGTGCAATTCTCTCCTTTATTGACTATGCTTGCTGTCACCCTCTCCACGTACAATCATCTCCTGATTGTGTACGCGTCAACTTGGTAAGCCCACAAGTCAGCCTCTAAACCCGTGGAGGACAAATACAACCCATTTAAAAAAATAACAGCCCATTCCATACGTTCAAACAGAAAGTTCAACATTCAGAGCAAAGTAACAGGACTGATCCACATATAGAGTACTGAACTTCCACGTTGACAACCATCATAGCCAAGTTCTATCTACTCCCACTAATACTCTAATATCGTACAAGTACTAACTTACTCTTAGCTAACTAGACGATGCCGGCCGCCATCTGCGGTACACGCTAAACGCCGGCACCGACGTCCTCGGCCTCGCCTCGGACTTGCCAGAGGTGCGATAGGGCGCTTGGCCCTTTCCATGCCGGCGTGGTTCACCGAGGCTTTGGCTTGTAAGCGGGAAACCCACTTGACGAGCTGGTAGTAAAAATCGGTGACGCGAACGCGTGCGTGTCCGACAGCCTCCAGGGCTATTTGCCGGGCGCCGGCCTCCACGTAGTCGACCCAGTTGCGGGCGCTCTGCTCGCTACTCAGAGTGTCGGTGCGCTGCTGTTCCATGTCCCGCTGGCGGCGCAAATCGGCGATACGCTGCTCCTCTTCCAAGCGGTCGCGCTCCAACCACTCCTGCTCCTCCGCCAGTCGGTCGCGCTCCAACAAGTTCTTGATCTCCGCATTGCCATCTAAAGACCGATAGAATGCCTCCTCCCTCCGTCCACCTTCCGGTGAAAAACCGAACACTAGTTCCGGCGGTGACTGCCTCCGACCTCGCCTATCGCGGATGGGCGGGGGCATGGCGGACATGGAGAGAGCGAGGATAAGTGGCGAGCGACGTCGGGCCAGTGGGGGCTTATGAGAATAAGGCGAGTTGGGTCACGGTGCCACCATAGATGGCCGGGAAACAATACTTATAGGCGGAAGGTAGCGCGACGGTCATCGGAATTCAATGCATAATTAAGCAGACATGGCTTAGCACGCCAGCTTGCTGTGGAAAACTAGTGAAACTAAAATTATGATTGTGTCGTCCCGTCCCGTCCGTGCTGGGTCGCACGCCGGCATGACGGTCAAACGAGTGCACTCAAATCATCTCCCTCCTTCTCAATAATGATTCCATGGATTTAAACGGCCCGCAACAATTAAAGCGCATCTTTTTTCACATCAGTTAGCTGCGTTAATTACGGTCGGCTGCATGCAGGCACTCAAAATCTCTTGCAGCCAGTACGCAGAGCAGCATGCAACGAGTCGCAGCCGAGGGCATTAGTTGATCAACTTTAGCTGGGAAATAAGGCATTTGCAAACTCGAATCATCCGGATGAGGTACTCCCTCCTTGTCAAAAATCATTCCACCACTCATCATCTACCTTGGTTGGTGAGATTTTTGAATTAAGCCCTACAAACCGAAAAGGGCGTAGTACGTGCGTGATCCGCTATATATTTGTGTAGGATGGAGTAGGTCATTTTTTGAATTGAGCCCTGCAAACCGGAAAGGAGGTAGTACGTGCGTAATCCGCTATTCATCCGTGTAGGATCAAGTAGGTCGGATGGTGTACGTGTACGATCGCATTAACTGATGAACATTCACTGGAGATAAGACATTGGTGAACGTTTTTGCTGGCAGTTTCTTCAGATTCGCATGTCATTTTCTTTAGAGCAGCTTGCCAGTTTCTTCCGAGGTAGGCATTTTTATTCAAAAAATCTGCCACTTCAGATCTTGCGTCGCAACTAAAACTGCCAGGAGCACATTAGTAGGCTAGCTAGTGATCGATTAGTAACTTGTAAACACTGAGCGAACAGATATAAGGAACTATTAATGCATCTCAATGATTCACAGATCATATACAAATATGAAGCTCCAAAAGCAAAGATCAGCCACAACTAAAACCAACTAGTATGATTCCCATACATAAGATCAACATGTTAATGCATCTCAATGATTCACAGATCATATACAAATATGTAGCTCCAAAAGCAAAGATCTAGAAAAAACATATGTTCTTCCTACTAACATGGATGCTTCTCGTGGCCAACATTCAGTATAGACTGAAAGATAAATTTGTTTGTGAAGTCTACAATTCCTCTTGCAAACGTAAGTGGTTTCACCAACAGCTGGAACCATCAGAATGAAACACACATGATGGAGGAACATCCACTACAATATGATTTGGTCTTCTCTCGATCACACGACGAGACTATTTTCGGAATACAAACTTTAACTTAGGCAAAATGATGCCCATTGTATAATCAGACCAAAGCAATGAATCACCTAGTGTTGGCCAATAAATAGTACAGTACTACTTTTCTGCAGTCCATGAAGTGACTATCCAATCTTTCTGTGTCTATTTTCAAATCGCACTTCATGCAGTGACTATACTATTCTCTTGTGCAGTTCAACCAAAATTGCGGTCACTTTGTGTTTGCCAAATAGCAACGGGCAGACATCTCTGTCTGCACAAATATCAAGCAGCTAGTAAACATATACCCCACCTTGTATTTTTGGTTTAAACATGTCTCTTCCGCTTAGCATCTGTCATTTTTTGCACTGGACAATTTGATACAGTCATGTTTTGCCCTGGACAATTTCATACTGAATTGATTTGCTTGTTCAGAGCAGAAATATAGCGCCTATTCTTGATCAGACCAAGGATATCCATGTTCACAGTGATGGAAGAGGTGAAATCGATACAACCGAAATTGAGCATCCAATCATTGAATCATGTCCTGCACCTCCAATGTAGGTCCACCCTGTCAATAAATTCACATGCAAACCACTAGTATTACTATCTAATGACAGTACAAAATGAGTAGCAAGATAGTAGCAAACCATGTACCTTCTTAATGAACAGCTCATAGTGCCACCAATTGGATATAAAGGTTTGGAAGAAAACATGCTCCTAATGTTGAACGAGTTAGACAGTTCCACTAAAATCGAGCATCCCTGTTTGCATAGATATTGAAAGTGTGATTACTATAAAAGTGGCACTAGTTGAAGCATAGACTCACAAATATAAGCATTCCAATTTCTTAATGGGAAATGGTTTCTATAAGCTCTAGCACCAGAAGATTTCCATAAGCTCTAGCACTGGAAGATTTCTATAAGAATTGACAATACAAAATGTAAAGGTAACAAGTTTCAGCACTGGTATACTAGCTGTGCAAGAGCATTAAACCAAATACAAAAGTCTGAAGGTAACTAGCATTATTAACTAATGACAGTATTAAAAAATTGCAAACCATGTACCTTCAAGGTAAATATTATTTCGAACTCGGGTGAACATGAAAAATTGCTATCCCAATCTTAACAAAGGTGTGGCTAGCTTTACTGGTAGTATTTGAGTGAACTCTACACCCTCTGTAGCAATGCTGAAACTTGTTGCACAACTAGTATACCAATGCTAAAACTTGTTGCTCTGGGAAAGCTTGCCACACCTTATATATGTCGATACGCTAATGCAACACCATTCAAATAGTATATATATACACTAATCCACTAGCTAGTGGAACAGTGGAGTAATTTTTTTATTACGGGGTAGAGTATAATGGTTTTACTGAACTGATCTCCATAAGCTAGCACTTGAAGATTTCTATAAGCATTAACAATACAAAATGTAAAGGTAACAAGTTTCAGCATTGGTATACTAGCTAGCAACAACATTAAACCAAATACAAAAGTCTGAAGGTAACTAGCATTATGAAGATAGTATAATTTTTTTTGCAAACCATGTACCTTGAAGGTATATATCATTTCGAACTCCAAAGGACCTGAAAATTGCTATCCAATCTTGATAGTCGATTAAACATAAAACTTGACCAACCGAATCAAAGAAAACAACCGGATAAGGAGGTGCCCACTCTTGACCTTTCTCTTGTCTTCATAATTTTTTGTGCAGTTTAACCAAAATAAAATGACATCAGCGCCTTGGCATTTTGGTGACACTGTACAAAAAAATTGACTTATCTCATGAAAGTGAGGTATGTAATCTATAAGCATTAACAGTGCAAAAATATGAAGGCACTAACAAGTTGCATCGCTGGTATATTGGCTATGCAACAACACTAGAATGCCTTAGCTGAAAAATCTTTAATACATCGACAATCAATAACTAACCCTAAAATAATCCAGAGACATTAAATGGCATTGCTTAAATTTATCGGTGGCATTAGACTGAGTGTGGCATTAGTTAAATGTGGCATCACTTTAGCAGTAGCATTGGTTGAATTTACCACTGGCGTTATACTAACAACAAAAAAAGTGGCAATAAGAGCATGGGAGACCCATTCGGACAGTGGGCGCACCAGTACGATGTACCTCCCCGGATGCATAGAGTGGTGAGGGAGGTATGGTTGCCCAGAGCAACAAATATCCAGGAAACATATGTGGATTGCGTCCCCTTTTTGTTATGTTCAGCCACCTTTTTCCTATGTGAGGACAACGAACCGACCGACCTAGTCATTCTCTATTGCGTTGTCATTCCTTTCTACCCTTCTTCAACCAAGAGACACGAGACTCGTTCCTTAGCTACTGATTTTCCCCTTTCCAACCTAGATGCGGGTTCGATGCCTACTCTCTTGGACAGTACAGTCTCCCTTTCTTTCCTTATTCAACCCATACATGGATTAGTCTGCATGAAGTAGGGTTTCCTTTAATAGTGCAAATTAAGATTTTTGTCTACGTGACCAACAAAGAAGAGGATAGCAAATTGGGAAGATGGTGGAGTGGAAAAAGATCCACATGCAGCGACGTGGCAGATGGGGCAATAGAACAAGGGTATGGTTCAAAGAGAGGTAGCATACCTGAGGGTCGGCGGGAAGTGGCTTCGGTCATGGTCGTCATCCTCCGCACGGACTACAGCAGCGAGCTTGGGGACGGAAGCCATCCCGCACGGGCGCTAGGTCTGAGAGGACGGCCTTGTCGTCAGTGCGTGACCTCGCTCGCTGACGACGAGTGCGTCAACGCTGCACGTCCTTTTCTTTCCCGGCGGATTTGTGAGAGAGACCGTCTTTTTTAGATCTGGAGAGAGGGTGATAGTGTGAGAAGCAAGTGGGCAGCTCTTAGCAAGAAAGCTCTGAAGCTCCAGCCTATATATCTTTTTTATACTACTAGTACTAGAGGTGGAGTAGTGGTAGAGTAGTTTATATATTTTCTCTGCAAACAGTATCGGTTAGTCATGCTTCAAAACTGAACGGCACGCCATTAAAAAAATAAAGGTTGATAACTAACGCGGCACCTCGGGCCAACGCGGCCAGATTGCATTTTGTACGAGAAATTACACACCATGTTTCGTTGACATGTGGTGCCGTGTACCAGATGAACGACTCCAAGTTCGACCACCGTGATGCTAGGTGCGAGCCGAGGAACACTGTTGGAGAGACCCCTCTCATAATTTTCCTACATTGGTCGTTTGATTCATAGGATAGAATGCTATAGGATTTTTTTCCAATGTAATCATGTTTTAATTAACAATCTAGCATCCACTCCAACTTTTGTTTCACTTCTTTTGATCCTACGAAGAGAGTACTTGCTCTAAATGATGTGCCACTGCAAGAGCCGCCTATATTAATTAACCATGCTCTAAAAAGGTGGACCAGCTTTGGCTATAGTAGTACCGTAGGTTTTTGCGGGTGTAGTTGTACTGTAGGTTAGTAGGTGACCTTGCGCTTGGCTATTTTCCTCTTCCGGAAGTCGAACAATAATGATGGTACTACTTCTGGCAATCTAACACCAAATGAACTGATGCACGTCCACCGCTTGTAAGAAAAAGTTTCTCCTTGTGCTGCGAGCCACCGCGCACGCGTTGGCGAGGAGAACGCATAGTAAGCAAGCTTCTCGTCGTTCAGCGAGTTGACGGGACACATCAAAGTTACGTATTTATTAGTACTGTCTTCAAAAAGGGCCGGCCATGTCCATGGCTACCATCCCGTCCTCTGTCATTGAGTACGTGCACTATTCACATGCCATCGAGGATAAAAAATATTGCGTAGTGCTAGGTGCCATCGAAGTGCACGACTCACTTACGCACTGCATATCTCCATTTTCTAGCATGACACGCCACCTTGATGCTAGATGTCCCGCGTGTCATGGAGGCATATAGTATGATTTTGTAAAATGGAGGCATATAGATGTCCCGCGTGCCGGCAACAGGATGAACAAAGCTCATGTCTTAAACTAAAGAGGGGAAGAACATAGATTCCCGACGACCGAGAAGGAGCTACAAACCTCGGGGTGGAGCGTCTGCACTCATAATATATTATATTATTCAGCGATAACTAATGCGGCACCTCGGGCCAACGCGGCCAGATCACATTTTGCACGAGAAATTACACACCATGTTTCGTTGACAGGTGGTCCCGTTCCAACATGTCAGTGAGACGACGGCGAGTCCTTTTGTACAATTTCCGAAAGGACGTGTAGGCCGGGGCGCCTCTTCGTGTACCGTGGCAAACTGGCAACCGTCCATCGACTCTTCGCCTTTCCCTCTCGATTTTGAACTGCTGTCGCACGCTCTTCCTCTCTCCTCTATTTGCCTTCACCCTTCCTTCTACCATTGTTCCATCATCTTCTCCATGGAGGGAACAAGCCAGAAACGACCCCGTTATTCTTGCCCCGATCTGAATGATGACGCGGTGGGGGAACTCATTGATCGGTGCGACGTCATCACCTCGACTAGCATGGCAGGTTCGTTCAAGAACATTCTCGACTCAACTAATAACGTCATTACAAGGAACCCAAGGGTCCAGGAGCGGTTTGATCTCCCCTATCTTCTTCGTCGTGACCCTGCTGACCGGTGTGGGGACGAGAGAAGCCTCGCCTTGTGCAAGTTGATGCCGCTTGATAATGATACGTATGATGTTAAGATGCCATCGCTTGAGGGAAAGCGTTGGGCAGGCGCAAATGGAGATTGGGTTGTTTATATTGGGTACAATTGCGAGTGGCAACTTTTGAATGTGTACACTCGTCAGCGGATTCCACTTCCAAAAATCTCCGAGTGCCCTGAGGTTGAGCACACTGATGATCGACGTACGTTCAAATATGATGATGGTGACTGTCGTCTACAGAAGATAGCAATTTCTCGAGTTCCTAGTCGCTCTTGGAATTGCAAGAACTATAAAGTTGTTGCTATCTTCGACAAGTTTGTTGCCGTCCTTGGGGCTTCGACTGGATGGATATTGCTCAAAAATCAGTTTCTATACCCGGATGTGTACTGTGATGCAATTGAAGATGAGAGGCTTGTGTTTGCTGCCACCACTCATGGCACTGTTTTTGCTTGGGATCCTTATTGTTTCGGTACGTTTGTCTTCCACCGTAATTATAATTTTCATCCACATGCATGCGAGTTAGCAAGTTTCCCTTCTCTACGAATTAACCTTCTTCTTGTGTTTCCAAGGTCCTGTGAACATTCCACCACCTATACTTGAAAAATTTTATAACCAAGGGGGAGATGACGATGGTGATGATCACGAGCATGAGGACGAGCAGGGCCCATATGCTCACTGGCGGCTGGCAACTAATTCCGATGGATCACCACTTCTTGTCTATATACAGCCCACTGCTGATGTTACTACTGAGGGAGCAGGTGTTGTCTCCCACGGTCGCCCTCTCCGGACCTATTCCAACACCCATTGCATGGTATTCAAGATGGATACTAGTGTGCTAGCGCCAACACCTTCTCCCTGGTACAGTATTGATAGTCTTGGAGCAAACTCGCTCTTCCTTGGACAAAATTATCCAATGATGGTGAAAGGCGATCCAACTGTTGTTGACACAACGTTACTACCATTTATGAGAAGCAACTGTATCTATACGCCGGACATTGCAGCGGCTCCCTACCCTTGTCGTGATATAGTAGGTCGCTTTAGCTTGGATGATCATTCCTGCGTTGGTCTCGAGATTGACACTAGCTGGTCCTTCCTAGAGAATCACTTGTGGTTCAAAGCAAGTGTTTCCAACGCTGAGGATTGGTTGAGTTGAAGTTCATTTCATTGCTTGTTATTTGTTGTGTGATGAAAACTTAGTATTTAGAATGTATCCTCGTTGTCGTTGTGGGTTGATGACCTGTTGTAGGTAATAAAATGATATTCCTGTGAAAAACTTACTAAATTTATGAATGGCTTTCGAGTCGCTTCTCCGAGTGGGTGCTGCGATGAGGAAAATATATATTTTCCGAATACATAATTGTACGTGCATTGCAACAGGTTATCGGATGAGGCCAATCAACAATAGTACACTATTTGTACTAGCTTCACATGCTGCACTATATCTACGTCTACGTACGTAATACAACAAGTTTTAAACTTCAGACCAGCCACCCATCCTCACCAAGAACACTTTTTAACCTAGCACAAACTCCAGGAAATTTGGCCACAGTGTGAGGTGGGCCATATGTTAATGTCTTCGCTATACGTAACCAACACCTCGAATCCACGATACTACTACTATAATTAGTAGGATTAGTAGGGTGGCATGGGCCAGAACAAGCATTCACGTCCAGGAGTATGGCACACGCCACCAGCACGACTTCCATCTGACACCATATTTGTTGGAGTCCGTGCTACAACAATCTCTTCAACATCGTCGTTTCTCTAACTCAGCCATCGCACGGTGGGCGAGGTGGGGGTTTGCCGATAGTCGGTTTCCTCAACTGCAGTCCCACTTGTAAGGCCAACTCCAACGCACGACCCCAAACGGACCTTCATTTTGCCATGCGCCGAACGCGCGGACGCATCCCGGCCGCATGCATTTTTCTTTGCAAACACATATCTTTTTTTCATCATTGATTTTTTGGTACATGGTAATACATCACAAAAATTTTGAAAAGAAAAATAAGAACAACAAGAATACATTTTAGAAGATATCCAACTTCCATAACTGCTCCTGTAAGTTGGATTAGTGCCTTCTTGATACATTGATTGTTGATCTGCGGAGGCTCGATCCTGCGTGCATTCTTGATACATTCATTGTTGATCTGGGCTCCCTTGTCGCTGGAGGGAGTGGGGGAGTGGAGGAGTTGGATACGACGGTACTTCGACGGTGGTGCAGGAAAAAGCTTGCGATATTCCCTTGCTGTCATCCGGCGTCATCGAGGTGGTTCTTCACCCTTGGAAGACACATCCTCGGAGGGCCTTCCGCCTCGATATGCGATAGCGGATTGTCCAGAAGGTGCTCCTTCCTTCTTAATCCTGTTTGCCTTCTCTTGAGCTCGACGAAGAAGTGCCTTGGTCTTGTAAAGTTCTTCTCGAAGCTTCATTGATTCCGAGGTCAAGTCTTGTGATAGGCTGTCGGCACATAGACTGAAGTAGGTCTGGAACCGAAGCGAGAGTCCTTCCTTCAGTGGAGGGGCTAGTGCGCTGCTTTCTTCGTCACCTTCCTTCCGGTAAGGTAAGAAGCGAGTTGCCATCTTGGCTGCCATCTCCGGAAGAAGCTCGCGGAGACGGGTTAGTGCCTTGAGTGCAGCAGCCTCGGCAGCGAGTGGTAGTGTTGTCATCTGGGGTCCTTCGAAGAACCAACTCGTGGGAGGATCATTTGCCTTCACGATCACTTCCACATGGTACTCCACCTCAGTATCGCTCACCCAATGCTCGTGGTAGGTGAGGATGGGTGCTCGGTGGAACTGACACTCCTGGAGGCTATCCTCGAGAAGTAGGGGAAACCCAGTGGTCAGGTGCTCTTCGGGAACAGCGGCCATCTACAAAGGTGGAATAGGAGGGGTTAATAAGCTGAGGAAATCTCAGGTTTAGAAAAGAAGAGAGGTTCAGAGGGTTTTGAAAAAGGGGTCTCAACTAACTAACGCCCATGCTAACTAAGGCTTCCTACAGTCAGGATGGCTCTGATACCAGCTCTGTGGGGACCCCGACTTAGAAGTCGAGATCACCGAATGCACGTGTACAGTGATCCCAGAGATCAATGCTCACTGAACACACAGAAGCTGAAATAACAAGAGTCTTACATCCATACAAATAGTCTTACACGAATTAAGGCCATTATGGCCGAGTCTTACATAGGTAGAGCCTCACGGGCTGAATAGCAAATAACTCAAGTAGCGGAAGTCTTCGATAAAACGGGTAGAACCCATGCCATCTGCCTTAACCCTACAGGCATTCTGACTGGGATAGCGTCCTAGTTCGCATGGTCGTCTCCAAAGAACTCTTCCTCATAATCCTGCTCTTCCATGCCTGGCCAATTAAATAACCAGTGGCAAGCCAATGAGTACTCTGAATGTACTCGCAAGCAACCCATGATGTGGTTCAAGTAACAATGCAATTGAATAATAATGAACAATCTAGCAGAAGGCTAGAACAATATACTATCATCAAGTTATGCATCAATAACCTCGCGTAACCTTGAAGACAGGTTACCGACATCAACATGAATATGATTCATCTCATCAAGTCAAGTCTCCATCTTGACTCATCACACACAATATGTCACCAATGAAGTAAAATTCTGGACATAGTTTAAGTAGCACCACCCAACTGTCCATGACCGTGGACACGGCTATTCGAATAGTTTTACACTCTGCAGAGGTTGCGCACTTTACCCACAAGATCCGGGGAACTTCCGTGTCATCCACGACCCGCGGTACCTCAAGTACCCGGGGTAAGCACCCGGTCATTACCTTTCCTTAGACGACACTAACATAGAGTCTACTCGTTGGCACACGGCCTTTGGGGTACAAACAATAGATCACGGGACTTGCCCTAATTCAATGTCACGCGTACCCGAAGGGACCAACGGTGTGTCCGGTGCCCTGTAAAAACAGTCATGGCCGTCTATCCAAGCACGACCCCGTCCCGGGAAAGACCTCAAGTCTTCCCGTCACTAGTAATGCGGGCACCATGCTAGTATCGACCTAAGTAATCAATAAAGCCCCGTCCCATAAGGGGTAGTGTGGTTGCACATGTTTGGTTGGGACGGTAGTCACACATAAATCTAATCCATCATTCCACCATGCACATGATATTACCGGCACATCACTTCTTTCTCAAGTGATGACCTAACACTTCATCACCCTCGGGCATTAGGGGCACCCGATGGGTTCATGAAAAGTTTCCAACTACGGGGGTTCATATCACACATGCATCATATGAGCATCAAGACCAACTATTGCATGTCATCTAGCACATAGCAAGAACAACAATAAAGCATGCATCATGTGGTGGTTCATCTAGGTTACCATCGTAACCCCATCATCATGTATCGGAAACAAACGGGTTCCGAGGAACAAGAGTATCATGGTCAAAGGGCTGCTTGCCTGGATTGGCTTGGTCTTCAAAGTCTTCAAGTCCTTCTCCTTCTTCTTCCACAGCAACTTCGTCAAATACGGGATCTATACGTCGCATAATAACCACGGAAAAATAAGAATATAAACAAAACAAAAAAACCAAAGTGCTCAGAAAAATGTCAACTCATTTTTGTAAAATACTAGAGGGTTTTCTAAGATGGGGAAAAATCTTAGTTGGAGTTTTGGAGTTACAGAATAGGATATATTGACTTTTGAACAGGAGTTATATAGCTCAAATTTGAATTTAAATTTGAACAGTACAGAAAAGTTTCATGGATTTGAATGAAAGTAGTACCATTAGATAGGTTGGAATATTACAAGATTTTAGGAGTTGGAATTATTTAATTTGGATCAATATTCTTTTCTCCATAAATGTTTAAAACATCAACAGAAAAGAAAAAGAGATAAAGGGTCCTGTGCACTGGGTCAGAAGAGGCCACAGTGCACGGCCCAGACGGACTGGCCCAGTCGCACGGTGCCAGCGCGCGCGCACGTCAGGTTTCAAACCTGACGGGCGGGGCCCGTGGGTCAGCGGCACAGAGGAGGGGAGAGAGGTGGGGGGATGACAGGCGGGGCCCGCCTGTCATCTCTAACCCCTCGGTCACGGCGGCGGCGAGCTCACCGGCGACGATACCGGCCACGGCGACGGCAACGGAGGCCAGGGACGGACTCAGTGGCGTGTTGCGGTTGTAGTGGTGGTAGCGCGGCACGGCGGGGAGCCCTGGTTCGCCGGCGACGAGGTGCGACGGCGGAGGCTCGTCGGAGGACGGTGGTCGGGGTTGTTTCTGACTGCAAATGGAGGGGGAAAGAGAGGGGAAAGGGTCAGTGAGGTGAGACTGTTCCGAAACGAGCGGAAGGAGAGGCAGGGGAGGCCTGTACCTCGAGATCGCCGGCGGCCCGACGCGGCGGAGCTCCGGTCGATCCCGAGCACTGGGGCGCTCCGGGGTCGAACTGAGGGTGCAGGAGGGATCAGTGGAGAGGTGTGAGGCTGGTGGTGGTGTTGGAGGAGCTCGGGGAGGTCTATATATAGGGGCCCGACGGGCACCCGTGGTCCAGTGCGCCGGCGAGCTCATCGGCGAGGCTACAGCGCACGGGAGGCGACGGGGATGAGTCTGGGGAGTTCCTGGACGAGTCCTACGCCCAGCTGAGGTAAGTGGAGGAGCGGGGGAGCGACAGAGAGGCGCGCGCGTGCGAGGCAGAGGAGTGGCTGCCGCGGGCGGCCAGCGCGCGTGCAACGGCGGCTACTGGAGGGCGCAGGAGGAGGGGGGACAGCGCCGGGGAGGTTGCGGACGTCGAGGCGCCTCGACTGGCACGAGGGGGAGGCCCGAGGCTGTCGGGGAGCGGCGATTGGCCCGAGCCAGCGTGCGAGGCGCACTGTTCACGCGCTCTGGAGCGTGCGTATGACCGGCATCAGCGTGCTCTCGCCGGTTTGGCCCGTCCCAGCATGTCCAACAGTGTCTGGGGCGTAGAGGGGGGAGTAAAGAATTGCCCTGAGGCCTTGGATGCTCTGGGGTGCAGAGAGAGAGAGGGGAGGGCTGGTAACAAGATGAATGTTGGCTGTACAGCAAGGTAAAGCTAAGGTTTCACCCCTCAATCATGGAGCTGAGGTGCTGGGGGAGTTACTGGAGGTTGCTGGTAACTCAATGGGCCTGTGGTAAGAGGTTGAGGCCATGGAGAAAAGAGAAAGTGATCAAGTTGAGGGTTTTAGAATTTCTGCAGAAGGTGTTTGATCAGTGTTTGATCAAGTAAATAAAGTCTACTTGACATGGCACTTGACAGGGTTGAAAGACATGAGAAAATAGGGTGCTTCACCCAATTTGGGCTCATTTGAAGAAACTAGCCAATGTAACTTTGGTGAACCCTAGAAATCAACAGAAACAGTTTCATCTTGATTGAGTCAAGCTAATCATCTCCCCTTGATGCACCACTTGGTGTAGCATCATCATTTGGGGTATTGATCATGCTCACAAAGTTTGAGGCTCCAGATAAAAAGTTGGTAATGTAAAGTTGTTCAAATTTGCATTTGAACAGAAAGGGTTTTGAGGTGATCTGATCAAGTTGCTCTATTCCAAATCTTGTGCCATTTGGTCTAGGTGCCTTATTAGGCCATTCTAGCATGTGCACCAAGTTTGAGAGCATTTGGACAAGTTTGGCAATGTAAAGTTGCTCAAACTTCAAATATGGATAGAATGGTTATGAAGGGGTTTGAGGAGGTTTTCTTGCTTCCCAAGGCATGGGACTTGGCAAGATCATCAAATATGCCATATATGACATGATAGAATTTCCCTGGAATTTTTGGAGAAAAATTCCTTTGTAAATATTTCAAAAGCTTGAAATATCCAGAATGGGTTTTTGAGTGTTTAGCCCATTATTTTGAACATGACCAAGTGTTGAAACTCTCATATATGGACAATATATGTCCTATGAGTCTCTCTGAATTTTGGCAAATATTTTTGAAATATATAAATAATTTTCCCCTATTAAAGACCATTTCTGGCCTTAAGAAAAAGCTTTCAAATAAAATAGGAAAATAACTTTTAAAATTATACCTTTGGGGTTTCTGGGAGTCCTGTAACTACTAGGTCTCGAATAAACCTTTTGAAATAATTTTCACACCCTAAATCAAGTACTTGTAGTGCAAATCTCAATTCAGGGGTTTTTGGAAAACTAAATCTATAAAATACTTTTTGGCCAAATTATTTTTGTAAGAAAATACTATACTGTTATATAACACTTGGCATGATCATTGGGCAGAAGTTTGGGGCATGGAGATGAAATCTACAAGAGGTCATAGTTGACTTTAATGAGCACATGAAAAAGCAAATGAAGAAAACTCAATTCCAAATAAAAGCCAAATGATGCTAAAAATTTTTGCTGGTCCAAATTTTCATGCTTCAAAGTTACAAACAACATGTTACAAAATGCAGGGTGTGACAGACCTACCCCCCTTACAAGAATCTCGTCCCCAAGATTCCTAAACTAGGGCTTAAAAGAGGTCGGGAAACTCGGATCTAAGATAGTCTTCTCGTTCCCAGGTTGCTTCTGCTTCGGTGTGGTTGCTCCACTGGACCTTGAAGTATTTGATGGTACGGCTCCGCGTACGTCGTTCTGCTTCGTCCAGAATACGAATGGGCTTCTCGCGGTAGGTCAAATCAGGCTGCAGATCAATGGCTTGGTGATCCACATCCTTGTAGAGACTGGGCTTGTCTGGAATCTGGAGACATTTCCGGAGTTGTGACACATGGAACACATTGTGCACATCGGATAGCTCAGGTGGTAGTTCCAACTAATAAGCCACTTCTCCTCGTCGTGCAGTGATCTCAAAGGGTCCAATGAACCTTGGTGCGAGCTTCCCCTTGACGTGGAAACGCTTGGTTCCCTTTAGAGGGGTTACCTGCAGGTACACATGGTCCCCAACACGGAAACTCATGTCTCGGCGTCGAGTGTCAGCATAACTCTTCTGCCTTGACTTGGCTGCCTTTAATCGCTCTCTGACTAGTTGGACTTGCTCTTCTGCTGCGCGGAGATTATCCGGTCCAAAGACTAGTCCTTCTCCAGTCTCTGACCAATTGAGGGGTGTGCGGCATCTGCGCCCGTACAACACCTCAAATGGTGCCATCTGAAGGCTTGACTGGTAACTGTTGTTGTAGGAGAACTCGGCAAAAGGGAGACAGTCTTCCCACTTGGCTCCATATGCCAGGACACAGGCTCGGAGCATGTCTTCGAGAATCTGATTGACTCGCTCAGTTTGACCTCCGGTCTGTGGGTGGAAAGCTGTGCTGAAAGACAACTTGGTTCCCAAGGCTTCTTGGAACTTCTTCCAGAACCTTGAGGTGAACTGGGTTCCTCGATCTGACACAATCTCCTTGGGAACACCGTGAAGACTTACGATTCGGTCGATGTAGAGAGCTGCCAGCCGGTTGCCATCATAAGTGGTCTTGACAGGAATGAAATGAGCCACCTTGGTCAAATGATCGACTATGACCCAGATGGAGTCATGTCCTCTATTCGACCTTGGTAGTCCAGTGATGAAGTCCATTCCGACTTTATCCCACTTCCACTCAGGAACCTTGAGTGGTTGGAGCCATCCAGCGGGTCGCTGATATTCAGCCTTGACCTTTTGGCACACATCACACTTTGCAACATAGGTTGCAATCTCCCTCTTCATACCGTGCCACCAGAATCGTGCCTTCAAGTCTTGGTACATCCTGGTTCCTCCGGGGTGGATGGAATACGGGGTGTCGTGGGCTTCTTGCAGAATCAGCGTCTTCAACTCGGTGTTGTTTGGTACGCAGAGACGACCTTTGTACCAAACAATCCCGTGCTCGTCTTCGGAGAATCCTGGGGCCTTGCCCATCTTCATTTTCCTCTTGATACCTTCAATGCTTGCGTGTCCATCTTGAGCCTTCTTGACGTTGTCCAACAGGGTCGGTCTGACTTCCAAACGATCCAGAAATCCAGGGGTGACCAATTCCAAACTGAATTGTTCGATTTCCTTAAACAAGGCTGGCTGTCTTTCTTGAATAATGACATTCAAAGAGCAAGCCTACCTGCTTAAGGCATCGTCCACCACGTTGGCCTTCCCAGGGTGATACTGAACACTGAGGTCATAATCTTTGATGAGTTCCAACCATCTCCGCTGCCTCATGTTCAACTCTTTTTGGGTGAAAATATACTTCAGACTTTTGTGGTCTGTGTAAATCTCACACCGTTTCCCTAGGAGGTAATGCCGCCATGTCTTCAAGGCATGAACTACTGCCGCTAGCTCAAGATCGTGAGTAGCGTAGTTCTCCTCAAGGGGTCGTAGCTGCCTGGAGAGGTATGCTATGACGCGGCCTTCTTGCATCAGAACGCTTCCCAATCCGGTTCGAGAGGCATCACAATATATCACGAACTCCTTGTGAATATCAGGTGTTGCCAGAACTGGGGCGATGGTCAATCTCTTCTTGAGCTCTTGGAAGCTCTCTTCGCATTTTGGCGTCCACTCGAACTTCTTGTCTTTCTTGAGGAGCTGAGTCATTGGTCGTGCAATGCTAGAGAATCCTTCCACGAATTTGCGGTAATAGCCCGCCAATCCGAGGAAGCTTCTGACTTCCTTGACGGTCGTTGGAGATTGCCATTGGGTCACAGCTTTGATTTTTGCAGGATCAACAGATAATCCTTCCTCGGTCAAGACATGACCTAAGAATCCAACTTTGTGCAGCCAGAACTCACACTTGCTGAATTTGGCATATAGTTGGTGCTCACGAAGCTTGTCTAGGACCATTCTCAGATGTTGCTCATGCTCTTCCTCCTACTTCGAGAACACAAGGATGTCATCAATGAAGACAACAACGAACTTGTCCAAATATTCCATGAAGACTTTATTCATGAGATACATGAAGTAAGCTGGGGCATTGGTTAACCCAAAAGACATGACCGTGCACTCGTACAGGCCATATCTGGTTACGAATGCCGTCTTCGGAATATCTTGGGGTCTGATCTTCAGCTGGTAATACCCAGATCTGAGGTCGATCTTGGAGAATACCTTGGCTCCGCTGAGTTGATCAAATAGATCTTCGATCTTGGGAAGTGGGTACTTGTTCTTGATTGTAACTTCATTGAGGGAACGATAGTCGATGCATAAGCGGATGGTACCGTCCCTCTTTGCCACAAACAGAACAGGAGATCCCCAAGGGGAGGCACTAAATCCCTTCCTTAGCTGCTCCTCTAGCTGCTTCTTCAACTCGGCTAATTCTTCTGTCCCCATTCTATAAGGCTTCTTATAGATGGGTCCTGCTCCGGGCACGAGCTCAATGATGAACTCAATGTAACGGTCAGGGGGCATTCCCGGTAGTTCATCCGGAAAGACATCAGGATACTCACATACCACCGGTACTTGGTCTAGCCCAACTTCAGACAGACAGTTGACTTTAGCGGCTTGAGCGGAAGAGGAGTTGGGGGCAAACTTGACTTCTACTCCTTGGTCATTGGTCACAGTGACTGTCCGATTGGCACAGTCTAACAAGCCTTGGTGCTTACTGAGCCAATTCATACCTAGGATCACATCCAAGCCTTGCGATCTCAGGACGATAAGGTCTGCTAGGAAGCCTACACCGTTAATGGTAATACCGACTCCTTTACAGCCTATCTTGGCTCTCATCTCGGCTCCGGGGGTTTGTACCACCATAGGGTTATTCAGGGGTGTAGGGGTCATGCCACTTTTTAATGCAAATCTTTGAGTGACAAATGAATGCGTTGCTCCAGAATCAAACAAGACAGTTGCAGGTGCCGAGTTGACAAGGAACGTACCCAGCACGACGTCCGGGTCTTCCTGGGCTTCTTCAGCAGTGACGTGATTCACACGCCCCTTCCCATAGTTCGGTGGATTACGAGGAGCTGGGTTCCTTGGTGGCATTCCACGGCCTTGTCCCTGGTTCTGCGCATTGGGGCGCGGGGCATCAGGCTTCTTGTTAGGGCACACCCTGGAGATGTGTCCGGGCTGACCACACCCAAAGCAAGTGACTTGATTTGGAGTGTTGATCTTGTTGCCACCATTGGTATTGGGGTTGAAAGCTGGCCTGGGGTTGGCATACTGCTGAGGCTGAGGATTGGCACGAGGTGCAGGAGCTCTTGGCTGCTGATAGGTTGGCTTGGCCGGGGCTGACTGCCACGGACGAGGTTTCTGGTTGCTGGAACTTCCCTTACTGATCAACTTGCGCTTGCGAGTGTCTTCCAAAGCACGCCGCTTGTCTTCAAGCATAAGTGCCTTGTTCACCAGGTCAGGGAAAGACGGGCAGTCGCACACGACAAGCGAGTATTGCAGAGTCTGGTTAAGGCCTTCCATGTAGCGCTCCCTTTTGGCAGCATTAGTGCTGACATCCTCAGGGGCATACCTTGACAGAATACTGAACTTCTGCATGTACTCCTTGACAGTGCCACTCCCTTGCTTCAGGGCTCGGAACTCGCGCTTTTTGATAGCCATGACTCTAGAGGGAATGTGGGCCTTGCGGAATTCTGCCTTGAAGTTAACCCATGTGATGTCTTGTTCAACCTGCATGACCTTGAATCCATCCCACCAAGCTCTTGCGGTTCCCCCGAGGCAGTGGGCTGCATAAGCCACCTTCTCGCGATCTTCGGTGCATCCCACTAGCTCCAGGATTTCCACAATGGAACGGACCCAGTCATCAGCATCCAGGGGTTCAGCAGTCTCGATGAAGGTTGGCGGTGCATGCTTCTTGAACTCTGCCAACGTGGAACGTCCATTGCCATTCCCCGCCGGCTGGCGGTTGTTGGCGACAGCTTGAGCAATCAGCTGAAGAGCTGCAGTGTTGGCTTGGCGTTCCTCTCGGAAAGCTTGGAGAAGCTGAGCCATGACCATGCTTGGAGGAGGTGGTGGTGGAGCTTGGTCGTTGGTTTGGTCGCGGTCTGCCTCTGGCTGAGAGGATGCTCCGGCTTCGGGCTGCTGGGTAGAGGTACCAGTACGAGTTACAATAGGCATCCTGTTGGAGCGGTAAAAGGTCTCATGACTCGGAAGAGGAAAAGCAAGATAGATGGGTGCCTAGTAAGGGGGTGGGTGTGACACTAAATCAAATCATGCAAGGGCCGCAAGGCCAAAACACTTTCATTAAAATCCAAATGGGTGATGTAGTCGTTTACACCTTCCTGAAGGAAGAATACGACACACATCCAGGCACAACAAAAGCAAATGCTAGATGGTTTCATGTGAACCATACAAGGACTCGACTGCGCATAGGGGTTACACGACCTATCCTACCGTAGGGGTTACAACTGGCATATCCGAGTAGCGAATAATGCCTAAGCAGCGGAATGCTCGGTCGCGTATTCCGGCTCTTCTGGGTCTTCCTCCTTGTCTTCATCTGTCTGGGCTCCCTTGTCGCTGGAGGGAGTGGGGGAGTGGAGGAGTTGGATACGACGGTACTTCGACGGTGGTGCAGGAAAAAGCTTGCGATATTCCCTTGCTGTCATCCGGCGTCATCGAGGTGGTTCTTCACCCTTGGAAGACACATCCTCGGAGGGCCTTCCGCCTCGATATGCGATAGCGGATTGTCCAGAAGGTGCTCCTTCCTTCTTAATCCTGTTTGCCTTCTCTTGAGCTCGACGAAGAAGTGCCTTGGTCTTGTAAAGTTCTTCTCGAAGCTTCATTGATTCCGAGGTCAAGTCTTGTGCCAGGCTGTCGGCACATAGACTGAAGTAGGTCTGGAACCGAAGCGAGAGTCCTTCCTTCAGTGGAGGGGCTAGTGCGCTGCTTTCTTCGTCACCTTCCTTCCGGTAAGGTAAGAAGCGAGTTGCCATCTTGGCTGCCATCTCCGGAAGAAGCTCGCGGAGACGGGTTAGTGCCTTGAGTGCAGCAGCCTCGGCAGCGAGTGGTAGTGTTGTCATCTGGGGTCCTTCGAAGAACCAACTCGTGGGAGGATCATTTGCCTTCACGATCACTTCCACATGGTACTCCACCTCAGTATCGCTCACCCAATGCTCGTGGTAGGTGAGGATGGGTGCTCGGTGGAACTGACACTCCTGGAGGCTATCCTCGAGAAGTAGGGGAAACCCAGTGGTCAGGTGCTCTTCGGGAACAGCGGCCATCTACAAAGGTGGAATAGGAGGGGTTAATAAGCTGAGGAAATCTCAGGTTTAGAAAAGAAGAGAGGTTCAGAGGGTTTTGAAAAAGGGGTCTCAACTAACTAACGCCCATGCTAACTAAGGCTTCCTACAGTCAGGATGGCTCTGATACCAGCTCTGTGGGGACCCCGACTTAGAAGTCGAGATCACCGAATGCACGTGTACAGTGATCCCAGAGATCAATGCTCACTGAACACACAGAAGCTGAAATAACAAGAGTCTTACATCCATACAAATAGTCTTACACGAATTAAGGCCATTATGGCCGAGTCTTACATAGGTAGAGCCTCATGGGCTGAATAGCAAATAACTCAAGTAGCGGAAGTCTTCGATAAAACGGGTAGAACCCATGCCATCTGCCTTAACCCTACAGGCATTCTGACTGGGATAGCGTCCTAGTTCGCATGGTCGTCTCCAAAGAACTCTTCCTCATAATCCTGCTCTTCCATGCCTGGCCAATTAAATAACCAGTGGCAAGCCAATGAGTACTCTGAATGTACTCGCAAGCAACCCATGATGTGGTTCAAGTAACAATGCAATTGAATAATAATGAACAATCTAGCAGAAGGCTAGAACAATATACTATCATCAAGTTATGCATCAATAACCTCGCGTAACCTTGAAGACAGGTTACCGACATCAACATGAATATGATTCATCTCATCAAGTCAAGTCTCCATCTTGACTCATCACACACAATATGTCACCAATGAAGTAAAATTCTGGACATAGTTTAAGTAGCACCACCCAACTGTCCATGACCGTGGACACGACTATTCGAATAGTTTTACACTCTACAGAGGTTGCGCACTTTACCCACAAGATCCGGGGAACTTCCGTGTCATCCACGACCCGCGGTACCTCAAGTACCCGGGGTAAGCACCCGGTCATTACCTTTCCTTAGACGACACTAACATAGAGTCCACTCGTTGGCACACGGCCTTTGGGGTACAAACATTAGATCACGGGACTTGCCCTAATTCAATGTCACGCGTACCCGAAGGGACCAACGGAGTGTCCGGTGCCCTGTAAAAACAGTCATGGCCGTCTATCCAAGCACGACCCCGTCCCGGGAAAGACCTCAAGTCTTCCCGTCACTAGTAATGCGGGCACCATGCTAGTATCGACCTAAGTAATCAATAAAGCCCCGTCCCATAAGGGGTAGTGTGGTTGCACATGTTTGGTTGGGACGGTAGTCACACATAAATCTAATCCATCATTCCACCATGCACATGATATTACCGGCACATCACTTCTTTCTCAAGTGATGACCTAACACTTCATCACCCTCGGGCATTAGGGTCACCCGATGGGTTCATGCAAAGTTTCCAACTACGGGGGTTCATATCACACATGCATCATATGAGCATCAAGACCAACTATTGCATGTCATCTAGCACATAGCAAGATCAACAATAAAGCATGCATCATGTGGTGGTTCATCTAGGTTACCATCGTAACCCCATCATCATGTATCGGAAACAAACGGGTTCCGAGGAACAAGAGTATCATGGTCAAAGGGCTGCTTGCCTGGATTGGCTTGGTCTTCAAAGTCTTCAAGTCCTTCTCCTTCTTCTTCCACAGCAACTTCGTCAAATACGGGATCTATACGTCGCATAATAACCACGGAAAAATAAGAATATAAACAAAACAGAAAAACCAAAGTGCTCAGAAAAATGTCAACTCATTTTTGTAAAATACTAGAGGGTTTTCTAAGATGGGGAAAAATCTTAGTTGGAGTTTTGGAGTTACAGAATAGGATATATTGACTTTTGAATAGGAGTTATACTGCTCAAATTTGAATTTAAATTTGAACAGTACAGAAAAGTTTCATGGATTTGAATGAAAGTAGTACCATTAGATAGGTTGGAATATTACAAGATTTTAGGAGTTGGAATTATTTAATTTGGATCAATATTCTTTTCTCCATAAATGTTTAAAACATCAACAGAAAAGAAAAAGAGAAAAAGGGTCCTGTGCACTGGGTCAGAAGAGGCCACAGTGCACGGCCCAGACGGACTGGCCCAGTCGCACGGTGCCAGCGCGCGCGCACGTCAGGTTTCAAACCTGACGGGCGGGGCCCGTGGGTCAGCGGCACAAAGGAGGGGAGAGAGGTGGGGGGATGACAGGCGGGGCCCGCCTGTCATCTCTAACCCCTCGGTCACGGCGGCGGCGAGCTCACCGGCGACGATACCGGCCACGGCGACGGCAACGGAGGCCAGGGACGGACTCAGTGGCGTGTTGCGGTTGTAGTGGTGGTAGCGCGGCACGGCGGGGAGCCCTGGTTCGCCGGCGACGAGGTGCGACGGTGGAGGCTCGTCGGAGGACGGTGGTCGGGGTTGTTTCTGACTGCAAATGGAGGGGGAAAGAGAGGGGAAAGGGTCAGTGAGGTGCGACGGTTCCGAAACGAGCGGAAGGAGAGGCAGGGGAGGCCTGTACCTCGAGATCGCCGGCGGCCCGACGCGGCGGAGCTCCGGTCGATCCCGAGCACTGGGGCGCTCCGGGGTCGAACTGAGGGTGCAGGAGGGATCAGTGGAGAGGTGTGAGGCTGGTGGTGGTGTTGGAGGAGCTCGGGGAGGTCTATATATAGGGGCCCGACGGGGACCCGTGGTCCAGTGCGCCGGCGAGCTCATCGGCGAGGCTATAGCGCACGGGAGGCGACGGGGATGAGTCTGGGGAGTTCCTGGACGAGTCCTACGCCCAGCTGAGGTAAGTGGAGGAGCGGGGGAGCGACAGAGAGGCGCGCGCGTGCGAGGCAGAGGAGTGGCTGCCGCGGGCGGCCAGCGCGCGTGCGACGGCGGCTACTGGAGGGCGCAGGAGGAGGGATGACAGCGCCGGGGAGGTTGCGGACGTCGAGGCGCCTCGACTGGCGCGAGGGGGAGGCCCGAGGCTGTCGGGGAGCGGCGATTGGCCCGAGCCAGCGTGCGAGGCGCACTGTTCACGCGCTCTGGAGCGTGCGTATGACCGGCATCAGCGTGCTCTCGCCGGTTTGGCCCGTCCCAGCATGTCCAACAGTGTCTGGGGCGTAGAGGGGGGAGTAAAGAATTGCCCTGAGGCCTTGGATGCTCTGGGGTGCAGAGAGAGAGAGAGGGGAGGGCTGTTAACAAGATGAATGTTGGCTGTACAGCAAGGTAAAGCTGAGGTTTCACCCCTCAATCATGGAGCTGAGGTGCTGGGGGAGTTACTGGAGGTTGCTGGTAACTCAATGGGCCTGTGGTAAGAGGTTGAGGCCATGGAGAAAAGAGAAAGTGATCAAGTTGAGGGTTTTAGAATTTCTGCAGAAGGTGTTTGATCAGTGTTTGATCAAGTAAATAAAGTCTACTTGACATGGCACTTGACTGGGTTGAAAGACATGAGAAAATAGGGTGCTTCACCAAATTTGGGCTCATTTGAAGAAACTAGCCAATGTAACTTTGGTGAACCCTAGAAATCAACAGAAACAGTTTCATCTTGATTGAGTCAAGCTAATCATCTCCCCTTGATGCACCACTTGGTGTAGCATCATCATTTGGGGTATTGATCATGCTCACAAAGTTTGAGGCTCCAGATAAAAAGTTGGTAATGTAAAGTTGTTCAAATTTGCATTTGAACAGAAAGGGTTTTGATGTGATCTGATCAAGTTGCTCTATTCCAAATCTTGTGCCATTTGGTCTAGGTGCCTTATTAGGCCATTCTAGCATGTGCACCAAGTTTGAGAGCATTTGGACAAGTTTGGCAATGTAAAGTTGCTCAAACTTCAAATATGGACAGAATGGTTATGAAGGGGTTTGAGGAGGTTTTCTTGCTTCCCAAGGCATGGGACTTGGCAAGATCATCAAATATGCCATATATGACATGATAGAATTTCCCTGGAATTTTTGGAGTAAAATTCCTTTGTAAATATTTCAAAAGCTTGAAATATCCAGAATGGGTTTTAGAGGGTTTAGCCCATTATTTTGAACATGACCAAGTGTTGAAACTCTCATATATGGACAATATATGTCCTATGAGTCTCTCTGAATTTTGGCAAATATTTTTGAAATAGATAAATAATTTTCCCCTATTAAAGACCATTTCTGGCCTTAAGAAAAAGCTTTCAAATAAAATAGGAAAATAACTTTTAAAATTATACCTTTGGGGTTTCTGGGAGTCCTATAACTACTAGGTCTCAAATAAACCTTTTGAAATAATTTTCACACCCTAAATCAAGTACTTGCAGTGCAAATCTCAATTCAGGGGTTTTTGGAAAACTAAATCTATAAAATACTTTTTGGCCAAATTATTTTTGTAAGAAAATACTATACTGTTATATAACACTTGGCATGATCATTGGGCAGAAGTTTGGGGCATGGAGATGAAATCTACAAGAGGTCATAGTTGACTTTAATGAGCACATGAAAAAGCAAATGAAGAAAACTCAATTCCAAATAAAAGCCAAATGATGCTAAAAATTTTTGCTGGTCCAAATTTTCATGCTTCAAAGTTACAAACAACATGTTACAAAATGCAGGGTGTGACAACGTGTCTAGCCTCTATTCTATCAACAAGTGCACTAGTCTCATCTCTAGCCTCTATGCTAGCTAAAAGTGCTAGAACATCTACTAAATTGCGCTCTATCAATATATCGTTGTACTCTTGTTCCCAATACCAAAACTTGCATCCATTCTACACAATAAAATTTTAAGTTAGCACAACTAGTCTAATCCGAGAGCACAACCGAAGATTTGGTCGAGTTCTTCCTCCTTTTGCCGACACGTGGGATATCCAGCATCCAGGTCGTGTCATGCAAGAAAATAGAGTGGTAGTTGAAGCCACGTGATGTGCATCTTGGGTTAAACTGTAAATAGAATCTTACTACTCTTGAGTAACTCCAAAAGCGGCCACCGAAGATCTTTATTGGATTTGCTTTTCATCACCAGCACGTTGAGGTGAAAGATGTGCAGGTTCAGTGGGTCCTCTTGCGTTTTCACTGACATGTAGGACCGCATATGAGCAAACAAACGATGGGCTCCGCGCGTCTACCGGCTGGCTGAGAAGGGAGATAGAGGAGGGCTGAGCACAGACTCCAGGAAATTTGTTCTACGTAACCAGCACCTCGATATAGTGGGATGGCATGGGCCATAACTAGCATTCATGTCTAGCAGTACGGCACAAACCACCCACACGAGTCCCATCAGACACCAGTTTTCTTGGAGTCCATGCTACAACCATC
The DNA here is from genome assembly GCA_902687465.1 of Secale cereale. Classification (NCBI taxonomy): domain Eukaryota; kingdom Viridiplantae; phylum Streptophyta; class Magnoliopsida; order Poales; family Poaceae; genus Secale; species Secale cereale. The sequence goes on along the minus strand of LR738711.1, from coordinate 887,856,942 downwards.
TCTTCTCCCTCCTGTTTTCTCAGCCATCGCGCGGTGGGCGGGGTGGGGGTTTGCCGATAGTCGATTTGCTCAACCGCGGTCCCACTTATAAGTGAAAATGCAACACAGCACACATTCCCCCTTGAGCGGCGTGCCGGACCAACCGTGTGGGGGTGCAACGCGAACACGGCAGACTTTTCCTTTTGAACTTGTAACTTGTAAAATTTGGTTTTGCTCCATGGCGCGACCGATAGATAGAAATAACGATTTTCCCTAGAGTAATGAGAAGTTTGGTTCTGGTGCGGTTCATGCATGGAGTTCGTAGGAAAATTATGATGTTGATGCGAAAGGTAAGACAATTACTAGTAGTACCATATACTACTACATGGATTTGATGGAAAGATAAAGATACATACAGATCCATCAACGACATCCTCACGCCCTAGTGCACCGGGTCACCAACCGACGTGTGAGGAGCAGCGGTGTTGGCGTCAAGCTCAACGTGCTTGTGAACAATACCGTCGAAGGTTGCCCTGCACTCCAAGAAGGCCAGCGTCCTATCGTCCTCCTCTTGCATGTAGTAGTACTTGTGGACTATTTGCGCGTAGACGTGGGTGATTATGTCAATGGTGTCTTGCTGCGCCAGACGCTACGCGGCGAGCGCGAGTCGAGGTGGACATTCTCCGGCGCGACGGCGGGCAGTCGCAGGGCCACCAGTGTGTCGAAGAGGTTGTCGCCATAGAGGCTGTTGAGGGTGACAGGCATCGCAGAGCCTGGGCGCGTGGGCTGGAGGCATACGTCAAGGTCATTCGCGAGCTTCTTGACGACGGTGAACTTGTCGAGGAAGCCGACGAGGGCCTCGTCGAACAAGGAGACGAAGATGTCGTCCAAGCGGCCCCTCACCATGGCGGCCTCAAGCACTACCTGGAGACGTTCCTCGGTGTTGGGCCGCAGGCCGATGTCGTGGAACATCTGGCACAGCCGGCTAATGCTCGCGCTCATTGCCTCCATGGGTCTAGCTTCTAGTCCACTGATCATGCGATTGGAGTGATCACTCTTGCCCTTGGGTGCGTAGGATTTCGTAGATTGTACTGGCAGGAGCCTTTATATGAGAAGTGCAGACTGCGTTGAATTCACATGCATGTTGGCCATCTACTCCTCGCCCCTCTTCTGCACCTGCCTTTGGCTGTATGACGGGTTGGCCAGCCACCCGTTGGGCCCATGTGTCATACACCCAAAGGCAGGTGCAGTAAGTCAATGAAGTTGCGTCCCCCTTCGTGCCCGTGCATGCTTTCAATGACTTGAGACTACCAAACATCACATGCAGTGGTTAGTTAATTGCATGTAATCGTATTAAGTAGCAAAAAGACATTAAGTTATATCGCCGATAGGAATAAAACAATACACCATGTATTTATTTACAGAGGGAGCAGTACATTTTTTGTGACATGCATTACTAGATATTGCTAGTCAAATACTAAATCCAGATGGACGTGGTAGTACTACTAAATCCAGACGGTGGTGCTAGTACTAGTAGTAGTAGTACTACCAATGTAGTACCACTGTACTACCCGTTGGTCAAATTATTACGTGCTGCTCCTCACAGTGAAGTGACAAGACCGTACGCTGGAGATGACACATGAGTATAGGTGCCGTGTTCGGCATACCATAGTCAGCCTCACCGTCTGCAGTCACTATCATCATGGCTGTAGACCTAGCCTGCTTACAACTAGCCTTGTTCGACATATAATTTCCCGTGCGTAGATGCCCGTGCATTGCACGGAACACCAAGAGTAGGGGGTGGACGGCGCCGGCAGCGGCCATCGCGCCAGATTTTTCCATGGCCTTCTAGATGTGGTGGGGATGAGATAAGGCAGATTGTGAGAGACAAGGAGTTGTTTGTAAATAGCGAACAAGTGCTGGCATCTTTTTCCAAAACTGGAGAAGTTTGGTTTGTATGCGTCAAATATAGACCCGACGGCTATTGGTGAATGATGGCAGGCACAACATCATCACCAACTCAGGACCTGTTTGATTCGCATGATTTTGAAAACGCAGGAATAGGACACGACAATATTACAAGTTTCAAACTGATATTACAAATGTTAGGAGTAATGCTGCACCTACGAAGAGGGAATTACTAGGAAGTTTACGTAAGAACATTCGTTACTTTAGGTGGATGCAGCATTATCGTACAAACTAAAATCCACCGCCCTGACAAGTCACTAATGGGAAAATAACTTTTCGAGTCTCTGGCCACTTGATGTTTCAAAAACAAATTCAGCTTCTGCAGAGACTTTGTCATTTACGCTTAGACGCTTGTGGTGATCAGCACGTCATTCATTGTTGCGCCAGAGAACGCCAAACCTCATTACCTTGAGCACACTTGCCTCCAGAACAAAGAACATGGCCTATTTAATCTCAGATGTGCTGCCTCGATAGTCGATCAAATCAATTTATGTAAGATGGAGATCAAGGCATTCAATGAGATTGTTATAGTGCAGCACATTTCTCAATTTCGGGTCTTTTTTTATCTGCAAAAGAAGAGAACATATTAGAGCAGCTGGATGTATAAGATTGCCGTGTCATCAAGAGGTATCAATATCATTCACTCATACGATAGGGTTGGCTGGCTAGTGATATTTTCTCTCTCTCTCTCCCTCTCTCTCTCTCTCTCTCTCTCTCTCTCCCTCTCTCTCTCTCTCTCTCTCTGTCTCTCTGTCTGTCTGTGTCTCTCTCTCTCTCTCTCTCTCTCTTTCCTCTCATTTACCTAGGAGTACATGAAGATCTTGGGCATTTGTTGCCTTCCACTATGTGGCCGATGCCATATTTCGCAAAAGTATGCCACATAATACGCATCGATGTCAAATCAAGAGATTTTGGCACCGCTCTCGCGATGTGAGAGAGTTGGCACCACTGTGCACATAGACCCACATGTATAAACAAATCAATCAAACCAACTACACCGGCCTCTCACTCTCCCAAACAAGTGTTTTTATTGCCTCAGTCCTCAATGCGCCCTCAATTTACTAGCGTGCGGGATGCTACCCCGAGTGGTTTCAACTTTGCTTACTTCACCGCGTGTCAGATGGGCCTCTAGTTTACTTATTTTCACCCACTGCTACATGAGCCAGCACACGAAGATACAGAACACGAGCTGACAAGGCAGCATGTGGACTGGTTGACCGGTCAACTAAACATATACAGAGCTATACGCTGACACAGTGAGTGTATAATCCGTCGGTATAGAGTGTTCGTGTGAGAGGGGAGGCCCGTGAGAGATAGTAGAGAGAGAGAGAAAGAGCTACTCCCTCCGTTCGATAATGTAGTTCCAACATTTTTTTTAAAGTCTAACTTTTCAAACTTTGACCAAGTTTATAAGGAAATTACTTATATCTACAATACTAAAGATAAATGATAGCATGAAGTAAGTACATGTTGTGATGAATCTAATGATCTTTCCAGATGTAAATGTTTTTCTCCACATATACCTGGTCAAACTTTTCTGAGGTTTGACTTTTCAAAACATCCATATGCTTATGGATGTGAGAGAGTCCCTAACTAGAGAGAGAGAGAGAGAGAGAGAGAGAGAGAGAGAAATAGAAAGAGTGAGTGAAAAAAGTGTGTGTGCGTGTGTGAAAGAGACATGGACAACACTCGATAAAAGTCGAGAAAAAACGTGTGTGTCTTATGCAAACATATCACACATGCATCTTCGACAACAGAAGCAAGGTGAGGAGATAGTGTGTGGTTGTTTGCAACTGAGAGAGCAAGACCCCTAGCACGTGGCCAAGAGGGGTCTGACAAACAAGGGAGAGAGGTCGAGAGAGATGTACGGAGAAAATGCAGACATGGGGAGGAGAGAGAGTATGTTTGTCATAGAGAGATCCCCTGGAGATCGTGATGGGACTACATGGGTGGGAGATCAAGTGACAAGGTGTGTGTGCAATAGAAGATACCCCGAGAGGTATCGAGATAGACGTATGGATGGAAGGAGACAATATATGTGTTCCTGATGGCTAGTGAGAGATAATCATACTTAGGGGGGTGGTTGCGCCTATGATGGAGTGAGGGATTATGGTACTTATTAGGGGGTGCGTGTCACATAGAGACAAAACAAGGGCGGAGAGTGTTGGATGGGTCTATATGTATAGCATAAGCGAGATATGTGTATGTGTGAACCAGGGAGATATAATGTTTGATAGAGATTGAGGAGCCCCGATAAGGCTGAGTGGTGCGTCAGATAGCTGAGAGGGGGAAAGAGATATTCCATCCGCTCGATAATGCAGTGCATGTAATTTTTTTAGAAGTCAAACTTTGGAAACTTTGATCAGGTTTACACAAATGTTATTTATATCTTCAATAACAAAGATACATCATACGAAACTACATCTCATGGTGAATCTAATCGTATAAGTTCACCGTTCCAGATGTAATTGTTTTTCTCCACGTACATGGTCAAACTTCTTGATGTTTGACTTTTTAATAAATCAATATGCTATGGACCGAGGATAGTGCCTAAGTCGAGAGGGATCAAGTGTGTGTGAAGGAGAATGAGTAAGTGTGCAAAAAGAGTATGTGTGTGAAGGAGAAAGTGACAACAAACGAAAAATTAGAGAGAGAGTGTGTTTTTTCGTTTCTTAGGAGAACATATCACGCATGCATCTCCGAGATAGAAAAGCGAGGCGAGGAGATACACGCAGATAGCTAGTGTGTGATTGTTTGCAACGGAGAGAGAGACACCCCTATAGCACATGTCCAATAGAGGTTTGGCCAACAAGGTACAAAGGTCGAGAGGGACACATGGAGAACATGGACGCATGGGGAGGGCGAGAGGGTGTGTTTACGATAGAGAGACCCCCTCGAGATCGTGAGGGGGCTATATGGGTGGGAGATCGAGGGAGGTGCGTTTGCGATAGAAAGATGCCCCGAGAGAAATCGAGATAGACCATGCACATGTTTGTGAGGGAGACTAAGATTAGCTAGTCATATACATATAGGGGTGACTGTGTGTGCCTACAATTGAGTGAGAGACCATCATATTTGGCTAGCTAGGCATGAGATTGTGTGTGTGCGTGTGAGATGGAGAGAGAATGAGGGAGAGAGATAGAGTTTTAGATGGGCCTATCGAGTGCGAGTGAGATATGCATGTGTATGTGTGACCCAGGTAGATGGAGAGTTTGAGAGAGAGGGGGAAGAGCTCCGAGACGCAGAGTGGTGCGTGAGAGAGTTACGGGCAACGAGCCAAGGAATTTGTGTGCGTACGATGAGTGCACCCAAGATATCTAGCTTGGACTAGAGAATCATACATAGTATGCGAGAGAGACCTATAGATGGAGTATATATGCATGCAAACTAGAAAGACCCCCCCCCACGCACACACACACACAAAGAGAGAGAGAGAGAGATGGAGAGAAAGAGAGAGGACCAACAAGGTTTGTGTGTTGGATGCGTGTGACAAAATTGAAGATTGTCGGCGCGAGAGAGAGAGAGAAGGAGTCCGGGAGAGGGGGAGGTCGCGTTTTATGCATCAAAGACTGATATAAACCATGTTTCGATATAAACTTGCATTCATATATTTAAATTGGAGAACATGTTGTCTGCAATCCACACATGAACGGATATATGCGTATATCAAACTAGTTCATTAATTTGACTTTCAACATGTTCATGGAGTACTGTAATACTATACAACATGCAATTCGATTGAGGTGTTCAATTTTGGATTTAGTTCACTATTTCAACCTGGTGAACGAGCTATTTCATTGAATCGAGATATTTCATTTTGGGTTTGATTCCCGTTTTTGAGTGGGTCAACTATTTGTCATATAGTAAATCGCTAGCAACAAGCATGTATTGCAGACTAAGGCATAGCCTAGTGGTGGGAAGGGGCTGATGCCTTCCCACCCACCCAGGTTCAAGGCATGGTACTTGCAATTTGGGTTTGTTGCACCAATTATACTGTAGGGGGTTCCCTTACAGTCTTTCTATAAAAAAACGAGCATGTAAAAACACATTACTCCCGAGCATCATCTCTCCATCTAAAAAAGAAGTGGCAAGCTAATATTTCTAAATTTGATTCGAATCGACTTGGTAAGGTAGACGTGGATGCTCGTTCTCCCAAATTTTGAACAAACCGTTAAACATCCTCTGCTCGGTGGAATTCGCCCGAGCAAATAAATGGGAGACGTGAAATTTCTGTCCTATGTGGGAGACGCATTAATTGGCCTGTTGTGCATCAAGGGTAGGTTCGTAACTTCATCCAAGTGCGCCTTATCCTCAGCCGAAATGACATGTGCCGAATAATTCATAAACCATGGTCGGCAAAACATGCTCTCCTCACCCGAAATAGCTCGCGCCCACTATTTGAAAACACGCTCTCCTCGCCCGAAATCGCTCGCGCCCACTATATTTCAAAACACGCCCTCCTCGCCCGAAATCGCTCCTGCCCACTATTTGGGGAGAAGCAAAGTTACTCTACTATCCCCGGCCCTCAGTACACAGACCCAAGCCGAGAAGCCTAAAGGCAGGGGTAGAACTGTAACCCCCCCTCACATTTCAGACAAATGCGTACATGGTTCCACTCCCGTCCCAATCCCCCCCCCCATACATACCTCGTGGGCGCCAAATCACCTTCTCCCCAGAAGCTCCCTTCTCCCGAGTCGCGAAACCTCAGCCCATCCTCTATGGCGAACCCCACCGCACCAATTTCACAGCCGCCCTCCTCCCTAATGTCGGAGACGCTGTCCATTTGCCGCCGTCCACTAGGCCGTGTGCTTCTTACTCCGTGCTACTGGAGCTGCCTCAATGATGGCCGCGTGAACCATTCCGGAGACGATTCACCACGAGATGCCCCTCTGGAAGACAAAGAAGGAGGGGCTCGGCGACGATGCCCCTCCAATAGGGCATAGGGGCATCTCCTGTTGTCTATTCCGGCGACGATTTTACTACCAGGTATAAACCGCCCAGGAGGGGCCGGTTCGTGCCTATCAAAATTACTTTTACTAAAGCCCAGCAGAGCATGGAGCAAGACGCTTTAGCCCAGAAAGCTTAGAGCCCAAGTCTTAGGGCTCATGATTTGTAAACCGCCATACTGCGTGTAACTTGTGATGTAAGATAGGAAGGATAGAGACCGAGCCGGACACGTTTATGAGCCGGCCTCAGGATTCTGTAAACCGGACCAGGCATCACCTTCTGTATATAGAGGGACGACCCGGCGACGGTTCAGGGGCAGAGAACAATAGCTTGAGACATAGGCAAAGCGGATTCGCTTCCTGTTCATCAAAACCCTAGCAATATTACACCAAACTAGACGTAGGCTTTTACCTTCATCGAAGGGGCCGAACTAGTATAAAATCCCTGTGTCCTTGTCCACTTTAACCCCTTTAAGCTAACCCGTAGCGATGGCCTCACGACTAAGTCCTTTTGCTAGGACATCTGCCGTGACAAAACCATGACAGTTGGCGCCCGCCATGGGGCTATCGCACGATAGTTTCGAGTTCTTGAAGGGCAGCTTTGAAGGACTCAAGGGATACGCAGTGGGCCGGATGAATAAGAGTCGTCGCGGCAAGATCTACATCGACGACCCGGGTTGGGGCCCCGAGGCCGATTCAATCGAATACGGGTACCGGGTCCCCTTCGGTGGCATCCACGTCTTCATCGGCAAGATCAGCGAACTGGGCCCTGAGCCGGACATCTTCCCCAACATCATCGAGCCGGCTCAGCGTGCGAGACCTTCCCGGATTCAGCCCGCCATGAAGCACATCTTTGTTGGAGCAGTTCATGGAGTGCAAGCTGAGGACAGATCGGACTCTGGCGGTGAGACTGTTGTCTATTCCGGCGACGAATCATCCTCTGGAGAGACAGAATCTTTATACATGTTGCAGGATGGCCGGTCTGAGGGCTGTTCCGATGGTGATAGTATTCCGGACCCCCTTGATCCTCTGTACCGGGTTGCCGTCTTCATGGCCGGATCACAACCCATGCAGCAGTCATCAACTACAGCGGCGTTAACATCGGACACGGCGGGAGCTAGGGCTGGAGGTCCTGATCCGTCGCCGGCCGAAACTTTATCCACCTTGGTTGATACTTGGACAACACTATTAACAGCAGAGGTAGCCCAGACCAATAAGGAACAACATGATGCGGAGGTCGCTCAGGTGAAAAGACGGGTAGATCAAGCCAAATTGGACCTAGCTGCTGAGAAAATCAGGACGACTGCGAAACAGGCCGAGCTGGGTGCTCAGGCTTATCGACTCATGTTGGATCAGACCGCTTAACACGAGGTAATGAGGAGAAGGCAACGATCTCACTTGCCGCCGGTTTACGAAGCAAGGAACCTTTTTAGCACGCCAGGAGCAGGGACCAGTAACCAGCCGGAGGTAAACCGGGGAGGAGCGTCGGGCACAGGAGCGTCAGTCCAGCCACAGGCTGCGGAGCCAACCCGCTAGGTTGTCCCATCACAACATGTACCTACCCCTCCCAGTCATTACTCCAATCCATTGGACAACATAGTTGTCGCTGCTTCACGACTGGCTGCCCTTCCTATTGAAGGAACGTCCTCCATAGCGATGGAGGCACAGCGGGCCAGAGAGTTTCTGGAAACGGCACTAACCCAACAACAAGCTTATTCTCACAGTTGTGAGAGGATTCACTCCACCCCTCGCCCAAGCCGGAGTTATACTAGGCACCTGGATGAACCGGCTCTGTCAAGCAGCAAGCGAAGAGGTAACCCGCCATGCAGGGATGATCCGGCAGGGGGAGATGCGAATGCTCAGGACGTGGTGGATCAGGGCAGGCAGCGGCGGGAGGCCGAGTTAGCAGCACAGTACGAAGCCCGTCAGTCGACGCCAGTTCGTCCTTCTACCTCAATTGAACCGGGGGTTATGTCTAGCTCCTTGGGAGTGCCTTGCCTTACTCCTGCTTTACGCAACGTAAAACTGTCCAAGGATTTCAAAGGACCGCACAAGGTGCCCAACTACACTGCGGACTTGTCCCCTGAGACATGGGTTGAGAGCTATGAGATGGCAATGGAGATGCTGGACATAGATGATGCAGCGTGCGCTAAGTACTTCACTATGATGTTGGAGGGTACAGCTCGTACTTGGCTGAAGAGCTGGCCACCCAATTCCATCGGATCATGGGCTGAACTGCGCCGCCAGTTTATTAATAACTTCAAAGATACATGCAAACAGCCAATGTCTATCATTGATCTAGCTGCTTGCGTTCAGGGGGAGCATGAGTCAACCAACCATTGGGTGCGTCGAGTGTCAGAGAACCTGCATTCTTCCAACAGCATCAACCCGGGCACAACAGTTATAACCTTGGAAGGCAACTGCCGGTTTGAGCCTCTGAAACTGAAGTTAGGACGGCTTAAACGTAATTGTGATGACATGGGGACGCTCATGGGCGCCTTGGTGAAGTATGTGGATTCAGATAGTGCCAAATACCCAGACTCTGATGAGGATAAGTCAGGGAAGGCAAAGAAGAATGGTAAAGTGCCACATCCCAACCCGGCGAATCAAGGATACAACGGTAAGCGTAAAGCAGATAGTAACTCATATTTTGTGGCCAACACCAATGCTCAAGAGAACGGCCAGCGCCGCAAGGGTAGACCACCCCCACGAAATGGGACGCCGCCTATTAATCTGGAACGCCAGATGAACATACCCTGCCCGAGGCACGGTACAGCGGAAAAGCCAGCTACGCACCTCTGGAAGGACTGCTTTATTATGAAGGAAATCGTGAACCGGTCCCAGTATGATCATGGACCGTCCGGTAGTTCAGGGCCTAGTTTTCACGGGCCGGGTTATCAAGGTGGTGGATCCGGTTCAGGATTCCCAGGTAACCAGAGTAATCACAGCAACCAGAACGGGCACAATCAGCATAACCAGCAGCATTGCCAGGGTGCTTATAACAATCAGGGCAATCAACAACAGCAGCAGTCCAGATATCAGAGTAATCCGAAACAGTTGAGTAATGGGCTGTATCACGTCTTCACCACGAGCTTATGTAAACGTGATCAAAAAGTTTACAAGAGGGCAGTACACTCTGTTGAACCGGTGGTGCCACGCTACCTGCGTTGGTCAGAACAGCCCATTGTGTGGAGTCGAGAGGACCATCCGCCCCGGGTTGATAATCCGGGTCAGCTGGCTCTTGTTGTGGCACCTCAGCTGGGTGGCTATAAGTTTACCAAGGTGCTTATGGACGGAGGCAGCAGCATCATCATTCTATACTACGAGACTTTCCGGCGCATGGGGCTGACAAATAAGAAGCTTCGGCAATCCAACATAGTTTTTCATGGCGTGGTGCCTGGTAAATCGGCATATCTAGTTGGTAAGATAGACTTGGAGGTCACTTTTGGAGATGAGCATGATTCCAGGTCTGAGACTTTGACCTTTGAAGCGGTAAAGATCAAGAGCCCGTATCATGCCCTGTTCGGGCAACCGGTTTACGCTAAGTTCATGGTGAGGCCGTGTTATGTCTATCTACAGCTCAAGATGCCGGGCCATAAGGGAACCATTACGGTCCATGGGAGCCGCAAGATTGCGTTGGAGTGCGAGGAAGGTGATGCAGCTTATGTTGAGGCGGTTTGTGCAACTGAGGAGCTGAAGTTCTATAAAGATAATGTTAATCCGGCAGATATGTCTCCGCTGAAAAAGCCAACCACAGAGCATGATCCGGCCTTGAATTTCAAATCAGCCGAAGAGACCAAACAGGTTGACTTTGTTCCTGGCAATTCATCCAAGCAGTTCACCATCAGTGCTAACCTAGATCCAAAATAGGAAAGCGCGCTCATCGAGTTCATCCGTGAGAATCAGGACATTTTTGCATGGAAACCTTCTGACATGCCAGGTGTACCGAGGGAACTCGCTGAGCACACTCTCAACATTGATCCTAAGTTTAAACCGGTTAAACAATTTCTACGCCGCTTCAATGAAGAAAGGCGCAAGGCTATTGGTGAAGAAGTGGCTAGGCTCTTGGCGGCAGGCTTTATAATTGAGGTGTTTCATCCAGAGTGGTTGGCTAATCCGGTGCTGGTGCTTAAGAAAAATGGCACTTGGCGAATGTGTGTTGATTACACAGATATGAACAAGGCTTGCCCAGCTGATCCCTTTGCCCTCCCCCGTATTAATCAGATCATTGATGCTACGTCGGGTTGAGAGCGCCTAAGTTTTTTGGACGCATATTCAGGTTATCATCAGATCAAAATGGCAGTTAAGGACCAGGAGAAAACGGCCTTTATAACTCCCTTTCGAGCCTTCTGCTATGTATCTATGCCATTTGGGCTTAAGAGTGCCCAGGCGACCTATCAGCGTTGTGTGAAGAACTGTCTTCATGGACAGATTGGGCGGAATGTTCATGCGTATGTGGATGAAATTGTGGTGAAATCCAGAAAGGAGGAAACATTAATAACAGACTTAAAAGAAACCTTTGATAATCTCCGGGTTTACAAAATGATGCTTAATCCGGATAAGTGTGTTTTTGGTGTTCCGGCAGGCAAGCTCCTGGTATTCTTGGTATCAAACAGGGGAATTGAAGCTAATCCGGAGAAGATCAAGGCAATTACATCCTTGCCTAAACCGGCGTGCATCAACGATGTCCAATGCTTGGCGGGCCGCATTGCGGCGCTCAGCCAGTTTATCAGCCGTTTGGGGGAGAAGGCCATCCCGCTTTATCAGATGATGAAAAAGACAGACCGTTTTGTCTGGAGTGATGCTGCTGATGCTGCGTTTGAAGACTTGAAGAAGCAATTGGCAGAGCCGCCGGTCCTTGCTGCCCCAGTTGATAATGAGCCGTTGTTGTTATATGTGGCTGCTAACGCCCGAGCAGTGAGCGTTGCCATTGTAGTAGAGAGGAAGGAGGCAGTCAAAGAATATCCGGTTCAACGGCCGGTTTACTACATCAGTGAGGTGCTCATTGAGTCAAAACAGAGATACCCACATTGGCAGAAATTGGTGTATGGAGTCTTCATGGCAAACCGGAAGCTAAAGCAGTACTTTCAAGGCCATCCAATCACTGTGGTCAGTTCAGCTCCTCTGGGGGATATAATACAAAACAGAGAGGCTACTGGTCGGGTTGCAAAGTGGGCCATTGAGCTTAGCCCTCACGGATTGAAGTATGTGCCCCGTACTACGATAAAATCCCAAGCATTGGTGGACTTCATCAACGATTGGAGAGAGTTGCAAGCACCGGAGGAAAAGCCGGATCACACATATTGGACTATTCACTTTGACGGATCCAGGCAATTGGAGGGCTCGGGGGCTGGAGTCGTATTAACTTCCCCACGAGGTGATAAGTTCTATTAGGTCATCCGTTTAATGTTCCCTTGCACTAACAATGCAGCTGAGTATGAAGCTCTCCTCCATGGGCTACGGATGGCTAAAGAGATGAATTTAAGCCGGGTTAAATGTTTCGGTGATTCGGACCTGGTGGCTCAACAGGTGTCTGGTAAGTGGGATTCCAAAGATCCACCTATGGCAGCATATCGACGAGAGGTAGACGCTGTTACTGGACACTTCAAGGGTTATCAAGTGGACCATGTAGACCGGCGAAAGAATGAAGCGGCTGATGCGTTAAGCCGGCTGGGTTCTCAACGTAAGCCAGTTCCACCCAATGTTTTTCTGAACATATTGCACGGTCCATCGGTGAAATTGCCTTCAGAGGAAGATTTGGCTGTTCCTGTTCCGGAGGCTCAATTGGTGGCGGCACTTCATGTTATTCCGGATTGGACGCTCCCCTACCTGGCATACATGAACCGAGGTGAGTTACCACATGAAGATGTCTTGGCTAGACAGATAGTTCAGCGATCCAAGTCAATGACTATTGTCAATGGAGAACTACATCATTGTAGCGTCTCTGGGGTGTTTCAACGTTGTGTGTCGCCAGATGAAGGCCGTGATATTCTTACAGAGATCCACGAAGGAGATTGTGGTCATCATGCCGGTTCAAAATCTTTGGTGGCTAAAGCTTTTCGTCATGGGTTCTACTTGTTGACGGCTCATGCCGACGCGGAAGACTTGGTTAGAAAATGCGATGCTTGCCAGAAATTCTCACGGCGCGCTCATATACTGGCTCAGGAGTTGAGGATGATACCAATTACTTGGCCATTTGTGACTTGGGGGCTTGACATGGTCGGACCCTTCAAGAGATCCCCAAATAAGAAGACCCATCTTCTGGTGGCGGTAGATAAGTTTACCAAATGGGTTGAAGCGGAACCAGTCAGCAAATGTGATGTAGCAACGGCGGTTCAGTTCATCAAAAAGGTGATTTTCCGGTTTGGCTTTCCACACAGTATTATAACTAATAATGGTACCAATCTATCCAAGGGGGCTATGGAAGAGTTCTGTCAACGAGAGCACATCCGCCTTGATGTATCATCAGTAGCTCACCCTCAATCTAATGGTCAAGCTGAAAGAGCCAATCAAGAAATCTTGAGAGGCATTAAACCCCGGCTTATGGTCCCTTTGCAGAGGACACCGGGTTGTTGGGTGGAGGAATTACCCTTTGTGTTATGGAGCATCAACACTACACCTAACAGATCTACAGGGTACACGCCTTTCTTCACGGTATATGGAGCTGAAGCGGTCCTCCCTAGTGATATCCGTCATGATTCACCACGAGTGGCGGCTTACATCGACACTGATAACGAAAGGGCACGACAAGATGCATTAGACCGGCTGGATGAGGAACGGGACATGGCAGCAGCTCGATCGGCAATTTATCAGCAAGATCTGCGCCGGTACCACAGTCGCCGGGTTAAAACCAGAACGTTTCAACCAGGAGATCTGGTGCTCCGGCGCATCCAAGACCAGACAAACATGCACAAGCTATCCCCGCCTTGGGAAGGACCCTTTGTGGTCAGCAAGAACCTGCACAATGGATCATACTACCTCGTTGACGTTCGAGAACATAAGGACTCATGTACTGCGGAGGAGGAGACCCGACGGCCGTGGAACATCGCTCTTCTTCGGCCTTACTACACCTGAGCCATAGGCTCCGCTTTATGTACATGTATTTGCAATGTATATATTATGATCAATATAATAAACCGGCGTCCCCGATAAAGCGGGGTATCAGCCACCTTTGTTTCATAAGAGTTTGTCACATGGGGGCTTCTGTGTGCAAGGGAGTTCCTATGGCCTCTTAAACCGGCGGTCACGTCAAGGCCATCATAAGAGCATAGCTCTGGTTGCTTCGGCAATCCCCACATGATGATAAGGGGCAAAAGAGAGTTTTTGATGCCTAGCACAACTCAAACATAGGCCCCGATGAGCATAGCTCAAATGCTACCTGGGAGCTCCTGATGCATAGCATCAACGAGTTGACAACCCTTGTAGTAGGCTATCAAGTCGTGGCTTGGAAGCCTGGTGTATACACCTAAAACCCCATATTAGCCTGCCTACTTTAAGTAAGTCACTCCGCCCAGGTAAACCTGGTACGACCCGTCGAACGTATACACAAGTCAATCTTTACAGACCTTGAACTTGGTAATGTTAAATTGACAATCATCGAGTGTTTACACAAGTCAATCTTTACAGACCCTGAACTTGGTAACATTAACATTGATGATTTGGTTAAGGATTGAAGACCATCTTAACAGGCTTTGTGAAATGGTTAATAACAGTAGCTTGACAGTTCATAAAAGCCTCGAATTTGTAGCATGTCAGCTCGTAAAAAGCCTCGACTACACGGTCTTATTTGCCCAAATATTTATTTTTGATTTTTTATAAAAAAATATCTTCAAGGTCATTGGTGTTCATCCAAGTCCATTGATTCAGGGAGTGGATGACTATAAGTTGCCACTACACCTACGTTTACAGAACCTGGTCTGGTTTTGATTATAAAATCACCAGTGCTATCTATAGTTAAACCGGAGTTTATCATAACCCGGTACAGTTTCATCATAAACCGGCAAATGATCAAGGGAGTCCTCAATACTTGCATCTTGGATGCTTCTCTTTGATATCGACTATTGATTAAGGTTAATTGTGACACACTTAATCACAGGTATGATACATACTTTATATTTTATACACAGTTCAGGTTATAAACTTAGACCATGTGTTTGGGCATTATGACCCATCCGGCGATAAACCGCCAGGACACTTTAAACATTGTTTTATGCAGAAGGAGGTGGAATAAACCGTCAAAGGAATTATAAGCAAGAAATAATTATGGAGTTGCCAACTGAAGCAATCTCATACAAAGGACAGTGCGTGACAGCATAAAGTATTTCAGCTACCCTATTACAAGGCGCTGGAGAGCCCAAAAGAATATCAGTCTTTCCTAAAGTACTGGGCCATAAAATTTAAACCAGCACCGGCCTAGGACTCTGCGTCAGCTTGGTGTGAAGGTTGTAGATCGGCTCGCTCCGGTTCTTCGATGATCTCTTCCAACTGCTCGAAGTCAGTGGTAGTCCAATCAATCTTGGTCAGCGCTCGGAATACAACTTCATCGTTCACGAGTTCAGACGGATCAATGTCAGGAGCAAAAGTGTGCTTACGGACGGGCGGAATAAGATTTTCAATCTCATAAGCCGGAGGGTCGTCCCGTACGTTATCAGCATCATAGCCCGGATGATATCGAGACATATCAGCCTCATCATCTAGTTTGCTGGCCAGAGGCCGCATTTCTTTTGTTAACGCACGTAAGTCATCGTTTGAGAATGATGATCCATCTTCCTTCACGCTTGGGTAGCCGCCCATTTCCTCTGTCGGGTCAAAGTTAGGCACCCAAGCTTTTGCTCGAGTTAAAGCCATCAGAGCACCCGCCCTTGTAGATGACTTCTTCAGTTCTACGAGCCGGGCAGGCAGAATGGATAGTTTTTCCAAAGTACCCTGGATCATTCTGGGAGCCGGTTTATTGTGCGAGGCAGCATAGACAATCCTCTGGGCACCGGAATACAGCTGCTCCACCAGAGTGTATGTGGCTGATACGTCCAAAACGTATCTATAATTTCTGCTTGCTTCATGCCTCTTTTGGGTGATATTGCTATGATATTCATACACTTCCATACACTTTTGATCATATTTGGACTAACCTATTAACTCAGTGCACCCCAGTGACAGTTTCTGTTTTCGGCTGTTTTTGTATTTCAGGTTTTCACATTAAGAGAACTGCCAGGAAAAATCCAGAAAAATTATATAAAAAATCAGCGTTCCAGAACCTACCGTGCGTCCAAAGGACAGTCGGGGGGGCACCAGGGCTCCAGGCGCCCTGGCGGCGCCCCCCCCCCCTCGGCCGCGCCGGGGGGGCGCCTGGGTCCCCCTAGCCCCGTCTGGTGCCCCCCTTTGGCATATATTTAGAGCGTTTCCCGAAACCCTCGAGACGGGAACTCTTTTTCGCGATCTCATCTTTGTTCCGCCGCCGCCGCCGCTTCCAAGATTGGGAGCACCAGGAGGACTCTTCCCAGCACCCTGCCGGAGGGGAGGATCACCACCGGGAGCCTCTCCACCACCATGGACGCCTCCCGGATGAGTTGTGAGTAGTCTCCCTTGGACCATGAGTCCATGACGAGTAGCTATGTGATGTTCTCCTCCCGTTCTTGTGCTTCACTAATTAGTCCTCGTGAGCTGCCCTACATGATCGAGGCACATATGTAATCCTTATGCTGTTGCTATGTTGAGTTTGCTGGGATCCGATGGATTATGAGATTATGTTCAGATTGTGATTGAGTAATATATTTGATCTACCTCTTTTATATTTATGTTCATAAGTAATTCTTGCATGTTCTCCGTTGTTATTTATTGCTTTGGCCAAGTAATAGGTAGTGACTCCAAGAGGGAACGTTATGCTCGATTGTGGGTTCATGCCCCTCGATGACTAGCTTGAGTGACAGAAACATGAGTCTAGGGGATGTGTTGTTGCCACAAGGGGGAAAACAACGGTGCTTGTGCCCGCGGGTGCAAGGATTGTTTACTTTACGCAAAGTTCTTTTAATGCAGTTGTCTGTTGCATTGAGTTTACACTATGGGTGGGACTCGCAACTTAATACCAGCGAGATGTTCTGGATAGATATCTCAAGGTGGATGATTAGTAGTAGATATTGATGGATTTCGGTCTACTTACTTTGGCATACCGCCCATGCTTTGAACCTCAACCTTTCTTGCAATATAGTCAGCATTGGTTTGCGCACATGGTCCTGTCAATTGCCCAGCTGTAATTCGTTTACCTCACATAGTTGTTTTATCGTCTTTTGGGAGAGAGACATCACTAGTGAACATCATGAGACTCCGGTCCATATTACCATCATTGATCACATCCGCTATTTACTTTTCGCTATTATTTACTATTGCAAACATTATCTAGCACTACTATCATTTGCGTTTAATCCTTTGTGAACTACAAGGCCGGAGGGATTGACAACCTCTCTGTACTCGTTGGGAGCGAAGTTATTTGTATCTGTGTGCAGGTCCATGTTGATTGCTAATATCTGGCGCCGTTAGCAGTTGACACCTTCTTGTTGAACCTAGGAGTCTCTGGGATTCGATCCTTGGTATCTTGCCAAGGGAAAAACTTCCGTAACACTACATCTCACACCTTCCACTTGGGGTAACCAACGAGGGGCGAGAAGCCCATCAAGGAGTTTTTCTGGCGCCGTTGCCAGGGACTCCACTCTTCAGGATAGGGGAGTTGCATGCTATCTTTTACCTTTGCTTTTTAGTCTTGTTAGTTTACCTTTCAGTTTTGCTTTAGTACCTTTTTATCGAAAATCACAAAAATAGTTATCTTGCTTGCTTGCTACTATGGGTTCCACCGAGAACACCAAGTTGTGTGACTTCACTAGTCACAACAACGATGACTTTATCAGCACACCTATCACTACACCTGCCACTTCAGCACCTTCATATGAGATTAAACCTGCTTTACTGAACTTAGTCATGAAAGATCAATTCTTCGGTGCTGGAGATGATGCTGCTTTACACTTAAACAACTTTGTTGAACTTTGTGATATGCAAAAGTACCAAGAAATAGATGGTAATATTGTTAAGCTCAAGCTTTTTCCTTGCTCCTTGAGAGGAGGAGCTAAAATATGGTTTCAGTCTTTGCCTAGAAATAGCATAGATTCATGGGACAAGTGCAAAGATGCTTTTATCGGAAAATACTATCCACCTGCTAAAATTATCCAACTGAGAAGTAACATAATGAATTTTAAACAATTAGATAATGAACACGTTGCCCAAGCTTGGGAACGTATGAAATCTCTTATCAAGAACTGCCCTACTCATGGTTTGACTACTTGGATGGTTATCCAAACTTTTTATGCAGGCTTGAACTTTACCTCGCGGAACTTGTTAGATTCAGCCGCGGGAGGAACTTTTATGTCTACTACACTTGGTGCTGCCACGAAGCTTCTCGATGAGATGATGACCAACTATTCCCAATGGCACACCGAACGCGCTCCAACAGGTAGGAAGGTAAACTCTGTCGAGGAGATTTCCTCCCTTAATGAAAAAGTTGACTTGATCATGTCTCTACTTTCGAAGCAATCTTCTGTTGATCCTCGTTATGATCCTTTAGATTCTATGATTGCTGATGCTTATAGGAGTAACTTTGGTAGTAATCCTAGACCGTTCCCCTCTAATTCTTATGGGAATAACAATGCTTATCCTAGCACCAAGAACTCCACTACTGAACTAGAGATTATGCTTAAAGATTTCATCACTACCCAAAAAGCCTTTAATAAGAGTGTAGAAGAAAAACTACATAAACTAGATGATCTCTCTTTTAAGGTAGACCATTTAGCCAATGAGGTAAAATTGCTAAAAATTAAAACTTCTCCTCTTGAGGAGAGGGAAGTCACTCCTATAAATGTTATTCTAGTGTAAATTAATGAAAACATTAGGATGATGGCTAAACTTAAAGAGAGATGGGCTAGAGAAAGGGAGGAAGAAGATAGAATTAAGAGCCTTCCTACCCACCACACTGTTGCTACTATCCAAGTTGTTGAGGATATCCAAACTCTTAGCACCCAATGTACTCCTGGTCCCGATGGACCTATTAATGGTGATGCTATGACTATAGAAACTACCAAACAAGTGAACCTAAAGGACACCACTACCACTTTACTTGATGCTAATGACCTTGATTTTGATAATTTCACTCTTACCAAAGTTATTGATTTCCTTCACAAGATGTCTAGAGACCCCCGCACTAGCACGCTTAATCTTGCCTTCACAGAGCATATCACTATTGCTCTCATCAAAGCTAGGGAGGAGAAACTTAGAGTAGAAGCCTCCATACCTAGAAAGCTAGAAGATGGTTGGGATCCTATGATATAAATTAAATTGAATGACTTCTCTTGCTATGCATTATGTGATGTTGGAGCTAGTACTTCTGTTATGCCCAAAAGAATATATGATATGCTTAAATTGAAACCTTATGATTCTTGTTCTTTTGGTGTTCGTCTCGTTGATTCTTCCATAAAGAAACCTTTGGGGAGGAACGACGATATTCTTATCGTTGTCAATGATAATTATGTTCCCGTTGATTTTACTATTATGGATATTGAATGTGATCCTTCATGTCCAATTATTTTGGGACGTCCCTTTTTACGCACCGTTGGTGCTATCATTGACATGAAAGAGGGTAATATAAAATTTCAGTTTCCTCTCAAGAAAGGGATGGAACACTTCCCTCGAAAGAAGATCAAGTTACCTTTTGAGTCCGTTGTACGGGCTAGCTATTCTTTTACTTTGATAAAACTTGATCTCTATGCATTATGCCTAGCTTAAAGGCATAAAAGAAAGCGCTTTTGGGAGGCAGCCCACATGAATAAAATTTTATTTTGCTTTTGTTGTGTCTTGATGTTGTTTACTACAGTAGCATCATCATTGTATCTTTGCTTTTCATATTTGTGCCAAGTATAGCCTCTGATTGCTAGAAAGTTCAAAAGTTGTGAGGTGCTGTCCAGGAAACAGATTCTGTCCTTGGATAGAAAAATTCGTATAAAATCACCAGATCATCTTTTTGGTCTGAATTTTTTCGACAGCGTTCTCTATATAATTGTCTTTCGTGCATCTGTTCTGAGTTTTTTGATTTGAGTTGCAGAAGTGCCCCGAACAAATCAATTACTACCTGCTGTTCTGTTTTTCACAGATTCTGTCCTGTTTTGCCTTTCCTTCATTTTGCAAATCAAGAGCTTGCTTTTTCTTTGCAAAAACCTTTTGTCAATTTTGAGAAACAGTAGAACTTCAAGAATATCCTTATTTCCAGCAAGGTATAATTATTTTATTATGGGTACTAACCTCGCTAATCAGATTATGATGAGTTATGTATGAAGGGAGTTTTCAAGTGTGCGAGGGAAGATGATAAAAAGATTCAGGAGTGTCAAGCGCTCAAGCTTGGGGATGCCCCCGTGCACCCTCAAGAAATATTCAAGGAGACTCAAGCGTCTAAGCTTGGGGATGCCCCCGTGCATCCCCTTCTCCATCAACATTATCAGTTCGTCTTTCGTTCCACTATATTTTAATCACTTCATGTGTTATGTGCTATGCTTGGAGCGTCCTGCTTTTAGTTTCCTTTTTAGTTTTCCATAACGAGTCGGAACTCAGCTTTCTTTATGTGGGAGAGAAACACGCTCCACTCTACCTAGAACATAACATAGAACTTTCATGTCTATCTTTGCTGTGTGTGTTCTTTGTCTTTTAATAGCTACTATCATGCTCAGCTCTTAGTATTCATGCTTATCTTTTCAAAGAGCTTTTGTTTAGTTGGTTGCTTGAACTCTCTTTAATTATCATGCTTATCTCATTAAGAGAGTTTGCTTCCGTTGCATTGGTTAATATGTCTATGATAAAGATGCTACGTGCATGATGGCGCTTAGTAGTTCAGGTTTTCTTATGGTTAGTCTCAAATAGCTGGGGGATTCCCAATGTGTTATTGGAGTACCAACATGATTTGTTTGCCAATGATGTGGTATGGTTTAGTAATATCTTCCTTTGAGAATTTATTTTGATTGACTTGGCGTATGCTCACGCATATTTAAGACTGTAAAGAAAGTCTGTCAAGCCTTGATGATCTTTTATTTCTGAGTAGCGATATAACTTCCATGCCTGATTCAATGTTGCTTTGTCGCTCTGCATGATTATGACCGTCATTGCTCTCTTAGTTGGTCGCTCCCAGTCTTTTGCTAACCTCCACCTGTACTAAGCGGACTGACTGCTTGTGCATCCACATCCTTTTAAACCAGTTATGCCATATGAGTCCACCATACCTACCTATATGTGGTATTTCACCGCCACTCCAAGTAAATTTACATGTGCTACCTTTAAAACCTTCAATTTTTGCAATACATAGCTCATGGGAAAGTAGCTTAAAAACTATTGTGGTAAAGAATATGTTGCCTATGTATCTTATTTCTTATAAGTTGCTTGCTGAGCGGTAACCATGTTTCTGGGGACGCCATCAACTGTTACACTTTTGTTGAATATCATGTGAGTTGCTATGCATGTTCGTCTTGTCTGAAGTAAGGGTGATTTGCCATGAGTTGAATGAGTATGCATATTGTTAGAGAAGAACATTTGGCCGCCAAACCAAAGCCATGTATCATGGTGGAAGTTTTAGCTTGGACATTAATCCTCAATCTCTTATGAGAATATGCTTAAGCATTAAAGAGGAGTCCATTATCTATTTTCTATGTTGTCCCGATATGGATGTCCTCAAGTTGAGATCTATCAAAAACGAGAAATCAAATGCGATCTATCTCCTTGGACCTTTGTACAGGTGGCATAGAGGTACCCCTTTGTGACACTTGGTTGAAACATATGTAATGCAATGATAACTCATGGAAATCCGAGCTAATTAGGGCAAGGTGTGAGCACTATTGGTATTCGATGCATGAGGCTTGCAACTTATAGGATGTCTTATGCATGACACATATGAAGTACTACTACCGTTGACGAAATTGCTTCTATGTTTTCAAAATAAAAAGCTCTAGCACATGACCATTCTTTTACTATTATGTTGAGTCTCCACCTTCTTTTAAAGCACCAACTACTGAGAGCATGATTGTCATTCTAAGTGTAATGTGCATTGTCCCAAAGTAGCATTGTCTTTTGCATGATTGTGATATCGTTTATTCTGAAACCATTGTATCTAGTCATCACTTAAACCTTGGAGGTGCCCCTGCATTTATGTTTTGCTTCACTAAAGGGGGCAAGCTAGATATCACTTTATCATATTTGCACATCATGTTCATTGCAAATCTATTTGATGTTTCAGTATCCTATTGTAAAACTTTCAGTTATTTGTGATTTTCTCATCAGGCAACTCAATTACTATAGATTCATTACCTCAGTAAGCTTTTGTCATATGACTATGGAAAAGTCCTATATGGTTAATAGCATGTCACCACAGAAATTATTCTTGTTATCATTTACCTACTCGAGGACGAGCAGGAATTAAGCTTGGGGATGTTGATACGTCCAAAACGTATCTATAATTTCTGCTTGCTTCATGCCTCTTTTGGGTGATATTGCTATGACATTCATACACTTCCATACACTTTTGATCATATTTGGACTAACCTATTAACTCAGTGCACCCCAGTGCCAGTTTCTATTTTCGACTGTTTTTGTATTTCAGGTTTTCACATTACGAGAACTGCCAGGAAAAATCCAGAAAAATTATATAAAAAATCAGCGTTCCAGAACCTACCGTGCATCCGAAGGACAGCCGGGGGGGCACCAGGGCTCCAGGCACCCTGGCGGCGCCCCCCCCTGGGCCGAGCCGGGGGCGCGCCTGGGCCCCCCGAGCCCCGTCTGGTGCCCCCCTTTGGCATATATTTAGAGCGTTTCCCGAAACCCTCGAGACGGGAACTCTTTTTCGCGATCTCATCTCTGTTCCGCCGCCGCCGCCGCTTCCAAGATCGGGAGCACCAGGAGAACTCTTCCCGGCACCCTGCCGGAGGGGAGGATCACCACCGGGAGCCTCTCCACCACCATGGACGCCTCCCGGATGAGTTGTGAGTAGTCTCCCTTGGACCATGAGTCCATGACCAGTAGCTATGTGATGTTCTCCTCCCGTTCTTGTGCTTCACTAATTAGTCCTCGTGAGCTGCCCTACATGATCGAGGCACATATGTAATCCTTATGCTGTTGCTATGTTGAGTTTGCTGGGATCCGATGGATTATGAGATTATGTTCAGATTGTGATTGAGTAATATATTTGATCTACCTCTTTTATATTTATGTTCATAAGTAATTATTGCATGTTCTCCGTTGTTATTTATTGCTTTGGCCAAGTAATAGGTAGTGACTCCAAGAGGGAACGTTATGCTCGATTGTGGGTTCATGCCCCTCGATGACTAGCTTGAGTGACAAAAACATGAGTCTAGGGGATGTGCTGTTGCCACAAGGGGGAAAACAACGGTGCTTGTGCCCGCGGGTGCAAGGATTGTTTACTTTACGCAAAGTTCTTTTAATGCAGTTGTCTGTTGCATTGAGTTTACACTATGGGTGGGACTCGCAACTTAATACCAGCGAGATGTTCTGGATAGATATCTCAAGGTGGATGATTAGTAGTAGATATTGATGGATTTCGGTCTACTTACTTTGGCGTACCGCCCATGCTTTGAACCTCAACCTTTCTTGCAATATAGTCAGCATTGGTTTGCGCACATGGTCCTGTCAATTGCCCAGCTGTAATTTGTTTACCTCACATAGATGTTTTATCGTCTTTTGGGAGAGAGACATCACTAGTGAACATCATGAGACTCTGGTCCATATTACCATCATTGATCACATCCGCTATTTACTTTTCGCTATTATTTACTATTGCAAACATTATCTATCACTACTATCATTTGCGTTTAATCCTTTGTGAACTACAAGGCCGGAGGGATTGACAACCTCTCTGTACTCGTTGGGAGCGAAGTTATTTGTATCTGTCTGCAGGTCCACGTTGATTGCTAATATCTGGCGCCGTTAGCAGTTGACACCTTCTTGTTGAACCTAGGAGTCTCTGGGGATTCGATCCTTGGTATCTTGCCAAGGGAAAAACTTCCGCAACACTACATCTCACACCTTCCACTTGGGGTAACCAACGAGGGGCGAGAAGCCCATCAGTGGCCTTCAATTTTCTCCGCATATCATTGCCAAGATGAGCAATGCATTTTCCTGCATCAAAAAGTGTGTGTTAAACCGGAAAGGTGCAGGACTGTGATATTCAAGGCTATGTTAACAACACTTACCAAAGATAGAAGTGGTCATGGCGTTAATATGTTGCTTTAATCCAGACAATTCTTCTATCACCGGATTAAGGGCAGCCTCTGCATCAATTGCCCTATTCTCCAAGATAGCGTTTTCAGCATCCCAATCCGACCGTTCCTTTTCAAAGTCCTTCTTAAGCTTTTCTATGTTTGCTAAAGCAAGTGTCGGCTCGTCTTTAACTTTAATACCAACAGTTTCTTGGAACTTCAAAGTATCCCGGAGCACGATCACTTCAGAGGTTTTCCGGTTCAAGTCAGTCTGCCAAGAGGAAAGCACATTATATATTCATGAGACATTTTCTCAGTCAAGTCCCAAGCACATAAGAAGTTATGCACTTGACACTTGGGAGCTAATGTGTATTTGCAGTTAAACGGACCTTTTTCAGTCAAGTCCCAAGAACATAACAAGTTAGATACTTGGCACTTGGGGGCTAATGTGATATTGTTCAGAACAAAATGCAAGTTGAAGTCCCGGTCCATCCTAAAGGAGTAAACCGGCCCTTGGGGACTACACATGTGCAAAACAAACTATCTACAGGATCTACTAAAGTCCCAGTTCACCCTAAAGGGCTAAACCGACACTTGAGGGCTACGATGGAGTAAAGATAGGCTACAAGAAATATGCAGGAATAGAGTACAAGTCAAAAAGCAAAAAGGTTACCTCATAGCACTCCTTCATCATATTTACCAAACCAGCTTCATGATCACGGCTGGTGTATAGCCGGTTTAGATAGCCGGAATGGAATTCTCGGGCGCTGAGCTGAGCATAACTGGACAAACCAGTATTCCATTTTCCTTTGTCCTTGCTGGGAACTTCATCCTTGGCAGTATGCTTGGACAAAGCGACAGGCTCACCAGGAGTAGTATAGCCAATCCCAATGATTTCAACAACTTCGGCTGAAGCGGCCGTTTGCTTAGCCGGTCTAGCAGGAGCAGTGCTGGCTTGGGCAGGATTGGTCGGTTCAAGGTCACGATCCATTGGATCACTCCCCTGATCAACAAAGACTTCGTGATCCATGGGAGGAGGATCATCATGCAAAATATCAGCATTGTCTTCAGAGGGTTCAGCAAATTCAGGGTCTTTGGCAGGTTCAGGAATTGTGTTATCGCCTGCCGGTTTATTTTGCTTAGCTTTTTTGCTAGGCCTGGGTTTACTACGAAAGTTAAAAGATGGCGAAAATCAGAAGAGCCAAGAAAGAAGTTAAACCGGTCAAGTGAAAAATAAACTTACCCAGGAACAGTTTTGAGGGGAGGAATTTGCGTGGCTGTTGATTTGCCAGAAGATGAATGATGAGTTTCCGGATAATTCGAATCAGACGGATTAAGAGGTTGTCGAATAAGACCTACTTTGGGATAAAGAGCATCTGGAGTGTGTAAAACCTCGGAACGACACCTCTGAGCTGGAGTGTGCGGTAATCCGATAGATTCAATAGCGTGACTGCTATGCCGTGTGGTGCGGCGAGCTTCATGTTGCTGTTTCTTCAAAATAAAGTTCGGATCCAAATAAGCGAAAGGATGAGAAAAGTGTACTTTCCGGCTTGTTCGACGAATTTTTGGTAGCGGCAGTGGTTCTGAACCGGAAGAAAGAGTAATTACCTCAACATCGTCCGCTTTGCTGCCTTCAGCGCGTCCCTGGGTGTAGTCATTGTTAATAAAATGCAGATAAAGAAAATTCAAAGAAATCAAGAGGATCAGGTAGTACCTCGGAGGCCGGGTCATCATCTTCCGGATTGGATCTAGATGCGCTAGTGGTTTTCTTTTTGACAGCCTTTTTAATAGCCTTGGTTTTTTAGCGAGGCACCTTTGCCGGTTTATCCTGGGCCTTCCTCTTCCAGAATGGGTCATTGCCCTGTTGAAGAAATGAAGACATTCAAAAGACAAGTACGAAAGATAGATTAAAGCAAAAGCAAAGCAATAGGAAAGAAATTTTACCGAGGGTGGTTTGTTGAGCGCACAGAAAGGAGTCAATCCGGTTTGACTGCAAGCTTCTATATGTTCATTCAGCAGTTTCTTGACGGATTCGTTGATCTCATTTTCTGATAGCACCGCCTCTGTATGGCGCGAAGGATCTTTGGGGTTCCCAGTATACTCACACATTAAACCAGAACGCCGGGTTAGCGGGAGAATACTCCAAGAAATCCAGCAACGGACAAAGTCAACCCTTCTCAAACCATTGGTCGAAAAGGCCCTGAGCTTTGAGAGCTGAGGAGCGTAACGAACTCGTTCCTGGGCACTTAGCCACTGTGGAAAAGGGTGGTTCTCCGAAAGACGGTCGGAGCGATAACCCGGCAAGGGATTCTCATCTTCCGGGGAAGTATCTAGGCAGTAGAACCAAGTTTGATTCCACTCTTTTGGATGGCTGTGGAGACTGGCATGAGGAAAACTAACATCCTTTCTTTTCTCAATAGACATCCCGCTGAGTTCAGTGTTTGGACCATCATGAAATTCTCTCCGACGGTTTAGATGAAAGAAATCCCGGAACAACTCAACTGATGGCTCCTCTTGCTGATAAGCTTCACAAAAGACTTGAAAGTTGCAAATGTTTGACACAGAGTTGGGACCAATATCTTGCGGATGAATTTGGAAATTGGCTAGCACATCACGGAAGAACTTTGACCCGGGAGGACTGAATCCCCGGGCTAAGTGATCAAGAAAGACGACAACTTCTCCCTCTTTGGGATCTGGAGGACATTCTGATCCGGGGACCCTCCAATGAAGGACATTTTTTTGGGCCTAAAGCACCAATTTCGGCCAGTTTCTCTAAGTCCACCTCAGTAACTCGGGATTAGACCCAGTTGCAGGAGGTAAACTGCTTGGCTTGAGTGGTCATTTTTTGAAGGGAAAGTCTAAAAATATAATGAAGAACCGGTTTATGATCTAAGCAAGCTTAAACCGGCAGCATCTAGAAAGGTACTTATCTAATGGCGGTTTAGGCATGGGCCTAATGGTATCTACCGGTTTATAAAATCTGAAACAGCTAAATACCAACAAGAGTATACAAGATACAGATCTGAAGTTATGAAGAAACTGTTTTCGCACGGGCAGCAATGAAAAAATGGATCAACAGCATGCTGGAAATTCGGAGATATTCAGTTTATATTCAACAGACGTGACGAAAGCTCTACAAGATGCAATCTAAACTGGTATTATCGGGAGAAATAAGATTATACTAATGAAGCGGGATTACTGCTACGACGGTGAGACAAGAAGACTAGATCTACATTGATTCATGGGGCCGTGAGGAAGAACTATGAAGAACAGCGCCTACCCGCAAGGCTCGTATGAACAAGAAACCCTAAACGTGATATATGTACGGGATAAGAAAAGACTAACCCGAGTCAATGAGTGCGGGGATGTGCCGGCGAGTTTCTGAACCAACCAGGTTGATGTAGCGGCCAAGGCTCGACGAAGATGCGGAGCTCGACGGCGGCGGCGGAACTTGAGCACGAACAGGCGCAAGGAAGAAGAAGAGGCAAGGGAGCAAGGGGGGAAAAGGAGATGCCCCTCTGCCCTATTTATAAGCCGCAATATGAAACGGTAGGCACGGGAATCATGGAGCCAAAAAGCAGATATGGCAAGATATTGTTGCCTCGATCTTCGAAGCCTTTAATGAATAAAAGATAAAAAGCAGGTACAAGTGTAAGTGGGCAAATGACATCACGACGGTTTAATGTGATCAGGGAAGATGACGTCACGCCAGTTTATGAAGCACTTGAAGCTGCGGAAGGGGAAATATGTACAAGACGTTGAAGATTGACATGAATAGGTTATGTCGGGGTTTTGGGGCGACATATGCCAACGGATGGCTTATCATGCATGGGGACAATAGAGCGTCGCCGGGCCCTGGAAGTGGGATAAGGCGGAACTTAGGACGCCTACGGATCTTACCCAGGTTCGGGGCTCTCCGTGGAGATAACACCCCTAGTCCTGCTCTGCGGGGACTCCGCGTCATGACTAATGTCACTATGGTAGCTACAAGGTTGCTCCTCGAGCTGTGTCGTCTAGAGGAGGAAGATGAACAAGGCAGGTTCACTACCTCCGCTCTAGGGAATTGGGGTGGTTGCTAGGGTTTCTCTCTCTCTTTCTCTCTACGTGCTCTCTTTCTTCTAGGGTTTAATCTTCCAACCCCTCCTCATGGAGGACCCTGGGGGGTTTATATAGGCCTACCCCTAGGGGTACAACTGTAATCTCGACGGAGTGACCACCGGCTGACAGCATCTTCTGGTGCCGGCCTTGCCGTCTGTCTGCTGGGGCCCGCCGCCTGCGTGCCCATGTGATTGCCTTTCACTGTAGGAGTGCTCCTGCTTATGGCAGCATCGTCAGGAGGGAAGTGACTACAGTGCCGCCGACTCCTGCCGTACACTGCCGCCATGTCCTATCTTGTCATCTTGATGAGGTTCAGACTTCTAGGGCAGGACTCGCCGTCTGCTACCAGGCGGCTGCCTCCCCTGGCCGCCTGCCAGGGGCGGCTTGTTTATGACTTACCCACTGGCCGGTGGGGCCAGCCGCCTGCTGGCCTCGCCGCCCGCGGGTAGTGGGATCGTGGCTCCCTCTGACCGAAGCTTGGTCACTGGCAGCGTGGCTACAGTGACTCGCCACTGAAGAGACGGCCATAAGGTACGCATTCACTGTAGCCACGCCCTCATAGATCCTCTAAGGATGTGGGGACCCCGACTTAGAAGTCGAGGTCACCGAATGCACGTGTATAGTGATCCCAGAGATCAATGCTCACTGAACACAGAAGCTGAATAACAAGAGTCTTACATCCATACATATCGTCTTACACAAATTAAGGCCATTATGGCCAAGTCTTACATAAATAAAGCCTCACGGGCTGAATAGCAAATAACTCAAATAGCGGAAGTCTTCGATAATAGGTAGAACCCACAACATCTGCCTTAACCCTACAGGCATTCTGACTGGGATAGCGTCCTAGTTCGCATGTTCGTCTCCAAAGAACTCTTCATCATATTCATATTCCTCCATGCCTGGCCAATTAAATAACCAGTGGCAAGCCAATGAGTACTTAGCAACCCATGATGTGGTTCAAAGTAACAATGTAATAGAACAATAATGAACAATCTAGCAAAGGGCTAGAATAATTATTCTACCATCAAGTTTATGCATCAATAAACTCGCGTAACCTCGAAGACAGGTTACCGATATCAACATGAATATGATTCAACTCATCGAGTCAAGTCACCACCTTGACTCATCACACACATACTTTCACCGATGAAGTAAAATTCTGGACATAGTTTAAGTAGCACCACCCAACTGTCCATGACCGTGGACACGGCTATTCGAATAGTTTTACACTCTGCAGAGGTTGCGCACTTTACCCACAAGATCCGGGAAACTTCCATGTCATCCACGACCCGCGGTACCTCAAGTACCCGGGGTAAGCACCCGGTCATTTCCTTTCCTTAGACGACACTAACATAGAGTCCACTCGTTGGTACACGGCCCTCGGGTACAAACAATAGATCACGGGACTTGCCCTAATTTCAATGTCATGCGTACCCGAAGGGACCAACGGTGTGTCCGGTGCCCTGTGAAAACAGTCATGGTCGTCTATCCAAGCACGACCCCGTCCCGGGAAAGACCTCAAATCTCCCCGTCACTAGTAATGCGGGCACCATGCTAGTATCGACCTAAGTAATCAATAAAGCTCCGTCCCATAAGGGGTAGTGTGGTTGCACATGTTTGGTTGGGACGGTAGACACACATAAATCTAATCCATCATTTCACCATGCACAAGATTTTCCGGCACATCACTTCTTCCTCAAGTGATGACCTAACTCAACGTCGCCCTTGGGCATTAGGGGCACCCGATGGGTTCATGCAAAGATTTCCATCCACGAAGGTTCAAATCACACATGCATCACTAAGCATCATCACTAACTATTTGCATGTCATCTAGCACATAGCAAGATCAAGAGTAAAGCATGCATTAAGTGGTGTTTCAACTAGGTTACCACCGTAACCCTATCATCATGCATCGGAAACAAACGGGTTCCGAAGAACAAGTGTATCATGGTCAAAGGGCTGCTTGCCTGGATTGGCTTGGTCTTCAAAGTCTTCAAATCCTTCTCCTTCTCCTTCTTGAACAACCTCGTCAAATACGGTATCTATACGTCGCATAGTAACAACGGAAAAATAAGACCACAAATAAAACAGAAAAATCAAAGTGCTCAGAAAAATGTCAACTTATTTTTGTTAAATACTAGAGGGATTTCTAAGATGGGGAAAATTCTTAGTTGGAGTTTTGGAGTTACAGAATGGAATCTAGGGATTTTTGAACAGGAGTTTTATTGCTCAAATTTGAATTTGAATTTGAACAGAACAGAAAAGTTTCATGGATGAGAGTGAAAGTGACACAATTAAATAGGTTGGAATATTACAAGAATTTAGGAGTTGGAATTATTTCATTTGGACCAATATTCATTTCTGTAAAAATGTTGGAAATATGTACAGAAAGAATAAAAAGAAATACCCCTGTGCTACTGGGCCAGAGGGCCACAGTGCACGGCCTAGGGCAAACCAGCCCAGCCGCACGGGAGCCTGCGCGTGCACGTCAGGTTTTTAAACCTGACAGGCGGGGCCCGGCGGTCAGTGGCTGTGAGGAGGGGGAGAGAGGGGTGAGGATGACAGGCGGGGCCCGCCTGTCATCTCCATCCTCACGGCCACGGCGACGGCGAGCTCACCGGCGAGGATTTCGGCCACGGCGACGGCAACGGAGGGCAGGGACGTGATCAGCGTCGAGTGGCTGATGCAGTGGAGGTGGTGCGGCACGCCAGGGAGATCGGGTTCGCCGGCGGCGAGGTGGGACGGCGGAGGATCGTTGGGAGGTCGTCGCTCCGGCCGTTTCCGACTGCAACAGAAGGGTGAAACATAGGGGAACACATCAGTGGAGTGTGGGGGTTCCAAATCGGGCAAAAGGAAGGGCGGAGGAGGCCCGTACTGCGAGATCACCGGCGGCCCGACGCGGCGGAGCTCCGGTCGATCCCGAGCACTGGGACCTTCTGGGGAAGAACTGGTGATGCTGGGGGATTGAAGGAGGTGTGGTGAAGCTGTTGATGCTGTTGGAGTGGCTCGGGGGGTCCTATATATAGGGGAACTGTGGAGCCCCGTGGTCCAGTGCGCCGGCGAGCTCCTGCTCGACGCTACAGCGCACGGGAGGTGAGGGGAGTGAGTCCACGGCGTTGCTGGACGAGCTCTACGTCCGTTTGAGGTGAGAGGAGGAGCCGGGAAGCTTCCAGGACGAGCGCGCGTGTGAGGCCGAGGAGTGGGTGTTGCGGGCGGCCGGTGCGCGTGCGACGACGGCCACTGGAGGGCGCAGGAGGAGGGGGGACAGCGCCGGGGTGGTCGCGGACGTCGAGGCACGTTGAGAGGCGCGAGGGGGAGGCCCGAGGCTGTCGGGGGCAGCTGATTGGGCGAAGCTACAGTGCGATGGCGCACTGTAGCGTGCTCCAGAGCGCCCGAATGGCTGGCACATTCGTGCCCTCGCCACTCTGGTCATGTCCAACGTGCCCAAGGTTGTCTAGAAGGTCAAGGGAGGAGTAAAGAAATGGCCTGTGGCCTTGGATGCTCTGGAGATGCTGTGAGAGAAAGAGGAGGCTGGTAACTTGGTGAGAAATGGCTGTCCAGCAGGGTAAACTAGGGTTCTTACCCCTCAATCATGGAGCTGGGGTCCTGGGGAAGTTACTGGAGGTAGCCAGTAACTGGTTGATCATGTGGTAGAAAGTTGAGGCCAAGGTAAAATGTGAAAGTGATCAAGAAGAGGGTTTTGGTAAAAAGTCAGAAGGTGTTTGATCAGTGTTTGGTCAAGCAAATGATCTCCACTTGCCATGACACTTAACAGGATTGAATGCCATGTGAAAATAGGGTGCTTCACCAAATTTGGGCTAATTTGAAGAAACTAGTCAATGTAACTTTGGTAAACCCTAGAAATCAACAGAAATGGCTTCATCTTGTTTGAGTCAAGCTAATCATCTCCCCTTGATGCACCACTTGGTGTAGTTTCATCATTTGGGGTATTGATCATGCCCACAAAGTTTGAAGCTCCAGATAAAAAGTTGGTAATGTAAAGTTGTTCAAATTTGCATTTGAACAGAAAGGGTTTTGGGGTGTTCTGGTCAAGTTGCTCTATTCCAAATCTTGTGCCATTTGGTCTAGATGCCTTATTAGGCCATTCTAGCATGTGCACCAAATTTGAGAGCATTTGGACAAGTTTGGCAATGTAGAGTTGCTCAAACTTCAAATATGGACAGAATGGTTATGAAGGGTTTTGAGGATGTTTTCTTGCTTCCCAAGGCATGGGACTTGGCAAGATCATCAAATATGTCACATATGACATGATAAAATTTCCCTGGAATTTTTGGAGAATATTTCCTTTGTAAATATTTCAAAAGCTTGAAATATCCAGAAAGGGTTTTAGGGGGATTAGCCCATTATTTTGAACATGACCAAGTGTTGAAACTCTTATATATGGACAATATATGTCCTCTGAGTCTCCCTGAATTTTGGCAAATATTTTTAAAATACTTAAATAATTTTCCCCTATTAAAGACCATTTCTGGCCTTAAGAATAAGCTTTTAAATAAAATAGGAAAATAACTTTTAAAATTATACTCTTGTGGTTTCTGGGAGTCCTATGACTATTCGGTTTCAAATATACATTTCGAAATAATTTTCTCACCCTAAATCAAGTACTTGCAGTGCAAATCTCAATTCAGGGGTTTTTGGAAAACTAAATTTATAAAATATATTTTGGCCAAATTAATTTTGTAAGAAAATACTATACTGTTATATAACACCTGGCATGATCATTGGGCAGAAGTTTTGGGTATGGAGATGAATTCTATAAGAGGTAATAGTTGACTTTATTGAGCACATGATAAAGCACATGAAGAAAACTCAATTCAAATAAAAGTCAAATGATGCCAAAAAAATTTGCTGGTCCAAATTTTCATGCTTCATTGATGCAAATAACATGTTACAAAATGCAGGGTGTGACAAAGGACGTACTCAACTGTAGCCATGTCTCAGCCGCGCGGTGGTCCCTCAGCACGCATCCTGAGGGAGGGGTGTAGGACCGTCTGCTAGCTGCTGGCCGTGGGGCTGCCGCCTGTTTGGGCCCCTGTCGCCTGCTGGCAGCCGGCTCCTAGGGCAAGCTGTCCTAGGAGGCGGACTAATGAGCAGACGGCCGGGGGGCAACAAGCGGCCCCAAATTGTCTTGAAATACCATGGGTGGTCACTGAGGACACCTGTGGTCAACATCTCCGACTGTAGTCCCCGAAGCTGGTGGATCTCCGCGGTTTGTGTTGGAGGTCTGCGGGGTTCCAGCAGCTTCCCTCCCTAGGCTGGACCAGCGTCCTTTGTCCGTCTTCTGAAAAGATCTGTCTGCTGGCGGCCGAGCCTTCGCAAAGGGGGTCGGCTTCTGGCAGCCGGACCTCTACCTTCAAATCTTCGAGGGGAAGGCACCGCCTGGTCAGCAGGCAGTCGCGCAGGCCTGCCGACCGTTGATGGATCCCCACGCGTCGTCGCCCCGTCGCGTCGGCGTGCCAGCCCACGCGCGTGACGGGACGTAACAGTGGGTCGGGGCCCGCCACTACAGGGCCTCGATCCGTGCGCGGATCCAGTGTGACAGGGGTAATCGATTGCCCTCCCCACACGCTTAATGCGCGTGGATTAGGCACGCAAAAGGTGGGGGGTCGTGCGGGGCGTGGAGCAGTTGATCCCACGCCCGCCCCCTCGGCTGCGCCGCCCCAAGCCTATAAGTAGGCCGGGGGAGAGGGGTTAGCGCCGTTCTCGCGCTCGCCCCTCCCCACTCTCCTTCTTCTTCCTTGCTCCCGTCCGCTCCTCTCGCCACCTCCGTAGCGAGCTACCACCTGAGCCATGCCCGCCGCAGCGCCGGTCCGCCACCATGGCGAGTGGGATGGCAGTGACGTCCTTGAGGAGCACATCGACAACCTCCGCCGGTCGCGGAAGCTGCCCCTCGTCGACAAGGCCGCCGTGCGCTTAGCGCCGGCGGCGGAGATTAGGCCGGCCCCGCGGTTGGGCGAGCGGGTCGTCTTCCGCTCGCACTTCCCGTGCGGCTTTGGCCTCCTCGTGAGCGGCTTCTTCCGGTTGTTCTGGGAGTTCTTCAACATCCAACCCCACCACCTCACACCGAACATGATGGTGACGTTGTCTGCCTTCGTTGTCCTGTGCGAGGCGTACTTCGGCATCCTCCCCACAATGGAGTTGTGGACCGAGCTTTTCTACATGAAGCTCGGTATCGCAATCCAGAGCGTGGCCGCCCAGTGCGGGCGGTGTATTGCGGTGAAGCGCAACGGATCAAGAAAGTTCTTCCCGGCGCCGCAGCTTGTGGCGTCGATGAAGCTGTGGCAGAAGACATACTTCTATGTCTCCAACGTCGATCCCGCCCATGACTTCATTTGCTTGCCAGACTGGGCTCCTGGCCCGCCTGCCGAGCCCCGTGACTGCTGGAGGACCCGGCCCACCTCTCTCACGGCAGGTGCTTCCATTGCCATGCGGCGTCTCCGGGAGCTGAGGGACAGCGAGGGCTTAGTTTTCGCGGACCTTTTGCTCATGTTCGCGGAGCGCCGAGTGCTGCCGCTGCAGCGCCGCCCTCACTTGATTTGTGACATGAGCGGGCGTCGGGACCCTAGCCGGACGTGCACCAAGTTAATGCCATACAAGGAAGTGGCAAACTTGGTGAACTATATATCCAACTGCAAGGTCTCCGACTCTGGCTGGGCCTTTGGCAATCCGCCGTACAGCCGCAGCAACCAGCCGCCTGCGGTGAGCTTTTCTGCCTTCTCTTATTTTTCTTTCTTTTCTTTCCATCTGCCATAGCCGTCTGATCCTGGTGCCGTCTGAAGATCTTCCCCAGCCAGCCGGCGCCGGGTTCTGAGCAGCCAGGCCGCTCTCTGGAACCAGATCGCTCCCAGAGCGACACGAGCGACCCCGATTTTGGGGCCGCCGCCATGGAGGAGGAAGAGGTGACAGGCGGCGGGGGCCAACCATCAGGTGGCCTGCCAGAAGGCGGCGCCGAGAGCTGGCCAGATGATGACGAGGAGGAGGAGGAAGCGCCCGTCCGCGTCCGGGAGGCGGATCCGCCTGGTCACGGTAGCCAGCAGGCGGGGCTGTCTGGCGCAGGCGGGGCTGTCTGGCGCAGCCGGCGGCGTGAAGCGGCGGTCCTCTTCAGGGCCGTCTGGCACCCTGCACAAGAAGCTCCGGCTGTCGACCGCCGACACCAGGCGCCGGGAGGCGGCCGCCAAGGCGATCCTGCCCAGGCTACCCAAGGCCAGGCCGGTCGTATCCGGGTAAGTACCTTGCTTTCTTCTTCTTTTTTATGCTTATCTTCTTCTGCCGTTCCCACCTTGGCCGATTCCCCATCTTCTTCGGGATGCCCATGCAGCGCGCCGCTCTCCCTCTCGCGGGCGCTGGTGGGTTCCATTGTGGGGGGCACGGATGTCCCCCCTGCGTCCCGCCGCGTGGCTCCAGCCCCCGCGCTCCGGGAATCGACGGAGAGGAACGCTCGCGAGGTGCACGAGGAGCAGGAGGCCGCAGACCGTGAGCGAGCGGTGGCTGATGCCGCTGCCAGGGCAGAGGCCGAAGCAGCTACTAAGGCCTAGGCAGATGCCCCCGCCCGAGCCCAGGAGCAGGAGGCGGGCTCCCAGCAGCCAGCGGGCCGCACCGTCCTCCAAGAGGCGGGCTCTCTGGAGCCGTCCGCCCAAGTGTCGGCTACTGAGCAACAGCCAGCTCTAGACAACGAGGGGGACGGCCGCGTCGCCATGGAGACACAGGCACCGCCCCCCGCAGCGCCTGTTGGGACGCAGGGTAGCCGGCCTGCCGGGGCGGAGGTGCCGCGAGTTGAGGGCGTGCTGGTGACAGGCCCATAGCCGGCCCTCCAAGCTCCTGCCCGTCCGCGCCCTATGAGGGCGGTCTCCGTGCCACAGCAGGTGGAGGCCGGCGGTGCCAGCTCGTCCGCGCCAGAGAGTGAAGCCACCAGCGCGGCGCCATCAGGCTAGAGGCGCGGAGGCGGTGGCGCGCTGATTGTCGCGTCGTGGGACGTCCTCGACCGCTTCAACTCCCTAGGCAATGTCGTGTAGACGGTGATGCAGGAGTTTGTGTCTGCGCGGTCCTCTGTTCGGGTACGTTGACTCCATGCTCTTTTGCTTTTATTCCTTCAATTTCTTCTATGGGGGCGCGTCAGCGCACCCACTGGGTGTAGTCCCCGAGTTACGAGCCGGCTGCTGAGCAGGCGGCTTGGAACTCCAAAATGTACCTTGCGGGCTAATCTTGTGTCTTGCTGTAGGACTACCACAACCTCCGGGTGGCCTCCTACAACGCCCAGCGCCAGGAGCTGGCGCAACTGCAGGCTGCCCTGGCAGACAGTCAAGGTGAGTGCTTCTCCTCTCCTCCTTGCGAGGGCGCGTCAGCGCACCCGCTGGGTGTAGTCCCCGAGTTACGAGTCGGCTGCTGAGCAGGCGGCTTGGAACTCCAAGGTTATCTTTTTGCTGATGCTGACATTTTTCTTCTTCTTCTCTTACCAGCGGTCATAGTCAACCTCCGCAACCAGCTGGGCGAGGCCCAGTCGGAGCTTGCTGCCAAGGAGCGAGAGCGCGATCTTGCCCCCCAGGATCGTGACCGCCTGGCCAAGGAGCAGGCAGACCAGGCGGCAGCCCACAAGGTTGAGCTCGGGAAGATGTCGGACGCAGAGGCGCTTCTTCGGGCAGAATTCGAGGCCGAGCGCTTGAACTTGGTTGAGAAGGAGGCGGCTCTGAAAGACGGCTATGGAGCCATTGCAGACATGGTTGACGGTGAGATGCCTGCCCTTTCTTCTTGTACCTGCCATCTGTTACAGTCGCCTATCTTTTCTTCTATTTCTTCTTCTAGCTTTTGTAGAGTTCTTCTCGGGCCACTCTGTGGCCGCCAGCCAGGCCATCGAGGCCCAGCGTGACGAGAGGCGCAAGGCAGGCCGGGTGATCACACCCAACGCGCCCATGACTCCAGCCGAACAGCTTCTTGCTGTCAAGGCGCGCCTCCAGCCGGTCCATCGCTTGCTTCGCCGCCCGCAGCGCGCTGGTGCCCAAGTGCTGGCCGCCCTCTGGCCGGGCGCTCCAGTACTCCGCACTCCCAGCCAGACTACCGACTGGCTGGAGGCGGCCGGCCACCGCTTCGAGGCCTAGAAGGGTGCCGCGGCGAGGGCTGGTGCGCGGACCACCCTGGAATTTGCCAAGGGCTGGTACCCGAACTTGAACCTAGACCAGTTGAAGACCTTCCGCGTGGAGGCTGAGCCTGACCTGGCTGCGGTGCAGGGAGACCTCGCCAGATGTGCCACCGCCCTTGCCGAGTATGTCGACACCGCCATCTTCGTCCCAGAGCTGGATGAGAATGGTCATGTGGTGCCACCCCGCAACTTCGGGATGGACTTGGCGGCGTCGGAGGAGCTGGACGAAGAGATCGCCTCCAGCGATGAAGGCGAGGAGAAGGGAGACAGCGACGAGGAGGCCAGCTCCTAGGAGGCGGATCCGTCTACTGGCCATCTGCCTGACCGATCCTCGACAAGCGGACCCGGCATGGCGGCTCCGCCTGCAACAGGAGGCGGCCAGGCCGAGACCCGTCAGGCGCCCCCCCCCCCCCAGAAGTCGGCTCTGTCGTGCCACCTGCTGCGCCCTAGGCTTTATTCTTGTATCTTTGGAATCCAGTTTCTTCGTAAGACTTGGTAGGATTAGTCCGAACAATTCCACCCGCTGGGTGTATAAGTGAGCTGCTACTGGAAGGCGGCCCTTGAGGCCTATTTTGATGTAAATATTCTTTTAATGCTCCATGGTGTAGAACTGTAACTCCCCCTCACATTTTAGACAAATGCATACATGGTTCCACTCCCGTCCCAATCCCCCCCCATTCATACCTCGTGGGCGCCAAATCACCTTCTCCCCGAAAGCTCCCTTCTCCCAAGTCGCGAAACATCAGCCCCTCCTCCATGGCGCACCCCACCGCACCAATTTCACAGCCGCCCTCCTCCCTAATGCCGGAGACGCTGTCCATTTGCCGTCGTCCACTGGGTTGTGTGCCTCTCACTCCGTGCTGCTGGAGCTGCCTCGACGATGACCGCGTGAACCATACCGGAGCCGATTCACCACGAGATGCCCCTCTGCAAGGCAAAGAAGGAGGGGCTCGGCAACAATGCCCCTCCGATAGGGCAGAGGGGCATCTCCTGTTGTCTATTCCGACGACGATTTTACTACCAGGTATAAAGTGCCCAGGAGGGGCCGGTTCGTGCCTATCGAAATTACTTTTACTAAAGCCCAGCAGAGCATGGAGCAAGACGCTTTAGCCCAGAAAGCTTAGAGCCCAAGTGTTAGGGCCCATGATTTGTAAACCGCCATACTGCGTGTAACTTGTGATGTAAGATAGGAAGGATAGAGACCGAGCCGGACACGTTTATGAGCCGGCCTCGGGATTCTGTAAACCGGACCGGGCGTCACCTTGTGTATATAAAGGGACGACCCGACGACGGTTCAGGGGCAGATAACAATAGCTTGAGACACAGGCAAAGCGGATTCGCTCCCTGGTCATCGAAACCCTAGCAATATTACACCAAACTAGACGTAGGCTTTTACCTTCATCGAAGGGGCCGAACTAGTATAAAATCCATGTGTCCTTGTTCGCTTTAACCCCTTTAAGCTAACCCGTAGCGATGCCCTCACGACTAAGTCCTTTTGTTAGGACATCTGCCATGACAAAACCATGACACCCGCCGTTGTTCACGGCGCCGGAGCGGCTCCAACTTCGAATCCGTCCAGAGTCCCGGCGCTGCTTCCCCGTAGTCGTCGACCGTCGCGACATCGTTGTTTCCCTGCCGCCGGTGGCCACCGCAACCGTGCCGGCCTCACCAACTCGGCAGCTGGACCTGCCTACTTTACCATGCCGCCAGATAGGTCGCATCCTCATCTCAAATCACTTTATTTAGGCATCAGTTGTCTGAATTTTTATTCTGGGCCAATCCATTCCCAATGGGAAGCAGCACCCCTTGAGGCGGTGGAGCTCCTAGGCTGCCGGTTGGCTGGTGTCTAACGTAAGGGTGCGGGGCCGCAAGTTCGCCGCGGAAGTAGCGCTTATATGGCTATCTTAGAGTTGCGTGGGTTCAAGGTACTGCCGCCGTCGGATCTGGATGACGGGGAGTCTTTGTGGATTGGCCTGTGGGTGGCGCAACCACGGTAGTGCGGTGGGGCGGGGAGCGGGGTTTTGGCCGGGGCCACGGAAGCCGGTGGCAAGCTTCTCTGCCATTGGTCGCTGGATCTTCGGGGAAGATTCCTAATAGTGTCAGCCGGGAGGCACAAGACGGCCATCAAGCCATCCGACATAGATCGGACAGTACCAAAATAAAATACAATCGTGTGACCCCAATTTAGTCTCAGTCAATAGACGTGTGACCACTCTTGTACCTTGCTGTTGATCTCTTAGTGTATTTCTTCAGATCAAAGAGATGTGTCGTTCTTAACATTATGCGTTATCTGCATCCTCAGCCACACCATCTTCCAACTCACCGCAGATGCTCCAACAAGGGAAGCATACACCAGAAGGGAGCTATAGTCCCCACTCAACAGTTCCCTGCATTGAATGCGCGTGCCCGACATGGATAGCCACAATAACTGCAGGGCCATCGACAAGTCAGCACATGATGCTCACTCCTATGGATGGCGTCCAGATAGGTTGTACCCTCATCTTACTTGTGTGCAACATTTATGGCTTTGTTATTCATCTAAGAATGGAAAATAGATTATCACATTTCACTATATATTCATGCTGGTCTCTTACGGGTCTTGTTCAGGAGTTAACGTTGTTCCATAGTTCAGCTAAGATACGTGTTCTTTAGGTAATGTTGTTCCATAGTTATCATCCATCAACCAATGCTATCCCACAGTGTGGTGATTATAGTATTATACCACTTCTAGTATTACCTATGTTGTTCTTTAATACTTTTGTGTGCCATCTAGTTAATCTTGATTACAAACGATACATATTCTGTAGCTTTCATCTGTGTTCTCCCTTTAGTTTTTGAGACCTGTTGCTGCTAGTTAACCCCAGTCCTAGTATTTATGTCGTCTCCTACAGGCACTCATTACATAAATCTAACTACTAGCTGTCTTCCATGCACGTCAGATATAATTGCACACACTGATATATCCACAAGAACCTCACGGAGCAATGTAAAGGCCAATAAACTTGATATCAATGATACCCAATATGATGGAACATGTAAAGGCAGTTCTTCAGAAGACTTGCAGAAAGATGTTGAATCCTCTTCACCCCACAAGGTCCTTGCTCTAACTTGGCCCGTGATATGGGTACAACATGCATATAATGTCCTGGAGTGTATCTACTCTGTTGCAATGCCATGTGCTTAGCATGTTGATCATGCATGTAAATATGTCATGCCTTCCTGTTTTTCAGTACCTATTCCATTCATGATAACATTTTTTCAAATTCAAGTACTGTCATTCTACTCTATCGCAATGCCATCTGCTTAATTTGGACATCATGCTTTTGAATATCTTATGCATTGTTATTCATCAGTATGTACTTCATCTATCTACCATACCATGTTTTTTACATTGAAGTGTTGTTCTAGTGCTCTGTTGCAATGCCATCTTAGTTTCCCAAAAATACACGTGTACCTTGCCTAAGTTTTTTCTGTACGTATTCTGCTAGCATACAGTTTTACATTCAACTAGTGTTTTTTTACTGTGTTGTCCTGTCGTATCCCTTGATCTTACACCATACTCCCTCCGTCCAGATTACATGTTGCTGAAATGGATAAAAAAGGATGTATCTAGAACTAAAATATGCCTAGACCCGTACATTTTTTCGGATGGAGGGAATACATGTCAATATGTCATGCCTTTCTTTTCTTCAGTACCTATTCCATCTCTCTGCTGTAGCATGTTTTATAATTGAAGCACCATTCTTCTATACAAGGCATGCAAGGGGAAGACGACTATGTTAGAATCTGAAGGGTTACAAACCAGGTCTTTGCAAAAGATCCAAACGCCAGGAGATAATAAACCAACTCCAGTTTTTATAGATACTACTCCAGCACAGAGAAACCCAACTCCTACTGATAATAAGCAGATTCCAGTGGCCAAAGAACTAGTCCGCTCCAGTCTAGCAAAAATATGTCAACTCCATTCTAAGAAGCGTGTGCATATCCTTGCATCATGAAATTTTATAGCATGTTGATCATATTTTCTACATGTTTCTTACCCATCTCTCTTTTAGTAAATAAGCTTAACAGATTGAAGAATTTCTGCACTGGTATCGTCTGTGAGGAAAGATTCTTGCAGAAATTCTCTGTATTCCAATGCAGATGTAAGTACCTGTTGTATATCACTATATTTTTACATCAGCATGTATTTTGTTAATCGGCCTGAATCCAACCTTTATCTGATCTAAATTTAGTTGTAGCAAAATGTATGATTAAAGGCCACAATGTTGATTTTTGTAAGGAAAACTGGCTGGTAGTTTTGCATCCTAAGCTGCATGAGTGTACTATCTCATATCAGTGGGTTTGATTACTTTGGTTCTGTAGTGGGTTTTCAGTGTTTTGTTTACTGTGTGGTCCTATCGTATCCCTAACTCTTACATCATACTCCCTCCGTCCGGATTACATGTCGCAGAAATAGATAAAACTGGATGTATCGAGAACTGAAATACGCCTAGACCCATCCATTTTTTTCTGGATGGGGGAAATACATGTCAATATGTCATGCCTTTATATTCTTCAGTACCTATTCCATCTCTGCTATAGCATGTTTTATAATTGAAGCACCATTCTTCTATATAAGGCCTGCAAGGGGAAGACGGCTATGTTAGAATCTGAAGGGTTACAAACCAGGTCTTCGCAAAAGATCCAAACGCCAGTAGATAATAAACCAGCTCCATTGTTCATAGATACTGCTCCAGCACAGAGAAACCCAACTCCCACTGATAATAAGCAGATTCCAGTGGCCAAAGAACAAGTCTGCTCCAGTCCAGCAAAAGAATTTCAACTCCATTCTAAGAAGCGTGTGCGTATCCTCACATCATGAAATTTTATAGCATTATGATCATATTTTCTACATGTTTCTTACCCATCTCTCTTTTAGAAAATAAGGTTAAATGATAGAAGATTTCCTTCATTGGCATTGTATTCAAGGAAAATATCTTGCGGGAATTCTCTATGCTCCAATGCTGATGTAAGTACCTGTTGTATATCACTATATATTTACATCAGCATTAATTTTGTTAATCGGCGTGAATCCAACCTTTGTCTGATCTAAAATTAGTTGTAGCAAAATGTTAAAGGCGCCAATGTTGATTTTTGTAAAGAAAACTGCCGGGTAGTTTTGCATACTAAGCTGCATGAGTGTACTATCTCATATCATGCACATTACTAAATTGTAGTGCTGATCTGGTTGCCCATTCATTCATTTGTGTCAATGTTGCTTTCGTATTACCTTACCTGGTTGATGATAGCGGTGCCATATTGTGTTAATTTGGTGTTGGCCAGTTGCCCAAACGTTCGTTGTGCCAATGTTGCTTTCCTATTATCTGACTTGGCTAATGATAGCAATGCTAGTGTCTTAATTTGGTGCAGGCTGCTGAAGATAAGAAGACAAACTCTGAAAATAGCAAGGCAACCCCATTGTTTCTTTCCAATAAATCTAGGCCAGGTAATATGCCAATAACTCATGATTAATCTGTTTGGTTCCCCTCCTAATTTATGTTATGATGAAGTGGTTGAGACACTCTCCCCTATCAATAATACAAGCCTGCCAAAATCGCCATCTGAATCTGTTCAGTATCCTCTGTCTCGAATGCAACGGAAAAAATGTATGTTTGCGAACCAATTAATTGCTGAAGGAATGATGGAAATGGTGGAGGAATCAGAGGTGCAGAGTTGTGCGACACAACAACTGATCAACGTTTTCAGAGACAGTGTAGCAAAGGAGCAAGAACTTGCCCACATGCTTATGGGCGTCATCCGTGCTGAGGTTGCAGATTGTGACGTTGTAGATCGTTAGGTTCTGTTCATTTATTTGCACTGCCATCAATCTTTGATTGCCCAGTGGATGTAATTTCCTGTAATATATGCTGGATGTGCCACGCTTTTTCCTGTATGACGTACCTTTGCTTGATCGGTTTTCGTCCTGTGCATAATTGCTCGTCGTAATGGGCTCAAATTATC
Organism: Secale cereale; assembly: GCA_902687465.1. NCBI lineage: Eukaryota > Viridiplantae > Streptophyta > Magnoliopsida > Poales > Poaceae > Secale > Secale cereale. The sequence continues at coordinate 887,813,506 of LR738711.1, read as the reverse complement.
TAATGGCCTAAAGACATGTACGAACTTTAATGGGCCCATTAAGTTAATGGGCCGTTACCAGGCCGAAAGTTAATGGTCGGCCCTCTTAACTCACGGGTCGTTAACAGGCTGACATCGAAGCGGGCAACAGGTGGGCCCAATTGATTTCACGGGCCGTTAACAGGCCGTTACTAAGTTCGGGCTACGTATGGCCCAACTATACTATGGGCCTTTAGCAGGCTGAAAGAGACAGCGGGCTTGTACGGAACCATGAAGAGCATGGGCCGCTAAGAGGTCGAAAGTCAGGTCGTATTGTAAATGGCCCAACTGTGTTGTGGGCCTTTAGCAGGCCGAAAGAGAAACCGGGCTGGTATTAGACCATGAAGGGCATGGGCCGTTAAAAGGCCAAAACTCAGGTCCGACTACAAATGGCACAACTCATTTATGGTCCGTTAACAGGATGAAAGGCACACAGGGCCGGGAATTGGCCCAACATTTAAATGGGTCGCTAAAAGGCCAAAACTCGGGTCCGACTACAAATGGCCCAACAGATATATGGGCCGTCACTAGGTTGAAAGATACACCGGGCTGGAAATTGGCCCAACACTTAAATGGGTCGCTAAAAGGCCGAAACTCAGGTCCGACTACAAATGGCCCAACTGATTTATGGGCCATCAACAGGCTGAAAGACACACCGGGCCGGAAATTAGCTCAATATTTAAATGTGTGGCTAAAAGGCCGAAATATATACATTGTGAAAATTAGCCTATCCACTGAATGGGCCGTTAACATGTCGAAATCTCATCGGGCCGATATTGAGCCCAAATATGTCAAAGGTTGTTAACGGGCTCGAACTGACGATGGGCTGCAATGGTGTCAAATCTTTAACGGGACGTTGACGTGCCGAATTGGCACATCTCGTATGGGATGTGGGATTAAATGGACCTGACACAAGTAGGCCTTATATGGGCCGGCGTGCTATTTTTTACTGGGCCGGCCTTTTTCACCGGAATGGGCCACTGTTGGGCCGTGCCACGTGTCGACCAATGATAGGCGTCTCCTGTCCAATGAGTGGATGACATCTGTCCTAACGGTGAGGCAACACGTGTTTCCTCCGGCCAATGATGATTTTACACATGGAAAATCCCCATTGGTCGACGTTGTTAACAGGTTATCGGATCCAAAAATGGACCCGATACCTTAACGGTGTTCCGTTATGGTGGATGCCACGTGTCGGTCACCCTTGACGATAGCACTTCTGTGACGCGCGATTTATCGTCATGGAAGTGGACACTTCCGTGATGATAATTGTGGTAATGTCATGGAACACTTCTACGACAACACATGTTTGACTATCTTCATTCTGTCATAAATTTGTCATAGATGTACGTGCATGACACAAAACGTGACCTACCGTGACAAACACGTATCATCACAGAAGTGTATTTTTTTTGTAGTGGTGATGAGTGCATGTTACTTAATTCCTATCTTCATTCAAATGCAAATTTTAAATAATGCAAAAAATTAGGGGGAGCTCTTGCTTATCACATATTTCTCAAAGGGACGATGTATTTCATTCACATTATCATTTGTTGAAGCTTTGATCTATATGTTTGTTGGGGATCGTAGTATTTCAAAAATTTCCTGCGATCACGCAAGATATATCTAGGAGAAGCATAGCAACGAGCGGGAAGAGTGTGTCTATGTACCCTCATAGACTGAAAGCAGAAGCGTCTAGTGACGCGGTTGATGTAGTCGAACGTCTTCGCGATCCAACCGATCCAAGTACCGAACGTACGGCACCTCCGCGTTCAGCACACGTTCAGCTCGATGACGTCCCATGAGCTCTTGATCCAGTTGAGTGTCATGGGAGAGTTTCGTCAGCACGGCGGCGTGGTGACGGTGATGATGAAGTTACCGGCGCGGGGCTTCGCCTAAGCACTGCAACGATATGATCAAGGTGTGTATCTATGGAGGGGCACCGCACACGGCTAAAACTGATGTTTAATTGTGTGTCGTAGGGTGCCCCCCTGCCCCCGTATATAAAGGAGCAAGGGGGAGGCCGGCCGCCCTTGTGGCGCGCGGGGAGAGGTGGAGTCTTCCTCCTAGTAGGAGTAGGACTCCCCTTTCCTACTCCTACTAGGAGGGCGAAAGGAAGGAGGAGAGGGAGAAGGAAAGGAAGGCGCCGCCCCCCTTCCCTAGTCCAATTCAGACCAGAGGGGGAGGGGACGCGTGGCCTGCCCTAGCCGGCCCTCTCTCTCTCCACTAAGGCCCATGTGGCCCATTAGTTCTCCTGGGGGGGTTCCGGTAACCCTCCGGCACGCCGGTTTTCTCCAAAATCACCTGGAACATTTCCGTTGTCCAAATATAGCCGTCCAATATATCAATCTTTATGTCTCGGACATTCCGAGACTCCTCATCATGTCCGTGATGACATCTGAGACTCCGAACTACCTTCAGTACATCAAAACATATAAACTCATAATACCGATCGTCATCAAACGTTAAGCGTGCGGACCCTAAGGGTTCGAGAACTATGTAGACATGACCGAGACTCATCTCCGGTCAATAACCAATAGCGGAACCTGGACGCTCATATTGGGTCCTACATATTCTACGAAGATCTTTATCGGTCAAACCGCATAACTACATACGTTGTTCCCTTTGTCATCGGTATGTTACTTGCCCGAGATTCGATCGTCGGTATCATCATACCTAGTTCAATCTCGTCACCGGCAAGTCTCTTTACTCATTACTTAATACATCATCTCGTGACTAACTCATTAGTCGTTTTGCTTGCAAGACTTATTATGATGTGTATTACCGAGAGGGCCCATAGATACCTCTCCGACACTCGGAGTTACAAATCCTATTATTGATCTATGCCAACACCACAAACACTTTCGGAAACACCTGTAGAGCATCTTTATAATCACCCAGTTATGTTGTGACGTTTGATAGCACACAAGGTGTTCCTCCGGTATTCGGGAGTTCAATAATCTCATAGTCAGAGAAACATGTATAAGTCATGAATAAAGCAATACCAATAAAACTAAACGATTATAGTGCCAAGCTAATGGATGGGTCATTGTCCATCACATCATTTTCTAATGATGTGATCTCGTTCATAAAATGACAACACATGTCTATGGTTAGGAAACATGACCATGTTTGATCAATGAGCTAGTCAAGTAGAGGCATACTAGGGACACTCTGTTTTGTCTATGTATTCACACTTGTACTAAGTTTCCGGTTAATACAATTCTAGCATGAATAATAAACATGTATCATGATATAAGGAAATATAAATAACAACTTTATTATTGCCTCTAGGGCATATTTCCTTCTGTCTCCCACTTGCACTAGAGTCAATAATCTAGTTCACATCGCCATGTGATTTAATACCGATAGTTCACGTCGTTATGTGAATAACACCCATAGTTCACATCGCCATGTGACCAACATGTTGGGGATCGTTGCAGAAAATCAAAAAAATTCCTACGCATCAGCAAGATCTATCTATGGAGATTACTAGCAACGAGAGGGGAGTTCATCTTCATACCTTTGAAGATCGCGATGCGGTAGCGTTGCAAGAACGCGATCGATGGAGTCCTACACGACGCGATTCAGATTGCGGCCGAATCCGATCTAAGCACAAAACAACAGTGCCTCCGCGTTCAACACACGTGCAGACGGTGACGTCTCCCGCGCCTTGATCTAGCAAGGAGAGAGGGAGAGGTTGGGAAAGACTCCGTCCAGCAGCAGCACGACGGCGTGGTGGTGGTGGAGGAGCGTGGCACTCCAGCAGGGCTTCGCCAAGCACTGCGAGAGACGAGGAGGGAAAGGGGTAGGGCTGCGCCAAGAGAGAGGGAGACTCGTTTGTCTAGCAGCCCCAAAACCCCCACTATATATAGGGGAGGGGAGGGGCTGCGCCCCCATCTAGGGTTCCCCCCTAGGGGTGGCGGCCAGCCCTAGATTGGTCTAGGGGGCGGCCAGAGGGGGGAGAGAGGGGGCGCACCTAGGGTGGGCCTTAAGACCCATCTGCCCCTGGGGTTTGCCCCCTCCCCTCTTCCCTGTGCCTTGGGCCTTGGTGGGAGGCGCACTAGCCCACCTAGGGGCTGGTTCCTTCCCACTCTTGGCCCACGCAGGCCTCCGGGGCTGGTGGCCCCTCCCGGTGGACCCCCGGAACCCTTCCGGTGGTCCCGATACGTTATCGATAACGCCCAGAACAATTCCGGTGACCAAAACGGGACTTCCCATATATAAATCTTTACCTCCGGACCATTCCGGAACTCCTTGTGACGTTTGGGTCTCATCCAGGACGCCGAACAACATTTGGTAACCACGTACATATATTCCCTATAACCCTAGCGTCATCGAACCTTAAGTGTGTAGACCCTACAGGTTCGGGAACCATGCAGACATGACCGAGACATATCTCCGTCCAATAACCAACAGCGGGATCTGGATACCCATGTTGGCTCCCACATGTTCCACGATGATCTCATCGGATGAACCACGATGTCAAGGATTCAATCAATCCTGTATACGATTCCCTTTGTCTACCGGTATAGTACTTGCCCAAGATTCGATCGTCGGTATACCGATACCTTGTTCAATCTCGTTACGGCAGGTCTCTTTACTCGTTCCGTAACACATCATCCCGTGACCAACCCCTTAGTCATATTGAGCTCATTACGGTGATATCTTACCGAGTGGGCCCAGAGATACCTCTCCGTCATATGGAGTGACAAATCCCAGTCTCGATTCGTGCCAATCCAACAGATGCTTTCGGGGATACCCGCGATACATCTCCAATGTATCTATGTTTTTTGATTGTTCCATGCTATTATATATAGGATGTTTTGGATGTTTAATGGGCTTTATTATCCACTTTTATATTATTTTTGGGACTAACCTATTAACCCAAAGGCCTAGTCCAGATTGTTGTTTTTTGCCTATTTTAGGGTTTCGCAAAAAAAGAATATCAAACGGAGTCCAAACGGAATGAAACATTCGGGAGACTTATTTTTGGAACGATATCTTCACGAGAGACTTGAGAACTAAGGCAGAGGGGACACATGGTACCCACGAGGGTCCAGGGCGCACCCCCTCCCCCTGGGCGCGCCCCCCACTCTCGTGGCCCCATGTTGCCGCACTGACGTACTCCTTCCTCCTATGTATACCCATGTACAGTGAAAACATCGAAGCAACAGACAAAACCCTAATTCCACCGCCGCAACCTTCTGTTCCAGTCAGATCCCATCTTGGGGCCTGTTCCGGAGCTCTGCCGGAGGGGGGATCTTCAACGGAGTGCTTCTACATCAACACCATTGCCTCACCATGAGTTAACACAGACCTTCAGGTCCATAGTTAGTACCTAGATGGCTTCTTCTCTCATTTTGGATCTCAATACCATGTTCTCCTTGTTCTTCGAGGAGATCTATTCGATGTAATCTTTTTGCGGTGTGTTTGTCGAGATCCGATGAATTATTGGTTTATGATCAAGATTATCTATGAGAAATATTTGGTTCATTTCTGAATTCTTTTATGTATGATTATAATATCGTTGCAAGTCTCTTCGAATCATCAGTTTGGTTGGGCCTACTAGATCTATAGTTCTTTCAGTGGGAGAAGTGCTTGGATTTGGGTTCAATCTTGTGGTGTCCTTTCCCAGTGACAGCAGGGGCAGCAAGGCACATATTGTATTGTTGCCATCGAGGATAAAAAGATGGGGTTTATATCATATTGCTTGAGTTTATCCGTCTACATCATGTCTTGCTTAAAGCATTACTCTGTTCTTATGAACTTAATACTCTAGATGCATGCTGGATAGCGGTCAATGTGTGGAGTAATAGTAGTAGATGCAGAATTGTGTCGGTCTACTTGTCACGAACGTGATGCCTAGATATTCTCATAATTATTCGCTTTTCTATCAATTGCTCGACAGTAACTTGGTTTTCCTCTTTGTCTAGAAATAGTATTGATTCATGGAATAGGTGCAAAGATTCTTTATCTCTAAGTATTTTCCTTCTACTAAGATTATCTCCCTTAGGAACGATATTATGAATTTTAAGCAAATAGATCATGAGCATGTTGCACAAGCTTGGGAGAGAATGAAATTAATGATACGTAATTGCCCTACACATGGTTTGAACTTATGGATGATTATACAAAAAAATTATGCTGGCTTGAATTTTGCTTCTAGAAATCTTTTATATTCGGTCGTACGAGGCACTTTCATGGAAACTACCTTAGGAGAAGCTACCAAACTCCTAGATGATATTATGGTTAATTATTCTCAATGGCACACCGAAAGATCTACTAGTAAAAAAGTGCATGCTATCAAAGAGATTAGTGTTTTGAGTGGGAAGATGGATGAACTTATGAAATTATTTGTTGCTAAGAGTGCTTCTTCTGATCCTAATTATATGCCTTTATCCACGTTGATTGAAAATAATAATGAATCTTTGGATATGAATTTTGTTGGTAGGAATAATTTTGGTAACAATGCTTATAGAGGAAACTTTAATCCTAGGCCTTTTCCTAGTAATTCCTATAATAACTCTTATGGAAAGATGCCTTCTAAATTTGAAACTAGTGTTAAAGAGTTTATGAACTCGCAAAAGAATTTCAATGCTTTGCTTGAAGAATTTTTTTTTAAGATTGATGGATTGGCTAGAAGCATGGATAGAATTACTCTTGATGTTGATTCCTTGAAACTTAGATCTATTCCACCTAAGCATGATATCAATGAGTATGTCAAAGCCATGAGAATTTCCATTGATGAATGCAAAGAAAGAACCGCTAGGATGCGTGCTGAAAAAGAGTGCTTTATAAAAGTGTGTTTGTCGGTGTACTAAAGTAGGGGTACCTTAGTATCCCGACTTGTGCACGGGCAGTAGCAGTGTCCCGTGGTCAGGCTCACCATGTGCCCGCCAAAGCCCGCTCTAGTTCCCTTGAAGCCATTCAAGAACAAAGTATTCAAGTTAAGAAACAAGACCCCGGCAAGAGGAGCTTGCCGGGAAGGCCGCTCCAGGATCAAGATCATCCCTTCTGCACTAGACCCTGGCAAGAGGAGCTTGCCAGGAAGGCCAGAGAACAGCATTTCAAAAGACATGCCGTGGCGCATCGCGCGCCCCGGCAGGACCCGGAGGGCGGCAAGCTTCCGGGCCCGGCAAGGTAGCGACCGCGGCAAGGTGCTTGCCGCGGCAAGCTTTCACTGTGTGCCTGCGCTCCAGCTCATCTGGCCACGCGTCGCCCTGGGGCCCTTCCCGGGGCACGTGGCGGATGGCTGTGCAGCCTGGGGTACACGGTGGCAAGCCACGATGACGAGGCCTCCGTCGTGGCGAACGGAGACGCCCGGACGGACGCTTTTGGGGTGACGGCGACGGGCATTCAATGCCCTTGTCCCCGACCGTCAGGGTTAGGTATAGACCACTGTACATACACTGTACGTGCACTGTTACAACTACCACCAATTTTACACTTTTACCCTCATCTACGTTGACACCTGTCGGTGACCCCTTTGAGCTATAAAAGGAGGCCCATGCACAACGTAGAGGGGGGTTCGATTCCGGAAACTTGATAACTCCCACGCTCGGTGTAGCTAGTACTATAGATCTTCTTGCTCCCGAGCCAAGAACTCAATACAACCAAGGCAGGAGTAGGGTCTTACGCATCCATGCAGCCCGAACCTGGGTAAACTGCTCGCGTGTGCCCCTCCATCTGCTCTTTGTGCTCCCTCCGCTCCCTTGCCGTACCGAAAAGGGGCTCCGGTCCCATAGGTGTTCGTGGGCGATCAGTTTCCCCGACATCTTTGGCGCGCCAGGTAGGGGGCGTCGAGGTTGTGCGAACCTGATCCGGCGCTCACGCGGGCGCAACCTTCTCCAACTTCGTCAGTTTCGTCGACTACATCGACATGCCGCCGAAGAAGAAAGCTTCGGAGGTCGGAGGCCCGTCCGCGTCGATCTCACCACCACCAGAACCAACGGTTGGTGCGGTAGACGCTGGCGGAAGGGTGGACGCCGGCGAGGAAACTCACGGCACCGCCAAGTCCAAGGACAAGACGGACGACCGAGCCCATTCCAAGACTTCGGCGTCCGTGCACGCACCACGCCCCTCTCAGGAGGTGCCGGACCAGCAGCGGTGTGGTACCCAGGGTACCATATGCTTGCTGGGACGTGGCCAAGCCGGCGGGTCGCGGGATGCTCAAGGCCAACGCATCGGTACGAGCAAGGCGCGGTCACCGGGGCGAGACCCTGCTCCTTCTAACCCTGTTAGAAGTCCGAGCATATCTCGCTCCTCGCACCGCTCGCCACCGCTTCCCACCTCTCCAGCAGAAGCCCTAGCTAGGGCTCAGCTACTCCTCGACTTCCCTCCAGCGGCGGACAAGGCCGAAGACTGGAGGGCTACAATCCAGAGCCTCATCGCCTTCGCCAACAACGACACGCCGCAGCAGCCGGCAACATCACGGCCGCGGCAAGCCAGCCAAGCGAAGGCTGATGGAGACAAGACCGCCGGGGGTGCGACCACCGTGCACTCCCCGCCGCAGAAGCAAAAATCGCCGACTCGTCGGATCAACGTCGACGACGACTCCACGGCGTCGTCGGATCCGCGGGCTCGCCGCGATCAGCGCCAAGTCCTCGACAACAGGCGACAAGAGGACGCTCGAACTCGCATCGAGCGTCGAAGAGAAGCACTGCGACAGTCCGACCAGCGCGCTGGGACCGCTGTCGACTTGCACGCGCCCGGTGAACCAGGCGACTTGCCGTATGCGGCAGGTTGCCCTGCGTTCACCCGAGAGCTGCGGCAAGTCCAGTGGCCCGGCATGAAGAACTTCAAGCCCGACGTACCCGAGAAGTATGACGGCAAGACCCATCCCTCGGAGTTCCTCAGCATCTACACCATCGCGGTGCAGGCTGCCGGGAGACGCGACGAGAGCATTCTAGCGAATTACTTCCCGCTCGTGCTTAAGCCAAACGTCAGATCTTGGCTTATGCACTTGCCGGAGAACTCCATCTCTTCTAGGGCGGATCTGTGCCACCAGTTTGTCGGCGCCTTCACAGGCGGCCACAAACCCCACGGCCAGGAAAGCGATCTCCACATTCTTGCCCAGAAGGAGGGAGAGTCCCTGCGAAAGTACATCCAGAGGTTCAGCCGCGTTCAGCACAACATCCCGGATGTCCACCCTACCGCGGTTATCAGCGCGTTCCACCAGAACGTGCGTAACCGCCGGATGAGGGAGGAAATGGCGATGACCAAGATCCGGGACATCAGCGAGCTTTACGCTCTGGCCGACAAGTGTGCGCGCGCTGAAGAAGGGAGGAGACTCCCCGGAGAGGATACTGGAGCAGGAGGAACTGACAGCGAGGATGCCGCCCCGGCAACGAAACACCGGCGGCGGAACAACAACAAGAAGAAGAACAAGGAAGTACTGGCTATGGAGAAGTCCGGCAAGGAGGCTGGCGACAAGAAAACTCAGGCTGGCGGCTCCGGCAAGGAGCCTGCCACTGTAGCCGCCACCGACAAGCAGGACGGCTCCGACAAGCAGTACTGCAAGATCCACCGCACCAAGGGCCACGACCTCCAGAACTGCAAGAGGGTCGAGTACCTCGTAGAGCAGCAGAAGGCTGAATACGAGCGACGCGACAAGGAGAAGGCCCAGGGAGGCGGAGGTGAGTTCGGCAAAAAGTGGCCATTCAATGGCCGGGGAGGACGCCGCGGCAAGGCCAAGCAGCGGCAAGGAGATAGACCTCCCCGGGGTCGCGACAAGGATGAAGACGAAGACGATGATGAGGACATGGATGACGGAGATAACAGCGAGTAGGAGTTCCAGAAGGCCACAGAAGTTCTGTGCGTCGATGGAGGTGCCTCTCTGCACACTTCCCACCGCCAACTCAAGCAATGGGTGCGGGAAGTGAATGCGGCAGAGCCACACGTCGAGTCACGCAAGCTACTGAAGTGGTCCAGCACACCCATCATCTTCGACCTTGAGGACCACCCTGACCGCACCACTGCAGTCGGGTGCTTGCCGATGTTGGTTTCGCCAACCATCCGCAACCTCAAGGTCACCAAGATGTGGGTTGACGGTGGGGCCGGACTAAACTTGATCTCCTCTGCTGTAATCCGGAAGCTGCAGATCCCCGGCAGCGAGCTCGAAGAAACCGGAACTTTCCAAGGGATCAACCCGGGAAGGAGCAAGCCGAAGGGGAAGGTAACACTGCCGGTGACCTTTGGCGGAGAGCTAAACTTCAGGACTGAGAGGATCACCTTCGACGTCGCCGATATCCCATTACCATACAATGGGATACTTGGTCGTCCTGCGCTCGCCAAGTTCATGGCAGCCTCTCACTATGCATATAACATGCTCAAGATGCCCGGCCCAATAAGCGTCATCTCTGTCCCCGGCGACAAGAAGGACGCACTTATCTGCGCCGACAAGATCTACCGGGATGCAGCAGCCGCGGCAGACAGCAAGACACTTGCCGCTGAAGCTCCCGGGGGGGAGACCAGGACCAAGTCCGGCAAGAGCTCTGGGGCCCACTCCGGCAAACGCACCTCTTCGGAGTGCTGCGCTGCCGTCGAGGACGCACCATCGAGCTCCACTGGCAAGTGCAAGAAAGGAATGGCAGCTCCACCTGCAACCAAGAAAGTGTCCGCCAAGGAGTACGGCACTGGTGGTACCTTCACCATCAGTGCTACGCTCGATCCCAAATAGGAAAGCGCGCTCGTTGCCTTCCTGCGGGCGAATGTCGACGTATTTGCATGGCAACCGTCTGACATCCCCGGCGTTCCCAGGAAGGTAATTGAGCACAAGCTTGCTGTTTGTCCTCACGCGCGGCCCGTCAGGCAGAAGGTCAGGAAGCAAGCGGTGGAGCGCTAAGAGTTCATTGCCGAAGAGATCAAGAAATTGGAAGCAGCATGCCTTGTTAGAGGTGTACTTCATCCTACGTGGCTGGCCAATCCAGTTGTCGTGCGCAAAGCTAATGGGAAGTGGAGACTTTGTATAGACTTCACTGATGTGAATAAAGCTTGTCCCAAGGATCCATTTCCCTTGCCGCGCATTGACTAGACCGTTGACTCCACGGCTGGGTGTGAGTTGCTTTCATTTCTTGATGCATACGCAGGCTATCACCAGATATTCATGGCTGAGGAAGATGAAGAGAAGACCGCATTCATTACTCCATGCGGCACTTACTGTTTCATACGCATGCCCTTTGGACTAAAGAATGCGGGCTCAACATTTTCAAGGGTAGTCCACACTGCTTTTGAGCCACAGATACACAGGAATGTAGAAGCCTACATGGATGACATAGTGGTCAAGAGCAAGGACAAGGATACCCTGATCCAAGACCTAGATGAGACTTTTGCAAATCTGCGCAAGATACAACTCAAGCTGAACCCCTAGAAGTGCGTCTTTGGAGTCCCCTCCGGCAAGCTTCTCGGGTTCTTTGTGTCACAGAGGGGGATTGAAGCCAATCCCGACAAGATCAAAGCCATTGAGCAGATCGAAGCTCCGAAGCGCGTCAAGGATGTACGGAGGCTTGCTGGTTGTGTGGCTGCCCTCAGCAGGTTCATTTCAAAGTTTGCAGAACGCGCCCTGTCGTTTTTCAAAATCTTGAAAAAGGCAGGTCCAATGAAATGGACTCCGGAAGCGGAGGCAGCGCTGCTTGACTTGAAAGGATACCTGTCCTCCACTCCAATACTTGTCGCACCTAAGCCACAAGAGAAGTTGCTGCTGTACTTAGCAGCAACCAATCAAGTGGTTAGTGCTACGTTGGTAGTGGAGAGGGAGGCAGAGGAGGAGCCCACAGCCCCGGCAAGCACATCCAGCGACAAGCAGGGGGCTTCCCCAACAAGCTCTGGCCCCGACAAGGACGAGTCTGCGCAGGTACCAGGAGAAGTGCGAAAGAAGATGGTGCAGCGACCAGTTTATTTTGTAAGTTCCCTATTGCAGGGGGCTAGATCAAGATACTCTGGGGTGCAGAAGTTGCTATTCGGCCTCCTCATGGCCTCGAGAAAGCTGAGCCATTACTTCCAAGCACATGAGATAACAGTGGTCACTCGCTTTCCGCTGAAGAGGATATTACAAAACCCAGAAGCAACAGGTAGGATTGTCGAGTGGGCACTGGAGCTGTCAAGCTTTGGTCTTAAGTTTGAAAGCACTTCAACTATACAGAGCAGAGCTTTGGCAGAGTTCATAGCGGAATGGATGCCAACACCAGACGAAGAAGTTCCAGAGACAAACATCCCCGTCAAAGAAGCAAGCAAAGAATGGATAATGTACTTCGATGGTGCCTTCTCGCTGCAAGGCGCCGGTGCTGGTGTGTTACTCGTAGCGCCCACCGGAGAGCACCTCAAGTACGTTGTTCAAATGCACTTTCCCAAGGAGCAAGCGACAAACAATACTGCTGAGTATGAGGGTTTGCTTGCCGGCCTCAGAATTGCAGCCGAACTTGGGATCAAGAAGCTGATTGTGCGGGGAGATTCACAGTTGGTGGTCCGACAAGTAAACAAGAGCTACCAGAGTCCTTTGATGGAAGCTTATGTCGATGAAGTGAGGAAGCTTGAAGAACACTTTGAAGGCCTGCAGATGGAGCACGTTCCAAGAGCTCAGAATGATATCGCAGATGGCCTCTCAAAGTGTGCTGCAATGAAGTTACCTGTGGAACCAGGGACCTTCCTGCTCAAGCTAACTCAACCATCCGTTACACCATCAGTTGGGCAGAGCAAGAAAAGAAAGTTGGTCTCCGGTGACTACTTGCCGGCGGATCTTCCTGAAGCCGCCACCAAGATCCCCAAGATCAACGACCAAATTGCTGAGGAACACTTTGCTCCTGCGGACCCTAGGGCTCGTACAGTTGAAGCAGATGTTCCCGGCAAGTCCGGCTCCGGCAGGCTTGCTGGGGAATGTCCAGCTCCGGCGGAGCCGCAGGTTCTTGCCGTAGAAGCTAACGTTCCCGCAGCAGCACTGATGCCTTTAGTCCTTGTTGTTGAGCCTCAGGCTCCAGCATGGGCACAGCAAATCGTCCGTTTCCTTCAAACTGGAGAACTTCCCGAAGAACCAGAAGAGATAGAGAGAATAACTAGGCAGTCAAGTATGTACCAGTTCGTCGGCAACGAACTGTACAGAAGAAGACTCAATGGTGTCAGATTGAAATGCATTTCCCGGGAAGATGGACAGAAGCTGTTGGCAGAGATACACGGAGGCATATGTGGACACCACATTGGCTCAAGAGCACTTGCCGGGAAGGCGTTCCGGCAAGGTTTCTTTTGGCCAGAAGCCCTCCAGGATGCAATTACACAAGTAACCAAGTGTGAAGCGTGCCAGTTCCATGCCAAGCAAATACACCAGCCAGCTCAAGCTCTCCAGACGATCCCTTTGTCCTGGCCCTTTTCGGTCTGGGGGCTCGACATCCTCGGCCCCTTTCCCCGCGCTGTTGGGGGTTTTGAGTACTTGTACGTTGCTATCGACAAGTTCACAAAGTGGCCGGAAGTGGAACCAGTGAGAAAGGTGACCGCGCAGTCAGCAGTCAGGTTCTTCAGATCGATCATTTGCCGTTTTGGAATCCCTAACAGGATCATCACCGACAACAGCACACAGTTCACAAGTCGCACCTTCATGCAGTACGTCCAAGACCTTGGCGCCAAGGTCTGCTTCGCTTCTATTGCTCACCCAAGGAGCAATGGTCAAGCGGAGAGGGCAAATGCTGAAGTGCTGCACGGACTCAAGACGAGAACCTTCGACAGGCTGCACAAGTGCGGAAGAAACTGGATCGAGGAGTTGTCGGCGGTTCTTTGGTCAATCAGGACGACACCAAATCGAGCCACCGGACAGACACCCTTTGCTCTTGTCTATGGAGCAGAGGCAGTTCTCCCCACGGAACACGTATACGGGTCTCCTCGAGTGCTCGCTTACGATGAGCTCGAGCAAGAGCAGCTGCGGCAAGATGATGCACTGCTCCTCGAGGAGGATCGTCTCCAGGCTGCTATACGAGCTGCTCGATACCAGCAAGCCTTGCGTCGCTATCATAGCCGCAAGGTCAAGGCCAGGAGTCTCGAGGAAGGCGACCTTGTTCTTCGGCGCGTTCAGTCCGCCAAGAACTCCAACAAGTTGACGCCGAAGTGGGAAGGCCCTTATCGGGTGAGACAAGTCACAAGGCCCGGCACTGTCCGCCTTGAGACCGAAGAAGGCTTACCGGTGAGCAACTCTTGGAACATTGAGCATCTTCGCAAGTTTCACCCATGAGGCGCGGTTGCCATGATCCGCTCCGGCAACCACCTTTTGTACAAGTCTTGCCGCTGTTGCATGTAAACCTTTGTACAAAGCCGGGCGCAGACCCCGTGCATCAGTAAAACTTTTGTGCTTCGCACGGCTTGTCGTTTCATGCATTTTTATTTTCATTGCATGTATTATCTGACACTTTGTGCAGCACACGATCCCGGTAAGCAATAACAAGCCGCAAGGCTCCATATCTATGTTTCCTCCCCTCTTCCTTTTTTCTCTCAAGCAGAAGAAGTGTTCCTCGCGCACAAGTTTGCCGGGGGGAAGGAGACAGTGGTATGGACCAGTGGTATGGATCAAGTGCTGTTCAAGGGAAGAAAGCCTTGCCGGGAAACAAACAGAACACAAAAGCTAAGTTGCCAAAGTTTGAGCATTCAAAATTTAAAAATTTTAGTTATCTTCCTTGAACGACCACACTTTGTATGGAAAACCTGTGCGCGGAGGAACCTACCCGTGGCTAGCCGCGCCCTTACTTTGTTTCGAGCACGCTCAATGGCTTAAGTGAGCTACGACAAGTGTCGCGCCCTTATTTTGTTTTCGAGTTCGCTCAACAACCTAAGTGTGCTGCGACTAGCTGCGGCAAGGTTTCTTGCCGGCGAGGGCATTGCCAGCAGGCCGCTGAAGTCCCGCACTCAGCACTCGAGGCAAGGGTCCCTTTGCTGGCAAGTTCCCTAGAAGCGTAGGGTGATAAACATACAAAGTGAAGGAACCAAGCAAGGGAGATAACACTACATTGGCTACCCAAAATAAAGTTGTACTACAAGAAGGCTTATCGCTGTTCTAACAAACTACTGTCCATGACTTGATTGGCAGCGACAAGGGAAGCAGAAAGAAAGCAACCTAGTCTACACGGTCTCCGTCGACCCTCTTGATCTTGCCCACCTTGGCCACGATGTGGGCGACGCGAGCCTTCAACGCTTCCTGGTCAGCTTCGGGCGGCAGGGTCCGGAGGACGTTGTCAAGGTTGATCCCGGGGTTGCGGTAGACGATCATCGACAACACTCGCTCCACGGTGCCTGTGCAGAGCCTCCACGCCTCGTTCGCCAGCTGTACGGGGAGCCTTTCCCGTAGCTGTGCGAGGGCCGGCGCCACTCCTCTGAAGAACAAGCTCAGCTTGGCGCTATGGGGAAGGCTCTCATCGGGGGAGTACCCGAGGTGCTCCGCCCTCAGCGCCACCATCTCCTTGTCGATGTTGGCGGCGGAGGCGACGAGCTCCTCGGTCCACTGCTCCACCGTCCGCTGGAAGTTGTTCTGCGACAGGGCGGCACTGTCCAGCAGCACCCTTTCAGCCCGAAGATCTTCCTTCAACTTGGACTCCCTATTCCGGGCCCGGTCAAGCGACTCAGTAAGGGTGGACAATTTTAGCTCCAAGTCTGCAATGGAGTCCTTGGCATCGTTGAGCTCTTTGCCCTTCTCAGAGAGTTGGACCTGCAGCTCCGAGTGGCTGTGGGCGTCCTTCTCCCTTTCAAGTTTGAGCGCGGCAACCTTCTCCTCGCTCGTCTTCAGATTAAGCTCCAACTGCGCCACCATCGCCTCCATGTCCCTCTTGGCGGTCTCTGCGGCAGCAGTGGCGTCCCTCGCCTCCTGCCGAGCCCCGCCAATGGACTGCTCGCACGCGGTAAGGTCGTCCTCGTGACTATCGAGGTCGACCTTCCGCTAGTTCAGCGCTCCTTCCCGTCGAGCCAGATCCTCGGCGGCCAGTCGATGCTGCTCCTCAACCTCGGCCTTCTCGAGGATGAACGCCTGGTGCGCCTCGGCGAGCTCTTCGCGCTCCTCCGCCAAGTTCCGGAGGGCCGCTTGGTTGGCGGCGCAAAGCTCCGCGGCGCGCTTCTCCAAGTCGACACCGGCATTGGCATCCAGAGCCTCTTGGGACTCCAGCTTGGCCTGCCTGGCCCGATACAAGGCCAGAAGCCGGCGCAAGAGCTGCTCCTCTTCGGGCTCGCTGCTGCTGCCGGGCGCGTCGACAACCCTCAGCCCGGCGGAGGAGAGGACTTCTCCATCGAAGCTCTCCCCCTCCGCGGGTTCCCTTGATGAGGATGCCCACGGGACTTGGATGAAGACCCCGTTGGCGGCCTCCAGATAGATACCCGGCCCAGTCGCGGCAGCGGAGGGGTTGGCGGCCGGTGCAGCGTCCGGCGCTCCTGCGGCCTCAGGGCCGTCAGTGCGGTCGCCGGTCTCCTCCCGAGCTGCCGCGTCAGTGGCCACGGGGGTCTCGTCGGCGACGGGCTCGTCAGCAGTGGCGGCATCGCCAGCATTGCCGCGCACGTCCTCCTCGGCGATGGTCTCCGTCTCCATCGGCTCCGGGGCGGGCAGATATGACAACAACAAAAAAAAAAGAATTGTCAAGCAAATATCCAAAAAGAAGAATTCAAGAAAAGGAAAGTACAAGAGTTTACCTGCGCGGGCCTCTTCAGTAACGGGGTCCCTCGCCGGGGAGTTCTCCCTTGGCGGCGTAGTAGTGGCCCCCGCCGGTGGAGGGCTGCTGGCGCCTTCCCTTGGCGGGGTGCCCTCCCTTGTCGGGGTGCTCGCCCTTGGCGGGGTACTCGCCCTTGGCGGATTACCCGCCCTTGGCGGAGCACCCTCCCTCGCCGGGGAGCTCCCCCTTGGCGGGGAAGGTGGGACAAGCGGCTCGTTAGGAGCAGTCTCTTGACGCTCCTGCGGCTGCGGCTCCACTTCTGCACAAGACAACAAGCAAACAAGACATCAATAAGGATAAGAAGCTCAAGCGCGCCCAATAAGCAGAGAAGTGAACAAGGAACTTACGCTGGGGGCTGCGCTGGGGGCTGCTCTCCAGAGCAGCCGGCTGGTCCGGCAAGCCTGTCGCAGGCGCATCTCCTGCCGCGGCGACGGGCTCGTCGTCCTCAAGGTCAACCACCGGGATCTTGGCCCTCTTCGCCATCCTCTGGGTCAGGGTCCTGGAAGCCAAACAAGATCAGAACCAAGCAAGAGAATTCAAGACAAGAGCAATAAGAATCAGAAGAAATAAAAGTTGCAAATGCTTACTCTTCCTCCTCCTCGTCGGAACTAAGGGCGGAGAAGTCAAATTCCGCCTCGCACGTCCCAGCGCGAGGAGCTGGAGGAGTAGGCTCCCTCGGGCGCTTGGCGGGCTCCGGAGCCGTGGGTTGTGAAGACCCCGCTCCGGTCGTCGCCGAGGACCGAGGGGCAGAAGGAGCACCAGAACCGGTTCGGGAAGATCCCCCTCCGCTTGCCGCTGAGGCGCGAGGCACCTCCTTGACGACCTTGCTCGTCGTGGTGGCACGCGTCGCGCGATGCTTCGGCTGCTGTCGGGGCGCCGGCTGCTTCACCGTCTCAGTGGTCTTGCGGAGGCGCTTCTTCGGCTGTGGCGGAGGACTTGGCGGAGGCGGAGAGTTCTCCGAGGATGAGGAAACGTCGTCGAGGTTCAGTGACCCGCCCGAGTCTTCGTCGGAATCGCCCGACTCGGCGTCCTCCTCGGCGGGCTCACTGGACTCAGTGCCTTGCCCGGCAGCCTCGCTCGTCCCGGCAGGCTCCCCGGCGGGCTTCCCGGCAGGCCTCAGCAGTTTGAGGATCTCCTCCTCCTCGGCCCGGCTCACTACATCCGCTGCTTCTGCTTCCTCCATGGTGTACCCAAACTCACCCGCAGCCGCCGCTGCGGCAGCCTCCTCCATCCTGCTGGCGATGTACGCCACGTCCCGGTCGGTGGTCGCGCGGGTGAGACGCTTCTTCTCCTCGGGGTTGTGCGGCCGTTCAACCAGATTATCGAAGAAAGTCTGCACGGTCTCTTCCGAAGGCATCAGCCAAGTGGGATCAGCCCCGTGGGAGTCGCACTAAGGCATTGCCGCACGGATGGCACTAAGGGCAGAGTTGTTGCATAGTGGAACTACTCCGTTCGACGGGGTGAACCACTCCTTGTGCTTGGGGTCATGCTTAAACAGCGAGCGGACCATTCCCTTGAGCTCCAAGACGGTGAAGTTGTAATTCAGCCCGGGGCGCAGCCTCATGAAGTCTGCCGCATTGCCGAACTCCCAAGCAGGCCTCTTCCTGTCCTGCAAGGGGGCAATGCGGCGGCGAAGGAAATCCGCCCCGACCTCACCTACAGTAAGGTTGGAGGCCCGGAGGCGAAGGATCCTAGTAAGGGCAATCTGCAGCTTATCGTCCTCCGGGGCCAAGTCACTCCAATCCTTGCCGCGCACTATTGCCGCTCGGCGCGGGGAGGTAAACTGCTGGGGTTCCTCTTCCATAACCCAGCACCAATCAGCCCTCCACTCATCCCACTTACCGCGAAGCTCTCCAATCAAGTACGCCTCTTTCTTGTTGAGCCTGAAGATCCAAGAGATGCCGCCGGAGAGTGGGGATCCAGACTCTACTCTAGGTGTGAAAAAAGTGGCGGAAGAGAGCTACGTTGGGGTGGACCCCGACAAAGTTTTCGCACAAATGTGCGAAAACGGCCAAGGTCAAGACTGCATTCGGGGTGATATCTAGGAGGTGGAATCCGTATGTGTTCACCACGTCGCAGAAAAACTCAGAGTACGGAGGACAAAGACCACAGTGGAAGAACAGAGCGAAGAAATGGTAACCTCCCGGATACATATCGCAGGCTTCGGCGGGGAGGACCCTGGTGCGCGGGTGAGCCTTCGTCTCCCTCGCCCAGAACAAGTAATACTTGTCCCTCAGCTCCCTCGCGTCGAGCCTCGGCGGGAAGACCACCATTCGCTTCCGCATGGCTGCCAGCTTCGCCGCCTTATCGGACTTCTCTTTCTTCGCCTTATCGCTCTTCGCCTTGTCGCTCTTCGGGGCCATGGCGGGGACGGCGAGGGGGTCGGCGGCGCTGAGGATGCTGGAGACGGCGGAGGAAGGGTGGAGCTCGGCTCTCTGTCGACCTTTGGGGAGGTGGAGGGCGGCGGGGGTTTCTGGAGATTGAAGACGCAATGAAGCAATGGGGGGAAACTGCCCCTGCTTCCTCTGCTTTTAAGGGGGAAGTGGGGGACGTTCCGCATTTTCCTATTAAAGAAACAGGCCACGATATCTCCCACGACGCCGCAATCGACGCGTGCCGTTAGGGAGGGATGCGGCGGATACGGAGCGGGATGCGGCGCGCCGTGGGCCGCGTGTGCCCGTGCACTGTTTTGGGCCTGGCCCAACAGCGCTCGGCACCGTGTGTGGCCCAGGCCCGGGGGCTCCTGTCGGTGTACTAAAGTAGGGGTACCTTAGTATCCCGACTTGTGCACGGGCAGTAGCAGCGTCCCGTGGTCAGGCTCACCACGTGCCCGCCAAAGCCCGCTCTAGTTCCCTTGAAGCCATTCAAGAACAAAGTATTCAAGTTAAGAAACAAGACCCCGGCAAGAGGAGCTTGCCGGGAAGGCCGCTCCAGGCTCAAGATCATCCCTTCTGCACAAGACCCTGGCAAGAGGAGCTTGCCAGGAAGGCCAGAGAACAGCATTTCAGAAGACATGCCGTGGCGCATCGCGCGCCCCGGCGGGACCCGGAGGGCGGCAAGCTTCCGGGCCCGGCAAGGTAGCGACCGCGGCAAGGTGCTTGCCGCGGCAAGCTTTCACTGTGTGCCTGCGCTCCAGCTCATCTGGCCACGCGTCGCCATGGGGCCCTTCCTCGGGCACGTGGCGGATGGCTGTGCAGCCTGGGGTACACGGTGGCAAGCCACGATGACGAGGCCTCCGTCGTGGCGAACGGAGACGCCCGGACGGATGCTTTTGGGGTGACGGCGACGGGCATTCAATGCCCTTGTCCCCCACTGTCAGGGTTAGGTATAGACCACTGTACATACACTGTACATGCACTGTTACAACTACCACCAATTTTACACTTTTACCCTCATCTACGTTGACACCTGTCGGTGACCCCTTTGAGCTATAAAAGGAGGCCCATGCACAATGTAGAGGGGGGTTCGATTCCGGAAACTTGATCACTCCCACGCTCGGTGTAGCTAGTACTGTATATCTTCTTGCTCCCGAGCCAAGAACTCAATACAACCAAGGCAAGAGTAGGGTCTTACACATCCGTGCGGCCCGAACCTGGGTAAACTGCTCGCGCGTGCCCCTCGATCCGCTCTTTGTGCTCCCTCCGCTCCCTTGCCGTACCGAAAAGAGGCTCCGGTCCCATAGGTGTTCGTGGGCGATCAGTTTCCCCGACAGTGTTCTTCTAGTTATAATGAGAATAAAGATGAAGATCTGAAAGTTATTGATGTATCTCCTATTAGGTCCTTGTTTTCTAGTTTGAATCTTGATAAAGATGGGACTGGAGATGAGTCTACTTTAATTAAAAGGCGTCCAAATGATTCGGGGTTTTTAGGCCTTGATGCTAAAATTGTTAAAAGTGGGATTGAAGACATTATGACTTTGCATAGTGATGAACCCACTACTTTGGATTTAAAGGGATTCAATTATGATAATTGCTCTTTGATTGATTATATTTACTTGCTGCAATCCGTACTAAATTCTCCGCATTCTTATTGTCGAAATAAAGCTTTTACCAAACACATAGTTGATGCTTTGATGCAATCTTATGAAGAAAAACTTGAACTAGAAGTTTATATCCCTAGAAAGCTTTATGATGAATGGGAACCTACTATTAAAATTGAAATTAAGGATCATGAATGCTTTGCTTTGTGTGATCTAGGTGCAAGTGTTTCCACTATCCCAAAAACTTTGTGTGATTTGTTAGGTTTCCATGAGCTTGATGATTGTTCTTTAAATTTGCACCTTGCAGATTCTACTATTAAGAAACCTATGGGAAGGATTATTGATGTTCTTATTGTTGCTAATAGGAATTATGTGCCCGTAGATTTCATTGTTCTTGATATAGATTGCAATCCTTCATGTCCTATTATTCTGGTTAGACCTTTCCTTAGAACGATTGGTGCAATTATTGATATGAGGGAAGGAAATATTGGATTCCAATTTCCTTTAAGGAAAGCCATGGAACACTTTCCTATAAAGAAAGTTAAATTACCATATGAATCTATTATGAGAGCCACTTATGGATTGCCTTCCAAAGATGGCAATACCTAGATCTATCCTTCTATCGTGCCTAGCTAGGGGCGTTAAACGACATCGCTTGTTGGGAGGCAACCCAATTTTATTTTCTTTGTTTTTGCTTCTGTTTACGAATAAATATTGCATCTAGCTTCTGTTTAGATGTGGTTTTTTGTTTTAGTTAGTGTTTGTGCCAAGTAGAACCTTTGGGAAGACTTGTGTGAAGTTTATATGATCTTGTTGTAAAAAACAGAAACGTTAGCGCTCATGAGAATAGTCACTAGATTTTACTGGAGAGTGCTATTTAGTTGTTTCTTTTTTAATATGATTAATATAAAAATTCCTCATGTTTACCAATTTATTTAATTTTTTTGGAGGTACAGAAGTATGCGAAAGTTACAGATTGCTACAGACTGTTCTGTTTTTGATAGATTCTGTTTTTCGTGTGTTGTTTGCTTATTTTGATGAATCTATGAATAGTATTGAGGAGTATGAATCATAGAGAAGTTGGAATACAGTAGGTTTAACACCAATATAGACAAATAATGAGTTCATTACAGTACCTTTGAGTGGTGGTTTGTTTTCTTATACTAACGGAGCTCACGAGATTTTTGGCTAAGTTTTGTGTTGTGAAGTTTTCAAGTTTTGAGTATGGTTTTTATGAACTATGGAACAAAGAGTGGCAAGAGCCTAAGCTTGGGGATGCCCGAGGCACCCCAAGGTAAAATTCAAGGACAACCAAAAGCCTAAGCTTGGGGATGCCCCGGGAAGGCATCCCCTCTTTCGTCTTCATCTATCGGTAACTATACTTGGGACTATATTTTTATTCACCACATGATATGTGTTTTACTTGGAGCGTCATGTATGATTTGAGTATTTTCTTGTTAGTTTGACACAATCATCCTTGCTCGACATACCTTTTTGAGAGAGATAAATATGGTCTAGAATTTGTTAGAACACTCTATGTGCTTCACTTATATCTTTTGAGCTATATAGTTTTCCTCCAGTGCTTCACTTATATCTTTTAGAGCACAGTGGTGATTTTATTTTGTAGAAATTGTTGATCTATCATGCTTCACTTATATCCTTTTGAGAGTCTTGTACAACAGCATGGTAATGTGCTTTGGTTCTAAAACTAGTCCTAATATGATAGGCATCCAAGATGAATGTAGTAAAATCTTTCATACAAAGTGCATTGAATATGATGAGAAGTTTGATACTTGAGGATTGTCTTGAGATGTGGGGATAGTGATATTAGAGTCATGCTAGTGGAGTTATTATGAAATTGATAAATACTTGTGTTAAAGTTTGTGATTCCCGTAGCATGCACGTATGGTGAACCGCTATGTGACGAAGTTAGAGCATGAGGTATTTGTAGAGTGTCATCCTTTGGTGGAGGTCGGGGGCGCGTGATGGTTAACTCCTACCAACCTCCCCCCCCCTAGGAGCATGCATTGATTGCTTTGTTTTGATTACTCATAAATTTTTGCAATAAGTATATGAGTTCTTTATGACTAATGTTGAGTCCATGGATTATACGCACTCTCACCCTTCCACCATTGCTAGCCACTCTTGTACCGCGCAACTTTCGCTGGTACCATACACCCACCAAATACCTTCCTTAATACAGCCACCATACCTACCTATCATGGCATTTCCATAGCCATTCCGAGATATATTGCCATGCAACTTTCCACTGTTCTGTTTATATGACACGCTTCATATTGTCATATTGCCATGCATGATCATGTAGTTGACATCATATTTGTGGCTAGGCCAACATGCATAATTTTTCATACATGTCACTCTTGATTCATCGCACATCCCGGTACACCGCCGAGGCATTCATATAGAGTCATATTTTGTTCTAGCTTCCAGTTGTAATCTTCGAGTTGTAAGTCAATAAAAGTGTGATGATCTTCATTATTAGACCATTGTCCCATGGGAGGAAAGGCCAAATAAAAAAGATGGCCCAAAAAAATATAGAGAGGGGCAAAAAAAAGAGAAATCCCCTCCAAAAAAATGAGAGAAAAGAGAGAAGTGACAACGCTACTATCCTTTTCCACACTTGTGCTTCAAAGTAGCATCATGATCTTCATGATAGAGAGTCTCTTGTTTAGTCACTTTCATATACTAGTGGGAATTTTCATTATAGAACCTGGCTTGTATATTCCAATGATGGGATTCCTCAAATGCCCTAGTCGATGTGAGACTGTCTCCCTTCTTTTTTTTCTTTCCACAACCACCACACTATTCCACATAGTGCTATGTCCATGGCTCACGCTCATGTATTGCATGAAAGTTGAAAGGTTTGAAAGAATAGAGTATGAAAACAAGTGCTTTGCTGAAACCGGGGTTGTGCATGATATGAATATTTTGTGTGATGAAGAGGGAGCATAGCCAGACTATATGATTTTGTAAAGATGACTTTCTTTGGCCATGTTATTTTGAGAATACATGATTGCTTTATTAGTATGCTTGAAGTCTTATTATTTCTTATGTCAATATAGACTTTTGTCTTGAATCTTTCGGATCTGAACATTCATGCCACAATAAAAAGAATTAAATTGAATATTATGTTGGTTAGCATTCCACATCAAAAATTCTGTTTTTATCATTTACCTACTCGAGGACGAGCAGGAATTAAGCTTGGGGATGCTTGATACGTCTCCAACGTATCAATAATTTTTGATTGTTCCATGGTATTATATATGATGTTTTGGATGTTTAATGGGCTTTATTATCTACTTTTATATTATTTTTGGGACTAACCTATTAACCCAAAGGCCCAGTCCAGATTGTAGTTTTTTTGCCTATTTCAGGGTTTCGCAGAAAAGGAATATCAAACGGAGTCCAAACGGAATGAAACCTTCGGGAGAGTTATTTTTGGAACGATATCTTCACGAGAGACTTGAGAACCAAGGCCGAGGGGACACGTGGTGCCCATGAGGCTCCAGGGCGCGCCCCCTCCCCCTGGGCGCGCCCCCACCCTCGTGGGCGCCATGTTGCTCCACCGACATACTCCTTCCTCCTATATATACCCATGTACCCTGAAAACATCGAAGCAACATAGAAAACCCTAATTCCACCGCCGCAACCTTCTATACCCATGAGATCCCATCTTGGGGCCTATTCCAGAGCTCCGTCAGAGGGGGGGTCTTCCATGGAGTGCTTCTACATCAACACCATCGCCTCACCATGAGTTGTGAGTAGTTTACCATAGACCTTCGGGTCCATAGTTAGTACCTAGATGGCTTCTTCTCTCTTTTTGGATCTCAATACCAAGTTCTCCTCGGTCTTTGAGGAGATCTATTCGATGTCATCTTTTTGTGGTGTGTTTGTCGAGATCCGATGAATTGTGGGTTTATGATCAAGATTATCTATGAGAAATATTTGGTTCTTTTCTGAATTCTTTTATGTATGATTATAATATCCTTGCAAGTCTCTTCGAATTATCGGTTTGGTTTGGCCTACTAGATCTATAGTTCTTGCAATGGGAGAAGTGCTTGGCTTTGGGTTCAATCTTGTGGTGTCCTTTCCCAGTGACAGCAAGGGCAGCAAGGCATGTATTGTATTGTTGCCATCGAGGATAAAAAGATGGGGTTTATATCATATTGCTTGAGTTTATCCCTCTACATCATGTCATCTTGCTTAAAGCATTACTCTGTTCTTATGAACTTAATACTCTAGATGCATGCTAGATAGCGGTCGATGTGTGGAGTAATAGTAGTAGATGCAGAATCGTTTTGGTCTACTTGTCACGGACGTGATGCCTATATATAATGATCATGCCTAGATATTCTCATAATTAATCGCTTTTCTATCAATTGCTAGAAAGTAATTCGTTCACCCACCGTAGAATTCTGCTATCATGAGAGAAGCCACTAGTGAAACCTATGGCCCCCGGGTCTATTCTCAACATATCAATCTACAATCTACTTTACGTTGTTGTTTTTACTTTCTGTTCTTATATCCAAAAATACCAAAAATATCAAACTATCCTATCTATCAGATCTCACTTTCATAAGTGACCGTAAAGGGATTGACAACCCCTTATCGTGTTGGCTGCGAAGTTCTTATTTGTTTGTGCAGGTGCGAGGGACTCGTGGGTGGTCTCCTACTGGATTGATACCTTGGTTCTCAAAAACTGAGGGAAATACTTACGCTACTGTGCTGCATCACCCTTTCCTCTTCGAGGGAATACAATGCAAGCTCGAGAAGAAGCAACCTGTAGTGTACCTTTATAGCCACCCTGTTATGTTGTGACATTTGGCACAACCAAAGTATTCCTACGATATCCGGGAGTTGCAGAACCTCATGGTCTAAGGAACAGATACTTGACATTGGAAAAGCTTTAGCATACGAACTACATGATCTTGTGCTAGGCTTAGGATTGGTTCTTGTCCATCACATCATTCTCCTAATGATGTGATCCCGTTATCAATGACATCCAATGTCCATGGTTAGGAAACCGTAACCATCTATTGACCAACGAGCTAGTCAACTAGAGGCTCGCTAGGGACATATTGTGGTCTATGTATTCACACAAGCATTACGATTTCCGGGTAATGCAATTATAGCATGAACACTAGACAATTATCATGAACAAGGAAATATAATAGTAACCATTTTATTATTGCCTCTAGGGCATATTTCCAACAGTCTCCCACTTACACTAGACTCAATAATCTAGTTACATTGTGATGAATCGAACACCCATAGAGTTCTGGTGTTGATCATGTTTTGCTCGTGGAAGAGGTTTAGTGAACGGATCTGCGACATTCATATCCGTGTGTACTTTACAAATATCTATGTCTCCATCTTGTATATAATTTCGGATGGTGTTGAAACGGCACTTGATGTGCTTGGTCTTCTTGTGAAACCTGGGCTACTTGGCAATGGCAATAGCTCCAGTGTTGTCACATAAGAGAGTCATCGGGCCCGATGCGCTTGGAATAACTCCTAGTTTGGTGATGAACTCCTTCATCCAAACTCCTTCCTGTGCTGCTTCGGAAGCAGCTATGTACTGCGCTTCAGATGTAGATCCTGCCACGACGCTTTTCTTGATACTACACCAGCTAACTGCCCCACAATTCAAAATATACATGTATCCGGTTTGTGACTTAGAGTCATCCAGATCTGTGTCGAAGCTAGCATCGACGTAACCCTTTACGACGAGCTCTTCGTCACCGCCATAAACGAGAAACGTATCCTTAGTCATTTTCAGGTACTTCAGGATGTTCTTGACCGTTGTCCAGTGTTCCATACCGGGATCACGTTGATACCTCACCAACAAACTTATGGCAAGGTTCACATCAGGTCTGGTATACAGCATGGCATACATAATAGAACCTATGGCTGAGGCATAGGGGATGACACTCATCTTTTCTCTATCTTCTGTCAAGGTCGGGCATTGAGCTGCGCTCAATTTCATACCTTGCAACACAGGCAAGAACCCTTTCTTGGACTGATCCATATTGAACTTCTTCAATATCTTGTCAAGGTATGTGCTTTGTGAAAGACCAATGAGGCGTCTCGATCTATCTCTACACATCTTGATGCCTAATATGTAAGCAGCTTCTCCAAGGCCCTTCATTGAAAACACTTATTCAAGTAGGCCTTTATGCTTTCCAAGAGTTCTACATCATTTCCCATCAACAATATGTCGTCCACATATAATATGAGAAACGCTACAGAGCTCCCACTCACTTTCTTGTAAATACAGGCTTCTCCATAAGTCTGTATGAACCCAAACGCTTTGATCACCTCATCAAAGCGAATGTTCCAACTCTGAGATGCTTGCACCAGACCATAGATGGAGCGCTGGATCTTGCATACCTTGTTAGCATTCTTAGGATCGACAAAACCATTCGGCTGCATCATATACAGTTCTTCCTTAAGGAAGCCGTTAAGGAATGCCGTTTTGACGTCCATTTCCATATCTCATAATCATAGAATGCGGCAATTGCTAACATGATTCGGACGGACTTCAGCATCGCTACGAGAGAGAAAGTCTCATCGTAGTCAATTCCTTGAACTTGTCGATAACCCTTAGCGACAAGCCGAGCCGTATAGATGGTCACATTTCCATCCGGGCCAGTCTTCTTAAAGATCCATTTATTTTCTATGGCTCGCCGATCATCGGACAAGTCAACCAAAGTCCATACTTTATTATCATACATGGATCCTATCTCGGATTCATGGCTTCAAGCCATTTGTTGGAATCCGGGCCGGCCATCGCTTCTTCATAGTTCGAAGGTTCACCGTTGTCTAACAACATGATTTCCAGGACAGGGTTGTCGTACCACTCTGGTGCGGAACATGTCCTCGTGGACCTACAAAGTTCAACAGTAACTTGATCCGAAGCTTCATGATCATTATCATTATCTTCCTCTCTAGTTGGTGCAGGCACCACAGAAACATCTTCCTGCGCTGCGCTACTTTCCGGTTCGAGAGGGGTGACAATCTCCTCATCGAGTTCCACTTTCCTCCCACTTACTTCTTTCGAGAGAAACTCTTTCTCCAGAAAGGACCCATTCTTGGCAACAAAGACCTTGCCTTTGGATCTGAGGTAGAAGGTATACCCAATAGTTTCCTTAGGGTATCCTATGAAGACGCATATTCCGATTTGGGTTCGAGCTTTTCAGGTTGAAGTTTCTTGACATAAGCATCGCATCTTCAAACTTTTAGAAACGACAACTTAGGTTTCTTACCAAACCATAGTTCATACGGTGTCGTCTCAACGGATTTAGACAGTGCTCTATTTAAAGTGAATGTGGCGGTCTCTAAAGCATAACCCCAAAATGATAGCGGTAAGTCGGTAAGAGACATCATAGATGGCACCATGTCCAACAGAGTACGATTACGACGTTCGGATACACCGTTACGCTGAGGTTTTCTAGGCGGCGTCAATTGTGAAACAATTCCACATTTCCTTATGTGCGTTCCAAATTCGTGACTTAAATATTCTCCTCCATGATCTGATCGTAAGAACTTTATTTTTCCGTCACGTTGACTCTCAACCTCATTCTGAAATTCCTTGAACTTTTCAAAGGTCTCGGACTTGTGTTTCATAAAGTAGACATACCCATATCTACTTAAGTCACCAGTGAGGGTGAGAACATAACGATAGCCACCGCAAGTTTCAACACTCATTGGAGCGCACACATCAGTATGTATGATTTCCAATAAGTTGGTTACTCGCTCCATTGTTCCGGAGAACGGAGTCTTGGTCATCTTGCCCAAGAGGCATGGTTCGCATGTGTCAAATGATTCATAATCAAGTGACTCCAAAAGTCCATCTGCATGGAGCTTCTTCATACGTTTGACACCAATATGACCAAGGCGGCAGTGCCACAAGTATGTGGGACTATCATTATCAACCTTACATCTTTTGGCATTCACACTATGAATATGTGTAACATCACGTTCGAGATTCAATAAGAATAAACAATTGACCAGCGGGGCATGACCATAAAACGTTTCTCTCATATAAATAGAACAACCACTATTCTCAGATTTAAATGAGTAGCCATCTCGCATTAAACGAGATCTAGATACAATGTTCATGCTCAAAGCTGGAACTAAATAACAATTATTGAGGTTTAAAACTAATCCTGAAGGTATATGCAGAGGTAGAATGCCGACGGCGATCACATCGACCTTGGAACCATTCCCGACGCGCATCGTCACCTCGCCCTTCGCCAGTCTCCGCTTATTCCGCAGCTCCTGCTTTGAGTTACAAATGTGAGCAACTGCACCGGTATCAAATACCCAGGAGCTACTACGAGCATTGGTAAGGTACACATCAATAACATGTATATCACATGTACCTTTGACGTTGCCGGCCTTCTTATCTGCTAAGTAGTTGGGGCAGTTCCGCTTCGAGTGACCCGTTCCCTTGCAATAAAAGCACCCAGTCTCAGGCTTAGGTCCATTCTTTGGCTTCTTCTCGGTAACTGGCTTACCGGGCGCGGCAACTCCTTTGTCGTCCTTCTTGAAGTTCTTCTTACCCTTGCCTTTCTTGAACTTAGTGGTTTTATTCACCATCAACACTTGATGTTCCTTTTTGATCTCCACCTCAGCTGATTTTAGCATTGAATATACCTCGGGAATAGACTTCTCCATCCCTTGCATATTGAAGTTCATCACGAAACTCTTGTAGCTTGGTGGGAGCGACTGAAGGATTCTCTCAATGACCGCGTCATCTGGGAGATTAGTTCCCAACTGAGACAAGCGATTATGCAACCCTGACATTTTGAGTATATGCTCGCTGACAGAACTATTCCCCTCCATCTTACAACTTTAGAACTTGTCGGAGACTTCATATATCTCGACTCGGGCATGAGCTTGGAAAACTATTTTCAGCTCTTGGAACATCTCATATGCTCCGTGCTGCTCAAAACGCTTTTGGAGCCCCGATTCTAGGCTATAAAGCATGCCGCACTGAACCTGGGAGTAATCATCACTACGTGACTGCCAGGCATTCATAATGTCTTGAGTTGCTGGGAAAACGGGTGCATCACCTAGCGGTGCTTCAAGGACATATGCTTTCTTGGCAGCTATGAAGATGATCCTCAAGTTACGGACCCAATCTGTATAGTTGCTAACATCGTCTTTCAGCTTGGTTTTCTCTAGGAACATGTTGAAGTTGAGGGCAACATTAGCGTGGGCCATTGGATCTACAAGAAATATTGTAAAGATTTTAGACTATGTTCATGACAATTAAGTTCATCTAAACAAATTTAATGTACTCCCACTCAGATAGACATCTCTCTAGTCATCTAAGTGATACATGATCCGAATCGACTAGGCCGTGTCCGATCATCATGTGAGACGGACTAGTCATCCACGGTGAACATCTTCGTGTTGATTGTATCTTCTATACGACTCATGTTCGACCTTTAGGTCTTCCGTGTTCCGAGGCCATGTCTGTACATGCTAGTCTCATCAAGTCAACCCTAAGTGTATTGCGTGTGTAAATCTGGCTTACACCCGTTGTATGCGAACGTTAGGACCTATCACACCCGATCATCACGTGGTGCTTCGGAACAACGAACCTTAGCAACGGTGCACAGTTAGGGGGAACACAATTCTTGAAATTTTAGTGAGAGATCATCTTATTTATGCTACCGTCGTTCTAAGCAAATAAGATGTAAAACATGATAAACATCACATGCAATCAAATAGTGACATGATATGGCCAATATCATTTTGCTTCTTTTGATCTTCATCTTTGGGTCTCCATGATCATCATCGTCACGGCATTACACCATGATCTCCATCATTGCGTCTTCATGAAGTTGTCTCTCCAAACATTACTTCTACTACTATGGCTAACGGTTAGCAATAAAGTAAAGTAATTACATGGCATTTTCAATGACACGCAGGTCATACAATAAAATAAGACAACTCCTATGGCTCCTGTCGGTTGTCATACTCATCGACATGCAAGTCGTGATTCCTATTACGAGAATATGATCAATCTCATACATCACATATATATCATTCACCACATCCTTTTGGCCATATCACATCACACGACACATGCTCCAAGAACAAGTTAGACGTCCTCTAATTGTTGTCGCAAGTTTTTACGTGGCTGCGATTGGTTTCTAGTAAGAACGTTTCTTACCTACGCCAAAAACCACAACGTGATATGCCAATTACTATTTACCCTTCATAAGGACCCTTTTCATCAAATCCGATCCGACTAAAGTGGGAGAGACAGTCACCCGCTAGCCACCTGATGCAACTAGTGCATGTCAGTAGGTGGAAGCTGTCTCACATAAGCGTACGTGTAACGTCGGTCTGGGCCGCTTCATCCCACGATGCCGCCGAATCAATATAATACTAGTAGCGGCATGTAAATTGACATGATCTATGCCACAACAACTTGTGTTCTACTCGTGCATAGTAACTACGCATAAACCTAGCTCTGATACCACTGTTGGGGATCATTGCAGAAAATCAAAAAAATTCCTACGCATCACCAAGATCTATCTATGGAGATTACTAGCAACGAGAGGGGAGTGCATCTTCATACCTTTTAAGATAGCGATGCGGAAGCATTCCAAGAACGCGGTCGGTGGAGTCGTACAAGAAGCGATTCAGATCGCGGCCGAATCCGATCTAAGCACCGAACAACGGTGCCTCCGCGTTCAATGCACGTGCAGCCCGGTGACGTCTCCCGCGCCTTGATCTAGCAAGGAGAGAGGGTGAGGTTGGGGAATACTCTGTCCAGCAGCAGCACAACGGCGTGGTGGTGGTGGAGGAGCGTGGCACTCCAGCAGGGCTTCGCCAAGCACTACGAGAGACGAGGAGGGCGAGGGGTAGGGCTGCACCAAGAGAGAGGGAGACTCGTGTGTCTGGCAGCCCCAAAACCCCCACTATATATAGGAGGAGGGGAGGGGCTGCGCCCCAATCTAGGGTTCCCCCCCTACGGGTGGCGGTCAGTCCTAGATTAGTCTAGGGGGCGGCCAGAGGGGGGATAGAGGGGGGCGCACCTAGGGTGGGCCTTAAGGCCCATCTGCCCCTAGGGTTTGCCCCCTCCCCTCTTCCCTGCGCCTTGGGCCTTGCTGGGAGGCGCACCAGCCCACCTAGGGGCTGGTTCCTTCCCACTCTTGGCCTACGCAGGCCCCCGGGGCTGGTGGCCCCTCCCGGTGGACCCCCGGAACCCTTTCGGTGGTCCCGGTACGTTACCGATAATGCCTAGAACAATTCCGGTGACCAAAACGGGACTTCCCATATATAAATATTTACCTCCGGGCCATTCCGGAACTCCTCGTGACGTCCGGAATCTCATCCGGGACTCCGAACAACATTATGTAACCACGTACATCTATTCCCTATAAACCTATCATCATTGAACCTTAAGTGTGTAGACTCTACGGGTTTGGGAATCATGCAGACATGATCGAGACATATCTCCGGCCAATAACCAACAGCGGGATATGGATACCCATGTTGGCTCCCACATGTTGCACGATGATCTCATCGGATGAACCACGATGTCAAGGATTCAATCAATCCCGTATACGATTCCCTTTGTCTATCGGTATAGTACTTTCCCGAGATTCGATCATCGGTATACTGATACCTTCTTCAATCTCGTTACGGCAAGTCTCTTTACTCGTTACGTAACACATCATCCCATGACCAACCCCTTAGTCATATTGAGCTCATTACGATGATGTCTTACTGAGTGGGCCCAGAGATACCTCTCCGTCATACGGAGTGACAAATCCCAGTCTCGATTCGTGCCAACACAATAGATGCTTTCGAGGATACCCGTAGTGTAACTTTATAGCCACCCAGTTACGTTGTGACGTTTGGCACACCCAAAGTATTCCGACGGTATCCGGGAGTTGCACAACCTCATGGTCTAAGGAACAGATACTTGACATTGGAAAAGCTTTGGCATACGAACTACACGATCTCGTGCTAAGCTTAGGATTGGGTCTTGTCCATCACATCATTCTCCTAATGATGTGATCCCGTTATCAATGCATCCAATGTCCATGGTCAGGATACCGTAACCATCTATTGATCAACGAGCTAGTCAACTAGAGGCTCACTGGGGACATATTGTGGTCTATGCATTCACACATGCATTACAATTTCCGGGTAATAAAATTATAGCATGAACATTAGACAATTATCATGAACAAGGAAATATAATAATAACCATTTTATTACTGCCTCTAGGGCATATTTCCAACACAACACCCAAAGGGTTTACTAGAGTCAACTATCTAGTTCACATCGCCATGTGATTAACACCCAAAGAGTACTAAGGTGTGATCATGTTTTGCTTCATGAGAGAAGTTTGAGTCAGCGGGTCTGTTACATTCAGATCCGTTTGTATTTCGCAAATTTCTATGTCTACAATGATCTGCATGGAGCTACTCTAGCTAATTGCTCCCACTTTCAATACATATCCAGATTGATACTTAGAGTCATCTAGATTAGTGTCAAAGCTTGCATCGGCGTAACTCTTTACGACAAACCCTTTGTCACCTCCATAATCGGGAAACATTTTCTTAGTCATCCAGTAACTAAGGATAATTTTGACCGCTGTCCAGTGACTACTCATGGATCACAATTGTATCTCCTTGCCAAACACATGGCAAGGTACACAAAAGGTTTGGTACACAACATGGCATACTTTATAGAACCTATGGCTGCGGCATAGGGAATGACTTTCATTCTTTCTCTATCTTCTATCGTGGTCGGGTTTTGAGTCTTACTCAAGTTCATACCCTACAACCCAAGCAAGAACTCCTTCTTTGACTGATCCATTTTGAACTTCTTCAAAAATCTTATTAAGGTATGTACTCATTGAAAATCTTTATCAAGCATCCTAATCTATCTCTATAGATCTTGGTAACCAATATGTAAGTAGCTTCACCGAGGTCTTTTATTGAAAAACTCTTCTAAACAATCCTTTATGCTTTATAGATAATTCTACATCATTTCCGATCATCGGTATGTCATTCACATATACTTATCAGAAATGTTGTAGTGCTCCCTGCTACTTCTTGAGCTTGCGTTGTATTCCCTCGAAGAGGAAAGGGAGATGCAGCACAGTAGCGTAAGTATTTCCCTCAATTTTTTAGAACCAAGGTATCAATCCAGTAGGAGACCATGTGTGAGTCCCTCACACCTGCACAAACAAATAAGAACTTCGCAGCCAACGCGATAAGGGGTTGTCAATCCCTTTACGGTCACTTACGAAAGTGAGATCTGATAGAGATGATAGTTTATATTTTTGGTATTTTTGGTATATAAGAACAGCAAATAAAAGCAATAAAAGTAAAGTAGATGTAGATTGATATGTTGAGAATAGACCCGGGGGCCATAGTGTTCTCTAGTGGCTTCTCTCATGATAGCGATATTCTACGGCGGGTAAACAAATTACTGTCGAGCAATTGATAGAAAAGCGAATAATTATGAGACTATCTAGGCATGATCATTGTATATAGGCATCACGTCCGAGACAAGTAGACCGAAACGATTCTGCATCTACTACTATTACTCCACACATCGACCGCTATCCAGCATGCATCTAGTGTATTGAGTTCATAAGAACAGAGTAACGCCTTAAGCAAGATGACATGATGTAGAGGGATAAACTCAAGCAATATGACATAAACCCCATCTTTTTATCCTCGATGGCAACAATACAATACGTGCCTTGCTGCCCCTACTATCACTGGGAAAGGACACCGCAAGATTGAACCCAAAGCCAAGCACTTCTCCCATTGCAAGAACTATAGATCTAGTAGGCCAAACCAAACCAACAATTCGAAGAGACTTGCAAGGATATTATGAGCACACATAAAAAGTTCAGAGAAGAACCAAATATATTTCATAGATAATCTTGATCATAAACTCACAATTCATCAGATCTCGACAAACACACCGCAAAAAGAGATTACATCGAATAGATCTCCTCGAAGACCGAGGAGAAATTTGTATTGAGATCCAGAGAGAGAGAAGAAGCCATCTAGATACTAGCTATAGACCCGAAGGTCTGAGGTAAACTACTCACAACTCATGGTGAGGGCGATGATGATGATGAAGAAGAACTCCATGATGGATCCCCCTCCGGTGGAGCTCTGGAACAGGCTCCAAGATGGGATCTCACGGGAACAGAAGATTACGACGGTGGAATTAGGGTTTTCTCTCTGTTGTCGAAGGTTTCGGGTACGTAGACTTATATATTAAGCAGGAGGACATCGGGGGGTGCTCGGGGGCCCCACAAGACAGGGGGCGCGCCTTGGGAAGGGGGGTGCGCCCCCCACCCTCGTGGGCAGCCCCTTGATCCCCTGACGTGGTTCTCAAGTCCCCCGTGCGTGATTTTCTCCAAAAATATCTCTCGCGAAGGTTTCATTCCGTTTGGACTCCGTTCGATATTCTTTTTCTACAAAACCCTGAAACAGGCAAAAAAACAGCAATCTGGACTGGGCCTTTGGGTTAGTAGGTTGGTCCCAAAAATGATATAAAAGTGTATGATAAAGCCCATTAAACATCCAAGACTTCATAAATAATAGCATGAAACAATAAAAAATTATAGATACGTTGGAGACGTATCATGCATCCCCAAGCTTAATTCTTGCTCGTCCTCGAGTAGGTAAATGATAAAGAAAGAATTTTTGATGTGGAATGCTAACCAATATAGTTTCTCAATGTAATTCTCTTAATTGTGGCATGAATGTTCAGATCTCAAAGATTCGAGATAAAAGTCTATATTGACATAAGAAATAACAATACTTCAAGCATACTAACAAAGCAATCATGTCTTCTCAAAATACTATGGCTAAAGAAAGTTATCCCTACAAAATCATATAGTCTCGCTATGCTCCCTCTTCATCACACAAAATATTCATATCATACACAACCCCGATTTCAGCCAAACATTTGTTTTCATACTCTATCTTTTCAAACCTTTCAACTTTTACGCAATACATGAGCGTGAGCCATGGACATAGCACTATGGGTGGAATAGAGGTGGTTGTGGAGAAGACAAAAGGAGAGGAAGATAGTCTCACATCAACTAGGCGTATCAACGGGCTATGGAGATGCCCATCAATAGATATCAATGTGAGTGAGTAGGGATTGCCATGCAACGGATGCACTAGAGCTAAAAATGAATGAAAGCTCAACAAAATAAACTAGTAGGTGTGCATCCAACTCGCTTGCTCACGAACACCTAAGCATTTGAGGAAGCCCATCGTTGGAATATACAAGCCAAGTTCTATAACGAAAATTCCCACTAGTATATGAAAGTGACTAAACATGAGACTCTCTTACAGTGAAGAACATGGTGCTACTTTGAAGCACAAGTGTGGAAAAAGATAGTAGCAATTGCCCCTTTTTACCTTTTTTTTCTTTTTTTTTCTTTTTTCTTTCTTTCTTTTTGGACCTTTCTTTTTTCTTTGGCCTTTTTCGGAGGGGCTTTATAGATTTAGCCTTTCCTCCCATGGGACAATGCTCTAATAATGATGATCATCACACTTTCATTACAACTCGATATTACAACTCGATACTACACCAAAGTATTACTCTATATGAATGCCTCCGGCGGTGTACCGGGATGTGCAATGAAACAAGATTGACATGTATAAAAATTATGCATGGTGGCCTTGCCACAAATACGATGTCAACTACACGATCATGCATGGCAATATGACAATATGATGCGTGTCATATGAACGGAACTGTGGAAAGTTGCATGGCAATATATCTCGGAATGGCTATGGAAATGCCATGATAAGTAGGTATGGTGGCTGTTTTGAGGAATAATATGGTGGCTGTTTTGAGGAAGGATATATAGTGGGTTTATGGCATCGGCGAAAGTTGCGCGGTACAAGAGAGGCTAGCAATGGTGGAAGGATGAGAGTGCGTATAATCCATGGACTCAACATTAGTCATAAGAACTCATATACTTATTGCAAAAATCTACGAGTCATCAAAACAAAGCAATCAACGCACGCTCCGAGGGGGGAGGTTGGTAGGAGTTAACCATCACGCGCACTCGACCTCCACACAAAGGTTGGCACTCTACAAATACCTCATGCTCTAACTTCTTCACATAGCGTTTCATCATACGTGCACGATACAGGAATCACTAACCTTAACACAAGTATTTCTCAATTTCATAATAACTCAACTAGCATGACTCTAATATCATTATCCTCATATCTCAAAACAATTATCAAGCATCCAACATCTCATTCTATTCAATGCACTTGGTGTGAATTTTTTTTACTACATTGACATTGGATGTCTATCATGTGAAGACTAGTTTCTTTAGCCTAAACACAATACCATGCTGTTTTAATAGACTCTCAAAAGGATATAAGTGAAGCATGAGAGTTCAACAATTTCTACAAAATATTACCACCACCGTGCTGTAGAAGATATAAGTGAAGCACTAGAGAAAAAACTATTCAACTCAAAAGATATAAGTGAAGCACATAGAGTGTTCTAACAATTTCTAGGCTATATTTAACTCTCTCAAATAGGTGTGTCCAGCAAGGATGATTGTGAAAAACTAACAAGCAAAGACTCAAATTATACAAGACGCTCCAAGCAAAACACATATCATGTTGCGAATAAAAATATAGCTCCAAGTATAGTTACCGATGGATGAAGACGAAAGAGGGGATGCCTTCCCCGGGCATCCCCAAGCTTAGGGTTTTGATTATCTTGAATTTACTTGGGGGTCCATGTTTGTACCCAAGCTTAGTCCTTTGCTACTCCTTGTTCCATAATTCATCAAAGCAATACTCAAAACTTGAAAACTTCACAACACAAAACTTACACAAAAATTCTCGTGAACTCCGTTAGTATAAGAAAGCAAACCACTACTCAAATGTGCAGCAATGAATTCATTATTTGTTTATATTGGTGTTAAACCTACTGCATTCCAACTTTTCTATGGTTCATATCTTCCAATACTACTCATAGAAGCATTGAAATAAGGAAACAACACACGAAAAACAGAATGTGTCAAAAACAAAACAGTGTGTAGTAATCTACAGGTTTCGCCTACTTCTGGAACTCCAAAAAATTCAAACTAAATTGGTAAATTTGAGTAATTTTTCTACTAATCATCTGCAAGAAGAATCAACTAAATAGCACGCTCCAGTAAAATCTGAAGACGACTTTAGCTAGCGCTAATGATTCTGTTTTTCACAGCAAGATCACATAAACTTCACACAAGTCTTCCCAAAGGTTCTACTTGGCACAAACACTAAACAAAACTTGAAACCACATCTAATCTGAGGCTAGATGCAATATTTATTCCCTAACAGCAAAAAAACAAAAAAAATCAAGTTGGGTTGCCTCCCAACAAGCCCTATCGTTTTACGCCCCTAGCTAGGCACGATACAAGATAAATCTAGGTAGTGCCATCTTTGGAAGGCAATATATAAGTGGCTCTCATGATAGATTCATATGGTAATTTGATTTTCTTTCTCGGAAAGTGTTCCATGCCTTTCCTTAACAGAAATTGGAATCTAATATTTCCTTCCTTCATATCAATAATTGCACCAATCATTCTAAGGAAAGGTCTACCAAGAATAATAGGACATGAAGGATTGCAATCTATATCAAGAACAATGAAATCTACGGGCACATAATTCCTATTGGCAACAATAAGAAAATTATTAATTCTCCCCATAGGTTTCTTAATAGTGGAATCCGCAAGATGCAAATTTAAAGAACAAGCATCAAGCTCATGGAACCCTAGCAAATCACACAAAGTTTTTGGGATAGTGGAGACACTAGCACCCAAATCACATAAAGCATAGCATTCATGATCTTTTATTTTTATTTTTATAGTAGGTTCCCACTCATCATAAAGCTTTCTAGGGATAGAAACTTCCAACTCAAGTTTTTCTTCATAAGATTGCATCACAGCAACAACTATGTGTTTGGTGAAAGCTTTATTTTGACTATAAGCATGCGGAGAATTTATCACAGATTGCAACAAGGAAATACAATCAATCGAAGAGCAATTGTCATAATTGAATCCCTTGAAATCCAAAGTAGTGGGTTCATCACTATGCAAAATTTTAATCTCTTCATTCCCACTTTTAACAATTTTAGCATCAAGATCTGAAAACTCAGAATCATTGGGACACCTTAAAGCAGAATCATCTCCAATCCTATCTTCATCCAGATTTATACTAGAAAACAAGGATCTAATAGGAGACACATCAATAACTTTCAGATCTTCATCTTCATTTTCATGATAACTAGAAGAACATGCTTTAATATAATCTTTTCTTTTAGCACGCATCCTAGCGGTTGTTTCTTTGCATTCATCAATGGAAATTCTCATGGCTTTGAGAGACTCGTTGATATCATGCTTAGGTGGGATAGATCTAAGTTTCAAATAATCAACATCAAGAGTAATTCTATCCACACTTCTAGCCAATTCATCAATCTTAAGCAATTTCTCTTCAAGCATAGCATTGAAATTCTTTTGCGAGATCATAAACTCCTTAACACTAGTTTCAAATTCAGAAGGCATCTTTCCATAAGAGTTGTTGTAGGAATTACCATAATTATTAGAGGAATTACTAGGAAAAGGCCTAGGATTAAAATTACCTCTATAATCATTGTTACCAAAATTATTCCTACCAACAAAATTCACATCCAAGGATTCATTGCTATTTTCAATCAAAGTGGACAAAGGCATATCATTAGGATCAGAAGAAGCACTCTTAGCAGCAAATAATTTCATAAGTTCATCCATCATTCCACTCAAAACACTAATTTATTCAATAGCATGCACTTTTTTACTAGTAGATCTTTCGGTGTGCCATTGAGAATAATTAACCATAATATTATCTAGGAGTTTGGTAGCTTCTCCTAAGGTGGTTTCCATGAAAGTGACTCCCGCGGCCGAGTCTAAAAGATTTCTAGAAGGAAAATTCAAGCCAGCATAAAAGTTTTGAATAATCATCCATAAGTTCAAACCATGTGTAGGGCAATTATGATCATTAATTTCATTCTCTCCCAAGCTTGTGCAACATGCTCATGATCTAGTTGCTTAAAATTCATAATATCGTTTCTAAGAGAGATGATCTTAGAAGGAGGGAAATACTTAGAGATAAAAGCATCTTTGCACTTATTCCACGAATCAATACTATTTCTAGGCAAAGAGGAAAACCAAGTTTTAGCACGATCTCTAAATGAAAACGGAAATAACTTCAATTTAGCAATATCGTTATCCGTATCCCTTTTCTTTTGCATATCACACAAATCAAAAAAGTTGTTACTTCTCCATTAGGTAGGTTTTTGTTAGCCCAAGCCTTTATTTGTTGAGGGGAAACGATGGGTAGCGGCATCTTCACTAGGACGGCCGGAGAATTGATCTTTCATGACAAGATTCAACAAAGCAGCATTGATCTCACAAGATTCTGCATCGGTAAGAGGAGCAATCGGATTGCTAATAAAATCATTATTGTTGGTATTGGAGAAGTCACAGAATTTGGTATTGTTCTGAGCCATAGTTACAAGCAAGCAATCCAACACACACAAGCAACCAAGAAGCAAGCGAACGATAAACACATGGCGGAAGAAGGGCAAATAAAACGCTATGGGTGAAGTGGGGGTGAGGAAAACGAGAGGCAAATAAATGTAATGCGGAGGATAAGGGTTTGTGATAGGTACTTGGTATATGAATTTTGCGTAAGCCTCCCCGCAACGGCGCCAGAAATTCTTCTTGCTACTTCTCGAGCTTGCGTTGTATTCCCTTGAAGAGGAAAGGGAGATGCAGCACAGTAGCGTTAGTATTTCCCTCATTTTTTGAGAACCAAGGTATCAATCCAGTAGGAGCCCACGCGCGAGTTCCTCGCACCTGCACAAACAAATAAGAACTTCGCAGCCAACGCGATAAGGGGTTGTCAATCCCTTTACAGTCACTTACGAAAGTGAGATCTGATAAAGATGATAGTTTATATTTTTGGTATTTTTGGTTTATAAGAACAGCAAATAAAAGCAATAAAAGTAAAGTAGATATAGATTGATATGTTGAGAATAGAACCGAGGGCCATAGTGTTCTCTAGTGGCTTCTCTCTTGATAGCGATATTCTACGGCGGGTAAACAAATTACTGTCAAGCAATTGATAGAAAAGTAAATAATTATGAGACTATCTAGGCATGATCATTTTATATAGGCATCACGTCCGAGACAATTAGGCCAAAACGATTCTGCATCTACTACTATTACTCCACACATCTACCTCTATCCAGCATGCATCTAGTGTATTGAGTTCATAAGAACAGAGTAACACTTAAGCAAGATGACATGATGTAGAGGGATAAACTCAAGCAATATGACATAAACCCCATCTTTTTATCCTCGATGGCAACAATACAATACGTGCCTTTATGTCCCTACTATCACTGGGAAAGGACACTGCAAGATTGAACCCAAAGCCTAGCACTTCTCCCATTGCAAGAACTATAGATCTAGTAGGCCAAACCAAACCAATAATTCGAAGAGACTTGCAAGGATATTATGAGCACACATAAAAAGTTCAGAGAAGAACCAAATATCTTTCATAGATAATCTTGATCCTAAACTCACAATTCATCGGATCTCGACAAACTCACCGCAAAAAGAGATTACATCGAATAGATCTCCTCGAAGACCGAGGAGAACTTTGTATTGAGATCTAGAGAGAGAGAAGAAGCCATCTAGATAATAGCTACGGACCCGAAGGTCTGAGGTAAACTACTCACAAGACATGGTGAGGGCGATGATGATGATGTTGAAGAACTCCGTGATGGATCCCCCTCCGGTGGAGCTCCGGAACAGGCTCCAAGATGGGATCTCACGGTAATTGAAGGTTACGGCGGTGGAATTAAGGTTTTCTCTCTATTGTCGAAGGTTTCGGGGTACGTAGCCTTATGTAGGAAGGAGGAGGGACAACGGGGGGTGCTCGGGGGCCCCATGAGGCACGGGGCGCGCCTTGGGAAGGGGGGCGCGCCCCCCACCCTCGTGGGCAGCCCCTTGATCCCCTGACGTGGTTCTCAAGTCCCCCATGCATGATTTTCTCCAAAAAAATATCTCTCGCGAAGGTTTCATTCCGTTTGGACTCTGTTTGATATTCTTTTTATGCAAAACCCTGAAACATGCAAAAAACAGCAATCTGGACTGGGCCTTTGGGTTAGTAGGTTAGTCCCAGAAATGATATAAAAGTGTATGATAAAGCCCATTAAACATTCAAGACTTCATAAATAATAGCATTGAACAATCAAAAATTATAGATACGTTGGAGAAGTATGACTCCCACTCACTTTCTTGCAAATAGAGGCTTCTCCAAAAGTCTGTATAAATCCATATGCTTTGATCACCTCATCAAAGCATATATTCCATCTCCAAGATGCTTGCACCAGCCCATAGATGGATCGCTAGAGCTTGCATACTTTGTTAGCACCTTTAGGATCGACAAAACCTTCTGGTTGCATCATATACAACTCCTCTTTGAGGTATCCATGAAGGAATGCAGTTTTGACATCCATTTGCCAGATTTCATAATCATAAAATGCGGCGATTGCTAACATGATTCGGACAGACTTAAGCATCACTACGGGTGAGAAAGTCTCATCGTAGTCAGCTCCTTGAACTTGTTGGAAAACCCTTTTTGCGACAAGTCGAGCTTTGTAGATAGTAACACTACCATCAGCGTCCGTCATCCTCTTGAATATCCATTTATTCTCAATGGCTTGCCGATCATCGGGCAAGTCAACCAAAGTTCACACTTTGTTCTCATACATGGATCCCATCTCAGATTTCATGGCCTCAAGCCATTTTGCGGAATCTAGGCTTATCATCACTTCCTCATAGTTCGTAGGTTCATCATGGTCTAGTAACATGACTTCCAGAACCGGGTTACTGTACCACTCTGGCGTAGAACGCTCTCTGGTTGACCTACGAGGTTCAGTAGTAACTTGATCTGAAGTTTTATGATCATCATCATTAGCTTCCTCACTAATTGGTGTAGGAATCACTGGAAATAGTTGCTGTGATGTACTACTTTCCAATTCGGGAGAAGGTACAATTACCTCATCAAGTTTCACCTTCCTCCCACTCACTTCTTTCAAGAGAAACTCCTTCTCTAGAAAGGATCCATTCTTAACAACGAATATCTTGCCTTCGGATCTGTGATAGAAGGTGTACCCAACAATCTCCTTTGGGTATCCTATGAAGACACATTTCTCCGACTTGGGTTCGAGCTTATCGGGTTGAAGCTTTTTCACATAAGCATCGCAGCCCCAAACATTAAGAAACGACAACTTTGGTTTCTTACCAAACCACAGTTCATAAGGTGTCGTCTCAACGGATTTAGATGGTGACCTATTTAACATGAATGCAGCTGTCTCTAAAGCATAACCCCAAAACGATAGTGGTAAATCGGTAAGAGACATCATAGATCGAGACATCATAGATCGCACAATATCTAATAAAGTACGGTTACGACGTCCGGACACACCGTTACGCGGTGGTGTTCCGGGTGGCGTGAGCTGTGAAACTATTCCACATTGTTTCAAATGAAGACCAAACTCGTAACTCAAACATTCGCCTCCACAATCAGATCGTAGAAACTTTATTTTCTTGTTACGATGATTCTCTACTTCACTCTGAAATTCTTTTAACTTTCAGATGTTTTGGACTTGTGTTTCATCAAGTAGATATACCCATATCTGCTCAAATCATCAGTGAAGGTGAGAAAATAACGATACCCGCCGCGAGCTGAAGGAAATATTCCCTAGAGGCAATAATAAAGTTGTTATTTGTATTTCCTTATATCATGATAAATGTTAATTATTCATGCTAGAATTGTATTAACCGGAAACTTAGTATATGTGTGAATATATAGACAAAACAGAGTGTCCCTAGTATGCCTCTACTAGACTAGCTCTTTGATCAAAGATGGTTATGTTTCCTAGCCATAGACATGAGTTGTCATTTGATTAACGAGATCACATCATTAGGAGAATGATGTGATGGACAAGACCCATCCGTTAGCTTAGCAACTTGATCATTTAGTTTTACTGCTATTGCTTTCTTCATGACTTATACATGTTATTATGACTATGAGATTAAGCAACTCCCGAATACCGAAGGAACACCTTGT
The DNA here is from genome assembly GCA_902687465.1 of Secale cereale. Lineage (NCBI taxonomy): Eukaryota > Viridiplantae > Streptophyta > Magnoliopsida > Poales > Poaceae > Secale > Secale cereale. Next base: position 887,769,611 of record LR738711.1, on the reverse strand, counting down.
GTGCTATCAAATGTCACAACGTAACTGGGTGATTATAAAGATGCTCTACAGGTGTCTCCGAAGGTATTTGTGGTGTTGGCATAGATCGAGAATATGATTTGTCACTCCGAGTGTCGGAGAGGTATCTCTGGGTCCTCTCGGTAATACACATCATAATAAGCCTTGCAAGCAAACGACTAATGATTTAGTCACGAGATGATGTATTACAGAACGAGTAAAGAGACTTGCCGGTAACAAGATTAAACTACGTATGTTGATACCGACGATCGAATCTCGGGCTAGTAACATACCGATGACAAAGGGAACAACGTATGTTGTCATGCGGATTGACCGATAAAGATCTTTGTAGAATATGTAGGAACCAATATGAGCATCCAGGTTCCGCTATTGGTTATTAACTGGAGATGAGTCTCGGTCATGTCTACATAGTTCTCGAACCCGTAGGGTCCGCACGCTTAACGTTCAATGACGATCAGTATTATGAGTGTATGAGTTTTCATGTACCAAAGGTAGTTCGTAGTCTCGGATTTGATCACGGACATAACGAGGAGTCTCAGAATGTCTGAGACATAAAGATTAATATACTGGATAACTATATTCGGACAACGGATGAGTTCCAGGGGTCACCGGATATTTATCGGAGTGCCGGGGGGTTATCGGAACCCCCGGGGAGACTAATGGGCCAACATGGACCATAGGGAAAAGGGGGAGGCAATCCACAAGGGGCTGCTACGCCCCCTCCCTATAGGGAGTCTGAATTGGACTAGGGAGGGGGTGCGCCCCCCATTTCCTTCTCCTCTTCCCTCTCTTTCCTTCCCCCTTCCTCCTCCTAGTTGGACTAGGAAAGGAGGAGTCCTACTCCTACTAGGAGGAGGACTCCTCCCTCTCCTTGGCACGCCCAAGGGTGGGTCCGCCTCCCCACTTGCTCCTTTATATACAGGGGCAGGGGGCACCCTAGGACACACAAGCAACATTGTTTTAGCCGTGTGCGGTGCCCCTCTCCATAGAAACGCACCTCGGTCATATCGTTGCAGTTCTTAGGCGAAGCCCTACGCCGATAGCTTCATCATCTCCGTCACCACGCCGTCGTGCTGACGAAACTCTCCCGTGAAGCTCAACTGGATTAAGAGCTCGTGGGATGTCATCGAGCTGAACGTGTGCTAAACGCGGAGGTGCCGTACGTTCGGTGCTTGGATCGGTTGAATCGCGAAGACGTTCGACTACGTCAACCGCGTCACTAGACACTTCCGCTTTCGGTCTACAAGGGTACGTAGACACACTCTCCCCACTCCTTGCTATGCTTCTAGTAGATAGATCTTGCATGATCGTAGGATTTTTTTTTTGAAATACTACGTTCCCCAACAGTGGCATCATGAGCCAGGTCTATGCGTAGATGATATGCACGAGTAGAACACAATGAGTTGTCGGCGATAATAGTCATACTGCTTACCAGCATGTCATACTTTGATTCGGCGGTATTGTGAGATGAAGCAGTACGGACCGACGCTTACGCGAGACTGGTTTCATCGTTACGAGCACTCATTGCTTAAAGGTGACCGGCGGGTGTTTGTCTCTCTCCCTTTAGTTGAATCGAGTGTGCCTACGCCCGGTCCTTGTGAAGGTTAAAACATCACATACTTGACAAAAAATCGTTGTGGTTTTTGTATGTGTAGGTAAGAACGGTTCTTGCTAAGCCCGTAGCAGCCAAGTAAAACTTGCAACAACAAAGTACAGGACGTCTAACTTGTTTTTGCAGGGCATGTTGTTATGTGATATGGTCAAGATGTGATGAGTTATACGTTATTGTATGAGATGATCATGTTTTCTAAAGTTATCGGCAACGGGCAGGAGCCTTATGGTTGTCTCTTTATTGTATGAATTGTGAAGGCCATGTAATTGCCTTACTTTATTGCTATGAGTTAGCGATAGTAGTAGTAGCAATAGTTGGCGAGACGACCACGACGCTACGATGAAGATCATGGTGTCTAGCCGGTGACAATGGAGATCATGACGATGCTTTGGAGATGGAGATCAAAAGCACAAGATGATGATGGCCATATCATGTCACATATTTTAATTGCATGTGATGTTTATCTTATTATGCTTCTTATTTTTCTTAGTACAACGGTAGCATTATAAGATGATTCCTTACAAAATTACAAGGTACAAGTGTTCTCCCTGAGTATGCACCGTTGAGAAAGTTTGTCGTGCCGAGACACCACGTGATGATCGGGTGTGATAAGCTCTACGTTCAAATACAACGGGTGTAAGACAGTTTTGCACATGCATAATACTCGGGTTAAACTTGACGAGCCTAGCATGTACAGACATGGCCTCGGAACATGCTACTTCTCGAGCTTGTGTTGTATTCCCTCGAAGAGGAAAGGGTGATGCAGCACAGTAGCGTAAGTATTTCCCTTAGTTTTTGAGAACCAAGGTATCAATTCAGTAGGAGACCACACGCCAGTCCCTCGCACCTGCACAAACAAATAAGAACTTCGGAGCCAACGCGATAAGGGGTTGTCAATCCCTTTATGGTCACTTACGAAAATGCGATCTGATAGAGATGATAGTTTGATATTTTTGGTATTTTTGGATATAAGAACAGAAAGTAAAAGCGGAAAAATAAAGTAGATTGTAGATTGATATGTTGAGAATAGACCCGGAGGCCATAGTTTTCTCTAGTGGCTTCTCTCATGATAGCGGTATTCTACGGCGGGTAAACAAATTACTGTCGAGCAATTGATATAAAAGCGAATAGTTATGAGACTATCTAGGCATGATCATTATATATAGGCATCACGTCCGAAACAAGTAGACCGAAACGATTCTGCATCTACTACTATTACTCCACACATCGACCGCTATCCAGCATGCATCTAGAGTATTAAGTTCATAAGAACAGAGTAACGCCTTAAGCAAGATGACATGATGTAGAGGGATAAACTCAAACATAGTGATATAAACCCCATCTTTTTATCCTCGATGGCAACAATACAATAGGTGACTTGTTGCCCCTACTGTCATTGGGAATGGTGCTACCTCTTGAGCTTGCGTTGTATTCCCTCGAAGAGGAAAGGGAGATGCAGCACAGTAGCGTAAGTATTACCCTTAGTATTTGAGAACCAAGGTATCAATCCAGTAGGAGACCACGCGCCAGTCCCTCGCACCTGCACAAACAACTAAGAACTTCGCAGCCAACGCGATAAGGGGTTGTCAATCCCTTTACGGTCACTTACGAGAGTGAGATCTGATAGAGATGATAAGATAATATTTTTGGTATTTTTGATATAGAAACATAAAGTAAAGAAAGCAAATAAACAACGTCGGAAGAAATTGGCTAGTTGAAGGAAAAGTAATATGATAAAGATAGACCCGGGGGCCATAGTTTTCTCTAGTGGCTTCTCTCAAGATAGCGGTATTCTACGGCGGGTAAACAAATTACTGTCGAGCAATTGATAGAAGAGCGAATAATTATGAGATTATCAAGGAATGATCATTGTATATAGGCATCATGTCCGAGACAAGTAGACCGACTCCAGCCTGCATCTACTACTATTACTCCACACATCGACCGCTGTCCAGCATGCATCTAGTGTATTGAGTTCATACGAATAGAGTAACGCCTTAAGAAAGATGACATGATGTAGACGGATAAACTCAAGCAATATGATGAAAACCCCATCTTTTTATCCTCGATGACAACAATACAATACGTGCCTTGCTGCCCCTACTGTCACTAGGAAAGGACACCGCAAGATTGAACCCAAAGCCAAGCACTTCTCCCATTGCAAGAACTATAGATCTAGTAGGCCAAACCAAACCAATAATTCGAAGAGACTTGCAAGGATTTTTTTTGATAGAAACACTATAAAGGAACCCCCTACAATATGATTTATGCAACAAACCCAAATTGCAAGTACCATGCCTTGAACCTGGGTGGGTGGGAAGGCATCAGCCCCTTCCCACCACTAGGCTATGCCTTAGTCTGCGACTTGCAAGGATATTATGAGCACACATAAAAAGTTCAGAGAAGAACCAAATATCTTTCATAGATAACCTTGATCATAAACTCACAATTCATCGGATCTCGACAAACACACCGCAAAAAGAGATTACATCGAATAGATCACCTCGAAGACCGAGGAGAACTTTGTATTGAGATCCAGAGAGAGAGAAGAAGCCATCTAGATACTAGCTATGTACCTGAAGGTCTGTGGTAAACTACTCACAACTCATGGTGAGGGCGATGATGATGATGATGATGATGAAGGCCTCCGTGACGGATCCCCCTCCCGGAACAGGCTCCAAGATGGGATCTCCACGGGAACAGCAGCTACGGCGGTGGAATTAGGGTTTTCTCTCTGCGTATGGTATTTCTGGGGTATGTAGGTATATATAAGAAGAAGGAGGGCACCGGGGGCCACACGGGTTGTCCTCGAGGCAGGGGCGCGCCCTGGGAAGGGGGGCGCGCTCCCACCCTCGAGGTTGGCCCCTCTGTCCCCTAGCTTGGCCCTGAAGTCTTTCGTGCGTGATTTCCTCCAAAAATATCTCTCGTGAAGGTTTCATTCCGTTTGGACTCCGTCTGATATTCCTTTTCTGCAAAACCCTGAAATAGGCAAAAAACAGCAATCTGGACTGGGCCTTGGGTTAGTAGGTTAGTCCCAAAAATGATATAAAAGTGAATGATAAAGCCCATTAAACATCCAAGACTTCATAAATAATAGCATGGAACAATCAAAAATTATAGATACGTTGGAGACGTATCAAGCATCCCCAAGCTTAATTCCTGCTCGTCCTCGAGTAGGTAAATGATAAAGAAAGAATTTTTTATGTGGAATGCTGACCAATACAGTTTTTCAATGTAATTCTCTTAATTGTGGCATGAATGTTCAGATCTGAAGGATTCAAGATAAAAGTCTATATTGACATAAGAAATAATAATACTTCAAGCAATACTAACAAAGCAATCATGCCTTCTCAAAATAATATGGCTAAAGAAAGTTATCCCTACAAAATCATATAGTGTTGGCTATGCTCCCTTCTTATCACACAAAATATTCATATCATGCACAACCCCGATTTCAGCCAAGCGTTTGTTTTCATACTCTATCTTTTCAAACCTTTCAACTTTGACGCAATACATGAGCGTGAGCCATGGATATAGCACTATGGGTGGAATAGAGGTGGTTGTGGAGAAGACAAAAAGAGGGAGATAGTCTCACATCGACTAGGCGTATCAACAGTGTCGGGGGAAACTGTCCACCACGAGCACCTATGGGACCGGAGCCCCTTGTTCGTACGGTAAGGGAGCGGAGGGAGCACAAAGAGCAGATCGAGGTGCTCACGCAGGCAGTTTACCCAGGTTCGGGCCGCGATGGATGCGTAAAACCCTACTCCTGCTTAGATTGTATTGAGTGTTGGAGCTCGGGAGCTTGAAGAACTAGCTACACCGAGCAAGAGAGCTATCAAGGTTCCGAACCCTTTCTACGTTGTGCATGGGCCTCCTTTTATAGCTCAAGGGGTCACCGACAGGTGTCAACGTAGGAGAAAGGGTAAAAACGTAATTGTGGTGGTAGTTGTAACAGTGCGGGAATAGTGGATGAACAGTGGACATCACCTACTTTGACAGTGGGGAACAAGGGCATTAAATGCCCGTCGCTGTCGACCCCAAAAGCGCCCGCCCTTGCGTCTCCGTTTGCCACGGTGATGGCTTCGTCACCGTGGAGTGCCACCGTGTCCCCCAGGCTGCACAGCCATCCGCCACGCATCCCTGGAATGGCCCCAGGGCGACGCGTGGTTCGATGAGCTGGAGCGCGGGCACACAGCGTAACTCTCCCCGGCAAGAACCTTGCCGGGGCCTTGACCTTGCCAGGCCCGGAAGCTTGCCGGGCTCTGAAGCTTGTCGCTCCCTGGGCCCTGCCGGAGCGCATGCTGCGCCGAGGCATGTCTTCTGAAATGTAATCTTCTAGTCTTCCTGGCAAGCTCCTCTTGCCAGGGTCTTGTGCTAGCGAGGTAATCTTGAGCCTGGGACGGCCTTCCCGGCAAGCTCCACTTGCCGGGGTCTTGATCTTCTGTCTTGTATACTTTGTTTTTGAATGGCTTTAAATGGATCAGAAAGGTCTCCGGCAAGCACGTGGTAGGCCCTGCCGCGGGAAGCTGCTACTGCCCGTGCACAAGTTGGGGTACTGAGGTACCCCTACCTTAGTACACCGACAGGAGCCCCCGGGCCTGGGCCACACACGGTGCCGAGCGCTGTTGGGCCAGGCCCAAAACAGTGCACGGGCACACGTGGCCCACGGCACGCCGAATCCCCTTCCGCACCCGCCGCGTCCCTCCGCAACGGCACGCGTCGATTGCGGCGTCGTGGGAGAGAATGTGGCCACGTTCTTTAATGGGAAATGTGGAGCGTCCCCCACTTCCCCCTTAAAAGCAGAGGAAGCAGGGGCCGTTACCTTACTTCGCCTTCATTGCTTCTTCCATCTCCAGAAATTCCCCTCTGCGCTCCGCCTCCACACCTCCTCCGCCGTCTCTTGCATCTGCGGCGCCGCCGGATTCCTCGCCCCCCTTCCCTCGCCGCCTCCGCCATGCCCCCGAAGACCGAGAAGGCGAAGGCGGAGAAGACCAAGAAGGAGAAATCCGAGCAGGCAGCGAGGCTTGCTCTTCTGCGGAAGAGGAATGTCGTCTTCGCGCCGAGGCTCAGCGCGCGGGAGCTCTGGAACAAGTACTACTTGTTCTGGGCCAAGAAGACCAAGGCGCACCCTCGGACCAGAGTCTATCCCGCCGCAGCCAAGGATATGTACCCCGGCGGGTATTTCTTCTTTGTTGTTTTCTTCCACTGCGGCCTTTGTCCTCCCTTCTCTGAATTTTTCTGTGATATCATGAACACCTACAACCTCCACCTCTTAGATTTCACCCCCAACGCCATCCTCACGATGGCGGTTTTCGCACATCTGTGCGAAAACTATATTGGGATCTATCCAAATGTAGCGCTTTTTAGGCATTTCTTTACGCCTAGAGTAGAGGCCGGCGCTCCCCTCTCCGGGGGAATCTCTTGGGTCTTCCGCTTGAACAAGAAAGAATCCTATCTGCAAGGGGAACTCCGCGGCAAGTGGGAAGAGTGGCGCGCGGATTGGTGCTGGGTAGTTGAGGAGGAGCCGCAGCCCTTCACTGCGCCGCGCACAACAGCTATTGTGCGCGGCAGGGACTGGAGTGAGTTGGACGCGGACGACATCAAGCTCAACGTCGCCCTTGTCAGAATGCTTCGTCTCCGGGTAGCCAAGTTGACCATCGGAGAGGTAGGAGCAGACTTCCTCCGCCGCCGCATTGCCCCTCTACAGGAGAGGAAGAGGCCAGCATGGGAGTACGGCAACGCGGCAGACATTATGAGACTGCGCCCAGGGCTGAATTTCAACTTCACGTCGCTGGAGCTGAAGGGGATGGTCCGGGAACTTTTTAAGCACGACCCGGCCCACCCAGAGTGGTTTAGAGCTCCCCGGGGAGTGGTGCCCCTATGCAACAGCACGGCCCGGGATCCCCTACGCGCAATGATGCTCGCATGCGACTCGCATGGCGTCGACCCCACATGGATTGCGCCCAAGCCGGATGCCATCATGAGCTTCTTCGACAACTTAGTGGAGGTGCCGAAGAACAAGGAGGAGATCAAGGGTCTCACCCGGGCCACCACTGATCGAGAGATTGCTTATATAGCTTCCCGGGTAGAAGAGGCCGCTGCAGCCGCAGCGGCAGGAGAGTTCGGGTTCACAGTTGAAGAGGCAGAGGCTGCGGAAGCGTCGTGCCAAGCAGAGGAGGCGGAGATCCGCAGGCTGCTCAAGCTTCCACCCGACGAGCTTGCCGGGGTCCCCTCTCTAAGACATGCTGGGATCCCCGGGGTCGTGACCGAGGCCGCCGCGAGGGGCGACGTTGCCGGAGGAAGCAGAGGTGCCGGAGGGAGCGGAGGCGCCGGAGGGAGCACGGCCGCAGGGCAGAGCGCTGGGCCCAGCAAGCCGGCCGAGGAGGAGGAGGAGGACGCCGGGGCCGGCGAGGACTCTGGTGGGTCTCTGGGGCTCAACGACGACGTCTCCTCGTCATCGGAGACCTCCCCGCCTCGGGCAAGTCCCAGGCGATCTCCGCTGAAGCGCCTCCACAAGGCGACGACGACGACGAGGGCGCAGGCGCCCCGACAACAACCTGCTCGTCGGGTGGCGCGAGCTACCCGGGGGAGCCAAGCTGCGACGGGAGCGCCCGGCGCACCAACCGCGGCGGAGGCGACCCGCACACAGGCTACGGCGGAGGCGCCCCGTACGTCAGCGCCAAGTGGAGGAGGGTCTTCTCAGAGCGGAGCAGCTGCTCCGCCTGCTCCCCGGGCCTCGGCGCCCACAGGGGCTGGGTCTTCGCAGCCCCCAGCCCCGGGGACCGCCAAGCGCCCGAGGGAGCCTTCTCCTCCCGCTCCTCGCGCGGACGCGCCTCAGGTGGAGTTTGATTTCTCCGCCCTCAGCGACGACGACGAGGAAGAGGAGTAAGTATTTGAAGTTTTGTATCTTCTATAATCTTGTCTTGATTCTTTCGTTGATGACTCTAATCCTGTTTCTTGCTTTGATTGCAGGACCCTGGCCCAGCGAGCGGCGAAGAAGGCCAAGGTTCCCGTGGTCGAGGTCGAGGACGACTCGCCCGTCGCGATGACAGGGGACGCGCCGGTGACGAGCTTGCCGGACCTGAGCGCGGCTCCGAGGAGCAGCCCCCAGCGCAGCCCCCAGCGTAAGTCTGGTTTTGAACTTTCCGCTCGTCGGGCGCGCTTGAGAATTTTGTCTTGTACTAACATCTTGTGGTTTCGTTTTGCCCTGATTGTCTGGTGCAGAGGTGGAGCCGCAGCCCCAGGGGCGCCCGGAGACCACTCCCGAGGAGCCGCAGGCCCCGCCGTCCCCGCCAAGGAGGAACTCTCCGGCGAGGGAGAGTGCTCCGCCAAGGGCGGGTACTCCGCCGAGGGCGAGTACCCCGCCAAGGGCGAGCAGCCCGGCGAGGGCGGCCACCCCGCCAAGGGAGAGCTCCCCGGCGAGGGAGCCTGTCGTAGACGAAGTCCGCCAAGGTAAGTCTTGCAACTTCATCTTCTTGGACTTGTCTTTTTTTTTGGATATTTGCTTGAACTTCTTCTTTTTCTTCTTCTTCTAGATCCTCCTCCCCCAGAGCAGATGGAGACGGAAATCGTCGTCGAGGAGGAGGGCGCGCAAGGCGACGGCGGCAACGCCCCTGTCGTTGAAGACACGGCGGGAGCTGCCGAGCCTGCCGCGGAGGAGACTGCTCCGACCGCAGACGCAGCGGCCGGGGAGGGGGACGGCGGCCATACTGCCGGCCCGGAGGCGGCAGGAGTGTCAAGCGCTGCGCCGGCCGCCGACCCCTCCACCGAGAAGGAGCAGTCCGCCTACTATCTTGAGGCTCCCAACGGCGTCTTCATCCAAGTGCCGTGGGGATCCTCGTCGCGAGCCCCCGAGGAGGGAGAAACCTTCGATGGGGAGGTTCTCGCCTCCGCGGGGCTGAAGATCGTCGAGGCGCCTGGCGGGAGCGACGAGCCCGAGGAGGAGAAGTTGCTCCACCAGCTCCTGGCCCTTTACCGGGCCAGGCAGGCGAAGCTTGAATCTCGAGAAGCCCTCACCGCCAAGGCCGCAGCTGACATGGAGAAACGCGCGGCGGAGCTCCGCGCCGCCAACCAGGCGGCCCTCCGCGACTTGGCGGAGGAGCGCGAGAGGCTTGCCGGGGAGTACCAGGAGTGGCTCTTGGAGAAGGCCGAGGCCGAGGAGCAGCAGCGACTCGCCGGAGAAGCGCTGTCCCGGCGAGAAGCAGAGCTCACCCAACGGAAGATCAACCTTGACGCTCACGAGGAAGACCTTACCGCCCGGGAGCAGGCCCTTGGCGGGGAACTGAAAGAAGCGAAAGCTGCCGCAGCCACCGCGGAGACCGCCAAGAAAGACCTCGAGGCCAAGGTGGCGCAGCTGGAGGAGTACCTAAAGGCGAGCACGGATAGGGTCACCGCGCTCAACATAGAGCGCGAGAAGGATGCCCATACTAACTCTGAACTCCAGGTGCGCCTTTCCAAGCAAGGCGACGAGCTGAAGGCCGCCAAGGACTCGATTGCAGATCTGGAGCTGAAGGTTTCCACGCTGAAGGACTCTCTTGACGCCGTCCGGGACCGCGAAACCAAACTGAAGGACGAGCTCCGCAAGGAGCGAGGCTTGGTGGAGAGCGCCACCACTGCGGCCAACAACTTCCGCCAGACCGTCGAGGTATGGACTGAAGACCTGGTGGCTTCTGCAGCTAGCATCGACAAGGAGCTGATGGCGCTGAGGGTTGAGCATCTCATATACTCTCCGGATCCAAACCTCCCCCACAGCGCCAAGCTCAGTCTCTTCTTCAGAGGGATCGCGCCGGCACTTGCAAATCTACAGAAGAAGCTCCCCGCGCAGCTGGCCGAGGAGTCGCGCCGGCTCTGCACAGGAACTTTGGAGCGCGTCCTGACGAAGATAGTGTACCGCAACCCTGGTATAAATCTCGTCAACGTCCTCCGCAGCTTGCCGGCCGACGCGGATATGGAGGCGCTGAAGGCGCAGGTCGCCCACATCATCGCCAAGGTGAACAAGATCTCTAGGGTCAAGGGCGACCGCGTGGATTAGGCCTCCTTTTCTTTATCTCTTTTGTTGCTGCATAGTATGCCATGAACTTATTAGTCATTGCGACAAGTTATCCCTTGTAATATATTATCTTATTTTGATCAATCGATGCGGTGCTATCTTCCTTGCTTTGGTCCTCTACTTTGTATGTTTTCAACCCTACGCTTCTAGGGAACTTGCCGGCGAGGGGCCCTTGCCGCGAGCGCTGAGTACTGGACTCCGAGCAGCCTGCTGGTCAAGGTCTCGCCGGCAAGCAACCTTGCCGCAGCTAGTCGCAACGCACTTAGCTTACTGAGGGAACTCGAAAACGAAGCAAGGGCGCGACACTTGTCGCAGCTCACTTAAGTCGTTGAGCGTACTCGAAAACAAGATAAGGGTGCGGCTAGCCACGGGTAGGTTCCTCCGCGCACAGGTTTTCCATACAAAGTGTGGTTGTTCAAGGAAGATAACTAAAATTTAAAAATTTGAATTGCTCAAATTCTAGTAACTTAGCTTTCATAGTCTGCTCGTCCTCCGGCAAGCTTCTCTTTCTTGAACAGCACTTGGTTCATCCTCCATCTCCCTCCCCCCCGGCAAACTTGTTCGCGAGGAACATTCCTTCTGCTTAAGAGGAAAAGAGAAAGAAGAGGGAAACAAGTATATGGCCTTTCGGCGAGCTAGTGCTTACCGGATACGTGTGTTGCACAAGATGCCAAATAATGCATGCAAATAACGAAGAAAAGCATGGAAAAGGCAAATAGCGCAAAACACAAAAGCTTTACTGATGCACGGGGCCTGCACCCGGCTTTGTACAAAGGGTTACATGCAACAGCGGCAAAGCTTGTACAAAAGGTGGTTGCCGGAGCGGATCACGGCAACCGCGCCTTATGGGTGAAACTTGCGAAGATGCTCTATGTTCCAGGAGTTGCTCACCCGTAAGCCTTCTTCGGTCTCAAGGCGGACAGCGCCGGGCCTTGTGACTTGTCTCACCCGATAAGGGCCTTCCCACTTTGGCGTCAACTTGTTGGAATTCTTGGCGGACTGAACACGCCGAAGAACAAGGTCGCCTTCCTCGAGACTCCTGGCCTTAACCTTGCGGCTATGATAGCGGCGCAAGGCTTGCTGATATCGAGCAGCTCGTACAGCAGCCTGGAGACGTTCCTCCTCGAGGAGCAATGCATCATCTTGTCGCAGTTGCTCTTGCTCGAGCTCATCATAAGCGAGCACTCGAGGAGATCCGTATACGAGTTCCGTGGGGAGAACTGCCTCTGCTCCATAGACCAGAGCAAAGGGTGTCTGTCCGGTGGCTCGATTTGGTGTCGTTCTGATTGACCAAAGAGCCGCCGGTAACTCTTCTATCCAATTTCTTCCGCACTTGCGCAGCCTGTCAAAGGTCCTTGTCTTGAGTCCGCGCAGCACTTCAGCATTTGCCCTCTCCGCTTGACCGTTGCTCCTCGGATGAGCAACAGAAGCGAAACAGACCTTGGCGCCAAGGTCTTGCACGTACTGCATGAAGGTGCGACTAGTGAATTGTGTACCGTTGTCGGTGATGATCCTGTTAGGGATTCCGAAACGGAAAACAATCGACCTGAAGAACCTGACTGCTGACTGTGCTGTCACCTTTCTCACTGGTTCCACATCCGGCCACTTTGTGAACTTGTCGATTGCAACGTACAAGTACTCAAAGCCCCCGACAGCACGGGGGAAGGGGCCGAGGATATCGAGCCCCCAGACCGAGAAGGGCCAGGACAAAGGGATCGTCTGGAGAGCTTGAGCTGGTTGATGAATTTGCTTAGCATGGAACTGGCACGCTTCACACTTGGTTACTTGTGCAGTTGCATCTTGGAGGGCTTCTGGCCAGAAAAACCCTTGCCGGAAGGCTTTCCCGGCAAGTGCCCTTGCGCCAATGTGGTGGCCACATATGCCTTTGTGTATCTCTGCCAACAGCTTCTGTCCATCTTCCCTGGAGATGCACTTCAACCTGACACCATTGAGTCTTCTTCTGTACAGCTCGTTATCCACGAACTGGTACATACTTGACTGCCTGGTTATCTTCTCTATCTCTTCTGGGTCGTCGGGAAGTTCTCCAGTTTGCAGAAATCGAACGATCTGTTGCGCCCATGCCGGAGCCCGAGGCTCAACGGCAAGGACTAAAGGCATGAGGGCCGCTGCGGGAACCCCAGCTTCCACGGCAAGAACCTCTGGTTCTGCCGGAGCGGATGGTCCCCCGGCAAGCTCGCCGGGGCGAGGCTTGTCGGGAACGCTTGCTTCAACTGTACAGACCCTAGGATCTGTAGGAGCAAATTGTTCCTCAGCGTTCTGATTGTTGATCTTGGGGACCTTGGCGGCGGCCTCGGGGAGATCCGCCGGCAAGTAGTCGCCGGAGACCAACTTTCTCTTCTTAGTTTGCCCAACTGATGGTGTAACGGATGGTTGAGTCAGCTTGAGCAGGAAGGTTCCTGGTTCCACAGGTAACTTCATCGCAGCACACTTTGAGAGGCCATCTGCAATTTCATTCTGAGCTCTCGGAACGTGCTCCATTTGCAGACCTTCAAAGTGCTCTTCAAGCTTCCTCACTTCATCTACATAAGCTTCCATCAAAGGGCTCTGGTAACTCTTGTTAACTTGTCGGACCACCAACTGAGAATCTCCCCGCACAATCAGCTTCCTGATCCCAAGTTCGGCCGCAATCCTGAGGCCGGCAAGCAAGCCTTCATACTCAGCAGTATTGTTTGTCGCTTGCTCCCTGGGAAAGTGCATCTGGATAACATACTTGAGGTGTTCTCCGGTGGGCGCGATGAGTACTACGCCGGCACCGGCGCCTTGCAGCGAGAAGGCACCATCAAAGTACATTACCCATTCACTTGTCGCTTCTTGTACGGGTACACTTGTTTCTGGAACTTCTTCATCGGGTGTTGGTGTCCATTCAGCTATGAACTCTGCCAAAGCTCGGCTCTGTATAGTTGAGGTACTCTCAAACTTGAGACCAAAGCTTGATAGCTCAAGTGCCCACTCGACGATCCTGTCTGTTGCTTCTGGATTGTGCAATATCCTCTTCAGCGGAAAGCGAGTGACCACTATTATCTCATGTGCCTGGAAGTAATGGCGCAGCTTTCTCGAGGCCATGAGGAGGCCGAAAAGCAACTTCTGCACCCCGGAGTATCTTGACCTAGCCCCCTGCAAGAGGGAACTCACAAAATACACCGGTCGCTGTACCATCTTCTTCCGCACTTCTCCTTGTTCCTGCGCAGAGTTGTCCTTGTCGGGGCCAGAGCTTGTCGGAGCAGCCCCCTGCTTGTCGCTGGATTCGCTTGCCGGTGGTGTAGACTCCTCGTCGGCCTCCCTCTCCGCTACTAACGCAGCACTAACCACCTGGTTGGTTGCCACTAAGTACAGCAGCAACTTTTCCTGTGGCCTAGGTGCGACAAGTATTGGAGTGGAGGATAGGTACCGTTTCAAGTCTTGCAGCGCTGCCTCCGCTTCCGGAGTCCATTTCATAGGACCTGCCTTCTTCAAAATCTTGAAGAAAGGTAGGGCGCGTTCTGCAGACTTTGAAATGAACCTACTGAGGGCAGCTACACAACCTGCAAGCCTCCTGACATCCTTGACGCGCTTCGGGGCCTCGATCTGCTCGATGGCTTTTATCTTGTCGGGGTTGGCTTCAATCCCCCTCTGTGATACAAAGAACCTGAGAAGCTTGCCGGAGGGGACTCCAAAGACGCACTTCTCGGGGTTCAACTTAAGCTGGATCTTGCGCAGATTCTGAAATGTCTCTTCCAAATCTTGGATCAGTGTATCCTTGCTCTTGCTCTTGACCACGATATCATCCATGTAGGCCTCCACATTTCTGTGGATCTGTGGCTCAAAAGTAGTGTACATTACTCTTGCAAATTTAGAGCCTGCATTCTTCAATCCGAAAGGCATGCGAATAAAGCAATAGGTGCCACATGGAGTAATGAATGCAGTCTTCTCTTCATCTTCCTTGGCCACGAAAATCTGGTGGTAGCCTGAATATGCATCAAGGAAAGAGAGCAGCTCACATCCGGCAGTGGAGTCAACAATCTGGTCAATGCGCGGCAAGGGAAATGGATCCTTGGGACATGCTTTATTCACATCAGTGAAGTCTATACACAGTCTCCACTTCCCGTTGGCCTTACGCACGACAACTGGGTTTGCCAACCACGTCGGATGGATCACGCCTCTAACTAGGCCCGCTGCTTCTAGCTTCTTGATCTCTTCGGCAATGAATTCTTTGCGCTCCACGGCTTGCTTCCTGACCTTCTACTTGACGGGCCGCGCATGAGGGCAAACAGCAAGCTTGTGCTCAATCACCTTCCTGGGAACACCGGGGATGTCAGACGGTTGCCATGCAAACACATCGACATTCGCCCGCAGGAAGGCAACGAGCGCGCTTTCCTATTTGCTGTCAAGAGTGGCACTGATGGTGAAGGTACCACCAGTGCCGTCCTCCTTGGCGGACACCTTCTTGGTTGCCGGAGGAGCGGCCATCCCCTTCTTGCACTTGCCGGTGGAGCTCGATGGAACGTCCTCGACGGCAGCGCAGCACTCCGAAGAGGTGCGGTTGCCGGAGTGGGCCCTAGAGCACTTGCCAGACTTGGTCTTCGTCTTCTTCCCCACGGGAGCTTCAGCGGCAAGTGTGTCCTTCTCCGCTGCGGCTGCTGCATCCCGGTATATCTTGTCGGCGCAGATAAGCGCGTCCTTCTTGTCGCCATGGACAGAGATGACGCTTATCGGCCCCGGCATCTTGAGTACATTGTAGGCGTAGTGGGAAGCTACCATGAACTTGGCGAGGGCAGGACGTCCAAGTATCCCATTATATGGCAATGGGATATCGGCAACGTCGAAGGTTATCCTCTCCATCCTGAAGTTCAGCTCCCCGCCAAAGGTCACTGGCAGAGTGATCTTCCCCTTGGGCTTGCTCCTTCCCGGGTTTATTCCTTGGAACGAACCGGTCTCTTCGAGCTCGCCGTCTGGGATTTGGAGTTTCTTGATCACAGCTGAGGAGATCAAGTTCAGCCCGGCCCCGCCGTCAACCAACATTTTGGTGACCTTGAGGTTGCGGATGGTGGGCGAGACCAGCATCGGCAAGCACCCGACCGCAGTGGTGCGGTCCGGGTGATCCTCAAGATCAAAAATGATGGGCGTGCTGGACCATTTGAGGAGCCTGCGCGACTCCACGGGCGGCTCTGCTGCATTCACTTCCCGCACCCACTGCTTGAGTTGGCGGTGGGAAGTGTGCAGAGAGGCGCCGCCGTCGACGCACAGGACCTCCGTGGCTTTCTGGAACTCCTGCTCGCTGTTATCCTCTTCCTCCATGTCATCGTCGTCGTCTTCTTCGTCCTTGTCGCGGCCCCGGGGAGGTCGGTCACCTTGCCGTTGCTTGGCCTTGCCGCGGCGTCCTCCCCGGCCATTGAATGGCCGCTTCTTGCTTGGCTCTCCTCCGCCACCTTGGGCCTTCTCCTTGTCGCGCCGCTCGTACTCAGCTTTCTGCTGCTCGACGAGGTACTCGACGCGTTTGCAGTTGGAGAGGTCGTGGCCCTTGGTGCGGTGGATCTTGCAGTATTGCTTGTCGGAGCCGTCCTGCTTGTCGACTGCCGCTACAGGGGCAGGCTCCTCGCCGGAGCCGCCAGCCTGTGCTTGCTTGGCGGGAGCCTCCTTGCCGGACTTCTCGACGGCAAGCACTTCCTTCTTGTTCTTTCTTCTATTGTTCCGCCGCCGGCTCTTCTTTGCCGGGGCGGCATCCTCGCTATCGCTCCCCCCTGCGCCAGCGTCCTCCCCGGGGAGTCTCCTCCCCTCTTCCGCGCGCGCACACTTGTCGGCTAGAGCATAGAGCTCGCTGACATCCCGTATCTTGGTCATGGCCATCTCCTCACGCATGCGGCGGTTACGCACGTTCTGGTGGAACGCGCTGATAACCGCGGCAGGGTGGACGTCGGGAATATTGTGCTGCACGCGGCTAAAGCGCTGGATGTACTTGCGCAGGGGTTCTCATTCCTTCTGGGCCAGAATGTGGAGATCACTCTCCTGGCCGTGGGGTTTGTGGCCGCCCGTGAAGGCGCCAACAAATTGATGGCAAAGATCTGCCCAAGAAGAAATGGAGCCTTCCGGCAAGTGCATAAGCCAAGAACGGACGTTCGGCTTAAGCACTAGCGGGAAGTAGTTCGCCAGTATCTTCTCGCCACGCCCCCCGGCAGCCTGCACCGCAATGGTGTAAATGCTGAGGAATTCCGAGGGGTGCGTCTTGCCGTCGTACTTCTCCGGTACGTCGGGTTTGAAGTTCTTCATGCTGGGCCACTGGACGCGCCGCAGCTCACGGGTAAACGCAGGGCAACCTGCCGCGTACGGCAAGTCGCCTGGTTCACCGGGCGCGTGCGTATCGACAGCGTTCCCAGCTCGCTGGTCTGATTGTCGCCGAGCTTCTCGGTGGCGCTCGATCGTCGTTCGAGCGTCTTCTTGTCGCCGGTCGTCAAGGACTTGGCGCTGGTCCCGACGAGCCCGCGGATCCGACGACGCCGTGGAGTCGTCGTCGACGTTGATCCGGCGGGGCGGCGTCTTCTGCTTCCGCAGCGGGGAGTGCACGGTGGTTGCACCCCCGGCAGTCTTGTCGCCGTCGGCCTTCGTCTTCTCGACTTGCCATGGCCGCGAGGCCGCCGGCTGCTGCGGAGAGTCGTTGTTGGCGAAGGCGATCAGGCTCTGGATGGTTGCCCTCCAGTCTTCGGCCTTGTCCGCCGCCGGAGGGAAGTCGAGGAGCGGTTGCGCCCTTGCGAGCGCTTCTACCGGAGAGGAGGGGAGCGGGGGCGAGCGATGCGAGGAGCGGGATATGCTCGGACTTCTAACGGGGTTAGAAGGAGCAGCTTCCCGCCCCGGTGACCGCACCTTGCTCGTGCCCGGACGGTGGCCCGGAGCATCCCGCGAGCCTCCGGTTTGCCCTTGGCCCAGCAAGCGGATGCCACCTCCTGTGCCATGGCGCTGCTGGGTTGTCGTCTGCTGAGATGGACGGGGTGCATCTACGGAGACCGAGGCCTTGGAGTTGGTCCGGCCGTCCACCTTGTCCTTGGATTTAGCGGTGACGTGAGTCTCCTCACCGGCAACCACCCTTCCGCCGGCGTCTCCTCCACCCACCGTTGGCTCTGGTGGTGGTGGAACAGACACAGATGGGCCTGCGACCTCCGAAGCCTTCTTCTTCGGGGCCATGCTGCTGCTAATGAGGTCGTTGGTGAAGCTGGAGAGGTTGATGAAGAATGCGCCCGCGTGAACGCCGGATCAGGTTCGCACAACCTCGACGCCCCCTACCTGGCGCGCCAAAGATGTCGGGGGAAACTGTCCACCACGAGCACCTATGGGATCGGAGCCCCTTGTTCGTACGGTAAGGGAGCGGAGGGAGCACAAAGAGCAGATCGAGGTGCTCACGCAGGCAGTTTACCCAGGTTCGGGCCGCGATGGACGCGTAAAACCCTACTCCTGCTTAGATTGTATTGAGTGTTGGAGCTTGGGAGCTTGAAGAACTAGCTACACCGAGCAAGAGAGCTATCAAGGTTCCGAACCCTTTCTACGTTGTGCATGGGCCTCCTTTTATAGCTCAAGGGGTCACCGACAGGTGTCAACGTAGGAGAAAGGGTAAAAACGTAATTGTGGTGGTAGTTGTAACAGTGCGGGAATAGTGGATGAACATTGGACATCACCTACTTTGACAGTGGGGGACAAGGGCATTAAATGCCCGTCGCCGTCGACCCCAAAAGCGCCCGCCCTTGCGTCTCCGTTTGCCACGGTGATGGCTTCGTCACCGTGGAGTGCCACCGTGTCCCCCAGGCTGCACAGCCATCCGCCACGCGTCCCTGGAATGGCCCCAGGGCGACGCGTGGTTCGATGAGCTGGAGCGCGGGCACACAGCGTAACTCTCCCCGGCAAGCACCTTGCCGGGGCCTTGACCTTGCCGGGCCCGGAAGCTTGCCGGACTCTGAAGCTTGTCGCTCTCTGGGCCCTGCCGAGGCGCATGCTGCGCCGAGGCATGTCTTCTGAAATGTAATCTTCTAGTCTTCCTAGCAAGCTCCTCTTGCCAGGGTCTTGTGCTAGCGAGGTAATCTTGAGCCTGGGACGGCCTTCCCGGCAAGCTCCACTTGCCAGGGTCTTGATCTTCTGTCTTGTATACTTTGTTTTTGAATGGCTTTAAATGGATCAGAAAGGTCTCCGGCAAGCACGTGGTAGGCCCTGCCGCGGGAAGCTGCTACTGCCCGTGCACAAGTTGGGGTACTGAGGTACCCCTACCTTAGTACACCGACAAACGGGCTATGGAGATGCCCATCAATAGATATCAATGTGAGTGAGTAGGGATTGCCATGCAACGGATGCACTAGAGCTAAATATGAATGAAAACTCAACAAAAGAAACTAGTGGGTGTGCATCCAACTTGCTTGCTCACGAAGACCTAGGGCATTTGAGGAAGCCCATCGGTGGAATATACAAGCCAAGTTCTATAAAGAAAATTCCCACTAGTATATGAAAGTGACTAAGCATGAGACTCTCTACAATGAAGAACATGGTGCTACTTTGAAGCACAAGTGTGGATGCACTAGAGCTAAATATGAATGAAAACTCAACAAAAGAAACTAATGGGTGTGCATCCAACTTGCTTGCTCACGAAGACCTAGGGCATTTGAGGAAGCCCGTCGTTGGAATATACAAGCCAAGTTCTATAACGAAAATTCCCACTAGTATATGAAAGTGACTAAGCATGAGACTCTCTACAATGAAGAACATGGTGCTACTTTGAAGCACAAGTGTGGAAAAAAATAGTAGCAATTGTCCCTTTTTTATTTTCTTTTTTCCCCTTTTTTGGGCCTTTTTTTTGCCTTACTTTTTTTTTCCTTTTTTTTGCGGAGGGGCTTTATAGATTCAGCCTTTCCTCCCATGGGACAATGCTCTAATAATGATGATCATCACACTTTCATTACAACACGAAATTACAACTCGATACTACAACAACAAAGTATGACTCTATATGAATGCCTCCGGCGGTGTACCGGTATGTGCAATGAATCATGTGTGACATGTATAAAAATTATGCATGGTGGCCTTGCCACAAATACGATGTCAACTACAAGATCATGCATGGCAATATGACAATATGATGCGTGTCATATAAACGGAACGGTGGAAAGTTGCATGGCAATATATCTCGGAATGGCTATGGAAATGCCATGATAGGTAGGTATGGTGGCTGTTTTGAGGAACAATATGGTGGCTGTTTTGAGGAAGGATATATAGTGGGTTTATAGCACCGACGAAATTGCACGGTACAAGAGAGGCTAGCAATGGTGGAAGGATGAGAGTGCGTGTAATCCATGGACTCAACATTAGTCATAGGAACTCATATACTTATTGCAAAAATTTACGAGTCATCAAAACAAAGAAATCAACGCATGCTCCTAGGGGTGAGGTTGGTAGGAGTTAACCATCGCCCCCCC
>LR738711.1:887654284-887749396 GCA_902687465.1 Secale cereale | reverse complement strand
CCCCCCCCCCCCCCGACCTCCACACAAAGGTTGACACTCTACAAATACCTGATGCTTTAACTTAGTCACACAACGGTTCACCATACGTGCATGCTATGGGAATCACTAACCATAACACAAATATTTCTCAATTTCATAATCACTCCACTAGCATGACTTTAATATCACTCTCCTCATGTCTCAAAACAATTATCAAGCATCCAACATCTTGATCTATTCAATGCACTTGATGTGAAATTTTTTTACTACATTGACATTGGATGTTTATCATGTGAAGACTAGTTTCTTTAGCCTAAACACTTTACCATGCTGTTTTAATAGAATCTCAAATAGATATAAGTGAAGCATGAGAATTCAACAATTTCTACAAAATATTACCACCACCATGCTCTAAAAGATATAAGTGAAGCACTAGAGCAAAAACTATTCAACTCAAAAGATATAACTGAAGCACATAGAGTGTTCTAACAATTTCTAGGCCATATATAACTCTCTCAAATAGGTGTGTCCAGCAAGGATGATTGTGGCAAACTAACAAGCAAAGACTCAAATTATACACGACGCTCCAAGTAAAACACATAGCATGTTGCGAATAAAAATATAGCTCCAAGTATAGTTACCGATGGATGAAGACGAAAGAGGGGATGCCTTCCCGGGGCATCCCCAAGCTTAGGCTTTTGATTATCTTGAATTTAATTGGGGTGCCATGGGCATCCCCAAGCTTGGGCCTTTGCTACTCCTTGTTCCATAGTCCATCAAAGCAATTCTCAAAACTTGAAAATTTCACAACACAAAACTTAGACAAAAATTATCGTGAGCTCCGTTAGTAAGAGAAAGCAAACCACCACTCAAAGGTACAGCAAGGAATTCATACTTTGTTTATATTGGTGTTAAACCTACTGTACTCCAAGTTCTCTATGGTTCATATCCTCCAATATTACTCATAGATGCATCGGAATAAGCAAACAACACACGAAAAACAGAATTTGTCAAAAACAGAACAGTGTGTAGTAATCTGCTGGGTTCGCCTACTTCTGGAACTCCAAAAAAATCAAACTAAATTGGTAAATTTGCGCAATTTG
This sequence comes from Secale cereale, assembly GCA_902687465.1. NCBI lineage: Eukaryota > Viridiplantae > Streptophyta > Magnoliopsida > Poales > Poaceae > Secale > Secale cereale. The sequence goes on along the minus strand of LR738711.1, from coordinate 887,748,314 downwards.
TCTACCAATCAGCAGCAAAAATAATCAACTAAAAAGCACGTCCAGTAAAATCTGAAGACTACTTTAGCGAGCGCTAATGATTCTGTTTTTCACAGCAAGATCATATAAACTTCACACAAGTCCTACCAAAGGTTCTACTTGGCACAAACACTAAACAAAACATGAAAGCACATCTAATCAGAGGCTAGATGCAATATTTATTCCCTAACAGCAACAAAAACAAAAAATATAAAATTGGGTTGCCTCCCAACAAGCGCTATTGTTTTACGCCCCTAGCTAGGCACGATACAAGATAGATCTAGGGATAGCCATAGTGGTATGATATGTCGCGAAAGCTCATCTCATATTCCCTACGTTCGGCAGCAAGCTTCCTTTGTGGCAAGCAGAAGTAATCAAAAGGGCTAAATTTAATGGTGCAAAAGTCCCCTACATCATTCTCGGGAGGAACAGGTTCCTCCTTTGGCCCTTTGTAGTGGATGACCAATTCATCATTATAGGCATTCTTTTGGCAGAAGGCCATAAGCCTTCGCTCAAGGGAGAAGCCTAACCCATTATTTTGAACAGCAAAGTCATCATTTATCTCAGAAATTCTATCAATCAAGATCTCAATAGGAACCTTTTTTCTAAGGTTTTCATTAAAAGCAACATGATCAGGAGATCGCAAACGCATAAGGTCTTCTTGATTGAACAAGATAGCCTCTATAGGAGGTCGACCGGCATCTACTCCGTAATGAGCAAAGATTTCTCTGGCCTCTTTCATGATATATCTAAATTCATTAGCCAAAAATATAGTAGCTGCACGCTTAACGGAAGAATGCTCCATATTAGAGAACTCCAAAAATACTCTCTGAATACAGGGATGCATATGGATAAATTGCCTTTCAATTTCTACTATGAGCATAGATACAGCATCCGCAAGGCTACTAGTTCTGTGAAGAATAGAGCCACCCATAGTGGGCAAAGCACCGGCACAAGTAAAGAAGTCTTGAAGAACCCCTTTTCCAATAATATTGCCACTACCAACCCGGAACTTCTTAATATGTAAAGTGGTAGCTTCATCCGAGGGGTCAACATGAACGTTGCCCTCGGCATTGCTACCCTTCTCGATAAAATCGTCCCCCATCTCAGACATGAGGGCAATCAAGCAACACACAAGCAAACAAGAGGCAAGCGAAAAACACACGGCGGAAGAAGGGCGAATAAAACGGCAAAGGTGAAGAGGGGGAAAGGAAAATGAGAGGCAAATAAATGTAATGCGAAGGATAAGGGTTTGTGATAGGTACTTGGTATATGACTTTTGCGTAAGCCTCCCCGACAACGTCGCCAGAAATTCTTCTTGCTACCTCTTGAGCTTGCGTTGTATTCCCTCGAAGAGGAAAGGGAGATGCAGCACAGTAGCGTAAGTATTTCCCTCAGTTTTTGAGAACCAAGGTATCAATCCAGTAGGAAACTATGCGCCAGTCCCTCGCACCTGCACAAACAAATAAGAACTTCGCAGCCAACGCGATAAGGGGTTGTCAATCCCTTTACGGTCACTTACGAGAGTGAGATCTTATAGAGATGATAAGATAATATTTTTGGTATTTTTGATATAGAAACAGAAAGTAAAGAAAGCAAATAAACAACGACGGCAGAAATTGGCTAGTTGAACTAAAAGTAATATGATAAAGATAGACACGGGGGCCATAGTTTTCTCTAGTGGCTTCTCTCATGATAGCGGTATTCTACGGCGGCTAAACAAATTACTATCGAGCAATTGATAGAAAAGGGAATACTTATGAGACTATCTAGGCATGATCATTATATATAGGCATCACGTCCGAAACAAGTAGACCGAAACAATTTTGCATCTACTACTATTACTCCACACATCGACCGCTATCCAGCATGCATCTAGAGTATTAAGGTCATAAGAACATAGTAACGCCTTAAGCAAGATGACATGATGTAGAGGGATAAACTCAAACATAGTGATATAAACCCCATCTTTTTATCCTCGATGGAAACAATACAATACGTGCCTTGCTACCCCTACTGTCACTGGGAAAGGACACCGCAAGATTGAACCCAAAGCCAAGCACTTCTCCCATTGCAAGAACTATAGATCTAGTAGGCCAAACCAAACCAATAATTCGAAGAGACTTGCAAGGATATTATAATCATACATAAAGAGTTCAGAAAAGAACTAAATATTTCTCAAAGATAATCTTGATCATAAACCCATAATTCATTGGATCTCGACAAACACACCGCAAAAAGAGATTACATCGAATAGATCTCCTCGAAGACCGAGGAGAACTTGGTATTGAGATCCAAAGAGAGAGAAGAACCATCTAGATACTAGCTATGGACCCGAAGGTCTATGGTAAACTACTCAGAACTCATGGTGAGGCGATGATGATGATGTAGAAGCACTCCGTGGTAGATTCCCCTCCGGCGGAGCTCCAGAACAGGCCCCAAGATGGGATCGCACGGGAACAGAAGGTTACGGCGGTGGAACTAAGGTTTTCTCTGTTTGTCTGATGGTTTCGGGGTACGTAGATATATATAGGAAGAAGGTGGGCACCGGGGGGCACATGTGGGGCCCATGAGGCAGGGGGGCACGCCCTGTAGGGGGGCGTGCCCCCACCCTCATGGACTCCACGTGTGCCCTACTCCGTGGTTCTCAAGTCTCCCGTGCGTATTTTGCTCCAAAAATATCTCTCCCAAAGGTTTCATTCCGTTTGGACTCTGTCAGGGATATGACTAGCAGGTATGAACCGGCTAGTATAAACCGGTTTATTATAATATGTTTGGTTGTAATATTTAGTAAAGGCTACGGCCCATGAGATCTTAGGGCCCAGGTACATAGTTATGGTTTGTAAACCGCCCGATGATGTAACTTGAGAGATAAGGAAGAAAAGATAGAGACCGAGGCGGACACGAGTATGAGCCAGCCTCGGGACTCTGTAAACCGGACCGGGCGTCGCCTCTATATAAAGGGACGACCTGGCGGCGGTTTAGGGACAAGCAAGAGACAACCCGTCGAGACAGGCAAGCAAATCGCTCCCTGTTCATCGATGCCCAAGCAATGCCAAATCAAACTAGACGTAGGCTTTTACCTTCATCAAAGGGGCCGAACTAGTATAAACCCTCTGTGTCCTTTGTGTGCTTTTAACCCCTTCAAGCTAACCCGTGCGATGGTTCCATCATCAAGTCCGCTAAACCGGACATCTACCGTGTTAATTCCACGACAGTTGGCGCCCACCGTGGGGCCTCCGCACGATGGTTTCGAGTTCTTGAAGGGCAGCTTTGAAGGGCTCAAGGGCTACGTTGCTGGCCGGATGACCAAGAGTCGCCGCGGCCGGATCTACATCGACGACACGGGTTGGGGACCAGAGGCCGATTCAATTGAATACGGGTACCGGGTTCCCTTCGGTGGCATTCAAGTCTTCATCGGCAAGATTGGCAAACCGGGACCTGAGCTAGACATCTTCTCCAACATCATCGAGCCGGCTCAGCGTGCGAGATTGGCCCGGATTCAGCCCGCCATGAAGCACGTTTTCGTTGGGGCAGTTCACGGGGTCCAAACCGAGGACGGATCGGAATCCGGCGAAGAAACAGTTGTCTACTCCGACGACGGGTCCTCATCCGGAGAGACTGAATCTCTGTATCAGTTGCAAGATGGCCGGTCTGAGGGTGAGTCCGACGGGAACAGTATTCCGGACCCCTTTGACCCGCCAAACCGGGTGGCTGTCTTTATGGCCTGTTCACAGCCCACGGTGAACGGGGCGACAGTAGAAGCTGGTGTAGGGGGGAGCGGCCCGGCCCTCTCACCTACTGACGTTCTATCCACCTTAGTCGAGGAGTTCGCGGCCAAAGCTGTGGCAGAGGTGGCTCCAGTAGACAAGGCGCAGCATGATGCAGAGCTCCTTCAGCTAAAGGCTCGGGTTGATCAAGCAAGGGATGATTTGAAGGCAGAGAAGGCTATGATAGTGATAAGGCAAGCGGAATTGAATGATCAGGCTTTTCACCTAAGGATGGAACAGGCCTCCACACAGGGAGTAAGAAGTCGGAAATATCAATCTCGTCTACCGTCGGTTTACGAAGCGACGGATCTGTTCAGAACACCCGGGGCTGGGACAAGCAATGATCCGGCTTTAAACCGGAGGGCACCCCCAGCCTGGGATGAGGCGGTTCAGCAGCCTACTGCGGAGCAAGATCGATGGATCACGTCTGCACCTCACGTTCCTACCCCTCCAGGTCATTATTCAAATCCTTTGGACAACATCGTTGTTGCTGCTGCACGTTTGGCCGCTTTACCCGTTGAAGGGACGTCTCCGGTGGCATTGGAGGCACGCCGGGTCAAGGAATTACTTAATACGGCGTTGGTACAGCAGCAAGCATATTCTCATAGCAGGGAGAGGCTACATTCAACACCACGTCACAGCCGGAGTTACACTAGGCATTGGGAGGAACCAGAAGTGTCTAGTAGTGAACGCAGGAGGCATCGGCACAGACAGGATAATCCGGCAGGCGCAGCTGCACAAGCTCGGGATATAAACCGGGTTAGGTCGGTAGCCCGGGAGGAAATCCGTCAGACGACGCCGGTTCACACGACCACAGCAGAGACCAGAGTCACAACGAGTTCCTTTGGGGTGCAGTGTCTTATCCCCGCTTTACGGAGCGTGAAGTTGCCCAAGGATTTTAAAGGGCCCTGTAAGGTGCCTAATTACACTGCAGATTTACCTCCTGAAGCTTGGGTGGAGAGTTACGAGATGGCCATGGAGATGCTGGATGTGGATGAAGCGGCTTGTGCAAAATACTTCACCATGATGCTTGAGGGAACAGCCCGGACCTCGCTAAAGGGCTTACCACCTAATTCTATCGGGTCATGGGGGGAGTTACGCCGCCAGTTTATCAAGAATTTCAAAGATACATGCAAGGAGCCGATGTCAATATTAGATTTAGCAGCATGCATGCAAGGAGAGCAGGAGTCTACAAGTGCATGGGTGCGGCGAGTATCAGAGATCCTGCATTCCTCGAATGGTATCAATCCTAGTACGGCAATAGTGACCTTGGAAAACAATTGCCGGTTTGAGTCTCTAAAGTTAAAACTAGGACGGCTTAAACGGGAGTGCAATGATATGGGAACTCTCATGAGTGCTCTGGTGAAATATGGGGATTCTGACAATACTAAGTATCCAGAAGAGGAGGGAGACAAGGCAGGAAAAGTTAACAAGCCCAGTAAACCGGCGCAAGCTAATCCGGCTACTACAAGCTTCTTAGGTAAGCGAAAGGCGGAAGGTGGCTCTGATTTCGTGGCCAATACCCAAGTTCAAGAAGGATTCCAGCACAACAGGGGAAGACCGCCTCCACAAACCGGCGGAGGAGGCATCAACTGGAGCCAAGAGTTAAATCAGCCTTGTCCGAAGCATAGCTCGAGGGGACGACCGGCGAAACACACTATAGGAGAATGCAGACCCTTTATGGAAGCCATGATGGGCCGCTTTAACCCTAATGATAGGCCTCCGAATGGCGGTTCAGGTCCAGGGTTCTATGGTCCGGGACATCAGGGGAGCAGTTCCGGATCAGGGTATCGGGGCAATAACGGTGGTTATCAAGGCAAGGCAAACAATCAGTATGGTCAAGGTGGTTATAATAACCAGGGTAATCAGCCGCATGGTCAGGGTGATTACAACAGCCAAGGCAGCCAACAGCAGGTCCAAGGTAATCATAACAACCAGGGTAATCAGCAGCGTCAGCAACAGTAACCACAATTCGGATATCAGAGTAATCCGAAGGAGTTGAGCAGTGGGCAATATCATGTGTTCACTACGAGTCTATGTAAACGAGATCAGAAGGTTTTAAAACGGGCAGTCAACGCGGTTGAACCGGCGACCCCGCAATTCCTGCGCTGGTCAGAACAGCCCATTGTATGGAGCAGGGAGGATCACCCGATGCGGGTGGATAATCCGGGACACTTGGCCTTGGTGGTGGCACCACAGGTGGGAGGTTATAAGTTCACTAAAGTTCTTATGGATGCTGGCAGCAGCATCAACATCCTGTATTATGAAACCTTCCGTCGAATGGGCTTGACAGATAAGAAACTGAGACAGTCAAACACGGTGTTCCATGGGGTGGTTCCAGGTAAGTCAGCTTATCCAATTGGAAAAATTGACTTGGAAGTTACCTTTGGAGATGAGCATGATTCCAGGTCAGAGATGATAACTTTCGAAGTCGTCAAGATCCGGAGCCCTTATCACGCTCTGTTCGGAAGAATGGTTTACGCCAAGTTTATGGCTAGACCGTGTTATGTTTACCTGCAGCTCAAGATGCCGGGTCACAAGGGTACAATTACGGTTCACGGAAGTCGAAAGGTTGCGTTGGAGTGTGAAGAGGGAGATGCTGCTTATGCAGAGGCAGTATGTGCTACCGAGGAGTTAAAATTTTATAAGGATAATGTTGATCCGGCAGATATGACCCCGTTGAAGAAGCCAACTACAGAGCATGATCCGGCGCTGAAATTTAAATCGGCAGAGGAGACCAAGCAAGTTGACTTTGTGCCGGGCGATTCATCCAAGCAGTTCACGATCAGCGCTAACCTTGACCCCAAATAGGAAAGCGCGCTCATCGAGTTCATCCGTGAGAACCGGGATATCTTTGCGTGGAAACCTTCTGACATGCCAGGTATACCGAGGGAACTCGCTGAGCACAGTCTTAATATTGATCCGAAGTTTAAACCGGTCAAGCAATATCTGCGCCGCTTCAATGAAGAGAGGCGCAAGGCTATAGGAGAGGAAGTGGCCAGGCTTTTGGCTGCAGGGTTCGTAGTAGAAGTTTTTCACCCAGAGTGGTTGGCTAATCCGGTGCTAGTGTTAAAGAAGAATGGGAAGTGGAGAATGTGTGTGGACTACACAGACCTCAACAAAGTTTGTCCAACTGATCCTTTTGCTCTCCCTCGCATTGATCAGATCATCGATGCTACAGCGGGATGTGAGCGGCTAAGTGTTTTGGATGCATACTCAGGGTATCACCAGATCAAGATGGCAGTTAAAGACCAGGAGAAGACAGCTTTCATAACTCCTTTTGGTGCTTTTTGCTATGTATCTATGCCTTTTGGACTCAAGAGTGCTCAAGCAACTTATCAGCGTTGCATTCAGAATTGTCTTAAAGGGTAGATAGGGAGGAATGTTCATGCCTATGTGGATGACATTGTGGTTAAATCAAGGAAGGAGGAAACGATGATAGAGGATCTTAAGGAGACTTTTGACAATCTTCGAGCCTATAAGATGATGCTTAATCCGGAGAAGTGTGCCTTTGGTGTTCCGGCAGGCAAGCTCCTCGGGTTCTTAGTATCAAACAGGGGAATAGAAGCTAATCCGGAGAAGATTAAGGCGATAACATATTTGACTAAACCGGTTTGCATCAACGATGTTCAGCGTATAACCGGCCGGATTACAGCATTAAGCCGGTTCATCAGCCGTTTGGGAGAGAAGGCGATTCCGCTTTATCAAATGTTGAGGAAAACAGACCAGTTTATATGGAATGATGAGGCAAATGCGGCGTTTGAGGATCTGAAGCGGCAACTGGCAAAGCCGCCGGTCCTGGCTGCCCCTGTCGATAATGAGCCGTTGTTGTTATACGTCGCCGCCAATGCACGGGCAGTCAGCGTCGCAATCGTGGTTGAGCGTAAGGAAGCAGGAAAGGAATACCCGGTTCAGCGCCCGGTTTATTATGTGAGTGAAGTACTCATTGAGTCCAAGCAAAGGTACCCACATTGGCAGAAGCTGGTATATGGGGTGTTCATGGCAAACCGGAAACTGAAGCACTATTTTCAAGGTCATCCAATAAATGTGGTTAGTTCAGCACCGTTGGGGGACATAATCCAGAACAGGGAAGCTACAGATAGAGTGGCGAAGTGGGCCATTGAGCTCAGCCCGCATGAGTTGAAGTATGTACCACGCACCGTTATAAAATCTCAAGCATTGGTAGATTTCATCAATGATTGGACAGAATTACAAACTCCTGAGGAGAAGCCGGATCTTACGTACTGGACGATTCACTTTGACGGTTCAAGACAGTTGGAAGGCTCGGGGGCTGGAGTTGTCTTAACTTCCGCACGAGGTGATAAATTTTGTTACGTCCTCCGTTTATTGTTTCCTTGTACTAATAACGCAGCAGAGTATGAAGCTTTGCTTCATGGCTTGCGGATGGCAAAGGAGATGAACTTGAGCCGGGTCAAGTGTTTCGGCGATTCAGACTTGGTGGCACAGCAAGTTTCAGGCAAGTGGGATTCAAGAGATCTCCTCATGGCGGCTTACAGACGAGAAGTGGAAGCAGTTGCTGGATATTTCAAAGGGTATCAAGTGGATCACATAGACCGGCGAAGGAACGAAGCGGCTGATGCTTTAAGCCGGTTGGGTTCTCAACGTAAACCGGTGCCACCAAATACTTTTTTGGATGAGCTGCACAGTCCATCAGTACAAATACCATCGGAAGAAGACTTAGCTGTTCCTGATCCAGAGGCACAGTTAGTTGCAGCACTTCATGCTATTCCGGATTGGACGCTGCCTTATTTGGCATATCTGAGCCGAGGAGAGCTACCGGACGATGAAATAGAAGCACGGCAGATAATCCGGCGTTCTAAATCCATGACAATTGCAAACGGGGAGCTTCATCATCGCAGCATTTCTGGAGCGTTTCAGCGGTGTGTGTCAGCTGAGGAAGGCTGCGAGATTCTTCGTGAGATCCATGAAGGGGATTGTGGTCATCATGCTGGTTCAAAATCACTGGTGGCTAATGCTTTTCGACATGGCTTCTATTGGTTAACAGCTCATGCTGATGCGGCGGATTTAGTCCGGAAGTGTGATGCTTGTCAGAAGTTTTCACGACGTGCTCTTGTTCCGGCGCAGGAGCTCCGGATGATACCAATAACCTGGCCGTTTGCGACTTGGGGGCTTGATATGGTTGGACCCTTTAAGCGATCTCAAGATCAGAAAACTCATCTACTAGTGGCGGTGGATAAGTTTACAAAGTGGATTGAGGCAGAGCCTGTGAGCAAGTGTGATGCGGCCACAGCAGTTAAATTCATCAAAAAGGTAATTTTCCGATTTGGTTTTCCGCACAGCATCATCACAGACAACGGCACCAATTTATCTCAGGGTGAAATGGAAGAGTTTTGTCAATGGGAACATATTCGCCTAGATGTATCTTCTGTGGCTCACCCCCAATCCAATGGTCAAGCTGAAAGAGCAAATCAGGAGATTTTGCGAGGTATCAAGCCCCGGCTTATGACTCCCTTGCAAAGAACCCCGGGATGTTGGGTTGAGGAGTTACCATCTGTCCTCTGGAGTATCAACACTACGCCAAACCGGTCCACTGGTTATACACCTTTCTTTATGGTATATCGTGCTGAAGCGGTCCTTCCAAGTGATATCCGTCATGATTCACCAAGGGTGACAGCCTATGTTGAAACGGCCAATGAACCGGCGAGACAAGACAGTTTGGACCGGCTGGATGAAGAGCGTGATATAGCAGCCGCACGGTCCGCGATCTATCAACAAGACTTGCGCAGATATCACAGCCGCCGGATCAAGACAAGGACGTTCCAGGAGGGCGACTTAGTACTCCGGCTCATCCAAGATCAAACAGATATGCACAAGTTATCCCCGCCTTGGGAAGGACCCTTTGTGGTCAGCAAGAATCTGCACAACGGTTTGCATTACCTGGTGGACGTTCGAGAGCACAAGGACTCACGAACATCAGAGGAGGTGACGAAGAGGCCATGGAACATCGCCCACTTACGGCCCTACTATACTTGAGCTATGAGCTCTACTGTATCCTATGTATATATTATGATTAATGAATAAACCGGCACCCTCGGTAAACCGAGGGCTCAGCCTTTTTTCCAATACAAATATCTTATGAGGACAACCATATATGTATTATCATATGTCATATTTCAAATATATCGATCGGTTTAAAACTGATTTTGCAGAATATATACTCAGAAGCAATAAAACTCCCTGAAGAGCAAGAGATCACATCCGGCTCAAAGAGGACGCTTCAGGAAAACCCTCTGGAAAGGCTACGGGCATCCAGTGATTGGTTAAAATTTACCCATGGTTTCATGGAACCATGGAGGCCCTCTGGAAAGGCTACGGGCATCCAGTGATTGGCTTATGTTTACCCATGGCTTCATGGAGCCATGGAGACCCTCTGGAAAGGCTATGAGCATCCAGTGATTGGTTAAAATTTACCCATGGTTTCATGGAACCATGGAGGCCCTCTGGAAAGGCTACGGGCATCCAGTGATTGGCTAAAGTTTTTTCTTATGGTTCCTATGGAAAGGCTACGGGCATCCATCGACCGGCCCTCTGGAAAGACGAGATTACCCGCATCCAGTGATTGGCTGAACCTTGCTTTGAGCCTGGCAGCTCATAAAAAGCCTCGACTACATGGTTTTATTTGCAAATTTGCATTTTCTGATCTTTATGTGTTATGATTCTTTAATCCGGAGTGGGACAATTCAAGAAATTGACCACACATCTACAAAGTGAGTACCAGCATGAGATAAACCGGTGCTCATTATAACCCGGATCATCCATCAGGCAAAAGCCAAGTATAAGCTACAAATTTCTGGACAAAGTTTCAGCATGATATAAACCGGTGTCTTTTATCAAGCCCGGATTTGTTGTTGGATCTATGAAGGCCTTCATCAGAAAATTTTAAATTCTACCAGATTAAGAGTATTGAGCATACTTGGTTTCAGGTATAGAGTTTGTTTCTGATATGAGTATATACTTATTTGATATATCATGAGAACAATTTAATGGATCCAACGGTCAAACCGTTAGGACATATTTTTAATAGCCTATGCAGGAATAGATGACATATAAGACAATCCATATCAGACCAAATTGGCAAAGTTAAAACGAGCAGTTGGAATATCCGGATCAAAGAGGACAATGTTATCAGCTATCCTATTACAAGGCATAGCAAGCCTGACGGACTAAAGATTGTTTGATAAATGAGACTGCAACTACAACAGTAAATTATGAGTTATGCTCCTTCCTGCTGAGACGGCTGGGCATCAACTTGATCCGGAGTCTCCTCTTCATCTTGAAGCGGCTGGAAGTCCGGAACACACCAGTCGATCTTCGTTAAGGCACGGAAGTACATCTCTTCATTGATGACTTCAGAAGGTTCGATATCTCGAGCGAAGGTATGAGGGCGCACTGGTGGGATTAAATTGACGGTATCATAAACCGGCCGCTCCACCCGCTCGTTTTGCAAGTCGTACCCCGGATGATACCTGGATAAATCAGATTCGGCTGCAAGCTTGCTGGCAAGTGGACGCATCTCCTTCGTCAAGGCATGGAGGTCCTTTTCAGTAAAAGTTGATCCGTCTTCTTTAGTATCAGGATATCCACTCAAGGCTTCTTCCGGATCAAGATCCGGGACCCAGGCTTTAGCCCTGGTAAGTGCCATGAGGGCACCGGCTCGAGCAGCAGATTTCTTAACTTCCTCCAAACGCACTGGCAAAACAGACAGCTTTTCTAACGTGCCTTGGATGGTAGTGGGCGCCGGTTTATTGAATGATGTTGCACTTATGATCCTCTGAGCGCCGGAATACAGCTCCTCGACCAAAGTGTAACATGCCTTAAGTTTCTTCCGTAAGTCATCCCCAAGATGGGTGACACGGCGCCCTGCATATGAGTAGCACAATTAAACCGGTACAGATGGAAGATTACAAGGATAAAGCAGGAGTACAGATTATACTTACCGAAGATTGCAGAAGTCATTAACTCAATTTGCCGTTTTAAACCGGTTAACTCTTCAGTAACCGGATTAAGGGCTTCCTCAGCATCTTTGGCCCTTTTCTCCAGCTCTTTCTTCTGAACCTCAAAGGCGGTCCGCTCTTCTTCAAAGAATTTCTTCAGCTCTTCAGCGGTCTTTAAACTCACCTTCAAGTCTTTTTTGGCTTTAGCAGCGGCAGCTTCCGTCTCAGCAAGTCTGTCCCGGAGTTCACTGACTTCTTCAGCCCTCCGGTTTAAATCAGCCTGCAAAGAAAATCAAGTGATAAGAAGCAATTCAAAGACAAAAGTCTCAAGCACACAAATAAGTTGTCTACTTGACACTTGGGGGCTAATGGGCAATTGAAGAGTTAAACAGTAATGATTCAAAGACAAAGTCTCAAGCACACAAACAAGTTGTCTACTTGACACTTGGGGGCTAATGGATAATTGAGCTATCAAAGGAAAAGTCAAGCAAGTCCCAGTCACATAAACCGAGTTATGTCCCTGGCACTTGGGGGCTAATGCAAGATCATTCGATTCATCAAAAAGTACCGGTTCACCTTCTCAATATAAGCTAAACCGGAACTTGGGGGCTGATACGGTATAGACAGAAGTGCATTGAAAATCAAAAGAAGAGTCAAAGGATTACCTCATACTTGTCTTTCATCATATTAATCAGACCTGCCTCATAGTCCCGACTTGTGTGGAGCCGGTTCAAGTACCCGGAATAGAGTTCCTGGACACTCATCTCAGCAAAGCTGGACAGTTCGGTACTCCATTTACCCTTTTCCTTGTGCAGCTTCTCCACTTTAGCCGTATGTTTGGCTAAAACAGTGGGCTCAGCAGGAGCGGTGTAAGCGGTATGAGTTATCTCCACATCCGGAGAAGCAGTAGCTGGTGGTGGGGTTGCAGTACAAACCGGACTGGCTGGAGCCGGATTGGGCTGAGGAGTATTGGCCCGGGCAGGACTGGACGGTTCAAGAACGTCTTCAGCATTTGGATTCTCTGGCATAGTTGTGTGGTCTGCAGGGGCAGGATCTTCAAGGGGAATTGTACGCTCGCCTTCAAGAGGGACAGTTGAGTCCGGGTTAGCTGCCGGATCATCAACAACAGTCTGAACAGTTGGTTGGTTGGCCTTTGGTTTTTTACTAGGCTTTGGCTTGCTGAAGAAAGTTGGAGAAATAAGTTAGAATTGTAAGACAAAGGTACAATCATAAACCGGATAAATTTAAAAGACTTACCCTGGGACAGTTTTCAGGGGTGGAAGCTGAGTTGCGGTTGATTCACCGGAAGAGGATAACGGAGTCTCCTGATAATCAGGGTCAGACGGTTTAAGAGGTTTTCGTATAAGCCCGGCCTTGGGATGAAGGAGGGTTGGAGAGAGTATAACCTCAGAGCGGCGCCTCCGAGCCGGAGTAAGGGAAATTCCGGATGATTCTACTGCAAGACCGTTGTGGCGAGTGGTCCGACGAAGAGCTTCCTGTTGTTGTTTCTTCAAAAGAAATTTAGGATCCAATTGAGCATAAGGATGAGAAAACTGATATTTCCGGACTGTCCGACGACTTTTTTCTGGAAGTGGTTCTGAATCGGAAGAAAGGATAGTTACCTCAACTTCGGCCGGTTTATCTCCTTCCGCCAACTCCTGTGAAAAGTTATCATTAGATACAGATATGAGTAAAAGCAAATAAATTAAAGCCGGATCAATTCATACCTCAGAGTCCGGATCGTCATCCTCAGCGTGAGAACTAGAGCCAGCAGCCGCTTTTCTCTTCTTACTAACAAAGGTTTTCCGACGGGTTTGTTTTCCGGGTTTCTCCTGAGGCTTTCTTTTCCAGAAAGGATCCTCAGCCTATTCAGACAGAAAAGAGACAGTTAGAAGACGGTTTATATAAACGGGTTAAAAATATATATAAGAAAGCAAGGCTTACTGCAGGCAGCTTGTTTTTCTTGTAATACGGAGCCAATCCGATTTTGCTGCAATCCTCTAAGGAGACGTTGAGCATCTTCTTAGCCGATTCAATGACCTCCGATTCAGAAAGCTTATCCTTGGTAAACCGTTGAGGGTCGTCCGGTTTACCAGAATACTTGCACATCAACTATGATCGCGGACTCAAGGGAAGGATACTCCAAGAGAGCCAACAGCGCATAAAATCGGTTCCAATTAAACCGTTGGCCATAAAAGCTTTTAGTCTAGCAAGCTGAGAAGCAAACCGGGGCCGTTCGGCAGAGCTAAGTCGCTGTGGCAAAGGGTGATCTTCCGGAAGACGGTGCTCGCGATAACCCGGCAGTGGGTTCTCCCCTTGCGGAGAAGTGTCAATACAGTAAAACCAAGAATTGTTCCATTCCTTCGGATGCGTGTGGAGAGCGGCATGAGGAAAGACGGCATCTCTCCTTTTCTGGATGCTAACCCCGCCAAGTTCTTGATGCGGTCCACTGGTGAACTCAGTACGCCGGTTCAGGTGAAAGAAATCCCGGAACAAGTCAACAGACGGTTCTTCTTGCAGATATACCTCTGAGAAAACTTGGAAGTCACAAATATTGGAAACGGAGTTGGGACCAATGTCCTGAGGATGGAGTTGGAAAGCGGCAAGCACATCTCGGAAGAATCTTGAACCGGGAGGTGTGAAGCCTCGGGCTATGTGGTCGAAGAAAACAATAACATCCCCCTCTCTGGGAGTAGGAGGGCATTCATTTCCTGGAGCCCGCCACTTTAAAACGGATTGAGGACCTAAAGTACCAACGGCAGCGGCATTGGCCAAGTCTTCTTCCGTAATAATGGAAGGAACCCAATCGCAAGACACAAATTGTTTGGCCATGACAGCATAAGAGCAAGCGCTAAAAAGATAAAGTGTAAAGACCGGATTATTTCAGTACAATGGCATAAACCGGAAGATATATACGAAGATCACGCAACGGTTTAGACAAGGGACTAATGATATGGCTAAACCGGCAATAACAGGGAGGTATGTTACTACCGGTTCATGGCAGCAATAGAGAAAGAGCTAAACCATCGCGCTCATCGAGAAATTTTTTAGAAAGAACAATGTATGACAGTTTAAACCGGAGCATACTTAACAGATCTACAGAGGAGAAGAAACAGGTGTTCGCAGATAATTAAAGTGGAACAAATCTGAGCACACAAGAAAAAGAAAAAACAAGTACAAGGATATTACGGGAAGAACTGCAAGGGTAATATACGGAGCAGATGAATCTACAGGTTGTGATGAGATCTAAAACATATGGCAGCAGGATAAAGGCAGGATCTAAGGGCGAGATGTAAAGGTCAAAACTTTGGCGAACTAGGCGTATAGGTTGAACGGGGTGAAGCTTCCATTGAGGCTCTAATGGCGGAAGTGCAAGGAAGAACCCTAGAAATTACGGATCTATAATGAGGAGGAAAGACATACCTGGAACAGTGGGAATCAGCGGCGGAGTTCTCTGGTCAAGCTCAGGTCGATGCAGCGGCCGGTGAGGACTTGGATTCGGCGGTTGACGACGGCGGTTCGAGCTCAGGCGACGATGGAGTCGGGCGACGGAGGAGGAAGAAAGAGCGGAAGAAGATAATGAATGGGGGACAGTGGTATTTATAAGAAGAAAGGCAGGTCCGAAGTGATAGGTGCGGGATTCGAGGAGGCAAAGGATCGGATAAAGATCTTTTGACGCCTCGATCTTCGGGATAACCCTTAAACAAAGCCGAAGGACAGCTCATGGCGTTAAATGCGGAAGTGATGTCACGGTCAGATTCAGTGATTCTCGAGGATGACGTCAGGACCGGTTTACAAAAAATGAGAAGACACAGAAGAAAATTATACAAGACTGAGAAGAATGATGTGAACAAGTTCAAATCATTCTGGGGCCTAATGTCAGGGATATGACTAGCAGGTATGAACCGGCTAGTATAAACCGGTTTATTATAATATGTTTGGTTGTAATATTTAGTAAAGGCTACGGCCCATGAGATCTTAGGGCCCAGGTACATAGTTATGGTTTGTAAACCGCCCGATGATGTAACTTGAGAGATAAGGAAGAAAAGATAGAGACCGAGGCGGACACGAGTATGAGCCGGCCTCGGGACTCTGTAAACCGGACCGGGCATCGCCTCTATATAAAGGGACAACCCGGCGGCGGTTTAGGGACAAGCAAGAGACAACCCGTCGAGACAGGCAAGCAAATCGCTCCCTGTTCATCGACGCCCAAGCAATACCAAATCAAACTAGACGTAGGCTTTTACCTTCATCGAAGGGGCCGAACTAGTATAAACCCTCTGTGTCCTTTGTGTGCTTTTAACCCCTTCAAGCTAACCCGTGCGATAGTTCCATCATCAAGTCCGCTAAACCGGACATCTGCCGTGTTAATTCCACGACAGACTCCGTTTGATATTCCTTTTCTGTAAAACCCTGAAATAGGCAAAGAAAACAGCAATCTGGACTAGGCCTTTGGGTTAGTAGGTTAGTCCCAAAAATAATATAAAAGTGTACAACAAAGCCCATTAAACATCCAAAACATCATAAATAATAGCATGGAACAATCAAAAATTATAGATACGTTAGAGACGTATCAAGCATCCCCAAGCTTAATTCATGCTTGTCCTCGAGTAGGTAAATGATAAAAACAAATTTTTTGATGTGGAATGCTAACCAACATAATTTTCAATGTAGTTCTCTTAATTGTGGCATGAATATTCAGATCCGAAAGATTCAAGACGAAAGTCTATATTGACATAAGAAATACTAATACCTCAAGCATACTAACAAGGCAATCATGTCTTCTCAAAATACTATGGCTAAAGAAAGTTATCCCTACAAAATCATATAGTCTGGCTATGCTCCCTCTTCATCACATAAAATATTCATATCATGCACAACCCCGGTTTCAGCAAAGCACTTGTTTTCATACTCTATTCTTTCAAACCTTTCAACTTTCATGCAATACATGAGCGTGAGCCATGGACATAGCACTATGTGGAATAGTGTGGTGGTTGTGGAAAGACAAAAAGGAGGGAGACAGTCTCACATCGACTAGGCGTATAAATGGGCCATGGAGATGCCCATCAATAGATATCAATGTGAGTGAGTAGGGATTTCCATGCAACGGATGCACTAGAGCAAGAAATGTATGAAAGCTCAACAAAAGAAACTAAGTGGGTGTGCATCCAACTTGGTTGCTCACGAAGACCTAGGGCATTTGATGAAGCCCATCGTTGGAATATACAAGCCAAGTTCTATAATGTAAATTCCCACTAGTATATGAAAGTGACTAAACATGAGACTCTCTATCACGAAGAACATGGTGCTACTTTGAAGCACAAGTGTGGAAAAAGATAGTAGCAATTGTCCCTTTTCTTTTCTTTTTTCCCTTTTTTTGGGCCTTTCTTTTTTTCTTTGGCCTTTCTTTTTTTGGAGGGGCTTTCTTTATTTAGCCTTTCCTCACATGGGACAATGCTCTAATAATGATGATCATCACACTTTCATTGAATTACAACTCGATATTACAACTCGATACTATAACAAAGTATGATTCTATATGAATGCCTCCGGCGGTGTACCGGGATGTGCAATGAATCAAGAGTGACATGTATGAAAAATTATGCATGGTGGCTTTGCCACAAATACGATGTCAACTACATGATCATGCATGGCAATTTGACAATATGAAGCGTGTCATATGAATGGAACAGTGGAAAGTTGCATGGCAATATATCTTGGAATGGCTATGGAAATGCCATGATTGGTAGGTATCGTGGCTGTTTTGAGGAAGGTATATGGTGGGTGTATGGTACCGGCGAAAGTTGTGCGGTACAAGAGAGGCAAGCAATGATGGAAAGGTGAGAGTGCGTATAATCCATGGACTCAACATTAGTCATAAGAACTCATATACTTATTGCAAAAATTCACGAGTCATCAAAACAAAGCAATCAGCTCATGCTTCTATGGGGGAGGTTGGTAGGAGTTAACCATCACGCGCCCCAGACCTCCACACAAAGGATGACACTCTACAAATACCTCATGCTCTAACTTCGTCACATAGCGGTTCACCATACGTGCATGCTACGGGAATCACTAACTTTAACACAAGTATTTCTCAATTTCATAATGACTCCACTAGCATGACTCTAATATCACTATCCTCATATCTCAAAACAATTATCAAGCGTCCAACTTCTCATCATATTCAATGCACTAAGTGTGAAAGTTTTTACTACATTGATCTTGGATGTCTATCATGTGAAGGCTACTTTTATAGCCAAAGAACATTACCATGCTGTTTTAATAGACTCTCAAAAGGATATAAGTGAAGCATGAGAGATCAACAAATTCTACAAAATATAATCACCACCGTGCTCTTAAAGATATAAGTGAAGCACCAGAGCAAAAAACTATTCAACTCAAAAGATATAAGTGAAGCACATGGAGTGTTCTAACAATTCCTAGGCCATATTTAACTCTCTCAAAAAGGTGTGTCCAGCAAGGATAATTGTGGCAAACTAACAAGCAAAGACTCAAATTATACACGACGCTCCAAGTAAAACACATATCATGTGGTGAATAAAAATATAGCTCCGAGTATAGTTACCGATGGATGAAGACGAAAGAGGGGATGCCTTCCCGGGGCATCCCCAAGCTTAGGCTTTTGGTTGTCCTTGAATTTTACCTTGGGGTGCTTTGGGCATCCCCAAGCTTAGGCTCTTGCCACTCTTTGTTCCATAGTCCATCAAAGTAATACTCAAAACTTGAAAACTTCACATCACAAAACTTAGACAAAAATCTCGTGAGCTCCGTTCGTATAAGAAAACAAACCACCACTCAAAGGTACTGTAATGAATTCATTCGTTGTTTATATTGGTGTTAAACCTACTGTATTCCAACTTCTCTATGATTCATATCCTCCAATACTACTCATAGATTCATCAAAATAAGCAAACAACACACGAAAAAGACAATATGTCAAAAACACAACAGTCTGTAGTAATCTGTAACTTTCGCATACTTCTGAACTCCAAAAAATTGAAATAAATTGGTAAACGTGAGGAATTTGTCTATTAATCATCTGCAAAAAGAATCAACTAAATAGCACGCTCCAGTAAAATCTGGTGACCATTCTAGCGAGCGCTAACGATTCTGTTTTTCACAGCACGATCACATAAACTTCACACAAGTCTTCCCAAAGGTCCTACTTGGCACAAACACTAATTAAAACACAAAACCATATCTGAACAGAAGCTAGATGCAATATTTATTTCTAAACAGAAGCAAAAACAAAAAATATAAAATTGGGTTGCCTCCCAACAAGCGCTATCGTTTAACGCCCCTAGCTAGGCACGATACATGAATAGATTTAGGTATTGCCTTCTTTGGAAGGCAATCCATAAGTGGCTCTCATAATAGATTCATATGGTAATTTGATTTTATTTCTAGGAAAGTGTTCCATGCCTTTCCTTAACGGAAATTGGAATCTAATATTTCCTTCCTTCATATCAATAATTGCACCAATCGTTCTAAGGAAAGGTCTACCAAGAATAATAGGACATGAAGGATTGCAATCTACATCAAGAACAATGAAATCTACGGGCACATAATTCCTATTGGAAATAATAAGAACATCATTAATCCTTCCCATAGGTTTCTTAATAGTGGAATCTACAAGATGCAAATTTAAAGAACAATCATCAAGCTCATGGAACCCTAGCAAATCACACAAAGTTTTTGGGATAGTGGAAACACTTGCACCCAAATCACACGAAGCAAAGCATTCATGGTCTTTAATTTTTTTTTTTGATAGTAGGTTCCCACTCATCATAAAGCTTTCTAGGGATAGAAACTTCTAATTCAAGTTTTTCTTCATAAGATTGCATCAAAGCATAACCTATGTGTTTGGTAAAAGCTTTATTTGGACTATAAGCATGTGGAGAGTTTAGTACGGATTGCAACAAGGAAATACAATCAATCAAAGAGCAACTATCATAATTGAATCCTATGAAATCCAAAGTAGTGGGTTCATCACTATGCAAAGTTTTAATCTCTTCACTCCAACTTTTAACAATTTTAGCATCAACATCTAAAAACTCTGAATCATTGGAACACCTTAAAGTAGACTCATCTCCAATCCTATCTTTATCAAGATTCATACTAGAAAACAAGGATATAATAGGAGACATATCAATAACTTTCAGATCTTCATCTTTATTTTCATGATAACTAGAAGAACACGCTTTTATATAATTCTCTCTTTTAGCATGCATCCTAGCGGTCCTTTCTTTCCATTCATCAATGGAAATTCTCATAGCTTTGAGAGACTCATTGATATCATGCTTAGGTGGGATAGATCTAAGTTTAAAAGAATCAACATCAAGAGTAATTCTATCCACAATTCTAGCCAATTCATCAATCTTAAGCAATTTTTCTTCAAGCATAGCATTGAAATTCTTTTGCGAATTCATAAACTCCTTAACACTAGTTTCAAATTTAGAAGGCATCTTTCCATAAGAGTTGTTTTAGGAATTTCCATAATTATTAGAGGAATTACTAGGAAAAGGCCTAGGATTAAAGTTTCATCTATAAGCATTGTTACCAAAATTATTCCTACCAACAAATTCACATCCAAAGATTCATTATTATTTTCAATCAAAGTGGACAAAGGCGTGTCATTAGGATCAGAAGAAGCACACTTAGCAGCAAATAATTTCATAAGTTCATCCATCTTTCCACTCGAAACACTAATCTCTTTGATAGCATGCACTTTTTACTGGTAGATCTTTCGGTGTGCCATTGAGAATAATTAACCATAATATTATCTAGGAGTTTGGTAGCTTCTCCTAAGGTAGTTTCCATGAAAGTGCCTCATGCGGCCAAATCTAAAAGATTTCTAGAAGCAAAATTCAAGCCAGCATAAAGTTTTGAATAATCATCCATAAGTTCAAACCATGTGTAGGGCAATTACGTATCATTAACTGCATTCTCTCCCAAGCTTGTGCAACATGCTCATGATCTAGTTGCTTAAAATTCATAATATCGTTTCTAAGAGAGATGATCTTAGCGGGAGGGAAATAATTAGAGATAAAAGCATCTTTGCACTTATTCAACGAATCAATATTATTTCTAGGCACAGAGGAAAACCAAGTTTTAGCACGATCTCTAAGTGATAACGGAAATAACTTCAATTTAACAATATCGTTATCTGTATCCCTTTTCTTTTGCATATCACACAAATCAACAAAGTTGTTTAGATGGGTAGCGGCATCTTCACTAGGAAGGCAGGAAAATTGATCTTTCAGCATCGGTAATAGGAGCAATCGGAGTGCTAATAAAATCATTATTATTGGTATTGGAGAAGTCACACAATTTGGTATTATTCTGAGTCATAGTGACAAGCAAGCAATCCAACACACAAGCAAACAAGAAGCAAGCGAATGATAAACACACGGCAGAAGAAGGGCAAATAGAACAGCAAGGGTGAAGTGGGGGAGAGGAAAATGAGAGGCAAATAAATGTAATGCGAAGGATAAGGGTTTGTGATAGGTACTTGGTATATGACTTTAGCGTAAGCCTCCCTGGCAATGGCGCCAGCAATTCTTCTTGCTACTTCTCGAGCTTGCGTTGTATTCCCTCGAAGAGGAAAGGGTGATGCAGCATAGTAGCGTAAGTATTTCCCTCGGTTTTTGAGAAAAAAGGTATCAATCCAGTATGAGACTGATACGTCTCAAACGTATCTACTTTTCCAAACACTTTTGCTATTGTTTTGCCCTCATTCTTGCATGATTTGAACTAAACTAACCCGGACTGACGCTGTTTTCAGCAGAGCTGCCTGTATGGTTTTATTGTGTGCAGGAAAATGGATTTTTAGGTGTCTCAGAAAATTCCAAGAAAAATCACAGAAAATCCACGCACCCGAAGGGCCATTGTGCCAGAAGTGGGGCCAGAGGGCAGCCAGGGGCCCCAGGCGCCCTGCTGGCGCGGCCCCACCCCTGGTCGTGCCAGGAGGCCGCCTGGGAGGGTCCTCCCCCCTCTGGTGCCCTACCTTGGCTCCTATTTATTCCCGTGGCGAGGAAACCCCAGAACAGAAGTCGTTTTTCCAGTTTCCGTCACGGAGCCGCCGCCACCCTCTGTTCTTCTTCGGGAGGGCTAATCTGGAGGCTGATTTGGCCTCCGGAGAGGGGAGATCGTCGCCATCGTCATCATCATCACCACTCCATCCTCCCTTCATGACTTCTCCTTCCATGTGTGAGTAATTCCCTGCTGTAGGCAAAGGGGATGGTAGGGATTGGATGAGTTAGATCATGTAATAGTTTATCAGATTGTTGGGGGCATGTTGCCTATCATCTACTTTGGTGTTTATCATCTTTCCTTCAACTTGTTGCTCTTAATGCTTGTCACTTTGGGCCCGAGTGCCATGTTTTCAGATCTGAACCCTATGTGTTTGCATGAATATATTTGTGTTCCTGATCCTATCTATGAGTTGTTTGCACCTATTATGGTTCGGAACCGGCGATCCCAAAGGTGACAGCTTGGGACACCAAAGGGGATGGTCCATAATTTGAGGATTCCATGTATCCATTGAGTTTATTGCTTTGTTTCGGTGCTCTTTGACAGGAGTACCTTAATCTCCATAAGTTCCTTTTGGCCCCGTTCGTAGCGGGATGGTAGGACAAAAGATGTTGTGCAAGTTCTTATTGCAAGCACGTACAACTACCTGTGGGATACATGCCTAATGTTTGATATTTGCCTAGATGATCATTACTTTTCTGTGTGCATTGCCCCAAGTTAGATTCATGATGTATCTCATCCATGCAGCGTCCAACCATCCATCTCCCTAGCCTACAGTGTTTCAATCCTGCTGGTTATTAGTTGTTACTTTTGCTGTTTACTTTTGCTGTCACCACCATCACTATCATATCACCGTTACCACTTATCTTTTGTTGCAAGTAAGTATATTTCATGTGCGGTTGAATTGACAAATCAACTGTCAAAGCTTATAAATACTCTTTGGCTCCCCGTGTGTCGAATCTATAAATTGGGTTATTCTTACCCGTGAAGACTATCTCGATCCCTTACGGTTGAGGGTTATCAAGTACCGTTTTCTGGCGCCGTTGCCGGGGAGCATAGCAATATTTACAAGTCTACTTGAAGTATCCTACCTGCTGCACTTCATCCGCTATGGGTAAGAAAGGAGACCCCAAGGTTCCGATCTTACTATCCACTACAAGAAGAGGTATTGTTCTGAACACTAGTGCTACACTTGATTCACCTTCTGTTATGAGTAAGTTTGCCTCACCACCACCACATGATGCTTCTACTGAATCTGTTACTATGTCTGATACTTTTGATGATGCTTCTACTACTCTTGATGATATTGGTTCACTTGGTTATGCTCTTGAGAAACAGATCGCTGCTGCTGCAAAAAAATCTGGTATTGAAATTCCTGTTACTCGCTACCCTATTGGTGGAACTTATGATTATCCAGATTTGAGTAAACTCAAGGAGAGACTCCTTGATGATGATTAGATTATGCTTGATGATGATTTATGCAGGGAACTGACAGAGTTTGCCGACTCTGACCCTGAAGCTATTAAGAAGCTGCTTGAAAAACACTCCTTGAAGAACAAGACTGTTCCTGATCCTGAATTTGCTACATCTCCTATATGCATCTATGATCCTGATTATGATTTCTCTGTTGATCTTTCACTTATATCTATGGTTGAAGCTGGCCCCTTTTATGGCAGAGAAAATGATGATGCTATTGCACACCTGACCAAACTCACTGAGTTGGGTGGCTTGTTTACCACGAATGAAAAGATACGAAACTTTTATGTGACTAAGCTTCTTCCTTTCTCTTTGAAGGAAGGTGCTAAAACATGGTATGATGCACTACCATGTGGTTCCATTAAGAGTCCTCAAGACTTAGCTCACTCTTTTGTTGATAAGTACTTTCCTGCTCATATGCAACATGCTGCTTTACAAAGAATTTATAACTTTAAACAGTTGTAGGATGAGCACCTCCCTAAAGCTTGGGGGAGGTACTGTAGTCTGATCCAGGCTAGACCAGGACATGGAGTCCCTAAGAATGAATTAATCGATATATTTTATGCTGGTCTAACTGATGAATCCAGGTCCTATTTGGATAGTTGTGATGGTTGTGTCTTCAGGAAAAGAACACCGGACGATGCAGAAGAATTGATGGGCGGGATTGCCAAAAACCATGAAGATTGGTCCGTCCCTGAACCACCTCCACCACCAAAGAAGAGGGGCATGCTTGTTCTAAGCCCCGAAGATATGCAAGAAGCAAAGAAGTCTATTAAAGAGAAGGGTATTAAAACTGAAGACATGAAGAATCTACCCCCTATTGAGGAGTTGTGTGAGCCTACCACTCACCCTCCTATGGTAGAGGTACACTCTCTTTTCGATTTCAACGCAAGTGACATCCCTCATGGTAAGCCTCCTGATCAATGTTTAGATGAGCTTGATAATTTTATTATGAAGCAAAGTCATTTTAATGAGAGGATACAAAGTCAATTGCATGATAATTCCCTTGCTATCGAAAGTTTGCTTGATGTTCTAGGTAGAACAGTTAATGATGTTAAATGTCTTGTGAAGCATTTTCATATGGTTCAAACTTAGCTTGAACAAATTTCTAATGTGCAAAAAGATTTGCTTGCTAACAATACCAAACAAGATGATTTACAGGCCTTCGGGATTAAGACCCGAGGAGGAACTAGCACTCAAGATCCTCTCTATCCAGAGGGGCATCCGAGGAGAATCGAGCAAGATTCTCAAATGCAGGAAGAAGAAATTGTTGGCTCTCCAAAGAAGAAGAAGAAGAAACACAAGGAGGCTGACAATTCCAATGATCCTATTACAAGTGAAGAGCCAACTGTTGATCCCAACAGTATATCTACTTCCGATGCTGAGACTGAAGACGGTGCCGAACCTGAAGATAAGGATAAGGAGAAGAATGATCCGCCTGAAGTTCGAGAAGAAGAAGCACCTGACAAACGCAAGAAGTACACTAGAGAAGACTTCGTCGCAAGAAGACATGGGAAGGAAAGAGAACCATGGATACAGAAACCCATGCCCTTTCCAGGTAAGTCTCTCAAATCTAAAGAAGAAGAGCATTACAATAAGTTTTGTGAGTGGATGAAACCTCTTTTTCTTCAAATCCCTTTGACTGATGCTATTAAGTTACCTCCCTATTCAAAATAGATGAAAGATATTGTTACTAATAAAAGAAAAGTTCCTAATGAAGCAATATCTACTATGCTTGCTAACTACTCTTTCAGTGGCAAGATTCCTGAGAAGCTTGGTGATCCAGGTATACCCACCATTCCTTGCTTTATAAAGAATAATTATGTCAAACTGCTTTATGTGATCTTGGAGCAGGAGTGAGTGTTATGCCTTTCTCTCTTTACAAGAGGCTTGGTTTAGAGAAACTAATTCCTACAGATATCTCTCTTCAGATGGCTGACAAGTCAACAGCCGTCCCGATAGGTATTTGTGAGGATGTTCCCATAGAAGTTGCTAATTGTTTGATCCTTACTGATTTTGTCGTGCTTGACATGCCCGAGGATGGGAGCATGTCCATTATTCTTGGTAGACCTTTTCTTAACACCGCAGGTGCTATTATTGATTGCAATAAAGGAAAGGTTACCTTCAATGTGAATGATAAAGAACACACGGTGTATTTTCCAAAGAAGACCGACAAGTGGCATGGCCTCAACTCTATAGAAAATATCGAGACCGTGAAGATTGGAGAATGGGACTGTCCACTACGTGTGCGCCACAAATACAAAACTATTATGGTGGGGACAATGTCCATTAAAGTAAAGGTGCAATGATCACTTCGTAAGAGGTGGGACTTTTTGCTCTATATATCGCCGGTTTGTTGGTAAGACTTGATCAACCTTACTAGTGAGCATGTTTTATATAGGTAAAAAGTTGAGCTTGTTATGTTTTCATTTCTTTTAGCTTTTGTTCTCCTTGCTATACCAAGTGTTGTGTTTTTGAAGCTTCACAATACTAATCACTGCTTTAAGTTTTCAGAAAGTTTTGCAGCTTTTTGAACTTCGAAAAAATTTCAACAGTGAAGTTTTCCGAAAAATTCCAGAAAAATAAAAATTAAAATTTCCATGTCGGGAGTGACCCAGAGGCACCTAGGGCTGACCAGGGGGGCCACCAGTGGCCCAGGCGGACAGCTGGCGCGGCCTGCCCCCTGGCCGCGCCCATAGGGCGCCTGGGGCCCACAGGTCCCACCTCCAGGTGAGTCTTCTTCCTCTCTCTCTCTCTTTCTCTCCGAAAACACGAGTTATGCACCTGTTCTTGCGTTCTTGCTGTTCTTGGAGGCAATTTTCGATCTCTCTCTACAGCCTATCATTCGAGCTGAGATTTTGAACAAATACTCCCTGGTATGTAACTCCTCCACCCCTCCAATTAGATTTTTGGTTGGTGGCTTCATTTGTGAGTATTTAGTAGTTCTTGGTGCTGTGTAGATGAGCTTGCATGCATGTGTAGAAATTTATTTTCCAAGTTTTGATGCAAGTTTATGCCTTAGGTAAGTGAGTTGAGTAGTTTGCCTTAACCCACTTTGTTTAAATCCTTGTTTTCGTAATTTGCCAAAAATTTCAGAAATGAGTT
This sequence comes from Secale cereale, assembly GCA_902687465.1. Classification (NCBI taxonomy): domain Eukaryota; kingdom Viridiplantae; phylum Streptophyta; class Magnoliopsida; order Poales; family Poaceae; genus Secale; species Secale cereale. The sequence continues at coordinate 887,721,913 of LR738711.1, read as the reverse complement.
TGTTAGGAAGGGCAAAGGGGTGGCTTGAGAAGAAGAAGCCCGCGCGCTCCGATCGAGTTACTAGAGCCGCAGCTTCACCCTCGACTGCTAGGGTGAGCTACAATGAAGATCATGTGCCCCTAGAGTTGTTGGAAGACACAAATCCAGCACGTGCGATGATGTTCCCATGTGATGAATTCCTTGAAGCTGCAGGAATTAAGGATGAGTTTTATAACCTTTGTGCTAATGCAGGTCTGACACGGCTCGTCACGTGCCGTGTTGCTCAGTATCAAAAACTCACCTCCGGTTTCATTAACAGTTTTAGATATAACCTTGATACTAGTTCTATTGAGTTTAAAATTTACAATAATCTTTTGACCATGCCCTTAGAAAAGTTTTGTGAAATAATAGGTGTGCCAAACGTTGGGCGGACGGCGAAGATGACCTCTCAGCCCTCCGAGCTGAGAACCGTCTTCAAATCTCTCTGCAGCATGGATACGAGGGATATTCATCGGTCAAAAATCTCCAGCATCTTATTTCCCTCACCTCGGGAACGGATGGTCCTTTGATGTTATCCAGTTCGATGAGTTCATGGTCCAGCATCAGTTTCATAACCCCATGGAGGGGGTTGTGCCCGACGAGGAGGAGCACTGTGAGTTACCACCTTTTCAGGGGGAGACCGTCACCCAGTTTGGTGAAGGGTCTTCCTCTGCTTGGAGTGCGGACCCTTCTTCGTGGGAGGATCCGGGGACTTCGGTGTACGCGCCGGAATCCTTATACGACCCTTGGACTCACCAGTACCACCCCGGAGCAGGAGGCTCCTGGGGGCAGTAGCTACTACCAACTTAGGCCAAAAGCCTAAGCTTGGGGGAGTACGTGCCCTTCTCACTTTTCCATTGTATTATCCGTTTTATTTTTGTTCACTTTGATCTTTTCGAAGTTTTTGCCCGTTCTTCTTTGTTTCTTTCTTTGCAAAAACAACAAAAAGATTTTCTCTTTCTTTTGCTTTCGTTCAACCTTTGAAAAAACCCAAAAAGATTTCCTTTCTCTCTTTAGTTTGCTTTGTTTTCAGAGTTCAGCTCGAGTCCGTGATGGCATTTAATTATATTTCCTACGTTCGATCGTGCAAGTGACAAGGCAGTAATGACGAAGATCGACGGAAGGGAAGCAACAAGGAAAACCGGTATGAACTCTTCTTGTTTCTACTTTTGTACATATGCCTGTACTTATGATCTAGAGACCAGCTTGTAGCGACATAGTGCTATGTTTACAATGCTTTCCCAGTGGTTCATGCTTTCCTTGTGGCTAATCTCAAATAGCTAGAGTATATAATGTGTTATTGAAATGATTTACATGCATTGCATTGTTCATAGTTTGGTATACTAAGGTGGTATTTCCCTTTGGAGAATTCTTGGATTGACTTGGCACATGTTTACACATGTTTAAGACTAGAAAGTCTGCTTTGCCTTGATGATCTTTGAGTTTCAGAATAGTTATATCACTTTCATGCCCAAGTCAATGTTGCTTTTTGTCGCTCTGCATGATTATGACCGTTATTGCTCTCTAGTTGGTCGCTTCCGAGTCTCTTGCTAGCCTTCGCTCGCACTAAGCGGAATCCTGCTTGTGCATCCAAATCCTTTCAAACCAGTTATTCCATATGAGTCCACCATACCTTCCTATGTGGTATTTACCGGCCATCCTAACGAAGACTTTCTTGTACCATCTCGAAATTATTCAAATTTACTCCTGTTTTGTGCCTCTGTTTTAGCTCATGAGGAAGTAGTAGGTAATTCATGATCTTCTTATGTTGGACATGTTTTATCCCGGGATTGCATGTCTAATCTACAAACCCCTAATACGAGGAGGGACTGGCATGAGTGCGCCCAGCTCACAAAAGATAATCACAACCAACAAACCCTCTTTCACGCTTTGTTTATGAGAAATCAGAAAGCTTTGGTAGTGATAAACAAAGGAGATTAAGGGGATGTGATCGTCCCCATCTTGGGAGCCGTTCCTTGAAACATGTCTACATAAGAAGTGATTGGGTTGTCTACTAGCATTCGTTGACGAAATATGCACCTCCCAAAATCATTTTTACCTCTGTTTTCAAAACCAAGAGCTCTGGTACTTGTTTAGTCTTTGCTTCCAACCACGGGTTTTCAACCTCGCCATCAAATTCCACGGTTCGAGAGTCTCCACCTTCTTTCTTTAAAGCACCAACTAAGAGAGCATAATTGTCATTCTGAGTGTAATGTGCAATGTCCCAAAGTATTACATTGTCTTCTGCATGCTTGTGGTATTATTTATTCTGAAATTCTTAGTTCTAGTCTTCTTTAAAACTCTGGAGGAGTTTCTGCATTTATGTTTTGCTTCACTCATGGAGGCTAGCGAGATACCACTCTAGTATGTTCAAGCTATGTGCAATGTAATCTTGTCTTGATTTTCAGTAGCATATTATTTACTTTTAGTTATTTGTGATTGGTCACTTGAAAGAAGGATTGCTTCGTGCATTGTCCTCATAGCATTGTTTCAATACTTGCTAGACTCTTTTCGTAGTACATGCTTATATACATCTAATGAAGCAAAAGAGTTTGCCAAAGTTTTCTTTATCGCGTCCAGTTCGTTGAACTGAATTGCTTGAGGACAAGCAATATGCTAAGCTTGGGGGAGTTGATACGTCTCAAACGTATCTACTTTTCCAAACACTTTTGCTATTGTTTTGCCCTCATTCTTGCATGATTTGAACTAAACTAACCCGGACTGACGCTGTTTTCAGCAGAGCTGCCTGTATGGTTTTATTGTGTGCAGGAAAATGGATTTTTAGGTGTCTCAGAAAATTCCAAGAAAAATCACAGAAAATCCACGCACCCGAAGGGCCATTGTGCCAGAAGTGGGGCAAGAGGGCAGCCAGGGGGGCCCCAGGCGCCCTGCTGGCGCGGCCCCACCCCTGGCCGCGCTAGGAGGCCGCCTGGGAGGGTCCTCCCCCCTCCGGTGCCCTACCTTGGCTCCTATTTATTCCCGTGGCGAGGAAACCCCAGAACATAAGTCGTTTTTCCAGTTTCCGTCGCGGAGCCGCCGCCACCCTCTGTTCTTCTTCGGGAGGGCTAATCTGGAGGCTGATTTGGCCTCCGGAGAGGGGAGATCGTCGCCATCGTCATCATCATCACCACTCCATCCTCCCTTCATGACTTCTCCTTCCATGTGTGAGTAATTCCCTGCTGTAGGCAAAGGGGATGGTAGGGATTGGATGAGTTAGATCATGTAATAGTTTATCAGATTGTTGGGGGCATGTTGCCTATCATCTACTTTGGTGTTTATCATCTTTGCTTCAACTTGTTGCTCTTAATGCTTGTCACTTTGGGCCCGAGTGCCATGTTTTCAGATCTGAACCTTATGTGTTTGCATGAATATATTTGTGTTCTTGATCCTATCTATGAGTTGTTTGCACCTATTATGGTCCGGAACCGATGATCCCAAAGGTGACAGCTTGGGACACCAAAGGGGATGGTCCATAATTTGAGGATTCCATGTATCCATTGAGTTTATTGCTTTGTTCCGGTGCTCTTTGACAGGAGTACCTTAATCTCCATAAGTTCCTTTTGGCCCTGTTCGTAGCGGGATGGTAGAACAAAAGATGTTGTGCAAGTTCTTATTGCAAGCACGTACAACTACCTGTGGGATACATGCCTAATGTTTGATGTTTTCCTAGATGATCGTTACTTTTCTGTGTGCCTTGCCCCAAGTTAGATTCATGATGTATCTCATCCATGCAGCGCCCAACCATCCATCTCCCTAGCCTACAGTGTTTCAATCCTGCTGGTTATTAGTTGTTACTTTTGCTGTTTACTTTTGCTGTCACCACCATCACTATCATATCACCGTTACCACTTATCTTTTGTTGCAAGAAAGTATATTTCAGGTGCGGTTGAATTGACAACTCAACTGTCAAAGCTTATAAATACTCTTTGGTTCCCCGTGTGTCGAATCTATAAATTGGGTTATTCTTACCCCCGGAGACTATCTCGATCTCTTACGTTTGAGGGTTATCAGAGACCACGCGCCAGTCCCTCGCACCTGCACAAACAAATAAGAACTTCGCAGCCAATGCGATAAGGGATTTTCAATCCCTTTACGGTCACTTACGAAAGTGATATCTGATAGAGATGATAGTTTGATATTTTTGGTATTTTTGGATATAAGAACAGAAAGTAAAAACGGAAAAGTAAAGTAGATTGTAGATTGATATGTTGAGAATAGACCCGGGGGCCATAGTTTTCTCTAGTGGCTTCTCTCATGATAGCGGTATTCTACGGCGGGTAAACAAATTACTGTCGAGCAATTGATAGAAAAGCGAATACTTATGAGACTATCTAGGCATGATCATTATATATAGGCATCACATCCGAAACAAGTAGACCGAAACAATTCTGCATCTACTACTATTACTCCACACATCAACCGCTATCCAGCATGCATCTAGAGTATTAAGTTCATAAGAACATAGTAACGCCTTAAGCAGGATGACATGATGTAGAGGGATAAACTCAAACATAGTGATATAAACCCCATCTTTTTATCCTCGATGGCAACAATACAATACGTGCCTTGCTGCCCCTACTGTCACTGGGAAAGGACACCGCAAGATTAAACCCAAAGCCAAGCACTTCTCCCATTGCAAGAACTATAGATCTAGTAGGCCAAACCAAACCAATAATTCGAAGAGACTTGCATGGATATTATAATCATACATAAAGAGTTCAGAAAAGAACCAAATATTTCTCAAAGATAATCTTGATCATAAACCCACAATTCATCGGATCTCGACAAACACACCGCAAAAAGAGATTACATCGAATAGATCTCCTCGAAGACCGAGGAGAACTTGGTATTGAGATCCAAAGAGAGATAAGAAGCCATCTAGATACTAGCTATAGACACGAAGGTCTGTGGTAAACTACTCACAACTCATGGTGAGGCGATGATGATGATGTAGAAGCACTGCGTGGCAGATCCCCCCTCCGACGGAGCTTCGGAACAGGCCCCAAGATGGGATCTCACGGGAACAGAAGGTTGCGGCGGTGGAACTAGAGTTTTCTCTATTCGTCTGATGGTGTCGGGGTACGTAGATATATATAGGAAAAAGGAGGGCACCGGGGGCCAGACGTGGGGCCCACGAGGCATGGGGGCACGGCCTGTAGGGGGGCGCCCCCCCCCCACCCTCGTGGACGCCATGTGTGCCCTAATCCGTGGTTCTCAAGTCTCTCGTGTGTATTTCGTTCCAAAAATATCTCTCCCGAAGGTTTCATTCCGTTTGGACACCGTTTGATATTCCTTTTCTGTAAAACCCTCAAATAGGCAAAAAAACAGCAATCTAGACTGGGCCTTTGGGTTAGTAGGTTAGTCCCAAAAATAATATAAAAGTGTATAACAAAGCCCATTAAACATCCAAAACATCATAAATAATATCATGGAACAATCAAAAATGATAGATACGTTGGAGACGTATTAGAACACTGGAGACCAAAAGGTCGGGTGTGAATCATATAGTAGATATGATCAACATAAGATGTTCACCATTGAAAACTACTCCATCTCACGTGATGATCGTACATGGTTTAGTTTATTTGGATCACGTGATCGTTTCGATGACTAGAGGGATGTCTATCTAAGTGGGAGGTCTTTAGTAATATGATTAATTGAACTTTAATTTGTCATGAACTTAGTCCTGATAGTTTTTGCATATCCATGTTGTTGTAGATCAATGGCAATGCGTTCCTAGGGAAAGCTAAGTTGAAAGATGATGGTAGCAACTACACGAACTGGGTCCGTAACTTGAGGATTATCCTCATTGCTGCACAGGAGAATTATGTCCTGGAAGCACCGCTAGGTGACATGCCTGTTGCGGGAGCAACTCCACACGTTATGGACGTCTAGCAAGCTCGTTCTGCTGACTACTCGGTAGTTCAATGTGCCATGCTTTACGGCTTAGAATCGGGACTTCAATGATGTTTTGAACGTCATGGAGCATATGAGATGTTCCAAGAGTTGAAGTTAATATTTCAAGCAAATGCCCAAATTGAGAGATATGAAGTCTCCACTAAGTTCTATAGTTGCAAGATGGAGGAGAACAGTTATATCAGTGAACACTTGCTCGGAATGTCTGGGTACTACCATCATATGACTCAACTTGGTTGCAAAGTTGACGAAGATAGTGTTATTGATAGAGCTCTTCAATCACTACCACCAAGCTATAAAGACTTCATGATGAACTATAATATGCAAGGGATGCAGAAGACAATTCCCGAGATCTTCGCTATGCTCAAAGCTGCGGGTGTAGAAATCAAAAAGGAGCATCAAGTATTGATGGTTAACAAGACCACTAGTTTCAAGAAAAAGGGCAAGGGAAAGAAGGGGAACTTCAAGAAGAATAGCAGGACAGTTGCTACTCCCACGAAGAAACCCAAGTCTGGAGCCAAGCCTGAAACTGAGTGCTTCTACTGCAAAGGGACTAGACACTGGAAGCGGAACTGCCCCAAGTATTTGGCGGATAAGAAGGATGGCAAAGTGAACAAAGGTATATTTGATATACATGTTATTGATGTGTACCTTACTAATGCTCGTAGTAGCACATGGGTATTTGATACTGGTTCGGTTGCTAATATTTGTAACTCAAAACAGGGGCTACGGATTAAACGAAGATTAGCTAAGGACATGGTGACGATGCGCGTGGGAAATGGTTCCAAATTTGATGTGATCGCCATCGGGACGCTACCTCTAAATCTACCATCGAGATTAGTTTTAGACCTGAATAATTGTTATTTGGTGCTAGCGTTGAGCATGAACATTATATCTGGATCTTGTTTTTTGTGAGATGGTTATTCATTTAAATCAGAGAATAATAGTTGTTCTATTTATATGAGTAATATATTTTATGGTCATACACCCTTGAAGAGTGGTCTATTCTTGTTAGATCTCGTTCGTAGTGATACACATATTCATAATATTGAAGCCAAAAGATGCAAGGTTGATAATGTTTAGGTCATATTGGTGTAAAGCGCATGAAGAAACTCCATACTGATGGACTTTTGGAATCACTTGATTATGAATCACTTGGTGCTTGCGAACCATGCCTCATGGGCAAGATGACTAAAACTCCGTTCTCTGGAACAATGGAGCGAGCAACTGATTTATTGGAAATCATACATACTGATGTATATGGACCGATGAGTGTTGAGGCTCGCGGCGGGTATCGGTATTTTCTGACCTTCACTGATGATTTGAGCAGATATGGGTATATCTACTTAATGAAACACAAGTCTGAAACATTTGAAAAGTTCAAAGAATTTCAGAGTGAAGTAGAGAATCATCGTAACAAGAAAATAAAGTTTCTACGATCTGGTCATGGAGGCGAATATTTGAGTTACGAGTTTGGTCTTCATCTGAAACAATGTGGAATAGTTTCACAACTCATGCCACCCGGAACAACACAGCGTAATGGTGTGTCCGAACGTCGTAACCATACTTTATTAGATATGGTGCGATCTATGATGTCTCTTACCGATTTACCACTATCATTTTGGGGTCATGCTTTAGAGACAGCTGCATTCACGTTAAATAGGGCACCATCTAAATCCGTTGAGACAACGCCTTATGAACTGTGGTTTGGCAAGAAACCAAAGTTGTCGTTTCTTAAAGTTTGGGGCTACGATGCTTATGTGAAAAAACTTCAACCTGATAAGCTCGAACCCAAGTCGGAGAAATGTGTCTTCATAGGATACCCAAAGGAGACTGTTGGGTACACCTTCTATCACAGATCCGAAGGCAAGATATTTGTTGCTAAGAATGGATCCTTTCTAGAAAAGGAGTTTCTCTCGAAAGAAGTGAGTGGGAGGAAAGTAGAACTTGATGAGGTAATTGTACCTTCTCCTGAATTGGAAATTAGTACATCACAGAAACTAGTTCTAGTTATTCCTACACCAGTTAGCGAGAAAGCTAATGATGATGATCATGAAACTTCGGATCAAGTTACTACTGAACCTCGTAGGTCAATTAGAGTACGTCCCCCACCAGAGTGGTACGGCAACCCAGTTCTGGAAGTCATGTTACTAGACCATGATGAACCTACGAACTATGAGGAAGCGATGATGAGCCCAGATTCCGCAAAATGGATTGAGGCCATGAAATCTAAGATGGGATCCATGTATGAGAACAAAGTATGGACTTTGGTTGTGTAATGCCCAGGATGGGACTATACCTCCTACGTGTCGAGGCACGACTTAAAGGTATAAGCCCATTCTGGAATGATCTCAAGTTTGGTATCTTTGCACGACTCATGTAAAAGAGGGATTAAATGAAAAAGGAGATAGTCGGCTTACACTCGCCACTTCACACAAAACATTACATAAGCAAAACATCATTCAAAACATCACAGCCCATCTAAGGGTAAGATCCAAAAGACAAGATACCAAACATAACGTTAAACCTCAGGTCTAGATCGAATCCTAGTAGAAACCACTACTGTTCGTCGAAAACGTCACAAACATACGGCCACTCTCTTCATCGAGCTCCCAGTGAAGTACTTGAACCAGCTCCTGCATCTTTCTCGGCTGAACCTGCATCTGGTGTTGTAGTATCTGTGAGCCACGAGGACTCAGCAATCCCATAACCATGGGTAACAAAACTAGCAAAGCTTTATGGGCAGGAAGAGGTAAAGTGGTGAGGTTGCAGCAGCGGCTAAGCATAATATGGTGACTAACTTACGAGTACCAGAATAAGATGAGCATCTACGCAAACGGTCGCAAAAGTAGTGATCGCTAAAGATCCTGAACTACATACGAATCAAACATAACCCCACCGTGTTCTCTTCTCAAAGTGAAAAGAGACAGTCACGATTAACAAATTCCAATCTGCCACATAACCGTGGGCACGGCTTTCGAAAGATTATAACCCTGCATGGGTGTCCCAACTTAGCCCATCACAAGCTCTCACGATTAGCTGAAGTGATAAATATAATATCATCACTCCTTATCTTAGGGAAATCCGATCAGGCTCGGCATCCCGGTGCACAAGACATTTCGACAATGGTAAAACAAGTCCAGCAAGACCTCCCGGCGTGCCGACACCCTAATAGTAGCCGCGCGTATCTCGTCTCAGGCCACGACCGGATGAGCACAGCGTACAGTGGCCAAACCCCAAGTTTTCAAGGGGGGGCGCCGCACACGACTCTATTTGGGACCAACACCATCAGCACTGGCCCCCCTGCTATGTAGAATTAAGAACCCGGGGACATGACCCTCTATGCAATTAATTAATTAATTAAGTTGTTATTATGAGCAAATTAAAACCAATGTTGGGCCTTGCTGGAGGAGTTTTATTCAAAGTCGAACTGTCAAGGGGTCCCCATCCACCCATCGTGTAAGGAACAAAAAATCAAGGAACATAATGCCGGTTTATCGGCGCCTAAGGTGGCATGAGTGGAACAAAACACCGAGCAAAAGGCCAAGCCTTCCACCCATGCCCAGTATATAGGTGTGTTAATAATAATTATAGATATTGTGATATACCAACAACAAGTTCCCACATGGAACGATCTTCATCTTCACCTGCAACTAACAACGCTATAAGAGGGGCTGAGCAAGCGGGTAACATAGCCAAACAGTGGTTTTGCTAGGAAGGTTTCAAGGTTAGAGGTTTCATGGCAACAAGGAGAGGCTGACATAAAAGATGGGTAGCGCGACATGTAACGATAGCATCGAGACAACTAAGCATGGCAATGGTAGTAAAGGTATCCAAGGGTATGATCATCTTGGCTGGGATTCCGCAAGGGAGAAGAACGGGTCCATGAAGAAGACGAAGAAGAAGCCTCACAACTCCGGAACGAAACCGAAGCTAACAAGAGAAGCAACCGGAAAGAAACAAGCAACACGGTAAACACACAAGCATATACATGGCATACAATGCACATCCAAGTATGATGCATGTCCGGTTTAAATATGCATGGCATGGCAAGATGCACAAACAAAACTACAAGTTAAGTGGAGCTCAATATGCAACGAGTTGCATATTGACGAAACACCACATGTTAATTATTTAATTGACTCTCGTTTATTTACAAGACAAGATTAAATGTTTTTAACATAGCAAGAGGTGAATCAAAAGTAAACTACCTATTTAGGCAATTTAAATGAGGCCGGAAAATAACAACAATTCCGGGAAAAATCCCAATATGCATGTTTAGCAATTTTAAGCAAACAACACTTCACACATATAATGTTGTTAACATGATGCGGATGACATGATCAAGTTTATGCAATTTTTATTAAAGTTGACAAGAAGAGATATGAAGTATTGTCACTGTGGTGAAAGGAAAAGGGTGCCAAGGCAACGATCCGAAAATGATGCGACGCAACATCTCGGTTCTGGTAACTCGTTGAGAGACCGGGGCAAAAGAAAGATAGCGTGAGCGAGCGAAACAAGATGAAAGGTGGGGTGATCCCGTCACCGGGTTCCCACGGGTCGGCGACGAGGCAACCGAGGAGCATGACAAAAGCTGAAACGGGAACGGTGCACACAAGGAAAACATTTCATACAACCACATGCAAACGTTCTCGGGGTTATACCTTCGAAGTGTTTGTTCTCGGAGGGGTTCGAGTCGTAGAGGGACGTAGTGGAAGTAGTGGAAGTAGACGTTCCGTAGAGGTACTCGTTATGTAGCCGTTCTCGCGATTCGTAGAGGAAGTAGGCATTCTCGTTATCGTGTCGTGGTACTTGTCGGTCTCGGGACTTGGCGACGGTAGTGGTACATGCGCGTAGTGGGAACTTGTCGCATCGGTAGATGTACTCGTATTATGTAGATGTTCGGGTCATCATAGAGGTACTTGGTGCTTCGGGCTGCCATCGTTACTCGTTGTAGATGTACACGTATCCTGGCACTTGGCGAAAAAAAACACAGCAGCAACAAAAGGAGATGGGCTACACGGCAGAGTAGCTGCGCCTTGGCGAACAATAACAGCAACAAAAGGAGGCAGCACGGGGCGCACTGGACGAGGCCCGGCACCCAGCGCTGGAGATGCGCGACCACACGAGGGAGAGGCGGAGGGGCCTGCTGGAGAGGAGGCGCGTCGGGCCTTGGCGCTGGAGAAGAGGGTGAGGTGGCAGGCCGAGCTCTTGGCGACGCGAGGAGGAGAAGGCCTGAGGGCCGGGGAGGCCGGGCGCGGCGGCTTCGGGTCGACGCTGGAGAGGCACGGAGGAGGGAGGTCTCGGGCGCCGGCGCTGCTGAAGCTGCGGTGAGGGAGGTCGGGCGCGCGGGCTGAGGACGGGCGCGGGCCATGGCCTTGGCGAGGGAGGGAGGCCACCATGGCGCAAGGCCTGCGAGGGAGATGGAAGGAGGAGGTCGGGCTCGGGAGATCGAGGGAAACGGGAGCGGGGTCGGGCGAGAGGGACGAGGGGTTCGAGCGGTCGCTGGGAGGCTGCGGCGCGAGGGACGAGCGATGCGGGGGAGAGATGAGCGGGTGCTGCTGCTAGGGTTAAGGAGGCGGCTGGGCCAATGGGCCAGGAGGAGGCGATGGGCCTGGGAAGGCAGGTGCGGCTGGGCCCCTTCTATTTATAAGAGTGAAAAGGAAAAAAAACAGAGAATAAAAGAAAAGGAGAGAAGAAAAGAAAGGGGAAGCTAGGCAAAGAATTTGCACAAGAGGTTATTTTCTCGGGCTCATAAAAATGAGCCTAGCCCAAGAAAAATAGAAATGGCAAGATAGAATGATGAAAATCCAAACTCATTGAATTTTATTCAAATGGGTTTGAACTAGTGCTTGGTTTTTGAAGTGTCCAAAAATGATCGGATTTTGGAGGAACCTCGATACAACGGAAAAGAATTATGGACAAGGATTAGAAGTAGAACTTGAAGTGAAATAGGCATGGGGAAAATTATGCAAGTGTGTTATGCTTAATTCCAAAGAATGGAATATTTATAATATAGCTCCCTAAATATTGGGAGGATATGTTATAAAGAGAAGTCAATCTTCCCACAATTTAAATGGATCGAAGGTCCACACGATTTATTTAAGTTGAGATGCAAAATAACAGACATGATGGCATGATGACATGATGCAAAGCAAAATAAATAACGCAAGCACAAATGAAACACACGGGAGAACCCGGAACATCTGGAATCTTCTGGAATCTTCTGGGACGTCGGTCTTCGAGCGTCACAACTCTCCCACACTAACAGATGATCTCGCCCCGAGATCCTAGAGATAGCATCGGGTAAAACGGAAGAGGAAGAGGTAAAACAACGTTGCTTCTTTGACAGACGAGTGAAACCAAAGAACCTTGAGAGGTTGAACAATCTTGAAAGAAAGAATGCAACGGAGATGAACGAAGTTAAGAGCACTCCGATAAAAGGAGGAACAAGGAACATTATGAGAACATTGTAGGTTGAACGGCGTGAAACAATAGCTTACGAACCAAAAGAATAAGAAACCACATTGGTATAGCCAAGGAAATAAGAATGACAGAATTTGGACAGCACTCCGTCTGAAAATGGAAGGAATTAACATGAGCTTGGCAAGTTGGAATGATACTTGATGAAAACAACAACACACAGCCTCCGGAAGAATTAAAAGAATGGCACAAGGGGTAAGAAAGATTGCAGGCAGCACTCCGGTTGAAAAGAGAGGCAAACTTTATAAGATGAGGGAACTTGAATGAAGAATACAACACTCCGGTTAAATAGACAAGCAAGGGAGAATATGATCTCGATATGACAAGATGATGGTTTGGAGAGAGCAACATCACAATGCCTCCGGAATGAAAGAATAGCATATAATCAATGAAGAAATGAATGGAGAAGCAAAATGACAACTTCTCCCACGAATGAATTAGGAAATCCTCCTTACAAAGAAGGGTTGAATGGGGTTGATGGAAATCAACAACGAAACGAATAAGCTCTTGTTGTGGGCTTATGGAAAACATCTCAAAACTTGAGGTGAAATTCTGCCACTAACTGAAATGAATTGCTTGGATTGAGATCAACAAGGAGACGATAAACTTATTTCACCGGAATGATAAATGAAGAACTTGGGTCATTTATAAGCACCATAATAGCAACAATTCTCAGGGAAAGCTTTTAGGTGAAATACAACCCAAGATTACTCCAACAAATAAATTGAATGGTTGGAAAGATCTCGTGAACAAAGAAAATGATGGGTTTAAATATCTCATTCTTGATAACTCGTGAAGGAATTGTCAAGAATGACATAACACCATCTGAAAAGATAAGGTAGAACGGATTGCAATTGGAATGCATGATGAAGAATGCTTGAGCTCCAACAAGAATCTTGATGAAGACTTTGAGGATGAATTAAATGATGATGAACCACCATGAAAACTCCGGTAATGAAAGCATGAGAAGTGAAAGATGAAAAGAATAAGATTCAAGGCCTGCGATGAATTAGATGGAGCTTTGAAATGATACAATAGAAATAACTTGGAGCTCCGGAAAACCAGATGAACAACTTAGAACCGAGAATATGATATGATGAACAAGCTCCAGACAAAAGAATTAAATCACCTTGAAGGAATAAGAATAAGAATTATGTCATGCATCTCCTTCACCAATTTAAATTGATGATAACCAAAGGATTTGGCATACTACTTATTCTCGTTGGCAAGGATTAAGAGAGATCTCGCACAAGCTTGGATAAATATTCAACGAACCACCGGTAGAATTATGAAAAGGACAAATGAATTAATACGATAACAAGGAAGAGTAAACTTGAACGAACCACCGTAAGAATATGGAGACGAACGAAGAGGCATCAGTGAAGAATAGTTGGAGGACAAAGTTGAAAACAGAGAACGAAGAAATATTCTGAAATGATGGCCTTCGGAGGATCACAATAGGAAGAATTCATGAAATGCTTTGGATGGTATAAAAGAATTCCTCACAATCTGAACAATAATGAGGATGGCATGAAGCTAGAACCACGAATCTTCAAGAAGACGGGCCAAGATTTAAGAGAAACACTTCTCCGGTCTTCAAATGCTGAAAATGACAACGAGAACCACCTTGAAGAATTGCGAGATGCTCCGGAAGAATAAAAGATGGAAGGTTTAACCAACCATGAAAAGAATTTGAAAACGATCTTGGAGAAGGCCTGTGACTGATGGAAATCATTCTCACGTCACACTTTGAAAAGAATTTGAGAATAACTCCAGAAAAAATAGAAGAGTCAGGTAAGATCCTAGAAAAAGACCTGTGGGTTAGGGCCCACTAAAGAAATCACCGTTGAAAATATTGCTTAAGAGATATTGCACCGGTTGAATTAAATGGTTTGAATAAGATGACAATCCTCAAAATAGTTTGAACAGATTAAGAATGGAATTATGAATCATCTGAGATACCTTCACCTCTCCGGATATGGATAGCAAGAGGAGAATGATTAATTGTTGCACCGGAATAAGAAAGCGTTGTGAAACGAGGAAAAGGATAAGATCAACACCGAAATCTTGAATTACATCCACCGGCAGAATTTGAGAACAAAAGAATGATGAACTTGGAGCTCTTGAGCATCTTCACGATAAATCACCGGATAAGAACATTAAAGGAAAAGAATGAAGAAACATCACATGAATAAAATGGATATTTCATTTGAGAATTTCTGGCTCCAAGAAGAAAAGAGAGGGAGGGCGGGGAAACACAAACAACTTGGGATGAATGAAACAGACAAATCGTCAGATTTCTCAACAGCGTCCGTATGGAATAACTTGAAGAGAGGGCACACCGGTTGAAAAAAAGATTAACATGAAGATCTTGATGGTCAAGAAGAATTAGCACTCCCATAGAAATATGAGAATACAGATTAGGAAAGGTATGGAATCAACATTTGACATCGAAGCAACTCGAATACCAGAATCAAAACAACAACAAAGATAGATATGTTGCAACATAAACTTCACAATATCATTCGAACAGAGAATTGAACGAATGAATTCCGTAGGTACATCAACTTGTCGAGAAGCCACTTGGAGAACAAAAAGGTAAATAAAAACAACAAGGAGCATATAGAACAAATACAAGATAGAAGCTTCGTTCGACATCTTTGTGCTGAAAGCTTATGGAACGTGTTACGAAAGGGTTTTGCAATCCCCGGATCAGCATAGCCAAGGACCCTTTAAGATGCAACTCCCGGTCGGAACAACGCCCATAAAACCACTTCACTCAATGTAGAACCCCGAACTTCATATCATGCATCCGTTGGAAGAATGCCTAGAACTACTGGATGAACCCACCTATTAATTTCCGAAAGTTTCCAGTTATGCAATCAGGTGTTGGGGATACAGGGGAAGCACCGCGCACTCAACTCTAATCCTACATCCAGCTGTATCCATCCTTCAACACATAACCAGTTCTCTCCGGAAACCGTTTACCTCGGACCTTCGAAACGCATCTACTATACAAGCTATGGCAATACTCCTGAACTACCTCCCCAGTACTGGGTGATGTAGGGGTTATCTTGCCACTAACCGCATAGGAGAGTTTTCGATGTCGGCCGTCTTAAGTATTCTAGAACTGATGCGATATATTTGTGACGACAACACCTCGGAGCTCAACTCCCCGGGACACTGCCACAACCCCTAAATGACAGGAGGCATCGAGAACAATGTTCTCGTCACAAAGACATCGAAACAATCCAAACAATACTCGCGTGATCCTAAAAAAAAATTGGTGCATTTTTGAAAGTAGAAGAGGCAAGAGTAATCGTCAGGAGTCCTCACCAGAGTGAAAAGGGATGAGGAGCAAACAGAATCCTACTCTCCGATATATATAGGACTCAAAACATTTTCAGTGTGTGCCTAGACTCGACCGTCAACGATTCGAACAATCAGTGGGGGCTTCTAGGTAGGAGAAGGCTCTGAATACCAACTTGTAATGCCCAGGATGGGACTATACCTCCTACGTGTCGAGGCACGACTTAAAGGTATAAGCCCATTCTGGAATGATCTCAAGTTTGGTATCTTTGCACGACTCATGTAAAAGAGGGATTAAATGCAAAAGGAGATAGTTGGCTTACACTCGCCACTTCACACAAAACATTACATAAGCAAAACATCATTCAAAACATCACAGCCCATCTAAGGGTAAGATTCAAAAGACAAGATACCAAACATAACGTTAAACCTCAGGTCTAGATCGAATCCTAGTAGAAACCACTACTGATCGTCGAAAACGTCACAAACATACGGCCACTCTCTTCATCGAGCTCCCAGTGAAGTACTTGAACCAGCTCCTGCATCTTTCTCGGCTGAACCTGCATCTGGTGTTGTAGTATCTGTGAGCCACGAGGACTCAGCAATCCCATAACCATGGGTAACAAAACTAGCAAAGCTTTATGGGTAGGAAGAGGTAAAGTGGTGAGGTTGCAGCAGCGGCTAAGCATAATATGGTGGCTAACTTACGAGTACCAGAATAAGATGAGCATCTACGCAAACGGTCGCAAAAGTAGTGATCGCTAAAGATCCTGAACTACATACGAATCAAACATAACCCCACCGTATTCTCTTCTCAAAGTGAAAAGAGACAGTCACGGTTACTCACACAGTTGTGTGTTTTACTTCGGATCATCTGTCAAGTTTTCTACAACCGGACATTAACAAATTCCAATCTGCCACATAACCGCGGGCACGGCTTTCGAAAGATTATAACCCTGTAGGGGTGTCCCAACTTAGCCCATCACAAGCTCTCACGATTAGCTGAAGTGATAAATATAATATCATCACTCCTTATCTTAGGGAAATCCGATCAGGCTCGGCATCCCGGTGCACAAGACATTTCGACAATGGTAAAACAAGTCCAGCAAGACCTCCCGGCGTGCCGACACCCTGATAGTAGCCGCGCGTATCTCGTCTCAGGCCACGACCGGATGAGCACAGCGTACAGCGGCCAAACCCCAAGTTTCCAAGGGGGGGACGCCGCACACGACTCTATTTGGGACCAACACCATCAACACTGGCCCCCCTGCTATGTAGAATTAAGAACCCGGGGACATGACCCCCTATGCGATTAATTAATTAATTAATTAAGTTGTTATTATGAGCAAATTAAAACCAATGTTGGGCCTTGCTGGAGGAGTTTTATTCAAAGTCGAACTGTCAAGGGGTCCCCATCCACCCATCATGTAAGGAACGCAAAATCAAGGAACATAATGCCGGTTTATCGGCGCCTAAGGTGGCATGAGTGGAACAAAACACCGAGCAAAAGGCCAAGCCTTCCACCCATGCCCAGTATATAGGTGTGTTAATAATAATTATAGATATTGTGATATACCAACAACAAGTTCCCACCTGGAACGATCTTCATCTTCACCTGCAACTAACAACGCTATAAGAGGGGCTGAGCAAGCGGGTAACATAGCCAAACTGTGGTTTTGCTAGGAAGGTTTCAAGGTTAGAGATTTCATGGCAACAAGGAGAGGCTGACATAAAAGATGGGTAACGCGACATGTAACGATAGCATCGAGACAACTAAGCATGGCAATGGTAGTAAAGGTATCCAAGGGAATGATCATCTTGGCTGGGATTCCGCAAGGGAGAAGAACGGGTCCATGAAGAAGACGAAGAAGAAGCCTCACAACTCCGGAACGAAACCGAAGCTAACAAGAGAAGCAACCGGAAAGAAACAAGCGACATGGTAAACACACAAGCATATACATGGCATACGATGCACATCCAAGTATGATGCATGTCCGGTTTAAATATGCATGGCATGGGAAGATGCACAAACAAAACTACTAGTTAAGTGGAGCTCAATATGCAACGAGTTGCATATTGACGAAACACCACATGTTAATTATTTAATTGACTCTCGTTTATTTACAAGACAAGATTAAATGTTTTTAACATAGCAAGAGGTGAATCAAAAGTAAACTACCTATTTAGGCAATTTAAATGAGGCCGGAAAATAACAACAATTCCGGGAAAAATCCCCATATGCATGTTTAGCAATTTTAAGCAAACAACACTTCACACATATAATGTTGTTAACATGATGCGGATGACATGATCAAGTTTATGCAATTTTTATTAAAGTTGACAAGAAGAGATATGAAGTATTGTCACCGTGGTGAAAGGAAAAGGGTGCCACGGCAACGATCCGAAAATGATGCGACGCAACATCTCGGTTCTGGTAACTCGTTGATAGACTGGGCCAAAAGAAAGATGGCGTGAGCGAGCGAAACAAGATGAAAGGTGGGGTGATCCCGTCACCGGGTTCCCACGGGTCGACGACGAGGCAATCGAGGAGCATGACAAAAGCCGAAACGGGTACGGTGCACACAAGGAAAACATTTCATACAACCACATGCAAACATTCTCGGGGTTATACCTTCGAAGCATTCGCTCTCGGAGGGGTTCGAGTCGTAGAGGGACGTAGTGGAAGTAGTGGAAGTAGACGTTCAGTAGAGGTACTCGTTATGTAGCCGTTCTCGCGATTCGTAGAGGAAGTAGGCGTTCTCGTTATCGTGTCGTGGTACTTGTCGGTCTCGGGACTTGGCGACGGTAGTGGTACATGCGCGTAGTGGGAACTTGTCGCGTCGGTAGATGTACTCGTATTATGTAGATGTTCGGGTCATCGTAGAGGTACTTGGTGCTTCGGGCTGCCATCGTTACTCGTTGTAGATGTACATGTATCCTGGCACTTGGCGAAAAAAACACAGCAGCAACAAAAGGAGATGGGCTACACGGCAGAGTAGCTGCGCCTTGGCAAACAATAACAGCAACAAAAGGAGGCAGCACGGGGCGCACTGGACGAGGCCCGGCACCCAGCGCTGGAGATGCGCGACCACGCGAGGGAGAGGCGGAGGGGCCTGCTGGAGAGGAGGCGTGTCAGGCCTTGGTGCTGGAGAAGAGGGTGAGGAGGCAGGCCGAGCTCTTGGCGACGCGAGGAGGAGAAGGCCTGAGGGCCGGGGAGGCCGGGCGCGGCGGCTTCGGGTCGACGCTGGAGAGGCGCGGAGGAGGGAGGTCTCGGGCGCCGGCGCTGCTGAAGCTGCGGTGAGGGAGGCCGGGCGCGGGCCATGGCCTTGGCGAGGGAGGGAGGCCACCATGGCGCGAGGCCTGCGAGGGAGATGGAAGGAGGAGGTCGGGCTCGGGAGATCGAGGGAAACGGGAGCGGGGTCGGGCGAGAGGGACGAGGGGTTCGAGCGGTCGCTGGGAGGCTGCGGAGCGAGGGACGAGCGACGCGGGGGAGAGATGAGCGGCTGCTGCTGCTAGGGTTAAGGAGGTGGCTGGGCCAATGGGCCAGGAGGAGGCGATGGGCCTGGGAAGGCAGGTGCGGCTGGGCCCCTTCTATTTATAAGAGTGAAAAGGAAAAAAATAGAGAATAAAAGAAAAGGAGAGAAGAAAAGAAAGGGGAAGCTAGGCAAAGAATTTGCACAAGAGGTTATTTTCTTGGGCTCATAAAAATGAGCCTGGCCCAAGAAAAATAGAAATGGCAAGATAGAATGATGAAAATCCAAACTCATTGAATTTTATTCAAATGGGTTTGAATTAGGGCTTGGTTTTTGAAGTGTCCAAAAATGATCGGATTTTGGAGGAACCTCGATACAACGGAAAAGAATTATGGACAAGGTTTAGAAGTAGAACTTGGAGTGAAATAGGCATGGGGAAAATTATGCAAGTGTGTTATGCTTAATTCCATAGAATGGAATATTTATAATATAGCTCCCTAAATATTGGGAGGATATGTTATAAAGAGAAGTCAACCTTCCCTCAATTTAAATGGACCGAAGGTCCACATGATTTATTTAAGTTGAGATGCAAAATAAAAGACATGATGGCATGATGACATGATGCAAAGCAAAATAAATAATGCAAGCACAAATGAAACACACGAGAGAACCCGGAACATCTGGAATCTTCTGGGACGTCGGTCTTCGGGCGTCACAGGTTGACTTGCCCGATGATCGGCAAGCCATTGAAAATAAATGGATCTTCAAGAGGAAGACCGACGCTGACGGTAATGTTACTGTCTACAAAGCTCGACTTGTTGCGAAAGGTTTTCGACAGGTTCAAGGAGTTGACCATGATGAGACTTTCTCACTCGTAGTGATGCTTAAGTCTGTCCGAATCATGTTAGCAATAGCCGCATTTTATGATTATGAAATCTGGCAAATGGATGTCAAAACTGCATTCCTAAATGGATACCTCAAAGAAGAGTTGTATATGATGCAACCAGAAGGTTTTGTCGATCCTAAAGGTGCTAACAGAGTGTGCAAGCTCCAGCGATCCATCTATGGACTGGTGCAAGCATCTTGGAGTTGGAATATACGCTTTGATGAGGTGATCGAAGCATATGGTTTTATACATACTTTTGGAGAAGCCTGTATTTACAAGAAAGTGAGTGGGAGATCTGTAGCATTTCTGATATTATATGCGGATGACATATTGTTGATTGGAAATGATATAGAATTTCTGAATGGCATAAAAGGATACTTGAATAAGAATTTTTCAATGAAAGACCTCGGTGAAGCTGGTTATATATTAGGCATCAAGATCTATAGAGATAGATCAAGACGCTTAATTGGACTTTCACAAAGCACATACCTTGATAAAGTTTTGAAGAATTTCAAAATGGATCAGTCAAAGAAAGGGTTCTTGCCTGTGTTACAAGGTGTGAAGTTGAGTAAGACTCAATGGCCGACCACTGCAGAAGATAGAGAAAAAATGAAAGTCATTCGCTATGCCTCAGCCATAGGATCTATCATGTATGCAATGCTGTGTACCTGACCTGATGTGTGCCTTGCTATAAGTTTAGCAGGGAGGTACCAAAGTAATCCAGGAGTGCATCACTGGACAGCGGTCAAGAACATCCTGAAGTACCTGGAAAGGACAAAGGATATGTTTCTCGCTTATGGAGGTGACAAAGAGCTCGTCGTAAACGGTTACATCGATTCAAGCCTTGACACTGATCCGGATGACTCTAAGTCACAAACCGGATATGTATTTTTATTGAACGGTGGAGCTGTCAGTTGGTGCAATTCCAAGCAAAGTGTCATGGCGGGATCTACGTGTGCAGCGGAGTACATAGCTGCTTCGGAAGCAGCAAATGAAGGAGTCTGGATGAAGGAGTTCATATCTGATCTAGGTGTAATACCTAGTGCATCGGGTCCAATGAAAATCTTTTGTGACGACACTGGAGCAATAGCCTTGGCGAAGGAATCCAGGTTTCACAAGAGAACCAAGCACATCAAGAGACGCTTCAATTCCATCCGCGATCAAGTCAAGGAGGGAGACATAGAAATTTGCAAGATACATACAGATCTGAATGTCGCAGACCTGTTGACCAAGCCTCTTCCATGAGCAAAACATGATAAGCACCAAGACTCCATGGGTGTTACAATCATTACTATGTAATATGGATTATTGACTCTAGTTCAAGTGGGACACTGAAGGAAATATGCCCTAGAGGCAATAATAAAGTTGTTATTTGTATTTCCTTATATCATGATAAATGTTTATTATTCATGCTAGACTTGTATTAACCGAAAACTTAGTACATGTGTGAATACATTGACAAAACAGAGTGTCCCTAGTATGCCTCTACTAGACTAGCTCTTTGATCAAAGATGGTTATGTTTCCTAGCCATAGACATGAGTTGTCATTTGATCAACGAGATCACATCATTAGGAGAATGATGTGATGGACAAGACCCATCCGTTAGCTTAGCAACTTGATCGTTTAGTTTTACTGATATTGCTTTCTTCATGACTTATACATGTTCCTATGACTATGAGATTATGAAACTCCCGAATACCGGAGGAACACCTTGTGTGCTATCAAACATCACAACGTAACTGGGTGATTATAAAGATGCTCTACAAGTGTCTCCGAAGGTATTTGTGGTGTTGGCATAGATCGAGAATAGGATTTGTCACTCCGAGTGTCGGAGAGGTATCTCTTGGCCCTCTCGGTAATACACATCATAATAATCCTTGCGAGCAAATGACTAATGAGTTAGTCATGAGATGATGTATTACGGAACGAGTAAAGAGACTTTCCAGTAACGAGATTGAACTAGGTATGATGATACGGACGATCGAATCTCGGGCTAGTAACATACCGATCACAAAGGGAACACCGTATGTTGTTATGCGGTTTGACCAATAAAGATCTTCGTAGAATATGTAGGAACCAATATGAGCATCCAGGTTCCGCTATTGGTTATTAACCGGAGATGAGTCTCGGTCATGTCTACATAGTTCTCGAACCCGTAGGGTCCGCACGCTTAACGTTCGATGACGATCGATATTATGAGTTTATGAGTTTTGATGTACAGAAGGTATTTCGGAGTCCCGGATTTGATCATAGACATTATGAGGAGTCTCGGAATGTCTGAGACATAAATATTAATATATTGGATAACTATATTCGAACATCAAATGAGTTCCGTGGGTCACTGGGTATTTATCGAAGTGTTGGGGGCTTATCGGAACCCCCGGGGGACTATTAGGCCAACATGGGCCACAGGGAAAAAGGGGAGGCATCCCACAAGGGGCAGCCGTGCCCCCTCCCTATAGGGAGTACTAATTGGACTAGGGAGGGGGCACACCCCCCACCTTTCCTTCTCCTCTTCCCTCTCTTTCCTTCCCCCTCCCTCCTCCTAGTTGGACTAGGAAAGGAGGAGTCCTACTCCTACTAGGAGGAGGACTCCTCCCTCTCCTTGGCGCGCCCAAGGGCCGGCTGGCCTCCCCCTTGCTCCTTTATATACATGGGCAGGGGGCACCCTAGGACACACAAGCAACATTGTTTTAGCCGTGTGCGGTGCCCCCTCCACAGAAACACACCTCGGTCATATCTTTGCAGTGCTTAGGCGAAGCCCTGCACCGGTAGCTTCATCATCTCCGTCACCACGCCATCGTGCTGACGAAACTCTCCCATGAAGCTCAACTGGATCAAGAGCTCGTGGGATGTCATCGAGCTGAACGTGTGCTGAACGCGGAGGTGTGGTACGTTCGGTGCTTGGATCGGTTGAATCGCGAAGACGTTCGACTACATCAACCGCGTCACTAGATGCTTCCGCTTTTGGTCTACAAGGGTACGTAGACACACTCTCCCCACTAGTTTCTATGCTTCTAGTAGATAGATCTTGCGTGATCGTAGGATTTTTTTTTGAAATACTACGTTCCCCAACATGAGCATCAACACTCATTGGTCTGCATACATCAGTATGTATTATTTCCAATAAGTCACTTGCTCGCTCCATTGTTCAGGAGAACAGAGTTTTAGTCATCTTGCCCATGAGGCATGGTTCGCAAGCATCAAATGATTCATAATCAAGTGATTCCAAAAGTCCACCGGGGTGGAGTTTCTTCATGCACTTTACACCAATATGACCTAAACGGCAGCGCCACAAATAAGTTGCACTATCATTATCAACTTTGCATCTTTTGGCTTCAATATTATGAATATGTGTATCACTACGATCGAGATCCAACAAAAATATTTTCATTGGGTGTATGACCATCGAAGGTTTTATTCATGTAAATAGAACAAGAATTATTCTATGACTTTAAATGAATAACCGTATTGCAATAAACATGATCAAATCATATTCATGCTCAACGCAAATGCCAAATAACATTTATTTAGGTTCTACACTAATCCCGAAAGTATAGGGAGTGTGCGATGATGATCATATCAATCTTGGAACCACTTCCAACACACATCATCACTTCACTCTTAACTAGTCTCTATTCATTCTGCAACTCCCGTTTCGAGTTACTAATTTTAGCAACTAAACCGGTATCAAATACCCAGGGGTTGTTATGAACACTAGTAAAGTACACATTAATAATCTGTATATCAAATATACATCTGTTCACTTTGCCATCCTTCTTATCCGCCAAGTATCTAGGGTAGTTCCACTTCTAGTGACCATTTCCTTTGTAGTAGAAGCACTTAGTTTCAGGCTTGAGTTTAGCTTTGGGTTTCTTCACGGGAGTGACAACTTGCTTGTCATTCTTCTTGAAGTTCCCCTTCTATCCCTTTGCCCTATTCTTGAAACTAGTGGTCTTGTTAACCATCAACACTTGATGCTCTTTCTTGATATCTACCTTCACCGATTTCAGTATCGCGAAGAGCTCGGGAATTACTTTAGTCATCCCTTGCATATTATAGTCCATCATGAAGTTCTAGTAACTCAGTGATAGTGAATAGAGAACTTTGCCAATTACTATCTTATGTGGAAGATGAACTCCCACTTGATTCAAGTTATTGTAGTACCCAGACAATCTAAGCACATGCTCACTGGTTGAGCTATTCTCCTCCATCTTGCAGGCAAAGTACTTGTCAGAGGTCTCATACCTCTCGACACGGGCATGAGTCTGAAATACTCTTTTCAACTCTTGGAACATCTCATATGCTCCGTGGCGTTCAAAACTTTTTTGAAGTCCTGGTTATAAGCCGTAAAGCATGGTGCACTAAACTATCAAGTAGTCATCATACTGAGCTTGTCAAACGTTCATAACGTCTGCATCTGCTCCTGCAATAGGTTTGTCACCTAGCGGTGCATCAAGGACATAATACTTCTGGGCAGCAATGAGGATAATCCTAAGATCAAGGACCTAGTCCGCATCATTGCTACTAAAATCTTTCAACTTAGTTTTCTCTAGGAACATATCAAAAACATAGGGAAGCTATAACGCGAGCTATTGATCTACAACATAATTTGCAAATACTATCAGGTATTAAGTTCATGATAAATTAAAGTTCAATTAATCATATTACTAAAGAACTCCCACTTAGATAGACATCCCTCTAGTCATATAAATGATCACGTGATCCAAATCAACTAAACCATGTCCGATCATCACGTGAGATGGAGTAGTTTTCAATGCTGAACATCTTATGTTGATCATATCTACTATATGATTCACGCTCGACCTTTCGGTCTCCAGTGTTCCGAGGCCATGTCTGTACATGCTAGGATCGTCAAGTTAACCCGAGTATTCTGCATGTGCAAAACTGTCTTACACCCGTTGTATTTGAACGTAGAGCTTATCACACCCGATCATCACGTGGTGTCTTGGCACGACGAACTTTCGCAACGGTGCATACTCAGGGAGAACACTTGTACCTTGAAATTTTGTAAGGGATCATCTTATAATGCTACCGCCGTACTAAGCAAAATAAGAAGCATAATAAGATAAACATCACATGCAATCAAAATATGTGACATGATATGGCCATCATCATCTTGTGCTATTGATCTCCATCTCCAAAGCATCATCATGATCTCCATCGTCACCGGCTAAACACCATGATCTTCATCGTAGCGTCGTGGTCGTCTCGCCAACTATTGCTACTACTAATATCGCTAACTCATAGTGATAAAGTAAAGCAATTACATGGCCTTCACAATTCATACAATAAAGAGACAACCATAAGGCTCCTGCCGGTTGCCGATAATTTACAAAACATGATCATCTCATACAATAACGTATAACTCATCATGTCTTGACCATATGACATCATAACATGCCCTGCAAAAACAAGTTAGACGTCCTCTACTTTGTTGTTGCAAGTTTTACGTGGCTGCTACGGGTTTAGCAAGAACCGTTCTTACCTACGCATACAAACCATAATGATTTTTCGTCAAGTGTGTTGTTTTAACCTTCACAAGGACCGGACATAGCCACACTTGATTCAACTAAAGTGAGAGAGACAGACACCCGCCGGTCACCTTTAAGCAACGAGTGCTCGTAACGGTGAAACCAGTCTCGCGTAAGCGTACGCGTAATGTCGGTCCGAGCTACTTCATCTCACAATACCACCGAATCAAAGTATGACATGCTGGTAAGCAGTATGACTATTATCGCCCACAACTCTTTGTGTTCTACTCGTGCATATCATCTACGCATAGACCTAGCTCATGATGCCACTGTTGGGAAACGTAGTATTTCAAAAATTTCCTACGATTACGCAAGATCTATCTAGGAGAAGCATAGCAACGAGCGGGAGAGTGTGTCAACGTACCCCCGTAGACCGAAAGCGGAAGCGTCTAGTGATGCGGTTGATGTAGTCGAACGTCTTCGCGATCCAACTGATCCAAGTACCGAACGTACGGCACCTCCGCGTTCAGCACATGTTCAGCTCGATGACGTCCCATGAGCTCTTGATCCAGTTGAGCGTCACGGGAGAGTTTCGTCAGCACGACGGCGTGGTGACGGTGATGATGAAGTTACCGGCGCAGGGCTTCGCCTAAACACTGCAATGATATGATCGAGGTGTCTATCTGTGGAGAGGGGCACCACACACGGCTAAAACTGATGTTTAATTGTGTGTCGTAGGGTGCCCCTGCCCTCGTATATAAAGGAGCAAGGGGGAGGCCGGCCGGCCCTTGTGGCACGCGGGGAGAGGAGGAGTCCTCCTCCTAGTAGGAGTAGGACTCCCCTTTCCTACTCCTACTAGGAGGGGGAAAGGAAGGAGGAGAGGGAGAAGGAAAGGGGGGTGCCGCCCCCCTTCCCTAGTCCAATTTGGACCAGAGGGGGAGGGGGCACGCGGCCTGCCCTGGCCGGCCCTCTCTCTCAACCCTCCGGCACTCCGGTTTTCTCCGAAATCACCCGGAACATTTCCGGTGTCCGAATATAGCCGTCCAATATATCAATCTTTATGTCTCAGACATTCCGAGACTCCTCGTCATGTCCCTGATCATATCCGGGACTCCGAACTACCTTCGGTACATCAAAACATATAAACTCATAATACTGATCGTCATCAAACGTTAAGCGTGCGGACCCTACGGGTTTGAGAACTATGTAGACATGACTGAGACTCATCTCCGGTCAATAACCAATAGCGGAACCTGGATTCTCATATTGGTTCCTACATATTCTACGAAGGTCTTTATCGGTCAAACCACATAACAACATACGCTGTTCCCTTTGTCATCGGTATGTTACTTTCCCGAGATTCGATCGTCGGTATCATCATACCTAGTTCAATCTCATCATCGTCAAGTCTCTTTACTTGTTCCGTAATACATCATCTCATGACTAACTCATTAGTAATTTTGCTTGTAAGGCTTATTATGATGTATATTAGCGAGAGGGCCCAGAGATACCTCTCCGACAATCGGAGTGACAAATCTTATTCTTGATCTATGCCAACACCACAAACACTTTCGGAAACACGTGTAGAGCATCTTTATAATCATCCAGTTACATTGTGACGTTTGATAGCACACAAGGTGTTCCTTCGGTATTCGGGAGTTGCATAATCTCATAGTCAGAGGAACATGTATAAGTCATGAAGAAAGCAATAGCAATAAAACTAAACGATCATAGTGCTAAGCTAACGGATGGGTCTTTGTCCATCACATCATTCTCTAATGATGTGATCCCGTTCATCAAATGACAACACATGTCTATGGTTAGGAAACATAACCATCTTTGATCAACGAGCTAGTCAAGTATAGGCATACTAGGGACACTCTGTTTTGTCTATGTATTCACACTTGTACTAAGTTTTCGGTTAATACAATTCTAGCATGAATAATAAACATTTATCATGATATAAGGAAATATAAATAACAACTTTATTATTGCCTCTAGGGCATATTTCCTTCAATGTTGTCATCAATTACCAAAAGGCGGGAGCTTGAAATTGGAGCTAATCCCCAGGTGGTTTTGGTAATTCATAACAACATATAGCTCATTGAACTAATATCCATTCAAGTTTGATATTTCAGAAAGTTCAATGAATGGCATGGCATGGACTAGTGACGTGGACCCGTCAAAATGCTAAGGACACATATTGGCAAAAGCTCAAGACTCTTCATTTATATTTTAGTGATCCAAGATCACATTGAGTTCATAGGGAAGCTAATATTATTAAAAGGGGCCGGCGTGGTCTTAGTGGTCTACTTAATGGTCTACTTGCTCAAACTGCTTAGTGATATTGCTCCAATGACCTCAACCACTTTCTCATTTCAAAATATGTCCAAAACCCAAAGTCAAACTCATCCTCACCGAAATCTTCTATCCGGAGCCACCGAGTTCATTTGACATAGCCACTGCCAAAAACCCTAACACCTCGGTCACACAGATACAGATCTCCGTCTCACCGGGATGGCCCTGCAAACTCCCTGTTTTCCTTTTGTAACATTTCGGTCTCACCGAAATGAGCGATCGGCCACATCGAGTTTGCTTGACCAACTCTCTGTTTTCTCTTTGCTGAAATCGGTCTCACCGAGTTCACGCAATCGGCGTCACCGAGATGAAGTTTTGCCCTAGCACTAGCACATCGGTCCCATCGAGTTGTTCCAGTCGGTCCCGCCAAGATTCCTAACATTCACATTTTGAACTGAATCGGTCTCACCGAGTTCTTCTATTCGGTCTAATCGAGTTGGGTCAAATGTGTGTAATGGTTGGATTTTGTGTGGAGGCTATATATACCCCTCCACCCCCTTCTCCATATGCGAGAGATCCATCAGAACGTGCCTACACTTCCAACATTCATTTCCTGTGAGAGAGAACCACCTACTCATGTGTTGAGATCAAGATATACCAATCCTACCACAAGAATCTTGATTTTTAGCTTTCCCTAAGTTGCTTTTCACTCAAATCATCTTTCCACCATATCCAAATATGTGTGAGAGAGAGTTGAGTGTTGGGGAGACTATCATTTAAAGCATAAGAATAATGAGTTCATCATCATCACACCATCTATTACCTTTTGGAGAGTGGTGTATGCTAAATTGGTTAGGTGTCGCTTGGGAGCCTCCGACAAGATTGTGGAGTTGAACCAAGAAGTTTGTAAGGGCAAGGAGATTGCCTACTTCGTGAAGATCTACCCGAGTGAGGCAAGTCCTTCGTGGGCGATGGACATGGTGGGATAGACAAGGTTGCTTCTTCGTGGACCCTTCGTGGGTGAAGCCCTCCGTGGACTCACGCAACCGTTACCCTTCGTGGGTTGAAGTATTCATCAACTTGGATGTACGATAGCACCACAACACCACCTATCAGAACCACGCCAAAAATCTCCGTGTCATCATTGTGTTTGCACTCTCCAAACCATTCCCTTTTACCTTCATATGCAATGATTTACTTTCTGCTGCTACACTCTTGGAATTGCATGTGCAGGTTGATTGGTTGACTCGTGCTATATGCCAAAATCTGCCTACAACTAAAATTGGGAAAATGTTAGATGTTTATTTGGTAAAGTTGTCTAATTACCCCCCTCTTGACCTACTTTCGATCCTACAACCGCCTTACAGGGCCCCACAAGCTTGCTGGCCGCGCTTAGGGTAGGGGGCGCCCCCTTGAGCTTGTGGGCCCCTCGGCCATCGTCTCGCGTTGATTCTTTTTCTCAAAAACCACAAATATTCCAAAATAAATCTCCATAAGATTTTATGGCGTTTGGACTTTGTTTTGTATGGATATTCTACGAAAAACATGTAACAAACAGGAATTGGCACTGGGCATTGGATTAATATGTTAGTCCCCAAAATAATATATAATATTACCAAAAGTATATGGAAGTTGTGGAATATTGGCATGAAACAATAAAAAAATATGGATACGACAGAGACATATCAATATCATGATTTTTCACGCTTTTATTGTGTTGGATTTTTTTTGGCTCATGGCAACACATGGACACATCGATTCTAGTTTTTTGGAAATAGATAAATCACGAATATCTGGGTTTTAGACTTTCGGCCTGAACATCTTTTCTGCCCTTGGATCATTAGCATGAATCTTAGAGCAGAAAGATCAGCCACGTCAGACTTTTTTTAGTTCGAAAAACCAACACCACATCACGAACGCCCCATGTTCGTCCCTTTTTCCCCCTTTCCCCACCACTCCAAAATTCTTCCGTTGACCCCCCATAGAAACAAGTGAGAGCAGAGAGAGGGGATCCCGACGATGTGGTCGGGAGACCGCCGGTGACCTTGAAAGGGCGTACCATATTGGAGTAGAGGCCGGACGCCGGAGGCAATCGCGACGTGCTTACCCTCCGGTGGTCGTGCGCGGGAGCAGCTCTCCACGCCAGAGCTTTTTGCTGCTGCATCCAACTTGTGCCGCAGTTGCCGGCACCACGTCCTCCATGGCCGTAGCATCGTTCGCGAGACCGAGGCGCGGGGCCGGGAGTCGTCGACCGCGGTGGGGCAACCACAACTGGTAGTGTGAGCGGGCGACCAAGGGGACCAAGCGGGTAGCACACACGCCGGGGTGGGGTGGGCTCACTTCAACTTTTTAGGGAAGCCACGGGGGGAGGTGGTTGAGGCGGAGGCGGGGCAGGTGGATCCACAAGTTGTCGGCAGCCAAGCGGGCGATGCAGCTCATGGCAGACTTGACTAGCTCGACAGAGGTACTCAAGGCGTGCTTCTCCCAGCCTGGACCGATGCCCCAGCCGCCACATCGTCATGCCCGATGCCACCTCCTCCAAACCTATCGCCTGCAGCAAAACGGGATCCTGCAGAAGAGCTCGCCTCTTCCCTGACAAAAGCGACGAGGCGGCCGCTCTGGCGACGCGGTGTGGGATCCGTCGTTTCGCTCGGTACGTCACCACGCTCGCCCAGCAAAAGCCCCCGAGAGCGAGAGGAGAAGGGCGGGAACCAGGCGCGGGAAGGGGAGAAGGGAAGGCGCGAATCAGGGGAAAGGGCGAAGCAGAGGAGAAGGCCGCGCTCCCTCGTCCACAGCCCGCCGTCGACGCCGTCTTGCCTGATCTGAGGCGCGAACCAGAGGAGAAGCCGGAGCACCCTCGTCCTCACCCCGCCGTCGGCGTCGTCCTGCTCGATCTGATATGGGTTTGTTCTCCCTGTAAGGTAGTATGAGATTACTTCTTCCCCCATCTCTTCTTGTTCTCATGGCCAGATGATTTTTGGTTCAATAAACTAGGCTAGGGTTTGCTGATTCTGGAGATTTGTGGTGATTCGGTCAGTAGTTATGTTCCAAGAACTGTACTTATTTCCCTATGCTGCGATTTAGGCTCAATCTATTTGGATCAGGCTGTAATGCTTGTGGGAGTCCCCATGTCTTTTCTCTTAAGCAATGTCTCTGGATGCATGTTCATCAATTTGCTTTCTTTTATTATTTGAGGAATGTGCAGAGCTTCCTTCATTGTTCACTCTAGTTCTTCTTCAAGTAAATCATGCGTGCCTACAGGCTACAGGGTCTGCTCTATTAGTCCATCTGTTGCGAGATAACTAGCACATGCTGACATCTCTTTACGAAGAACATATATCAGATATATCTTGATTTGTTTGCCATTCCCCTGGATCTTTCTTTCTTTATTTGAGGAATGCCTGTTACTGTTAGGATTAAGAACTTATAACATGGACCTGATCCAGCGAGGTTACCATCTCTGAAAATAGTTCCAGTGTGATTTAATCAATTTGTATAACATGATTCAGTGACACCGTAAACTCATACTGTGAATTCCTTGATAACAGCTGAGAGTTACATTGACCCTGTATAATACTTTGGAAATAATTGCTGAATGCTTTGACATATTTAGGATGTAGCCACATGCAAGTTTCTTTCTTCAGGCTTTATTGTTTATCAAGCAGTAACCAAGGCAGTGATAAGACTGTTCTGATGCGTAATATTGTCTTAACATGTATGTGCATAGATTATGCTATTTGCACATGAATATTATTCCTGCCATCCAAATTATAGCTCCATGTGTAGTTGTGTGCATAATTCTTATTACTTGATATTTAAATTGTAGCTCAACTTGCAATATGTCACAATTGAGTTCCGATGAGTTCGAAGATGACACCATTGACCCAACGGAATTGTTCTCGCTAGAAGATTACGTGGCACAACAGAATGTTCTCAACAACTTTGCTACACAAATAGCCACCAATATTCATGATACACTAGGAGCTCCAAGTACTAGGCGTCGGTCAGGCTATCTGCAGAGATGATGGAATTGCAGAGTCGACTATCTGCTCAGAAGGTAGAAGCTAGCCAACTTGCATATGAGGCTGCAAAGGAGAGAACAGTGGCTAAGCTGGCAGAGGAAAGAACCAAATTGTTTGATAAGTTCACAGAGATGTTGAATGCTGATACTACAAGAATGGGGCCATGGGCAAAGGAGATGCATATGAAGGCTGTTACAAGATTGGGGGATCAACTCTTCAGGGAGGAGTAGAAGGTATGTAGTTCAATTTCTTTGGCTCCTTTTGTTTGTCTCCCTTCACTATACATACATGAATATTTGCTTTCCTGTAGTTTAGTTCATAGGAAATGCTTCTGTGAGCTGGTACTTTCGAATCAATCCACTCCATACATGGCTGAAATAAATTCGTTGGGTCAATTTAACAAGCAAACAAGACATGGTATTATTATTATGTTGCCTTTGAGCATTATTTTCCTCTGTTCTCCACCTTGATTCATGTCATATTCTTTGTTAGTACTCCCTCCGTCCCAAAATAAGTGACTCAAGTTTGTACTAACTTTGTACTAAAGCTAGTACAAACTTGAGTCACTTATTTTGGGACGGAGGGAGTAGATTCCAATTTTGAAAGAACCGCAGTAATCAATGGCTATTGCCTTTGAGCATGATTTTCCCTCTGACCATTCTATTGTTAGTATTCCATTTTTTGAGTTCGCCGATGGGCCCTAGAAGAACAGGACCGGCCCTGCCTGCTTGTGTTTTATAGTCTAAACATGTGTCTTGCTTCCTATGTAGATGTTCTACAGATACGTGAAGCAAAAGAGGGGTTCATGTGCAAGGAAGGATTGAAGATGTGAGACAGTCTTTTTTTACAAATCTTCCCTTTATGAGTATTTGGGAACCTTAAGATTATTTTGTTACTGCAGAATTTTTTAGTCTCCTGGACAAGACATATTTGCTACTGTTTGGATATCAAGGTTGCTGATTTTTGTCTGGAAATCAAGTTTTTCGATAACTTTCAATATGCATGCTTGTTGATATGGCTGATTCAAATGGTTGCTGGTATTATTTAAATGTAGTGAAGGTTTCATGTGTTGGAAAGTATGCGAGAGAGAAAAAGTAAGATGATGACATCACAGAGAGTAGCTTCCATTGGGTGATTATGGCAGACACAAGTAGCTTCATTGAAATTTATCTATGTGGATGGCTGGGGCAGCACCAAAGTGCTGCCTCCATTGTACATGCCCTCAGTGTGCTTCTGCTCGGGGCGAGGAGGCTGCTGTGTGGTTCAGCTGCACTGCATGGCTAGAACAAGAGCGAGCAGAATGAGGAGAGCAATTTGCCGTGGTAAGGGGCGCACCCAAGGTTCGAGTTACTAGTTAGTAGTAGGAACGCGGCCTACTATAGGCTATTGGAGCCGGCCTTCTCTGGATTTTCTTTGTTTTTTCATTTTCTTTTCTGTCATTCTTTTCTGGTCCAATTTTTTTCATTTTTTTCTTCTCCGATTTGTTTCTTTTTTCTTTGTTTCTTTTTTTCCATTCTAGTACATTCTTATAAACATGATCAACATTTTTTTGAATACTTGTTCAACATTTATCAAATACTTGCTCAATATTTTTCAAATATTTGTTCTACGTTTTTATATACATGATCAACATTTTCTTCGAATACTTGTTCAATATTTTTCAAATACTTGTCCAACATTTCTTCAAATACCTGTTCTACATTTTTAAATACTTGCTCAATTTTTTTATATACATGATCCACATTTTTTTCAAATATTTTTTGTAATATATATGTATATATTTAGAATATTTTAAAGTATAAACAAAATTACAAAAATTATAAAAGTAAAAAGAAAACATAAAACGTAAAAAGAAGGCCGTGGCCTTCCGCGCTCTGGGCAGGCCAGCTCGCTCGCCCTTTAGCTAGTCTGAATCGGAATCGCAGGCCTTGTCCTTGTCGGGCACGAAAGGTGCCCAGGTCCATATAGCCTACCGACCCCCCGCAGCGCTTTGCAGACCAGAAATCGAGCGTGTGGGATCGTTCACTTCTTCTGTCGCCACACCCAAACATTAGGGTTATCGAATCGACCCAGCGGCAGAGGGGTAAAGCAATAAGATGGCGGCGGCGGCGGCGGCGGCGGAGGGGGAAGAAAACCTGATGACGCAAGAGGAGGGGATGGTGGCGCTGCGGAGCCAGGATGGCGTGGATTTCGTGGTTCCCTCAGAGGAGGCGAGGCTGTCCATGTTCTTACATCGTAGGATCGAGCTTGACCCCGACAACTACTTCGTCCCCGCCGACGGCGACGAGACCAAGTACACCCCCATCTTGCTCCGCTCCATCCGAGCCGAGGTCCTATCCAAGGTTTTGGAGTACTGCAAGCAGTCCTATGCCTCCTGCCGCTGGGACGGCGCCCACCATCTCAACCACAATGAGACCCTTTATGATCTCATCCTGGTAATCAATTAAGCTAAGCTATTTCTATTATACTCCCTCCGTCCCAAATTAAGTGACGCAAAAGTGACTCATCTTTGTACTAACTTTAGTACAAAGTTGAGTCACTTTTGCGTCACTTATTTTGGGACGGAGGGAGTATATTATATTTATTTTAACTTACA
Organism: Secale cereale; assembly: GCA_902687465.1. Classification (NCBI taxonomy): domain Eukaryota; kingdom Viridiplantae; phylum Streptophyta; class Magnoliopsida; order Poales; family Poaceae; genus Secale; species Secale cereale. The sequence continues at coordinate 887,687,416 of LR738711.1, read as the reverse complement.
TCCATACTGTTTCTCTTCGGTCGCATCCATAGTTTCAAAAAACGCTAGGCGTTAATTGTGCATTTTGCCACCGCCTTGCGCTTTACTGACCAAAGCGCATGCTTATGCGCAGTTATGCATAGATTAAGCGTAGTTATGCGCAATGCGTTTCGCCAACGCCTAGAGCCTAGGCGCGCTTAAGCGCTCGCTTAGGCGCGCCTTTTTTTAACTATGGTCGCAACATGTATGTTACTTGTATTGTACTAAATCAGCGACAATTAATATGGATCCGAGGGAGTACATTAGATTATGCATGAGTGCTATTTTCATGTTCTCTTTGCTTAGCCTAATTAATATACCTAGTTCATCTATGATGCTTAACTGGTTTTTCTTTAAGCAATTGTGGGCTAGCATTATATTTTGTTCTTCTCTTTAAAAGCATTGCACTACTATTTACAGGCTTCGGACTATCTTGAAGTCCATCGACTGCTTGACCTATCGTGCCAGACCCTTGCCAATAAGATCAAGGGGAAGTCACCCCGTGAGATATGTAATATCCTCAACATCGCGGGTGTCTTTGCTCCCGAATTAAATGGAGAGCATTCAAGTGGGTATTGCACTACCAACATGGTATGTACACTTTCTCTACCCATATGGAGCTCAATTATATATCTTATGATTTGTTTCATTGACATTACTTAACAACAAAATCATATACACCGCCATGTACTCTTATTCCTTGGTGGTGTGTGGATTGACTAACAACAAATCATGTTCCTGTTGGCGTGGATGAGTAGGTTATAGCGGCCATGGAAGTCACCTCCAAGAAGCCATGTGTGAACCAAGAGCTCAAATTGGCGGAGAAGGCGTTGCGGGCTCTTGACGTAGTTCGTCGCCAAGAGTTCACCGCATACGACCCCGTGCTCAGGCGTCTTAAACGCAATCGAGTTGACATCTTCAACCTAGCTTTCTTTGACATTTATAAAGAGAGTGAGTATTTTGGTGACTGCTTGTTTGATCCATGCATATTAGAACAGAAATATCATTTGACTCGTCAATCTTAAAAACAAAATATTCATCTTCTAGGTCTTCAGTGCATGAAAATATGTTTCTGACCTGTGACATCTCCTTTTTTCTCAGCTAGCTTTTCTCGTGGTCCACAACTTCACAAGATAACACCAATGCATGAGTCAGTTGTGCGATCTTGTGTCAATGTAATTTACATTAAGGTACGCAAATCAGATGTCGGCTTTCCAATCAACATATTTGGTACCATTATTGCAAGAGATCAAGTCGACTATAGATGTGTCTATCTGTTTAGGCGTGAAATGGATGATCCCCAATTCATCAGCTCGGCGGTATGTATATTTATTCCTTCACTTGTTAATCGCTGCTTATTGCTCTTTCCACACAGAAATGTAAGGACCGTTTTACTTTGTGTTCTCTAATGCACGATTTTGACTGCAATTCGTTGCTTGTAATATGCTTAAAAAATAGTAAAAGGATATGTATCATAAAAAATATATTCCAAGGCTTACAAAAATATTTATCTTACATGGTAAATCCACATACTTCTAGTATTAGTTACCAAAGTTTTAAAATGTCAATTGCATGCATAATCGTGCACCTTATATCTGAAGTTCTACCTTAGTTCTGAGGCAGAATATGTCCCAGAAGTGTGTTGTCCATCTTCTGTTTTACTATCTATTAGAATTTGATTATTGTGAGTTTGTGATTGATATGTTCAAATAACATCATTTGATTTCTCCTGAAAAATCTAAGTGTGCTAGTTTTTACATCCATGCATTTCGAAACCTCCTTGCTTGCAACATCAGATTATCGTCATCACATAAATGATATTTACTGAACATCATATTTGATCATTACGTTAATTGTAGGCCCTGTGGATTGGCATTCTAATTTATAGATTTGTCATTCCCAATTTGTTGTTTAGTCAATTTATATTTTTGACTAAATGTTATTGTCAACTGTATGGTTTCTTCAGACATTTCAACATGTTCTTTAAATAATAAGGTAGTGGTATCGTAAATTGAATAATTTATATTGGTGGTTTTTTCATCTGAACTTGCAAGTGTTATATAGTTCTTCACTGGAGCAGCATTAAAGTAGTGGTATCGTAAATTGAATAATTTATATTGGTGTTTTTTTTTTCCGACAAAACGGAGTTTGCGTTTCATTTCATTGAACAGGAAGAGAACAGCAGTATAGGTACAACCTCCCAAGAGGAGGGACACATGCACACACACACTATCTGAATTGGTGGTTTGTTCATGTGAACTTGCAAGTGTTATATAGTCATGCTAATATTGTAATCATCTGAATTTTTCTGACTATGTACGCTTGCTCCGGAGATATATCTTAACATTTCTTCCTAAACCCTTTTGCAGGATGATATGTTATCTTTAATGGATCCATGCCGAGGGCTTGTTCCGGAAGATAAAGTTTATTTTGAGGTTGATTTAAAGATCAAGTGTGATGGAGGCATGATTAAAGATTTTAGCAAAGGTGTGGGAGTTTTCGATTGGATCCGTCTATATCCAGGCGAGGAGAGATTGACTTTCGGTGTATATAGTCATATAAGCACCGTGGAATTTTTATGTGAACAAGTTTACAGCCCTGTGGAAGCTACCATTGCAATCAATATTTTGAAAGGGCCGTGTAGTATCTCAAGAGTAGTTGCTTCGACTCCTGGAAACTTTATGGATCATATCATTCTATATGAAGCAGCATGCAGCCCGATAGTAATTGAAAGTGGTGGCTCTGTTCCTTTAACTCGTCATGTGGTAGCTGTCTCACTGGATCACAATTTGGCGCTCTTCATTGTTGGTGGTGACGTGCTTGAACACCTTGCCCTCACTCTAGGTCATTCTCATGAAGTGGTCAATCGGAGGATGGGTTGCGCCGAATTGGAGGTGAAAGTTGCTTGGACATCCGTCCCGGTAAGAGAGAGACCTGATATGTTTAAGGTCGTCGGAAATACGCGACTCTTGTTGTGAGAAGGTACAGCAGTGATGGATGTATTTTAGTTTTTATGTAGTTGCAACAATACTCCCCCCTTCACAAGATTTAAGGCTTTATTTTGTTGAGACAAACAAGAGTTGCTCTATTAATGTGAAAAAACTGCAATCAAAAGTTTATCCGGATACAAATATGGAGTTTGTTTTTGGAAAGGCCAGCGCTGGGCGACGGTGCGCCGGCCCAACATTTGGGCCGGTCGCACCGCAGACGTTGGATGCGGGCCACCAGGCCGTTCGATCAAAAAACGATTCATCGCTATCCTATCTTTTTCTTCCTCGTCTGTCCCTAACCTCTTCTCACCTTCTGTTGGAGAACCGCGCTGCCCCCTGCGCTCGTCGTCTGCCGCCGCGCTCGTAGACAAAAAAGGATGTAGCAAAAAAGACGTCGATAGTAGCAACAAATCGATACAGTTGCAGCTAAAACGTGTAACCATCGTCATTGTCGTCGTCGGTTGTATCTCGCCATGAAGGGTCGAAACAAATTTCGTCGCCGGTTGTTAGCAAACACCGCCACTGGTTCCAGCAAAAAATGATACCACATGTTCCAGCATTTATGGTTGAAGCTTTCTCGGTCTCTGGTAGAATCTTTTTCATCAGCCGGATGAAGCTTTTTTAAAAACGGTTGCAACTTTTCATGTGTTCCTTAAAAGTGATTGAAACTTTTGTAGTGGCTAGCTGAAGATTTTTCAATCTCTGATTGAAGCTTTTTCATTTGCGGGATGAAGCTTTTGTTAAAACGGTTGTAGCAAACACCGTCACTGGTTCCAGCAAAAAATGATACCACAGGTTCCAGCATTTATGGTTGAAGCTTTCTCGGTCTCTGGTAGAAGCTTTTTCATCTGCCGGATGAAGCTTTTTTAAAAACGATTGCAACTTTTCATGTGTTCCTTAAAAGTGATTGAAACTTTTGTAGTGGCTAGCTGAAGATTTTTCAATCTCTGATTGAAGCTTTTTCATTTGCGGGATGAAGCTTTTGTTAAAACGGTCGCAGCTCTTTATGTGTTCCGAAGTCTCGTTGAAGCATTTTTATCTACTAGATGTAGCTTTTCGTGTCCATGGTTGTAGCACGGGCGTTGCCGTTTGCAGCTGTCCCGACGTCGCGGTTGCAGCTCCCCTAGTCGCCATGGTTGTAGTACATGGTCACCTCGGTTCAAAGCGTTTGGCATGCCGCCGGTTGCCTGCGGCGTGCTATCGTGTTCATCTCCGATGAGAGAGATGGCCGTCTGGAATTAGGAGATCGCCTTCGGTAAATTGGAGAGAAAACGCACAGGGAAGAGGGAGATCTGGGGAGGGAAGGGGTTGGAGAGAAAACGCACAGGGAAGAGGGAGATCTGGGGAGGGGAGGGGTTGCGGCAGGGACCGGTTGTGCGGCGGCGACCGGTGGTGCGGGACGGGCGGTTGGAGCTGCGAGGATGCCGTCGTGCAGGATGAGGAGCTTTCGTAGCTGAGCAGGCGGGGGTGAAAGGAAAGGACACGTGTAGATCGCGTGCGACCGGCCGAACGCTCGGCCGGAGCACCGTCTACGAACGTTTTCCTTTTGGAAAATGGATGTAAATATGGTGATATCGATTTGAGGTACACTCCTAAATCAAGTAGATTGCGGAGCCACAGTCCTGATGTAATTCGGTGCTATCACAATATGAGTTGTACAAGAAACCATATATATAATACCCATATATATAATACCTTAAATAGTTTATACCCACAGTCCAAGGCATCCTTCCACATACTCAAGTAGACATGCGTAGGAAGCGACTCTAACATGAATAGCTGGGCTCCATGTTGAGTACACCACGGTCCTGAAAAAGGAGAAGCTTCTAAAGAAGAAAGAGACGTTTCTAAAGAAGGAAGAGATGAAGAAGTCTGTCGTGATTCAGGTTTGCGTACATAACGTGTGCTTGGTCTACCACATATGCCATGCCGATGTTAGGTGCCAGAATTTTGGGGACTTCCTCAAGGACGACAGAGTCAAATTCGTTACTGCAGGCTTTGAGAATGACCAGGAAGTCCTAGGTCGGCTAGGCCTCGTTGTAGGCCAGCCCTTTGATCTTCCTAAGAATAGGCTGGTGTCCTCCCCTCAGCCCTCAATGCTGACCCTGGCAGGATCCATGGTTGATCCTTCGTACGGTAAACTGGAGAAACCTCACTACAAGTTTCATCGTGCATGAGAGTCGAAGACAATAGATAGAGATCACATCGTGTACGCTGCAATGGATGCCTACCTCTGTTTAAACTTTAAATATTTACAAGGGTTGGATGAAGAAGCAGAGCCTAGTGTCCGGTTCAAGCAAAGAAGTGCCGGCGAAGAGGAAGATGAAGAGTGACGAGGACGAAGTCGAGGACGTGGACTCGGACTCCGAGTAAGGTGGCACTGCCGTTGCTCATGCTGGTTCTACTGCAGTGTCAAGCGGACTACTAGTAGTTGCTTAGTTTTATTTCAGGGTGTGTTGTGCTGAGCCCCCAGAAGAACTATGTGATGTTCTTTCTCGTTATTTGAACTCTTTAGTACGTACAGTAGTACTAGCATGTCTTAGTACTGTTCTTAGTTGGTACCACTACTCATATCTTCGCATTCCTACTGTACTTAATACATACTAGTAGTATAATTTGGGTCAGTCGATTGGTGAAAGAAGTTCGACGGAGCGAAGGAAGAAGACGAGAGAGAAGCTACCCCACTATCTATATTAGGGTGGCAGGGTGCCCATGATCTATCTTATGAGTGTTGGGTGTGGAATGCAGTTCGCCGGAAAAAATGGGTCGTGCCCGGGGTTAAACAGATGGCGGGGTTGGGGGGAGCATGGCGGTGGCAGGCGGTTCAGGGGAGGGCGGGGAGGCGGCGGCATGCGGTAAGATATGTTTGCGAGCTCGGCGTGGGCGCGATCGACTTCCGCCGCGACAGCCACCATGCGCACCTCCTCCGCGCGGGCGGAGACGACAATGACACGCTAGCTCCTCCTCACCGGCGTGCTGGAGCACGCACTCGTCCTCATCTTCGTACGCTGCGGGCATAGACGCGACTCCACCTGCTCGCGTGCTTGGCAGCGCGGCGGCATCGTGAGGAGGGACGACAAACGACGTGAGCGGGCGAGCCTTCATCTTCATGGCAGAGGGATGGCGGGGACACGGCGGTGATGGGCGAGGAATGGTCGGCCGGAGCAGGAGGGCGCCGACAGGCGCAACGGCGGCGGCGACGACATATTGATGAGTGCGCGTATGAGAGCTTAGTTAAGTTTTAGGGTCTGTCTATGTCACATCTAGATATGACATATTATCTCATATCTAACTCACTCATTCTTAAAAAAAATCTCCCATGAAATTGAAGGGTGAGTGAGTTAGATGCGAGACATCTAGATGTGAAATAGCAAACTCACTAATTTTATATAGGGTTGGTAAAACTTAAAAGAACACCGTACTAGTACACGTAAACATTAGACTGAGGTGGTGCTTATACTACTACATTAGTTAGCACGACATCGACACAGAATCATGTGCAAGCACGTGCACCGCGTCCGCGCGGTCGATCGAACGGTGCATCACCGTGTCGCGCTCGAAGGAGATTCACCGAACCTTGTTGTGTGTGTGAAAACAATCCCCGAATATTACTCTATTTTTTCCCTGGAAAAGTTCTTCATGCTACATTATGTCCATTCAGTTGAATTTAGCGTTAGTTCGTGCTTATTTGGATTTGGACGTTTTAGGTGCCCCCTTGATTTTTTTTAATACGGATTCTGTGTGTGTGACTGGGAGAGAACATGTGTATGTGTCTATATGTGTGTTGTGGCGGAAGGGCAATGTGGAGATGGTGTGCGTGTGATAAAGACATAGAGAGGTGTGAATATGCAAATGATCGGGCATGAGTGAGATAAATACATAGTGAAATGCCGAGATATTGTGTATACATGAGAGAACGGTCTTCTATTTGTACTTGTGTCTGTGCAGGAGAGAGAGAGGGGGAGTATCTGTAACACAACACAACCATCTTTCTCGATTCGTCCGTCCCTCACACGGTCGCATGTAACACATGCATCAACCCACACATTTTGACATCCTCACCAGGCCGTTGCTCGCCTCAAGGCTGGCACACCGAAGGCGCTGTTTGGTTCTAGGCCTTGCATTGCCACACTTTCCACATATTTTTGCCAAGCTTGTCTAAGGTTAGTTTATTAAAATGAGAGCCACAAGTTGGTACACGTAAAGAAATCTTGTCACACTTTTTGTGTGTATTCCATGTGGGGTCCTAGTGTGGCTTGCCTAAAGTGTGGCTTGAATCAAACACTCACCTATGTTGATGAAATTTGCCTAACCTTAGGTGTGGCAACCTTTGGCAAAGTTAGTCACAAACCAAGCAGCCCCAAACTCTATCTCGCACACACAATCTCTTCGTGAAAACCACATTTAGCATGTAGCTTTCCGTCACATACACACATATTCTCTTTATAGGTTTGATTTCTCTCAATATTTGACACACATGCACACGCCCCCCAAGAGCACACAATCCATCCCCATCAAGGTTATATGGCGACCACTCTCGCTTGTGCTTCTCTGCACCCCAGCATGCACACCACCTCAATCTTCAAAGAGGGCATCGAGAAGACCGAAGACGGCGACCAGACTGCACTAGAAGGTCTGTGGTAAACTACGCACAACTCATCGGAGGAGCTATGGTGTTGATGTAGAAGCCCTCCGTGATCGATCCCCCTCCGGTGGAGCTCCAGAACAGGCCCCAAGATGGGATCTCACGGGGACAGAAGGTTGCGGCGGTGGAATTAGGGTTTCGTCTGTTGCCTCGATGTTTTCAGGGTATGAGAGTATATATAGGCTAAAGAGGGGCATTGGGGGAGCAACAGGTGGCCCACGAGGGTGGGGGGCGCGCCTACCCCCCTTGGGCGCGCCATGCCCTCGTGGCCACCTCTTTCGCTCCCTAGCGTGTACTCCAAGTCTCCTGCGTTGGTATTGTTCCAAAACTAACTCTCCCGAAGGTTTCATCCCGTTTGGACTCGATATTCCTTTTCTGCGAAACACTGAAATAGGCAAAAAACAGCAATCTGCACTGGGCCTTGGGTTAGTAGGTTAGTCCCAAAAATAATATAAAAGTGTATGATAAAGCCCATTAAACATCCAAAAAAGAATATATAATAGCATGAAATAATAAAAAATTATAGATACGCTGGAGACGTATCAAGCATCCCCAAGCTTAATTCCTGCTCGTCCTCGAGTAGGTAAATGATAAAAAACAGAATGTTTGATGTGGAATGCTAACTAACATAATTCTCAATGTAATTTTCTTTATTGTGGCATGAATGTTCAGATCCGAAAGATTCAAGATAAAAGTCTATATTGACATAAGAATAGTAATACTTCAAGCATACTAACAAAGCAATCATGTCTTCTCAAAATAAGATGGCCAAAGAAAGTTCATCCCTACAAAGTCATATAGTCTGGCTATGCTCTATCTTCATCACACAAAGTATTTAAATCATGCACAACCATGGTTTCAGCCAAGCAATTGTTTCACACTTCAATTTTTTCAAACCTTTCAACTTTCACGCAATACATGAGCGTGAGCCATGGATATAGCACTATGTGGAATAGAGTGGTGGTTATGGAGAAGACAAAAGAGGAAAATAGTCTCACATCAATTAGGCGTATCAATGGGCTATGGAGATGCCCATCAATAGATATCAATGTGAGTGAGTAGGGATTGCCATGCAACAGATGCACTAGAGCTATAAGTGTATGAAAGCTCAACAAAAGAAACTAAGTGAATGTGCATCCAACTTGCTTGCTCACGAAGGCCTAGGGCATTTAAGGAATCCCATCATTGAAATATACAAGCCAAGTTCTATAATGAAAATTCCCACTAGTATATGAAAATGACAAAACAAGAGACTCTCTATCATGAAGATCATGGTGCTACTTTGAAGCACAAGTGTGGACAAAGGATAGTAACATTGTCCCTTCTCTCTTTTTCTCTCACATTTTTTCCTTTTATTTTTATTTTTTTTCATTAGGCCTTTTCTCCCTTTTTTTTTCTTTTTTTTTTCTATTTATGTCCTCTCCTTTTTTTTCCTTTTTTTCTTACGTCTGAAGTCTCATCCCAACTTGTGGGGGAATCATAGTCTCCATCATCCTTTCTGTTGGGGATCGTTGCAGAAAATCAAAAAATTTCCTACGCATCAGCAAGATCTATCTATGGAGTTTACTAGCAACGAGAGGGGAGTGCATCTTCATACCTTTGAAGATCGCGATGCGGAAGCGTTGCAAGAACGCGGTCGGTGGAGTCGTACACGATCGCGGCCGAAACCGATCTAAGCACCGAACAACGGTGCCTCCGCGTTCAACACACGTGCAGCCCGGTGACGTCTCCCATGCCTTGATCCGCAAGGAGAGAGGGACAGGTTGGGGAAGACTCCGTGCAGCAGCATCACGATGGCGTGGTGGTGATGGAGGAGTGTGGCAATCCTGCAGGGCTTTGCCAAGCACCGCGGGAGAGGAGGAGGAGTTGGGAGAGGTGGAGGGCTGCGCCAGGGCTTGGGTGCGGCTACCCTCTCTCTCCCTCACTATATATAGGGGGAAGGGGGAGGAGGAGGCGCCTAAGGGTTTCCCTAGGGGAGGGGCGGCGGCCACATGGGAAACCCTAGATGGGTTTGGGCGCCCCCACCCCTAGGAAACTTGCCCCCCAAGCTGGGAGGGGCGGCCGCCCTAGGGGAGGCGCCCCGACCTCTCCAGGTTACGTGAAATGGGGTGGGAGGGGCGCTCAGCCCCTTAGTGGGCTGATGTGCCCCCTCCCCTTGCCCCAAAGGCCCCCACAACGCTTGTCGGGGCCTCCGAAATCACTTTCGGACACGCTCATCGTCACCCGATACCCCCGGAACAATTCCGGACTCCAATACCCTTCGTCCAATATATCGATCTTCACCTCCAGACCATTCTGGAGTTCCTCTTCATGTCTTGGATCTCATCCGGGACTCCGAACAACCTTCGGTAACCACATACTATTCCCATAACAACTCTAGCATCACCGAATCTTAAGTGTGTAGACCCTACGAGTTCGCGAGCCATGCAGACATGATCGAGATACCTCTCTGGCCAATAACCAATAGCGGGATCTGGATACTCATATTGGCTCCCACATGTTCCATGATGATCTCATCGGATGAACCACGATGTCAAGGATTCAATCAATCCCGTATACAATTCACTTTGTCTACCGGTATAGTACTTGCCCGAGATTCGATCGTCGGTATACCGATACCTTGTTCAATCTCGTTACCGGCAAGTCTCTTTACTCGTTCCGTAACACATCATCCCGTGACCAACCCCTTAGTCACATTGAGCTCATTACGATGATGTATTACCGAGTGGGCCCAGAGATACCTCTCCGTCATACGGAGTGACAGATCCTAGTCTTGATTCGTGCCAACCCAACAGATACTTTCGGAGATACCCGTTGTGTGCCTTTATAGCCACCCAGTTACGTTGTGACGTTTAGCACACCCAAAGTATTCCTACAGTATCCGGGAGTTGCACAACCTCATGGTCTAAGGAACAGATACTTGACATTGGAAAAGCTTTAGCATATGAACTACACGATCTTGTGCTAGGCTTAGGATTGGGTCTTTTCCATCACATCATTCTCCTAATGATGTCATCCTGTTATACATGACATCCAATGTCCATGGTCAGGAATCCGTAACCATCTATTGATCAACGAGCTAGTCAACTAGAGGCTCACTTGGGACATGTTGTGGTCTATGTATTCACACATGCATTACTGTTTCCGGATAATACAATTAAAGCATGAACAATAGACAATTATCATGAACAAGGAAATATAATAATAACTATTTTATTATTGCCTCTAGGGCATATTTCCAACAGTCTCCCACTTGCACTAGAGTCAATAATCTAGTTACATTGTGATGAATTGAACACCCATAGAGTTCTGGTGTTGATCATGTTTTGCTCGTGGAATAGGTTTAGTCAATGGATCTGCGACATTCAGATTTGTGTGCACTTTACAAATATCTATGTCTCCATCTTGAATATAATTTCGGATGGAGTTGAAACGGCGCTTGATGTGCTTGGTCTTCTTGTGAAACCTGGGCTCCTTGGCAATGGCAATAGCTCCAGTGTTGTCACAGAAGAGAGTCATCGGTCCCGACGCGCTTGGAATAACTCCTAGGGCGGTGATGAACTCCTTCATCCAGACTCCTTCCTGCGCTGCTTCGAAAGCAACTATGTACTCCGCTTCACATGTAGTTGCCGCCACAACGCTTTGCTTGCAACTGCACCAGCTGACTACCCCGCCATTCAAAATATACACGTATCCGGTTTGTGACTTGGAGTCATCCAGATATGTGTCGAAGCTAGCATCGACATAACCCTTTACGACGAGCTCTTCATCACCTCCATAAATGAGAAACATATCCTTAGTCCTTTTCAGGTACTTCAGGATGTTCTTGACCGCTGTCCAGTGTTCCATTCCGGGATCACTTTGGTACCTCCCCACCAAACTTATGGCAAGGTTCACATCAGGTCTGGTACACAACATGGCATACATAATAGAACCTATGGCCGAGGCATAGGGGATGACACTCATCTTTTCTCTATCTTCTGCCGAGGTCGGGCATTGAGCTGTGCTCAATCTCATACCTTGCAATACAGGCAAGAACCCTTTCTTGGATTGATCCATATTGAACTTTATCAATATCTTGTCAAGGTATGTGATTTGTGAAAGACCAATGAGGCGTCTTGATCTATCTCTATAGATCTTGATGCCTAATATGCAAGCAGCTTCTCCAAGGCCCTTCATTGAAAATCATTTATTCAAGTAGGCCTTTATGATTTCCAAGAATTCTACATAATTTCCCATCAGCAATATGTCATCCACATATAATATGAGAAATGCTACATAGCTCCCACTCACTTTCTTGTAAATATAGGCTTTTCCCCAAGTCTGTATAAACCCAAACGCTTTGATCACCTCATCAAAGCGAATGTTCCAACTCCGAGATGCTTGCACCAGCCCATATATGGAGCGCTGGAGCTTGCATACTTTGTTAGCATTCTTAGGATCGACAAAACCTTCCGGCTACATCATATACAGTTCTTCCTTAAGGAAGCCGTTAAGGAATGCCATTTTGATGTCCATTTGCCATATCTCATAATCATAGAATGCGACAATTGCTAACATGATTCGGACGGACTTCAGCATCGCTACGGGAGAGAAAGTCTCATCGTATTCAATTCCTTGAACTTGTCGATAACCTTTAGCGATAAGCCGAGCCTTATAGATGGTCACATTGCCATCCGCGTCAGTCTTCTTCTTAAAGATCCATTTATTTTCTATGGCTTGCCGATCATCGGGCAAGTCAACCAAAGTCCATACTTTGTTATCATACATGGATCCTATCTCGGATTTCATGGCTTCAAGCCATTTGTTGGAATCCGGGCCCGCCATCGCTTCTTCATAGTTCGAAGGTTCATCGTTGTCTAACAACATGATTTCTAGGACAGGGTTGACGTACCACTCTGGTGCGGAACATGTCCTTGTGGACCTACGAAGCTCAGCAGTAACTTGATCCGAAGTTTCATGATCATTATCACTAACTTCCTCTCTAGTCAGTGTAGGCACCACAAAAACATCTTCATGCGCTGCGCTACTTTCTGGTTCGGAAGGGGTGACGATCACCTCATCAAGTTCCACTTTCCTCCCACTTACTTCTTTCGAGAGAAACTCTTTCTCCAGAAAGGATCTATTCTTGGCAACAAAGACCTTGCCTTCGGATCTGAGGTAGAAGGTATACCTAATAGTTTCCTTAGGGTATCCTATGAAGACGCATTTTTCCGATTTGGGTTCGAGATTTTCAGGTTGAAGTTTCTTGACATAAGCATAGCATCCCCAAACTTTTAGAAACGACAACTTTGGTTTTTTCCCAAACCATAGTTCATACGGTGTCGTCTCAACGGATTTAGATGGTGCCCTATTTAAAGTGAATGCGGCAGTCTCTAAAGCATAACCCCAAAATGATAGCGGTAAGTCGGTAAGAGACATCATAGATTGCACCATGTCCAACAGAGTACGATTACAACGTTCGGATACACCATTACGTTGAGGTGTTCCAGGCGGCGTCAATTATGAAACAATTCCACACTTCCTTAGGTGCGTGACAAATTCATGACTTAAATATTCTCCTCCACGATCTGATCCTAAGAACTTTATTTTTCTGTCACGTTGATTCTCAACCTCATTCTGAAATTCCTTGAACTTTTCAAAGGTCTCAGACTTGTGTTTCATTAAGTAGACATACCCATATCTACTTAAGTCATCAGTGAGGGTGAGAACATAACGATAGCCACCGCGAGCTTCAACACTCATTGGTCCGCACACATCGGTATGTATGATTTCCAAAAAGTTGGTTTCTCGCTCCATTGTTCCGGAGAACGGAGTCTTGGTCATCTTGCCCAAGAGGCATGGTTCACACATGTCAAATGATTCATAATCAAGAGACTCCAAAAGTCCATCTGCATGGAGCTTCATCATACGTTTGACACCAATATGACTAAGGCGGCAGTGCCACAAGTATGTGGGACTATCATTATCAACCTTACACCTTTTCGCATTCACACTATGAATATGTGTAACATCACGTTCGAGATTCAATAAGAATAAAACATTGACCAGCGGGGCATGACCATAAAACATATCTCTCATATAAATAGAACAACCATTATTCTCAGATTTAAATGAGTAGCCATCTCGCATTAAACGAGATCCAGATACAATGTTCATGCTCAAAGTTGGTACTAAATAACAATTATTGAGGTTTAAAACTAATCCCGAAGGTAGATGCAGAGGTGGCGTGCCGACGGCGATCACATCGACCTTGGAACCATTCCCGACGCGCATCGTCACCTCGTCCTTCGCCAGCCTCCGCTTATTCCGCAGCTCCTGCTTTGAGTTACAAATGTGAGCAACTGCACCGGTATTTGGGGCAGTTCCGTTTCCAGTGACCCGTTCCCTTGCAATAAAAGCACTCGGTCTCAGGCTTCGGTCCATTCTTTGGCTTCTTCCCGGCAACTGGCTTGCCGGGCGCGACAACTCCTTTGCCGTCCTTCTTGAAGTTCTTCTTACCCTTACCTTTCTTGAACTTTGCGGTTTTATTCACCATCAACACTTGATGTTCCTTCTTGATCTCCACCTCCGCTGATTTCAGCATTGAATACACCTCGGGAATGGACTTCTCCATTCCGTGCATATTGAAGTTCATCACAAAGCTCTTGTAGCTAGGTGGGAGCGACTGAAGGATTCTGTCAACGACCGCGTCATCTGGGAGATTAACTCCAACCTGAGACAAGCGATTATGCAACCCAGACATTTTGAGTACCGGTTGTCATACTCATCGACATGCAAGTCGTGATTCCATTTACAAGAACATGATCAATCTCATACATCACATATATATATATCATTCATCACATCCTTTTGGCCACATCACATCACACGACACATGCTGCAAGAACAAGTTAGACGTCCTCTAATTTTTGTTGCAAGTTTTTACGTGGCTGCTATAGGTTTCTAGCAAGAACGTTTCTTACCTACGCCAAAACCACAACATGATATGCCAATTTCTATTTACCCTTCATAAGGACCGTTTTCATCGAATCTGATCCGACTAAAGTGGGAGAGACAGACACCCGCTAGCCACATTATGCAACTAGTGCATGTCAGTCGGTGGAACCTGTCTCACGTAAGCGTACGTGTAAGGTCGGTCCGGGCCGCTTCATCCCACGATGCCGCCGAATCAAGATAAGACTAGTAGCGGCAAGTAAATTGACATGAGCTACTGTAATGCCCAGGATGGGACTATATCTCCTACGTGTCGAGGCACGACTTAGAGAGATAACCCCATGCTGGAATGATCGCAAGTCTGGTATCTTTGCACAACTCATGTAAAAGATGGGGATGGAAAACATAAAAAAAAGTTGGCTTACACTCGCCACGTCACACAAATTCATTACATGATTCAATCATCATACAAAAGAACATCACAGCCCATCTAAGGGTAAAATCCAAATGACAAGATACCAAACATAATTTAAATCCACAGGTCAGATCGAATCCTAGTAGAAGTCTCCACTACTGATCATCAGGATAACGAACATAGTAACGACTACGCTCCTCGTCGTACTCCCAGTCTAGCTCGGTGCCATCACCTGGATAGCTCACCATCGGACCTGCATCTGGTGTGGTGAAGTAACTGTGAGCCACGGAGGATTCAGCCACACGATCAGGATTGGATGGCCTAGATGATAGAAGTGGCTAGGAGTGGTTGGTGGGCTGTTGGAGGGGTGTCTTGGGCCTCAAAGTGGATGAACTTTGAGCCCACGAGAATAACTGTTGGGGTAGCAAACGGACTCGAAACGCGACGAGATTTGACAGGCGGGTTACACACACCAAAGCAACAACACACGACAAGTCTCACGCCAAACCGGTAACGTTACACGGCCAAACACCAAAGTAGGTCTACGGGACGCCACAAACACGTGAGGGAGCTCCGGAACGCGAAACGGACAATGGGAAGGAACGCGTGGAACCGGATGCAAACGACAACACAAATGCAATGCGATGCATATGACTACATGATACGAATGAATGCCACACACGCACACAACAAAACAACGAAAACCCGAAAGACAAGAACCCGGAATGGAATAGATGAAGCCAGAGATATATTATTTGCCCAAAAGGGAAAGTATTACATTCGGGGAATTACAAACTCTCCTCTACTACAAAAATATCTCGTCCCGAGATCTAGGACTGGAAAAAGGAAGGGTACTCGGAGCGAAGATGATCTTCTCGTTCCCACGTAGCTTCTCGGTCGGTGTGATGTGACCACTTGACTTTCAAGAATTTGATGGACTTGTTGCGGGTCTTGCGCTCGGTTTCCTCGAGAATAGCAACGGGATGCTCTCGGTAGGACAAGTCTTGTTGAAGATCAATCTCTTCAAACGGAATCATGCGTTCAGGTGCCTTGAAGCATTTGCGGAGTTGAGACACATGGAACACATCATGAACATTGGCGAAGTTGGAAGGGAGCTCAAGTTGATAGGCTAAATCGCCTCTTTTGCCAAGAATCTTGAAAGGCCCGACGTATCTAGGAGCAAGCTTTCCTTTGATACCAAATCTTTGGGTGCCTTTCATAGGAGAAACACGGAGATAGACATGATCACCAATGTTGAAGGCCAAATCACGATGTTTGCCGTCATAGTAGCTCTTCTGACGCGACTGAGCGGCCTTGAGATTCTCACGTATGACTTTGCACATCTCTTCGGCTTCTGAGATCAAGTCATTGCCAAGAAGTTGACGTTCGCCTGTTTCCGACCAGTTGAGAGGGGTACGACACTTTCTGCCATAGAGGATTTCAAACGGAGCTTTTCCGGCACTTGCTTGGTAGCTGTTGTTGTAAGAGAACTCGGCAAATGGAAGGCAGTCTTCCCATTTCATGCCAAAAGATATGACACAGGCTCTGAGCATGTCTTCTAGAATCTGATTCACTCGCTCGACTTGACCACTAGTCTAAGGGTGAAAAGCAGTGCTGAACCTGATCTTAGTGCCCATGGCGGACTGAAAGGAGTCCCAGAACTTGGAAGTGAACAAACTTCCACGGTCTGAGGAGATAACTTGAGGAATGCCATGTAAGGACACAATTCTGGAAGTGTACAACTCTGCCAATTGAGCTGCATTGATGGATTCTTTGACTGGAAGGAAGTGAGCGACTTTGGTAAGCTTGTCAATCACCACAAAGATAGAATCATTCCCTCTCTTGGACTTAGGAAAGCCAGTGACGAAATCCATTTCAATGTGGTCGAACTTCCACTCGGGAATAGGAAGAGGTTGGAGAAGACCAGCTGGACGTTGATGCTCTGCTTTCACTCTTCTGCAAACATCACATTCATTCACGAATTGGGCAATTTCCCTTTTCATGCGTGTCCACCAGTAAGATTGCTTGAGGTCTTGGTACATCTTGGAACTTCCAGGATGAATGGTAAGGAGAGAATCATGTGCTTCCTCCATTATGAGCTTCCTGAGATCACCTTTGGGAACAACGAGTCTGTCCTCGAAGAACAAGGTATCTCTCTCATCAACACGGTAGCACTTGTATTTAGGAGTGCCCTTTGCAATACCATGTTTCACCTTCTGCACCATGGCATCACTGAGTTGGGCCTCATGTACCTGATCTTCCAAGGTAGGAGCAATTTGAAGATTTGCAAGAAAACCTTGCGGAACAACTTGGAGGTTGAGTTTCCTGAATGCTTCACAAAGCTCAGGCTGGAACGGCTTGATAAGAAGGCTATTGCAATATGCCTTTCTGCTCAAAGCATCTGCAATCACATTCGCCTTGCCAGGAGTGTATTCAATGCTGGGAACATACTCTTGGATCATTTCAATCCAACGAGTCTGGCGGAGGTTCAGATTCGGTTGTGTGAAGATGTACTTCAAGCTCTTGTGATCGGTGAAGATGTCGACTTTTCTGCCCAACAACAGATGTCTCCACATAATCAAAGCATGTACCACAACTGCTAGCTCGAGATCATGTGTGGGGTAGTTCTTCTCACTTGGCTTCAGCTGACGAGAAGTGTATGCCACAATTCTTTTATCTTGCATAAGCACACCACCAAGGTCTTGAAGAGAAGCATCACAGAATACTTCATAGGGCTTGGACTCATCTGGAGGAGTAAGAACTGGAGCAGAGACGAGCTTTTCTTTGAGAGTTCTGAATGCCACTTCACACTCTGGAGACCAAAAGTATTTGACATTCTTCTGAAGCAAGTTGGAAAGAGGTTTGGCAATCTTGGAGAAGTTCTCAATGAACCTTCTACAATAGCTGGCAAGACCCAGAAAACTACGGAGTTGCTTGACGTTCTGAGGAGCCTCCCAGTTGACAATTGCTTCAACTTTCTCGGGATTAACCGCAATACCGTCAGCTGAGATGATATGGCCCAGGTACAAAACCTTATCGAGCCAAAATTCGCACTTGGAGAACTTGGCATAGAACTTATGCTCTCGGAGTCGATCAAGAACCAGACGTAAGTGCTTTTCGTGATCTTCTTCATTCTTGGAAAACACCAGAATATCATCCAGATACACAAGCACAAACTCGCCGGTGTAGGGGTTGAAGATGTAGTGCATCATTCTCGAAAAGGTAGGAGGAGCATTGGCGAGACCAAAGGACATGACTGTATACTCATATGAACCGAAACTCGTTCTGAAGGCAGTCTTGGGAATGTCTTTCTCGCGAATACGAATTTGGTGATAGCCCATTCGGAGATCGAGCTTAGAGAACACTTTAGCTCCTTTGAGCTGCTCGAAGAGTTCGTTGATGTTGGGGAGCAGATACTTGTTCTTTATTGTCTTCTTGTTCAATGGCCGGTAATCAACACAGAGACGCTCCGTGCCATCTTTCTTCTTGACAAATAAGACACCACAGCCCCAAGGAGACGTACTAGGCCTGATGAGACCCATACGCTCCTGGCCTGGAGTCTTTGTACTGCTGCCACCAGTCAGCTGCTTGGTCTTTGAGTTGGAAGGCTGCAAACTTCACATAGTCCTCTTCCTTCACGTTACTGCACTCAAAATGCTTCTTGATATCGGTTAACCAATCTTCAGCATCAAGAGGGTCGACACAGTAACTGAAAGCTTTTGTATTATTGGCCAAGAACTGGTTGAGAGTAGCATGGTGCTGTTGGTTGAAGAAGTTGCCTTGATTCTCTGGAACACCCTGATTAGCTTGATTAGCTTGCATCTGCTGCATCATCTGCATCAACATCTGGGTGTTCTGAGTTGTAGTCTGCATAATCGCTCTCCAAGCCTCAGACGGAGGAGGAGGGGAAGGAGGACGATCTGGGACCTCTTCACCCTCTGGGTTAGCGTTGGGAACCCGTTTCGGAGCCATCCTGAAAGAGATGACCACGAATCAGCAATTGATTGATAGAAGGTATAAGCTGAATCAATGGAATGAATTGCAACAAGTCTTCACAATAATCATTCGAACAATAGGAACGAATGAAATCATTCGAACAAGAGGAACGAATGAAATTCTCAGTTAATGGTAACAACAATCTTCACGAGAAGCCACATATGGGACAAAAGGTAAAATAAGAAAAAAAACAACAAGGTACGGATGGAAACAAACACAAGATAGGAGCTTCGTTCTAACATCTTTGTGCTGTAAGCTCATGAACGCGTTACGAAAGGGTTTTGCAATCCCCGGATCAGCATAGCCAAGGACCCTTTAAGATGCAACTCCCGATCGGAACATCGGTCATAATACCACTTCACTCAATGTAGAACCCCGAACTCGCTAACCTGCATTCGTTGGAAGAATGCCTACGATCTACTGGATAAACCCACCTATTAATTTCCGAAAGATTCCAGTTATGCAATCAGGTGTTGGGGA
This sequence comes from Secale cereale, assembly GCA_902687465.1. Classification (NCBI taxonomy): domain Eukaryota; kingdom Viridiplantae; phylum Streptophyta; class Magnoliopsida; order Poales; family Poaceae; genus Secale; species Secale cereale. Next base: position 887,667,936 of record LR738711.1, on the reverse strand, counting down.
TACAGGGGAAGCACCGCGCAATCAACTCTAAACCTACATCCAGCTGTATCCATCCTTCAACACATAACCAGTCTTTCTCGGAAACTGTCTACCTCAGACCTTCGAAAAGCATCCACTATAACAAGCTATGGCAATACTCCCGAACTACCTCCCCAGTACTGGGTGATGTCGGGGTTATCTTGCCACTAACCGTATAGGAGAGATTTTCGATGTCGGCTGTCTTAAGTATTTAGTACTGCCGCGATATGCTTGTGATGACAATACCCCGAAGCTCAACTCCCCGGGACACTGCCACAACCCCTAATGTCAGGAGGCATCGAGAACAATATTCTCGTCACAAGAACATCGAAACAATCCCAGAATACTCGCGAGATTCCTGCATATGGTGTGGTGAAGTAACTGTGAGCCAAGGAGGACTCAGCAATCTCGTTCCCGGGTAACATGACTATTTAAGCCTTGGGAGAGGATAAGGGTGAAGAAAAGAGTAAGAGTCTGCAGCAGCAACTAGCACTAGCTTACGTGAAAGAGTGCGAGAAGAGAAGTGCCTCGGTCGAGAGGTGATCACGAAGTGATCCTAGCTATAGCTCAACAAACATAACCCCACCGTGTTCAACTCCCGAATCCCTATTCGGAAATTGACAGTCACAGTACACACGCTGGTAGTGTATTAGAACAATGTGTCAAGTTATCTACAACCGGATATTAACAAGCTCTCATCTGCCACATAACCGCGGGCACGGCTTTCGAAAGTTCATAACCCTGCAGGGGTGTTCCAACTTGGCCCATGACAAGCCCACGATCCGCGGAGTCGCAACTCCAAGGTGGGAAGACCCGAGTATTCTCGGAATCCCGTGCTCAAGATACTCCGAACTAAGGTAAGGCTAATCCAGCAAATCCTCCCGGCGTGTTGACACCCTGATAGTAGCCGCGCGTATCTAGTCTCAGGACACGACCGGATGGGCGATGCTACAGGTGTGTGCCAGATACCTCGGGTTTCCCCAAGGCGGTCCCGCAGGACCCCCAGTTCGGACCAACACTCATGTGGAGCACTGGCCCGGGGTTGTTGATTAAGAAAGAGGGTTAATTACTCCCTATGCAAGTTATTTAGTTATTAGGCAAATAGTACCAATGTTGGGACTTGCTGGAAAAGACTTAGCACTTAGCGGTTTATCGAGGGGGTCCCATAAACCCCAACCGTGTGAGTAACGCATAATCAAGGAACATAACACCGGTTTAAACGGTTCCTAGCGGCATGAGTGGAACAAATCACCAAGCAAAAGGATTAGCCTTCCACCCTTGCCAATATATAGATGATTTCAGTTAGTAATTATTATAGTGTGATATAACCCAACAAAACTTCAACATGAAGCAAGCATCTTCAATCTTCACCTGCAACTAGCAATGCTATAAGAGGGGCTGAGCGAAGCGTACTTATAGCCAATCAATGGTTTGCATAGGTAGGGTGGTTAGACATGATCATGGTTACAAGTAGGAGGCTGACATGAAAGACATGGGCATTGAGGCAAAACTATAGATCGAGACTTCTAGCAATAGGTAGAAAATAGTAATGGTATCCGGGTTCGGTCATCTTGCCTGAAAAGTTGTCGTTCGGATCGAAAGAAGGGTCCTCGTGCTCAACCTCGTTGGTAACCTCGTGCTCGTACTCGTATTCGGTCTCAGCTTCCGGCTATAAACAATACAATCACACAAGGCACGAATCAACAAGATGCAATGCGCACACCAAAATGATGGATGCATGATGGATGCACTATGAGAGCACACGGAGCACGGAAAAATAGCACTCAAGCAACATACTTCAAAACATGATAACAATAGGATATTATGAATCTACACAGAAAATCAATCAAGTTTCATATAAGACTTGCTGAAATCGGAGCTACGGGCTAAAAGTTACACACAAAACAATAAACATGCGAAAGCTGAAAATTACAGCAACATAGCAACTTCGGAGCACTAGATAAATAAGCTACAGCACTCAAACATCATGGCAAAGAGCATGAACATAAACTAGACATATCCTACAGCAAATAAGTCCAAAGGTGCACCTCCAAAGGAGCCACGGATCAATAGCAACAAGCTTGGACATATTGAACTTGACAACAAAATCCTGACAACAGTAATTTATTGCAACTTTGGAGCCAAAGTTAAATATGCTACAGCCACTCAAATAAGCATGTGAGAACATGAATGGATAGCCAACAATATATACTACAAGGAACCATCAAGAGACACTTCAAAACTATCATGGATTGTCCTAGAACAGCAAGCAAACATGGCATCTGAGAATTACAGATTCCAGACTTAGTGAAATTTCACTAAGTGTTAAAACAGCAGTTTCATCATGGCATCTTTGAGAGCAAGTTTAAGTCACCTTAATACTAAACATGGCAAGTGGTAAGCACCACATCAAAGTACACATGATGGTGATTCCGAAACATACAAGCATGCATCATGGAGATAAACACAACGATAGCAATGAGCTGAACAAGATGGCATTTCATAACAAGTAAAACAACTAAACAGCCACATAGCACTTTGCAACGAAGATAAACATGGCAAGAATAAATCTATCATGCAACCTAACACAAACAACATGTAGAGCATGGCAAGACGAACACGTGGACATGTCATTTGCATCATTCGGATAAACGAGCTAAAAGATATCACTATGCAAAGATGGCATAAAAACAACACATAGCAGCAGTTTATAACGGGATGCACTCTTGCAATGAATATTTAAGCATCTAGATGATCTCAAACATGCATGGCACAAAGGAATGAAACGTAGTGCTAATCACCACGAACGTCTAGACATGTCATTTGCGCAAAACGGAGCTCCACACAAAAAGATATCCATGTTCTAATATTGCATCAGACAACAAATCACATGGATTAGATCTAGGGTTTCCTTGATTTGGGGCAAAAATTGGGGGAGTGGACAAATATATAGGCACAAGGGGTTAGGGTTGTCCAAATGGAGTGCGGTTTTCAGCCACACGATCAGGATTGGATGGCCTAGATGATAGAAGTGGCTAGGAGTGGTTGGTGGGCTGTTGGAGGGGTGTCTTGGGCCTCAAAGTGGATGAACTTTGAGCCCACGAGAATAACTATTGGGGTAGCAAACGGACTCGAAACGCGACAAGATTTGACAGGCGGGTTACACACACCAAAGCAACAACACACGACAAGTCTCGCGCCAAACCGGTAACGTTACACGGCCAAACACCAAAGTAGGCCTACGGGACGCCACGGACACGTGAGGGAGCTCCGGAACGCGAAACGGACAACGGGAAGGAACGCGTGGAACCGGATGCAAACGACAACACAAATGCAATGCGATGCATATGACTACATGATACGAATGAATGCCACACACGCACACAACAAAACGACGAAAACCCGAAAGACAAGAACCCGGAATGGAATAGATGAAGCCAGAGATATATTACAAACTCTCCTCTACTACAAAAAGATCTCGTCCCGAGATCTAGGACTGGAAAAAGGAAGGGTACTCGGAACGAAGATGATCTTCTAGTTCCCACGTAGCTTCTCGGTCGGTGTGATGTGACCACTTGACTTTCAAGAATTTGATGGACTTGTTGTGGGTCTTGCGCTCGGTTTCTTCGAAAATAGCAACGGGATGCTCTCGGTAGGACAAGTCTTGTTGAAGATCAATCTCTTCAAACGGAATCATGCGTTCAGGTGCCTTGAAGCATTTGCGGAGTTGAGACACATGGAACACATCATGAACATTGGCGAAGTTGGAAGGGAGCTCAAGTTGATAGGCTAGATCGCCTCTTTTGCCAAGAATCTTGAAAGGCCCGACGTATCTAGGAGCAAGCTTTCCTTTGATACCGAATCTTTGTGTGCCTTTCATAGGAGAAACACGGAGATAGACATGATCACCAATGTTGAAGGCCAAATCACGATGTTTGCCGTCATAGTAGCTCTTCTGACGCGACTGAGCGGCCTTGAGATTCTCACGTATGACTTTGCACATCTCTTCGGCTTCTGAGATCAAGTCATTGCCAAGAAGTTGACGTTCGCCTGTTTCCGACCAGTTGAGAGGGGTACGGCACTTTCTACCATAGAGGATTTCAAACGGAGCTTTTCCGACACTTGCTTGGTAGCTGTTGTTGTAAGAGAACTCGGCAAATGGAAGGCAGTCTTCCCATTTCATGCCAAAAGATATGACACAGGCTCTGAGCATGTCTTCTAGAATCTGATTCACTCGCTCGACTTGACCACTAGTCTAAGGGTGAAAAGCAGTGCTGAACCTGATCTTAGTGCCCATGGCGGACTGAAAGGAGTCCCAGAACTTGGAAGTGAACAAACTTCCACGGTCTGAGGAGATAATCTGAGGAATGCCATGTAAGGACACAATTCTGGAAGTGTACAACTCTGCCAATTGAGCTGCATTGATGGATTCTTTGACTGGAAGGAAGTGAGCGACTTTGGTAAGCTTGTCAATCACCACAAAGATAGAATCATTCCCTCTCTTGGACTTAGGAAAGCCAGTGACGAAATCCATTTCAATGTGGTTGAACTTCCACTCGGGAATAGGAAGAGGTTGGAGAAGACCGGCTGGACGTTGATGCTCTGCTTTCACTCTTCTGCAAACATCACATTCATTCACGAATTGGGCAATTTCCCTTTTCATGCGTGTCCACCAGTAAGATTGCTTGAGGTCTTGGTACATCTTGGAACTGCCAGGATGAATGGAAAGGAGAGAATCATGTGCTTCCTCCATTATGAGCTTCCTGAGATCACCTTTGGGAACAACGAGTCTGTCCTCGAAGAACAAGGTATCTCTCTCATCAACACGGTAGCACTTGTATTTAGGAGTGCCCTTTGCAATACCATGTTTCACCTTCTGCACCATGGCATCACTGAGTTGGGCCTCACGGACCTGATCTTCCAAGGTAGGAGCAATTTGAAGATTTGCAAGAAACCCTTGCGGAACAACTTGGAGGTTGAGTTTCCTGAATGCTTCACAAAGCTCAGGCTGGAATGGCTTGATAAGAAGGCTGTTGCAATATGCCTTTCTGCTCAAAGCATCTGCAATCACATTCGCCTTGCCAGGAGTGTATTCAATGCTGGGATCATACTCTTGGATCATTTCAACCCAACGAGTCTGGCGGAGGTTCAGATTCGGCTGTGTGAAGATGTACTTCAAGCTCTTGTGATCGGTGAAGATGTCGACTTTTCTGCCCAACAACAGATGTCTCCACGTAATCAAAGCATGTACCACAGCTGCTAGCTCGAGATCATGTGTGGGGTAGTTCTTCTCACTTGGCTTCAGTTGGCGAGAAGTGTATGCCACAATTCTTTTATCTTGCATAAGCACACCACCAAGGCCTTGAAGAGAAGCATCACATAATACTTCATAGGGCTTGGACTCATCTGGAGGAGTAAGAACTGGAGCAGAGACGAGCTTTTCTTTGAGAGTTCTGAATGCCACTTCACACTCTGGAGACCAAAAGTATTTGACATTCTTCTGAAGCAAGTTCGAAAGAGGTTTGGCAATCTTGGAGAAGTTCTCAACGAACCTTCTGCAATAGCTGGAAAGACCGAGAAAACTGCGGAGTTGCTTGACGTTCTGAGGAGCCTCCCAGTTGACAATTGCTTCAACTTTCTCGGGATTAACCGCAATACCGTCAACTGAGATGATATGGCCCAGGTACAAAACCTTATCGAGCCAAAATTCGCACTTGGAGAACTTGGCATAGAACTTATGCTTTCGGAGTCAATCAAGAACCAGACGTAAGTGCTTTTCGCGATCTTCTTCATTCTTGGAAAACACCAGAATATCATCCAGATACACAAGCACAAACTCGCCGGTGTAGGGGTTGAAGATGTAGTGCATCATTCTCGGAAAGGTAGGGGGAGCATTGGCGAGACCAAAGGACATGACTGTATACTCATATGAACCGAAACTCGTTCTGAAGGCAGTCTTGGGAATTTCTTTCTTGCGAATGCGAATTTGGTGATAGCCCATTCGGAGATCAAGCTTAGAGAACACTTTAGCTCCTTTGAGCTGCTCGAAGAGTTCGTTGATGTTGGGGAGCGGATACTTGTTCTTTATTGTCTTCTTGTTCAATGGCCGGTAATCAACACAGAGACGCTCCGTGCCATCTTTCTTCTTGACAAATAAGACACCACAGCCCCAAGGAGACGTACTAGGCCTGATGAGACCCATACGCTCCTGGCCTGGAGTCTTTGTACTGCTGCCACCAGTCAGCTACTTGGTCTTTGAGTTGGAAGGCTGCAAACTTCACATAGTCCTCTTCCTTCACGTTACTGCACTCAAAATGCTTCTTGATATCGGTTAACCAATCTTCAGCATCAAGAGGGTCGACACAGTAACTGATAGCTTTTGGATTATTGGCCAAGAACTGGTTGAGAGTAGCATGGTGCTGTTGGTTGAAGAAGTTTCCTTGATTCCCTGGAACACCCTGATTAGCTTGATTAGCTTGCATCTGCTGCATCATCTGCTTCAACATCTGGGTGTTCTGAGTTGTAGTCTGCATAATCGCTCTCCAAGCCTCAGACGGAGGAGGAGGGGAAGGAGGACGATCTGGGACCTCTTCACCCTCTGGGTTAGCGTTGGGAACCCGTTTCGGAGCCCTGAAAGAGATGACCACGAATCAGCAATTGATTGACAGAAGGTATAAGCTGAGTCAATGGAATGAATTGCAACAAGTCTTCACAATAATCATTCGAACAATAGGAACGAATGAAATCATTCGAACAAGAGGAACGAATGAAATTCTTAGTTAATGATAACAACAATCTTCACGAGAAGCCACATAGGGGACAAAAGGTAAAATAAGAAAAAAAAACAACAAGGTACGGATGGAAACAAACACAAGATAGGAGCTTCGTTCTAACATCTTTGTGCTGTAAGCTCATGAACGCGTTACGAAAGGGTTTTGCAATCCCCGGATCAGCATAGCCAAGGACCCTTTAAGATGCAACTCCCGATCGGAACATCGGTCATAATACCACTTCACTCAATGTAGAACCCTGTAGGATCGAAAGTATGTCTAGAGGGGGGGGGTGATTAGACTACTTGTAAATATAAAAATTCTGCCTTTTGATCAAGAACCGTTTTTGGCAGATTCACAATTATGATCAAGTCAAACATCACACTACACATGCAATTCTAGAGTATAGGCAGCGGAAAGTAAATTGCACATGTAGTAAAGAGAGGTGGAGAAGAGCAAACACAATTTGGAGACGCGGTGATTTTTCCCGTGGTTCCGATAGGTGGTGCTATCGTACATCCACGTTGATGGAGACTTCAACCCACGGAGGGTAACGGCTGCGCGAGTCCACGGAGGGCTCCACCCACGAAGGGTCCACGAAGAAGCAACCTTGTCTATTCCATCATGGCCTACGCCCACGGAGGACTAGCCTTACTCGGGGTAGATCTTCACGAAGTAGGCGATCTCCTTGCCCTTACAAACTTCTTGGTTCAACTCCACATCTCGATGACGGAGGCTCCCAAGCGACGCCTAACCAATCTAGGAGGCACCACCCTCCAAAAGGTAATAGATGTTGTAGATGATGATGAACTCCTTGCTCTTGTGCTTCAAATGATAATCTCCCCAACACTCAACTCTCCTCACTGATTTGACTGTGGTGGAAGAAAGGATTGAGTGGAAAGCAACTTGGGAAGGTTAGAGATCAAGTTTCATATGGTGGGAGTGGAGCAACTTGATCTCAACACAAGGGTAGGTAGTTCTCTTCTCAGAAAGTGTAAGGTAGGAGTGGTAGTTCTTTCTGATGGCTCTCTCCACGAATGAAGAGGGGGTGGAGGGGTATATATAGCCTCCACACAAAAATCCAACCGTTACACACATAATTGAGCAATCTTGGTGGGACCGAAGTGGACAACTCGGTCAGACCGAAAGTTCAAATAATGTGAACGTTGGGGTTTTCGGTGGGACCGAAAATACCATCTCGGTTATTCCGATTTGAGCAAAGACAGGAGCTTGCCAGTTTCGGTGAGACCGAAAATATCATCTCGGTTAGATATGATGACAAAAGGTTACAGAAGCTTGGCAGCCCATGTTTCGGTGAGACCGATCTCAAACTCGGAATGTCCGATTTTTCTAGGGTTTGGCTTATGGCTGAGGTGGTTCATCTCGGTGTGACTGAGTTTGGAAAATCGGTTGGTCCGAGATTACTTATGAGTGTGTATTGTAGTGAAAGTTGCTGATAGTTGAAGGAGATATATCACTAAGCACTTGAGCAACCAGATCATCAACACAACCTCATCCCCTTTTAATAGTATTGGCTTTTCCTATGGACTCAATGTGATCTTGGATCACTAAACCAAAAATGGAGTCTTGAGCTTTTGCCAATGCTTGCCTTAGCATTTTGAGGGGTCCACTTCTTCAGTCATTTCCATACCCGTATCACTGAACTTCTCTGAAATGATTCTCAAGTAACTATTAGTTCAATGATATATATGTTGTTATTAATTGCCAAAACCACCCGGGGATTAGTTGCACTTTCAATCTCCCCCTTTTTGGTAATTGATGACAAAATATAGATCAAAGCTTCGACAAAGGATATAATCAATGAATAATATCGTCGCTTTGAGAAGTATGTGATAAGCAAGAGCTCCCCCTAAATTTGTGCATTATTTAAGATTTGCGTTTGAATGCAAATGCACAATCGATTAGGATCATGGGTCACTCTTCCATGTCACATACATCTTGGTGGAGCGCACAAAATGATAAGAATGAATAGCATGCACCCAATCACCAAGACATGAGTAAATGATCATACAAGATAGGAATAGCATATGATAAGCATTAAGCACACATTAAAGCATAGTATGACCAAGCACTCATTAAGGTAGCATCAAACGTAGTATCAAGCACACTGAAAGTTTCGAAAACCAAAAGTATCTCAAGGAAACCGCAAAAGAACGAAAGAGCAAAAGCACAAAGATAACAGCACTCTCTCTCTCGAAGCCCTATGATCTATACAATTTCTCCCCCTTTGGCAACAAGTTACCAAAAAGTTTGAAAAAGCATAGAGCTAAACGTCATTGTGTGCTCTGCTGGCGGCTCCCGCCTGGGTTGATGTCGGAGTAGATATGACGGCATCGGCGAAGACTTCAGCTGAAGTCTGTGCTGGAGGAGTGGATACTGGAGCTGTGGCTGGAGTGACTGCTGGAGCTGTAGGAGGTGCTGAAGTTGTAGTCCTGGTGTCAGTCACTGGAATAGCAGCTGATCGGGATCCTCTGGGAACCGGAGCAGTCTGGCGATGAGATTCCTTGACTAAGTCATCCTGCATGAGCTCTGCCCTGTCCTGCTTTGCTTCCTCCATGTCTGCCTCAAGCTTGTTGACGGTCACCTGAATTTCAGTCAGCTTCACGTCCAGAGCGTGGATCTTCTCATCAACAATCCTCTCTAAGCTCTCCTGAGATTGTTCAATGCTGGCCAGGCGTTGTTCAATCCTTTGGGTAGCTTCAAGAATCTGTTCTCCGAAACTCTTTGGTTTAGCTGCTGCTGCTGCTGCTGCTTCTTTGTCAGCTTTGGCTTTCTTAGCAGCTTCTATCTTGGCTTGACCTTCAACAGATGTTGGATCCTCCTCGTCCATCACAACAACATTGTCTTCATGCTCTGGCTGCAGGGGTAAGTGTTTCCTATCCAACAAGAATTTTCCCGTGCCAAACTTGGCATTGATAAGCATCTGAATCTGTGGGGCAAATCCACATGACCTTTTCTGGTCAGCTGCAGTCCTCTTAATGGTTTCTACCATTAAGTCCATCACCTTGAAAGGTGCCTTCTCATCAAGTATATGCAGCATGTTGATAGAATACCCTCTGATCATGCGATGATCTCCAGACTTGGGCATCAAGGTATGCCTCAGAATAGTGTTAGTGGTAGGTAAACCTGCCTGGAGATAGTAAACTGAGCCGAGCTTCCACACTTCCAAATCTGCTGCGGGGATCTCCTTGTACATGTTCTTCATGGAATCATGGTTCTTCTTTGGAATCCCATAGACATCAATGTCATCCTCTCGTTGCACTGGAGCATTCAGAAGTTCTGCCCATTCTTCAACAGAAGAAGAAAATCTCTGACCTTCAGTCATCCAGGTGATCTTCCCATCAGGATAGAAGTGAGCTATGGCATAGAACTGCATAATCATCTCATCGTTCCAATCTGTCAGTTTCTGACCCACAAACTCAGCAACTCCACATGCAGTGAAGCTCTCATGCACATGGGGAAAGAAGTCTCTGTGCTCTTCGCTGTCAATGTATTCCCAGTCAACGTATCTGGTGTCTGCGACTATGGGCTTCTTGTCCATCAGCACAGTCTCATAGAAGTCCTGCTGCTCTCTAGTGTGGAATCTGGGGTCTACAGCAGTCCTTCTCCTCACGGCATATGGGTCAGCTTGTCTCCATAGCCTGAGACCTCTATCTTTCCTTGCCTTCATATCCTCGGCTTGAGGATGAGCATCATTGTGAAGTGGCAGTTTTGGACGGAGTTTCAACAACACTTGTTCTTCTCAGATGCTGGAATGTTTCTGGTAGTCCTCTTGGGCTTGGCAGCAGGCTTTGCTGGAGCTGCCTTGGCTTGAGCAGATTTCTTGGGCTTTGAAGTGGCTCCGGCCTTAATGGCATCACCCATGAGCTTCTGCTTCTGAGGAGCAGGCTGGGGTGCTTCTTCTTCTTCTTCCTCGACTGCTGCATCTGCATGAGGATCACTATACACAACCCTCTTTCTCTTGGAGGTTTTCTTCACTTTGCTTGGGGCTGGCTCTCCCAAGTTCAGCTTCTTGGCAACAGCTGACTGCTTGACCTTGCTGGTGCCCTTCTTTGACTGCTGACCTTGTTGCTCTTTGGCAACAACCTTTCTCTTAGGCTTGGAGGACACCTCTTCCTCAGCAATGAAATCAGAATCCTCATCATCAGAATTCTTCTCTTTTCTAGCTCTGGTGGCTGCAGGAGGCAAGCCACTAGGTGTACTCCTCTCACCATCATCAACTGGACTACTAGCCTCAGGACTAGTGTCTGCTTCCGGAATGTCTGCAAAAGGTGACTCTGACCTGTTCTGACTATCACTGGCATCTGACATGGCTGACAACCTGTGAATAGATAGGGTATAGGCAGAGAAGAAGAGTTATCACAAACTGCAGAAGTTTTTGCAAACAAAATGAGTTCAAATTTTAGTTTTAAGTTTTCACAGAAGGCATTTCGATCAGACCGATTTTCAGTTTCGGTGAATCCGAAGTGTGTAACAGAAACTTTAGACACCACTTTCGGTTTGACCGAAGTGAGTTTTGGTCCTGCCGATACACTAGGGTTTCACTAAAACTGTATTTTCGGTCACACCGATTTGCACAACTCGGTTAGACCGAAAGGTGCAGTGCAATGGCCAGAGGCCGAATCGGTCACACCGAAATTTCAAAATCGGTTTCACCGAGATGTATTCCGTGGAAACCTAACCCTAAGAATTTTACTCGAAACTAGTTCAAACGAACCGATCTGGTGGAAAAGAAGATTTCAATCGTGGCCAGATATTGGGCAAACCAAACGTGCATTGAATCGGAGATGGGAGCACGAGTGGGATCAAGACTCACCCTAACTTGGTGGAGTCTCTCTACGGCGGCAACGGCGCGGAGGAGAAGGCCGTTGACGGTGACGGAGACCTGCGGCGAGGGCGCACATGCGACGACGGCGACGATCCGGAGATCAGGGCGACGGCAGCAGGGGATGTAGGGCGAAAACGTTTGAAGGAATAATCAACGCGCGCTGCCCTCAGTATATATATCCCCTTGCTGTCGGTGGGACCGAGTTGAAAAACTCGGTGGCACCGAGATGGATAACTGCTAGGCAGTTACGCATTTCGGTCACGCCGAGATTTAGAACTCGGTTTCACCGAGATGAAACCTAGATCAGTCTAAATGCTTTCGGTTTGACCGAGTTTGAGAAAGTTGGTCTGACCGAAAATCACTTAGAAGGTTTTGGAAGTTAGCCCTTGACGGATCGGTGGCTCCGAGTGCTCCTCACTCGGAGGGTCCGAAAATGACTTGTTCAAAGTTTGTGATATAAGCATGAATAGAATTTGAGACAAGAAAGCATAGATAGCTAGGGGAGGTACTTAGGCATTCTTGTCCATCCATTTGGCCAGAAAAATCAAAACAACCAAAACAACAAATGGATGTCCTCGAATGGATAAAATCATGCATTCAACATGCTCACACAATAAGATAGCAAATGAAATATGTGTCAAACATGCACAACCAAAACTCTAGCTATTAGCACACAATTTGTCGATGACTAGGTCATCTTTATATTAGTATATTGACTTAGGAGCCAAATGAGAACATTTGATCATAGGTCATACTCATCGTTTAAGCACAAGTGGGGTTACCACTTTTACATAAAGCATTGATGCGTTCACATCATTTGAAGATGCTTTAGCTCAATTTTTAGAGCAAAGCTCCCCCTAGATGTGAGAACCCCTTTTAAAGGGTCAAACTAACCTTGGGTTGTCGTAGAAGACTTCATGTAGATGTTGAAGATGTGGATGCTCAATGTTGATGTAGATCATCAAGAGTTGGGAGCTATCCTTTGGATTAGGGCACTTTCAATACCTACATGGGTTAGTCCCACAAGGAACAAGCAAGGATATCCATAGACATAGATTGAAGTTCACAATAGATGATGTCCATGAAAGCAATGATTACCTTGTCCCTTGACTTACCAACAAGAGGGTTTGTGACTCCATGAACTAGTGCATGATGTGGAAGTTGATTGCACAAGTTCTTGCCAAAATGTATGTGAGTGAAGTATGTTGGCGGAGTCACCCTCAAGAACCTTCTAGTTCTTCTTCTTCGGGATCCACATCATCTTGATGGGAATCCTTGGGGTTGTAGTTGAGTTTGACGAAGTAGAACTTGACGTGTCCTTGGGAACCCACTTGACCATGGCTTGAGGTGCTTCAATGAATGTATCAATCTCCTCTTGAAGCTTGTCCTTGGCTTTTAGCTTGTGGTCTTGTGGTGGAAGGTCATCTTGAGCTTGTTCCACATTGGAAGAAGTAGGATCATACTTCTCCTTTTGAGAAACAAACTGTGGAGTAGGATATTGACCTTCTTCCCACTCAACACCTTCGGTGTTGAACTTTCGCTCAAAACCAATCCCTTGATTCTTCCGGTGCCTTCCTTGCTTGCGAACAATTTCCTCAAAGTTCTTGCTTCCAGCAAGACTCTTGTAGACACCTTTCTCTATGATCCCTTTCAATAAGCTATTCTCTTGCTCAAGTGTAACTTGGCTTGAAACATTGTTAGTGGAATCAAGAGAACTACTAGAAGCAACAACATTAGATTTAACATGGTTATTGTTACTACTAGAGGAAGAATTTTTCTTATGCTTGTCATGCTTAGTCTTAATAGGTGGCAAGAAATTAGACAAGAGAAGTCGTTTGGCAAGATATGAAGAACTCTTCTTTCGAAGATCGTCATTGATCGCTTTTAGAAACTCATGTTCTTGCTCTAGAGTGAGCTTCTCGAAGCGTAGCTTCTCATGAGATCTTAGGAGCTCTCTGTGATCTTCTTGAGTTGTTTCATGAGCTAACTTAAGAGTGTTTAGTTCTTTAGTTAGA
>LR738711.1:887524314-887654274 GCA_902687465.1 Secale cereale | reverse complement strand
TCCTTGATGACTTGTCTTTCCTCTCTGAATCCTTGCTTCTCCGAGAGGGTCTTCGTTCATAACGATCATCTCTACTCCTTCTCTCTTTCCGAGGTGACTCATCTCTTGATCTTCTTCTTGGAGATTCTTCTCTTCTCTTGTGGGGAGCCGTACACTCATTTGAGTAGTGTCCGGGTCTTCCACAATTGTAGCAGTTTCGATCACGACTAGAAGATCTCTTTTCATCATATGATCTAGACTTTGAGCTTCTCTCTTTGCCTCTATTCTTGTAGAATTTGTTGAAGTTCTTAACCATTAGGCTTATCTCTTCATTGGAAACTAACTTGTCACTTGAGGTTGTCGGAGCATCACTTGTAGCTTTGTAAGCACCACTTGACTTGTTGTGAAGCTCTTCCTTATCCTTAAGTGTCATCTCATGAGCAACAATTCTTCCAATGACTTCAGTTGGCTTGAGAGTCTTGTAGTTTGGCATCATTTGGATCAAAGTGCACACGGTGTCATACTTTCCATCCAAAGCTCTTAGAATCTTCTTGATGATGAATCGGTCGGTCATTTCTTCGCTTCCTAAGCCGGCAATCTCATTTGTGATGAGAGCAAGCCTAGAGTACATTTCAGCGACTCCTTCACCATCCTTCATCTTGAACTTGTCAAGTTGACCTCGAAGAATATCTAGCTTTGATTCCTTCACAGACTCGGTACCTTCGTGCATTTCAACCAAAGTATCCCAAATCTCTTTAGCATTCTCAAGATGGCTGATTTTGTTGAACTCCTCGGGACACAAAGCATTGAAGAGAATGTCACAAGCTTGAGCATTGTTTTGCAACATCTGCAACTCTTCCGGTGTAGCTCCGCGATCCGGAACTTTTCCTTCCTCGAAGAATTCACCTTGCATGCCAACACAAATAATGCCCCATGCGGCTGGGTTATGACCAAGAATATGCATTTTCATTTTATGCTTCCAACTAGCAAAATTTGTACCATCAAAGTAAGGACCTCTACAAAAATTACCCTCACTAGACGCCATACTCTCCTAGGTTGTGAAACCAAGCTTATGGAGTCCAATGCAATGGAAACCAATACAGTGGAGACCAAAGCTCTGATACCACTTGTAAGATCGAAAGTATGTCTAGAGGGGGGGGGTGATTAGACTACTTGTAAATATAAAAATTCTGCCTTTTGATCAAGAACAGTTTTTGACAGATTCACAATTATGATCAAGTCAAACATCACCCTACACATGCAATTCTAGAGTATAGGCAGCGGAAAGTAAATTGCACATGTAGTAAAGAGAGGTTGAGAAGAGCAAACGCAATTTGGAGACGCGGTGATTTTTCCCGTGGTTCCGATAGGTGGTGCTATCGTACATCCACGTTGATGGAGACTTCAACCCATGGAGGGTAACGGCTGCGCGAGTCCACGGAGGGCTCCACCCACGAAGGGTCCACGAAGAAGCAACCTTGTCTATTCCATCATGGCCTACGCCCACGGAGGACTAGCCTTACTCGGGGTAGATCTTCACGAAGTAGGCGATCTCCTTGCCCTTACAAACTTCTTGGTTCAACTCCACATCTCGATGACGGAGGCTCCCAAGCGACACCTAACCAATCTAGGAGGCACCACCCTCCAAAAGGTAATAGATGTTGTAGATGATGATGAACTCCTTGCTCTTGTGCTTCAAATGATAATCTCCCCAACACTCAACTCTCCTCACTGATTTGGCTGTGGTGGAAGAAAGGATTGAGTGGAAAGCAACTTGGGAAGGTTAGAGATCAAGTTTCATATGGTGGGAGTGGAGCAACTTGATCTCAACACAAGGGTAGGTAGTTCTCTTCTCAGAAAGTGTAAGGTAGGAGTGGTAGTTCTTTCTGATGGCTCTCTCCACGAATGAAGAGGGGGTGGAGGGGTATATATAGCCTCCACACAAAAATCCAACCGTTACAAACATAATTGAGCAATCTCGGTGGGACCGAAGTGGACAACTCGATCAAACCGAAAGTTCAAATAATGTGAACGTTGGGGTTTTCGGTGGGACCGAAAATACCATCTCGGTTATTCCGATTTGAGCAAAGACAGGAGCTTGCCAGTTTCGGTGAGACCGAAAATATCATCTCGGTTATTCCGATATGATGACAAAAGGTTACAGAAGCTTGGCAGCCCATGTTTCGGTGAGACCGATCTCAAACTCGGAATGTCCGATTTTTCTAGGGTTTGGCTTATGGCTGAGGTGGTTCATCTCGGTGTGACTGAGTTTGGAAAATCGGTTGGTCCGAGATTACTTATGAGTGTGTATTGTAGTGAAAGTTGCTGATAGTTGAAGGAGATATATCACTAAGCACTTGAGCAACCAGATCATCAACACAACTTCATCCCCTTTTAATAGTATTTGCTTTTCCTATGGACTCAATGTGATCTTGGATCACTAAACCAAAAATGGAGTCTTGAGCTTTTGCCAATGCTTGCCTTAGCATTTTGAGGGGTCCACTTCTTCAGTCATTTCCATACCCGTATCACTGAACTTCTCTGAAATGATTCTCAAGTAACTATTAGTTCAATGATATATATGTTGTTATTAATTGCCAAAACCACCCGGGGATTAGTTGCACTTTCAAACCCTGAACTCGCTAACCTGCATTCGTTGGAAGAATGCCTACGATCTACTGGATAAATCCACCTATTAATTTCCGAAAGGTTCCAGTTATGCAATCAGGTGTTGGGGATACAGGGGAAGCACCACGCAATCAACTCTAAACCTACATCCAGCTGTATCCATCCTTCAACACATAACCAGTCTTTCTCGAAAACTGTCTACCTCGGACCTTCGAAAAGCATCCACTATAACAAGCTATGACAATACTCCCGAACTACCTCCCCAGTACTAGGTGATGTCGGGGTTATCTTGCCACTAACCGTATAGGAGAGATTTTCGATGTCGGCCGTCTTAAGTATTTAGTACTACCGCGATATGCTTGTGACGACAATACCCCGAAGCTCAACTCCCCGGGACACTGCCACAACCCCTAATGTCAGGAGGCATCGAGAACAATATTCTCGTCACAAGAACATCGAAACAATCCCAGAATACTCGCGAGATTCCTAAAAAAAATTTTGGTGCAATTTTTGAAGATAGAAGAGACAAGAGTAGTCGTCAGGAGTGCTCACCAAAGATAAAGGGGATGAGAAGCACAAGAAATCCTACTCTCCGATATAATATAGGACTCCAAATATTTTCAGTGTGTGCCTAGGCTCGACCGTCAACGATTCGATCAATCAGTGGGGGCTCCTAGGTCGGAGAAGGCTCTGAATACCAACTTGTAATGCCTAGGATGGGACTATATCTCCTACGTGTCGAGGCACGACTTAGAGACATAACCCCATGCTGGAATGATCGCAAGTCTGGTATCTTTGCACAACTCATGTAAAAGATGGGGATGGAAAACATAAAAAAAAGTTGGCTTACACTCGCCACATCACACAAATTCATTACATGATTCAATCATCATACAAAAGAACATCACAGCCCATCTAAGGGTAAAATCCAAATGACAAGATACCAAACATAATTTAAATCCACAGGTCGGATCGAATCCTAGTAGAAGTCTCCACTACTGATCATCAGGATAACGAACATAGTAACGACTACGTTCCTCGTCGTACTCCCAGTCTAGCTCGGTGCCATCACCTGGATAGCTCACCATCGGACCTGCATCTGGTGTGGTGAAGTAACAGTGAGCCACGGAGGACTCAGCAATCCCGTTCCCGGGTAACATGACTATTTAAGCCTTGGGAGAGGATAAGGCTGAATAAAAGAGTAAGAGTCTGCAGCAGCAACTAGCACTAGCTTACGTGAAAGAGTGCGAGAAGAGAAGTGCCTCGGTCGAGAGGTGATCACGAAGTGATCCTAGCTATAGCTCAACAAACATAACCCCACCGTGTTCAACTCCCGAATCCCTATTCGGAAATTGACAGTCACGGTACACACGCTGGTAGTGTATTAGAACAATGTGTCAAGTTATCTACAACCGGATATTAACAAGCTCCCATCTGCCACATAACCGCGGGCACGGCTTTCAAAAGTTCATAACCCTGCAGGGGTGTTCCAACTTGGCCCATGACAAGCCCACGATCCGCGGAGTCGCAACTCCAAGGTGGGAAGACCCGAGTATTCTCGGAATCCCGTGCTGAAGATACTCCGAACTAAGGTAAGGCTAATCCAGCAAATCCTCCCGGCGTGTCGACACCCTGATAGTAGCCACGCGTATCTAGTCTCAGGACATGACCGGATGTGCGATGCTACAGGTGTATGCCAGATACCTCGGGTTTCCCCAAGGCGGCCCCGCAGGACCCCCAGTTCGGACCAACACTCATGTGGAGCACTGGCCCGGGGTTGTTGATTAAGAAAGAGGGTTAATTACTCCCTATGCAAGTTATTTATTTATTAGGCAAATAGTACCAATGTTGGGACTTGCTGGAAAAGACTTAGCACTTAGCGGTTTATCGAGGGGGTCCCATAAACCCCAACCGTGTGAGGAACGCATAATCAAGGAACATAACACCGGTTTAAACGGTTCCTAGCGGCATGAGTGGAACAAATCACCAAGCAAAAGGCTTAGCCTTCCACCCTTGCCAATATATAGATGATTTCATTTAGTAATTATTATAGTGTGATATAACCCAACAAAACTTCAACATGAAGCAAACATCTTCAATCTTCACCTGCAACTAGCAATGCTATAAGAGGGGCTGAGCGAAGCGTACTTATAGCCAATCAATGGTTTGCATAGGTAGGGTGGTTAGACATGATCATGGTTACAAGTAGGAGGCTGACATGAAAGACATGGGCATCGAGGCAAAACTATAGATCGAGACTTCTAGCAATAGGCAGAAAATAGAAATGGTATCCGGGTTCGGTCATCTTGCCTGAAAAGTTGTCGTTCGGATCGAAAGAAGGGTCCTCGTGCTCAACCTCGTTGGTAACCTTGTGCTCGTACTTGTACTCGGTCTCAGCTTCCGGCTCTAAACAATACAATCACACAAGGCACGAATCAACAAGATGCAATGCGCACACCAAAATGATGGATGCATGATGGATGCACAATGAGAGCACACGGAGCACGGAAAAATAGCACTCAAGCAACATACTTCAAAACATGATAACAATAGGATATTATGAATCTACACAGAAAATCAATCAAGTTTCATATAAGACTTGCTGAAATCGGAGCTACGGGCTAAAAGTTACACACAAAACAATAAACATGCGAAAGCTGAAAATTACAGCAACATAGCAACTTCGGAGCACTAGATAAATAAGATACAGCACTCAAACATCATGGCAAAGAGCATGAACATAAACTAGACATATCCTACAACAAATAAGTCCAAAGGTGCACCCCCAAAGGAGCCACGGATCAATAGCAACAAGCTTGGACATATTGAACTTGACAACAAAATCCTGACAACAGTAATTTATTGCAATTTTGGAGCCAAAGTTAAATATGCTACAACCACTCAAATAAGCATGTGAGAACATGAATGGATAGCCAACAATATATACTACAAGGAACCATCAAGAGACACTTCAAAATTATCATGGATTGTCCTAGAACAACAAGCAAACATGGCATCTGAGAATTACAGATTCCAGACTTAGTGAAATTTCACTAAGTGTTAAAACAGCAGTTTCATCATGGCATCTTTGAGAGCAAGTTTAAGTCACCTCAATACTAAACATGGCAAGTGGTAAGCACCACATCAAAGTACACATGATGGTGATTCCGAAACATACAAGCATGCATCATGGAGATAAACACAACGATAGCAATGAGCTCAACAAGATGGCATTTCATAACAAGTAAAACAACTAAACAGCCACATAGCACTTTGCAACGAAGATAAACATGGCAAGAATAAATCTATCATGCAACCTAACACAAACAACATGTAGAGCATGGCAAGACGAACACGTGGACATGTCATTTGCATCATTCGGATAAACGAGCTAAAAGATATCACTATGCAAAGATGGCATAAAAACAACACATAGCAGCAGTTTATAACGGGATGCACTCTTGCAATGAATATTTAAGCATCTAGATGATCTCAAACATGCATGGCACAAAGGAATGAAACGTAGTGCTAATCACCACGAACGTCTAGACATGTCATTTGCGCAAAACGGAGCTCCACACAAAAAGATATCCATGTTCTAATATTGCATCAGACAACAAATCACATGGATTAGATCTAGGGTTTCCTTGATTTGGGGCAAAAATTGGGGGAGCGGACAAATATATAGGCACAAGGGGTTAGGGTTGTCCAAATGGAGTGCGGTTTTCAGCCACACGATCAGGATTGGATGGCCTAGATGATAGAATGGGCTAGGAGTGGTTGGTGGGCTGTTGGAGGGGTGTCTTGGGCCTCAAAGTGGATGAACTTTGAGCCCACGAGAATAACTATTGGGGTAGCAAACGGACTCGAAACGCGACGAGATTTGACAGGCGGGTTACACACACCAAAGCAACAACACACGACAAGTCTCGCGCCAAACCGGTAACGTTACACGGCCAAACACCAAAGTAGGCCTACGGGACGCCACGGACACGTGAGGGAGCTCCGGAACGCGAAACGGACAACGGGAAGGAACGCGTGGAACCGGATGCAAATGACAACACAAATGCAATGCGATGCATATGACTACATGATACGTATGAATGCCACACACGCACACAACAAAACGACGAAAACCCGAAAGACAAGAACCCGGAATGGAATAGATGAAGCCAGAGATATATTATATTCCCAAAAGGGAAAGTATTACATCCGGGGCATTATAGCTATGCCCACAACAATCTTGTGTTCTACTCGTGTATAGTAACTACGCATAGACCTAGCTCATGATGCCACTGTTGGGGATCGTTGCAGAAAATCAAAAATTTTCCTACGCATCACCAAGATCTATCTATGGAGTTTACCAGCAACGAGAGGGAGTGCATCTTCATACCTTTGAAGATCGCGACGCGGAAGCGTTGCAAGAACGCGGTCGGTGGAGTCGTACACGAAGCGATTCAGATCGCGGCCGAATCCGATCTAAGCACCGAACAACGGTGCCTCCGCGTTCAACACATGTGCAGCCCGGTGACGTCTCTCGCGCCTTGATCCAGCAAGGAGAGAGGGAGAGGTTGGGGAAGACTCCGTCTAGCAGCAGCATGATGGCGTGGTGGTGATGGAGGAGTGTGGCAATCCTGCACGGCTTCGCCAAGCACCGCGGGAGAGGAGGAGGAGTTGGGAAAGGGGGAGGGCTGCGCCAGGGCTTGGGTGCAGCTGCCCTCTCTCTCCCTCACTATATATAGGGGGAAGGGGGAGGAGGAGGCGCCCTAGGGTTTCCCTAGGGGAGGGGCGGCGGCCACATGGGAAACCCTAGATGGGTTTGGGCACCCCCACCCCTAGGAAACTTGCCCCCCAAGCCGAGAGGGGCGGCTGCCCTAGGGGAGGCGCGCCCACCTCTCCAGGTTATGTGAGATGGGCTGGGAGGGGCGCTCAACCCCTTAGTAGGCTGATGTGCCCCTCCCCTTGCCCCATAAGCCCCACAACGCTTGCCGGGGCCTCCGAAACCACTTTCGGACACGCTGGTCGTCACCCGGTACCCCCGGAACAATTTCAGACTCCAATACCCTTCGTCCAATATATCGATCTTCGCCTCCGGACCATTCTGGAGTTCCTCATCACGTCCGGGATCTCATCCAGGACTCCGAACAACCTTCGGTAACCACATACTATACCCATAACAACTCTAGCGTCTCCGAACCTTAAGTGTGTAGACCCTACGGGTTCGGGAACCATGCAGACATGACCGAGATACCTCTCCGGCCAATAACCAATAGAGGGATCTGGATACCCATATGGGCTCCCACATGTTCCATGATGATATCATCGGATGAACCACGATGTCAAGGATTCAATCAATCCCGTATACAATTCCCTTTGTCTACGGGTATAGTACTTGCCCGCGATTCGATCGTCGGTATACCGATAGCTTGTTCAATCTCGTTAACGGCAAGTCTCTTTACTCGTTCCGTAACACATCTTCCCGTGACCAACCCCTTAGTCACATTGAGCTCATTACGATGATGTCTTACTGAGTGGGCCCAGAGATACCTCTCCGTCATACAGAGTGACAAATCCCAGTCTTGATTCGTGCCAACCCAACAGATACTTTCGGAGATACCCGTAGTGTACCTTTATAGCCACCCAGTTACATTGTAACGTTTGGCACACCCAAAGTATTCCTACGGTACCCGGGAGTTGCACAACCTCATGGTATAAGGAACATATACTTGACATTGGAAAAGCTTTAGCATACGAACTACACGATCTTGTGCTAGGCTTAAGATTAGGTCTTGTCCATCACATCATTCTCCTAATGATGTGATCCGTTATCAATGACATCCAATGTCCATGGTCAGGAAACCGTAACCATCTATTGATCAACGAGCTAGTCAACTAGAGGCTCACTAGGGACATGTTGTGGTCTATGTATTCACACATGCATTACTGTTTCCGGATAATACAATTAAAGCATGAACAATAGACAATTATCATGAACAAGCAAATATAATAATAACCATTTTATTATTGCCTCTAGGGCATATTTCCAACACTTTCCTCACCGGGACAATGCTCTAGTAATGAAGATCATCATACTTTTATTTACTTACAACTCGAAGCTAGAACAAAATATGACTCTGTGTGAATGACAATGATGAAGCGTGTCATATGAACGGAACGATGGAAAGTTGCATGGCAATATATCTCGGAATGGCTATGGAAATGCCATGATAGGTAGGTATGGTGGCTGTTTTGAGTAAGGTATATGGTGGGTGTATGGTACCGGCGAAAGTTGCGCGGTACAAGATAGGCTAACAATGGTGGAAGGGTGAGAGTGCGTATAATCCATGGACTCAACATTAGTCACAAAGAACTCATATAATTATTGCAAAAATCTACAAGTCATCAAAACAAAGTATTCAATGCATGCTCCCAGGGGAAGGGTTGGTAGGAGTTAACCATCGCACGATCCCGACCTCCACACAAAGGATGACACTCAATAAATAAATCATGCTCCAACTTCATCACATAACGGTTCACCATACGTGCATGCTACGGGAATCACAAACTTTAACACACGTGTTTCTAAAATTCATAATTACTCTACTAGCATGACTCTAATATCACCATCCTCATATCTCAAAACAATCATCAAGCATCAAACTTCTCATAATATTCAATGCATTTTATATGAAAGTTTTTACTATACCCGTCTTGGATGCCTATCACATTAGGACTAATTTTATAACCAAAGCACATTACCATGCTGTTCTAAGAGACTCTCAAAAAGATATAAGTGAAGCATGAGAGATCAACAATTTCTTCAAAATAAATCCACCACCGTGCTCTAAAAGATATAAGTGAAGCAATAGAGCAAAACTATCTACCTCAAAAGATATAAGTGAAGCACATAGAGTATTTTAATAAATTCTGATTCATGTGTGTCTCTCTCAAAAGGTGTGTCCAGAAAGGATGATTGTGTTAAACTAAAAATCAAAGACTCAAATTATACATGACGCTCCAAGCAAAACACATATCGTGTGGTGAATAAAAATATAGTCTCAAGTAAAGTTACCGATAGACGAAGACGAAAGAGGGGATGCCTTCCCGGGGCATCCCCAAGCTTAGGATTTTGGTTGTCCTTGAATTTTACCTTGGGGTGCCTTGGGCATTCTCAAGTGTAGGCACTTTCCACTCTTTATTCCATAATCCATCAAATCCATACTCAAAACTTGAAAACTTCACAACACAAAACTTAGCCAAAAATCTCGTGAGCTCCGTTAGCATAAGAAAACAAACCACCACTCAAAGGTACTGTAATTAACTCATTCTTTGTTTATATTGGTGTTAAACCTACTGTATTCCAACTTCTCTATGATTCATACCCCCCGATACTACTCATAGATTCATCAAAATAAGCAAACAACACACGAAAAAACAGAATCTGTCAAAAATAGAACAGTCTGTAGTAATCTGTATCTTTCGAAAACTTCTGTAACTCTAATTTTTTTAAAATAAATTGGTGGACGTGAGGAATTTTTCTATTAATCGTATGAAAAAATAATCAACTAAAAAGCACTCTCCAGTAAAAAATGATAGTTAATCTCGTGAGCGCTAAAGTTTATGTTTTTTATAGCATGATCGCATAAACTTCACACAAGTCTTACCAAAGGTTCTACTTGGCACAAACACTAATTAAAACACAAAACTAGATGCAATATTTATTCCTAAAGAGAAGCAAAAACAAAGAAAATAAAGTTGGGTTGCCTCCCAACAAGCGCTATCGTTTAACGCCCCTAGCTAGGCATTGAGATTTTAATGATGCTCACATGAAAGACAAGATTTGAAGCACAAAAAAGAGCATCATATAGCATGTGAAATTCACATCTAAGTCTAACATACTTCCTATGCATAGGCATTTTATAGGAAAACAACTTAGCAAGACAAGCAAGATCTAACATATGCAAGGAAGAAGAAATAAACAAGATCAATCTCAACATGAAGAGAGGTAATTTAGTAACATGAAAATTTCTACAACCCTATTTCCCTCTCTCATAATAATTGCATGTAGGATCATAAGCAAATTCAACAATATAACTATCACAACACATATTCTCAACACGATCCACATGCATACAGAGTTGACACTCTTCCAAAATAGTGGGATTAACATTAACTAAAGTCATGACCTCTCCAAACCCACTTTTATCAAAAATTTCATAGGATTGAACATTCTCCAAATACGTGGGATGTAAAGTTGACACTCTTCCAAACCCACTTTCAGTACTATTGCAAACACTATTATCAATCTTATATTCATCATGGGGATTAAATAAATTTTTAAGATTATAAGAAGAATCACTCCAATCATGATCATTACAACAAATAGCAGTCATAAAAAAACTAGCATCCCCAAGCTTGAGGTTTTGCATATCATTAACACAATTGGCATTAAGATAATTTATAATAACATCATTGCAATCATGCTTTTCATCGAAGGAACTATCAAGTATGGGTGCAATAGCAACGATCTCATGTTTAACATAAGGAACTATAGCAAGTTCATCTTCATAAATATTTGCATCATGGCCACAAGAATAGCAAGTGTCATGTTCATCAAGGGATATTTCAATCAAATCATAGGAATCATAATTATCTATTGATTCATGCATATCATTATTTTATTCCAAAGCAGCGGTCATTCTTTCAATAAATTCTTTGACATAGACATTATGAGCATAGTTTTCAAAGCAATATTTAAGTATGTCAAAATTTTACGATTCGTAGAGAGTAATACCACACTTTTCAATCAAAGAAGCAATTTCATAAGCACCCTTAAAAGCAACAAATTCTTCAAATTTTCAATATCGTAGTAACTATAAACACCCTTTGCATAAGAAGATAAGAATTCATTATCATTAAACTCACATAGGTAGGGGAGGTGTTTTTTGGGGTTCTTAGAGCAACAAGTAAAATCACAAATTTCACAAAGATTCCAAGCATAACACAACAATCTGTTTATTTGATCCCATAGGAGTCTCCCTTCTTCAGACAAACGGTGACGCACAAAATGAGCATGATCATCCAAAGATTTCCCATCAACTAGGCTAGTTGGGGTTTCAGCACGAGAGCATAAGGATCGAAGATGATCCAAGTAGAACACTTTAAGGTGATCCATATCAATAGATTTTTAGCAAGCAAAGATGCGAGCAAATAGAAGGCACATGGCAACACAAGCAAACAAAAAGGTGAATGGAAAAAAGGGCGTATAAAACGACAAAGGTGAAGTGGGGAAGAGGAAAACGAGAGGCAAATAATGTAATGTGAGGGATAAGGGTTTGCGATAGGTACTTGTTATATGACTTCTGCGTAGATCTCCCCGTAAATGCCGCCATAAATTCTTCTTGCTACTTCTCGATCTTGCTTGTATTCCCTCGAAGAGGAAAGGGTGATGCAGCACAGTAGCGTAAGTATTTCCCTCAGTTTTTGAGAACCAAGGTATCAATCCAGTAGGAGACCACTGATGACCCACAAGTGTAGGGTATCTATCGTAGTCCTTTCGATAAGTAAGAGTGTCGAACCCAACGAGGAGCAGAAGGAAATGATAGGCAGTTTTCACGAAGGTATTTTCTGCAAGCACTGAAATTATAGGTAACAGATAGTTTTGTGATAAGGTAATTGGTAGCAAGTGACAAAAGGTAAAAGTAAATAAGGTGCAGCAAGGTGGCCCAATCCTTTTTGTAGCAAAGGACAAGCCTGGACTAACTCTTATATAAAGGAAAGCACTCCCGAGGACACATGAGAATTATCGTCAAGCTAGTTTTCATCACGATCATCTGATTCGCGTTCGGTACTTTGATAATTTGGTATGTGGGTGGACCGGTGCTTGGGCGCTGTCCTTACTTGGACAAGCCTCCTACTTATGATTAACCTCTAATGCAAGCATCCGCAACTACAAAAGAAGTATTAAGGTAAACCTAACCATAGCCTGAAACATATGGATCCAAATCAGCCCCTTACGAAGCAACGCATAAACTAGGGTTTAAGCTTCTGTCACTCTAGCAACCCATCTTCTACTTATTACTTTCCAATGCCTTCCTCTAGGCCCAAATAATGGTGAAGTGTCATGTAGTTGACGTTCACATGACACCACTAGAGGAGAGACAACATACATCTCATCAAAATATCGAACGAAGACCAAATTCACATGACTACTAATAGCAAGACTTCTCCCATGTCCTCAGGAACAAAGGTAACTACTCACAACACATAATATTGTTCATGATCAGAGGGGTATTAATATGCATAATGGATCTGAACATATGATCTTCCACCAAATAAACCAACTAGCATCAACTACAAGGAGTAATCAACACTACTAGCAACCCACATGTACCAATCTGAGGTTTGGGTACAAAGATTGGATACAAGAGATGAACTAGGGTTTGAGAGGAGATGGTGCTGTTGAAGATGTTGATGAAGATAGCCCTCCCCAAGATGGGAGAGTTGTTGGTGATGACGGAGGTGACGATCTCCCCCTCCCGGAGGGAAGTATCCCCGACAGAACAGCTCTGCCGGAGCCCTAGATTGGTTTCCGCCTCGAGATGGCGGCGTCTGGTCCCGAAACCCTCCTTATGATTTTTTCCAGGTCAAAACACCTCATATAGGAGAAGATGGGCATTGGGGGCCATCCGACTGGCCCACGAGGCAGGGGGCACACCCCCATCCTCGTGGACAGCAGGTGCCTCCCCTCGTGGACTTCTTTCGCCAGATATTTTTTATATTTTCTGAAACAGAGTTCTGTTGAGTTTCGGGGCTTTTGGAGTTGTGCATAATAGGTTTCCAGAGTCTGATTCTTTTCCATCCCAGAATTCCAGCTGCCGGTATTCTCCCTCTTCTTGTAAACCTTGTAGAATAAGAGAGAAAAGGCATAAGTATTGTGACAAAACATGTAATAACAACCCATAATGCAATAAATATCAACATATAAGCATGATGCAAAATGGACGTATCAACCACGCGCGATTCCCTCGCACCTGCACAAACAAATAAGAACTTCGCAGCCAACACGATAAAAGGGGTTGTCAATCCCTTCTCGGTCACTTACGAGAGTGAGATCTCATAGATATGATAAGATAATATTTTTGGTATTTTTGGTATAGAAACAGAAAGTAAATAATGCAAACAAACAACGACGACAGAAATTGGCAAGTTGACGGGAAACTAATATGATAAAGATAGACCCAGGGGCCATAGGTTTCACTAGTGGCTTCTCTCATGATAGCAGAATTCTACGGTGGGTGAACAAATTACCGTCAAGCAATTGATAGAAAAGCGCATAGTTATGAGAATATCTAGGCATGATCATTGTATATAGGCATCACTGATGACCCACAAGTGTAGGGGATCTATCATAGTCCTTTCAATAAGTAAGAGTGTCGAACCCAACGAGGAGCACAAGGAAATGATAGGCAGTTTTCAGTAATGTATTTTCTGCAAGCACTGAAATTATAGGTATCAGGTAGTTTTGTGATAAGGCAATTGGTAGCAAGTAACAAAAGGTAAAAGTAAATAAGGTGCAGCAAGGTGGCCCAATCCTTTTTGTAGCAAAGGACAAGCGTGGACAAACTCTTATATAAAAGAAAGCGCTCCCGAGGACACATGGGAATTATCGTCAAGCTAGTTTTCAGCACGATCGTCTGATTCGCGTTCAATACTTTGATAATTTGGTATGTGGGTGGACCGGTGCTTGGGTTCTGCCCTTACTTGGACAAGCCTCCTACTTATGATTAACCTCTAATGCAAGCATCCGCAACTACAAAAGAAGTATTAAGGTAAACCTAACCATAGCCTGAAACATATGGATCCAAATCAGCCCCTTACGAAGCAACGCATAAACCAGGGTTTATGCTTCTGTCACTCTAGCAACCCATAATCTAATTATTACTTCCCAATGCCTTCCTCTAGGCCCAAATAATGGTGAAGGTTCATGTAGTCGACGTTCACATGACACCACTAGAGGAGAGACAACATACATCTCATCAAAATATCGAACGAAGACCAAACTCACATGACTACTAATAGCAAGACTTCTCCCATGTCCTCAGGAACAAAAGTAACTACTCACAAGACATAATATTGTTCATGATCAGAGGGGTATTAATATGCATAATGGATCTGAACATATGATCTTCCACCAAATAAACCAACTAGCGTCAACTACAAGGAGTAATCAACACTACTAGCGACCCACAGGTACCAATCTGAGGTTTGGGTACAAAGATTGGATACAAGAGATGAACTATAGGGTTTGAAAGGAGATGGTGCTAATGAAGATGTTGATGAAGATAGCCCTCCCCAAGATGGGAGAGTTGTTGGTGATGACGGCGGTGACGATTTCTCCCTCCCGGAAGGAAGTATTCCCGGCAGAACAGCTCTACTAGAGCCCTAGATTGGTTTCCGCCTCGGTTCCGCCTCGAGACGGCGGCGTCTGGTCCCGAAAGCCTCCGTATGATTTTTTCCTGGTCAAAACACCTCATATAGGAGAAGATGGGCTTAGGGGGCCTGCCGGCTGGCCCTCGAGGTAGGGGGCGCGCCCCCCACCCTCGAGGCCAGCCGGTGGCCCCTCTCGTGGGTTTCTTTCGCCAGATATTTTTTATATTTTCCGAAACGACGTTCTATGGAGTTTTAGGGCTTTCGGAGTTGTGTAGAATAGGTTTCCAGAGTTTGCTCCTTTTCCAGCCCAGAATTCCAGCTGCCTGCATTCTCCCTCTTCATGTAAACCATGTAAAATAAGAGAGAAAAGGCATAAGTATTGTGACAAAACATGTATGAACAACCCATAATGCAATAAATATCAACTTATAAGCATGATGCAAAATGGACGTATCAACTCCCCCAAGCTTAGACCTCGCTTGTCCTCAAGCGAAGGCCGAAATCGAAAAATATGTCCACATGTTTAGAGATAGAGGTGTCAATAAAACAAGATACAGACATGAGGGCATCATGATCATTCTCATAACAACAACTTATATAAATATATTCATATGATTCTTATGCTAAAGTAACAATTCATCCACAATATCAAGTATGCATCATAAACTTCATTGGAAACTAACAAACTTTGGTCTCGGTCATTGAACCAATTGCAATTTATCGTAACATCGGAAAGAGTCAATATAAGAGCTTTTCAGCTAGCCTACATACTCAACTATCATGTAGTCTTTCACAATTGCTCACACTCACGCAATACTTATGTTTGAGTTTTAATCAGACACAAAGAAAGATAGGGGCTTATGGTGTTGCCTCCTGATGGCTTCTCGCCCCTCGTTGGTTACCCCAAGTGGAAGGTTTGAGATGTTGCGTAGCGGCAAATTTCCCTTGGCAAAGATACCAAGGATCGAATCCCGTGAGACTCCGAGGGTCGACAAGAAGGTGTCAATAGCGCCAGAAAATTTTGCTTGACAGGACCAGCACACAAATACAAATAACTTTGCTCCCAACGAGTACAGAGAGGTTGTCAATCCCTCCGGCCTTGTCGTTTACAAAGGATCAAACGCAAGAGATAATAGTGATAGGTATAACTGAAACTAGTAAGCAAGAACAGGAAAGTAAATAACGGGTGTGATCAGTGATGGTAATATGGACCGGGGTCCCATGATGTTCACTAGTGATGTCTCTCTCCCAAAAGACGATAAAACAGCTAAGCGAGGTAAACAAATTACAGCTGGGCAATTGACAGGATTATGTGCGCAAACCAATGCTAACTATGCTGCAAGAAAGGTAGAGGCTCAAAAGCATGGGCAGTACGCCAAGGCAAGTAGACCGAAATCCATCTGCATCTACTACTAATCATCCACCTTGAGATATCTATCCAGAACATCTCGCTGGTATTAAGTTGCGAGTCCCACCCATAGTGTAAACTCAAAGCAACAGACAACTGCATTAAAAGAACTTTGCGTAAAGTAAACAATCCTTGCACCCGCAAGTACAAGCACCGTTGTTTTCCCCCTTGTGGCAACAGCACATCCCCTAGACTCATGTTTTTGTCACTCAAGCTAGTCATCGAGGGGCATGAACCCACAATCAAGCATAACGTTCCCTCTTGGAGTTACTACCTACTACTTGGCCAAAGCAATAAACAGCAACGGAGAACATGCAAGAATTACTCAAGAACATAAATATAAAAGAGGTAAATCAAATATATTACTCACACACAATCTAAACATAATCTCATAATCCACCGGATCCCAGCAAACTCATCATAGCAACAGCATAAGGATTACATATGTGCCCCGATCATGTAGGGCAGCTCACGAGGTCTAATCGGTGAAGAACAAAGAGGGGAGGAGAACGTCACATAGCTACTGGTCATGGACCCATGGTCCAAGGGAGACTACTCACAACTCATCCGGGAGGCGTCCATGGTGGTGGAGAAGCCCCCGGTGGTGATCCTCCCCTCCGGCAGGGTGCTGGGAAGAGTTCTCCTGGTGCTCCCGATCTTGGAAGCGCGGCGGCGGCGGAACAGAGATGAGATCGCGAAAAAGGGTTCCGTCCTCGAGGGTATTGGGACGCGAGCAATATATATGCCAAAGGGGGGCACCAGAGGCGGAGGTGGGGCCCCAGGCGCCCCCCTGGCGCGGCCAGGGGTGGGGCCGCGCCGGGTGGCCGCCTGGGCCCCCCCCAGGCTCCCCTCTGGCCCTGTCTTGGTTTTTCTGGAAGCTCCCGATATGCTGATTTTTCCTGTATTTTTCCCGGAATTTTTAGGGCACTTTTAATATGGGGGAAACCTGAAATAGAAAAACAGCAGAAAACAGGAACTGGCACTGTGGTGCACTGAGTTAATACGTTAGTCCAAATATGATCAAAAGTGTATGGAAGTGCATAAATATCATAGCAATATCACACAAAAGAGGCATGGAGCAAGCAGAAATTATAGATACGTTTTGGACGTATCAACATCCCCAAGCTTAATTCCTGCTCGTCCTCGAGTAGGTAAATGATAACAAGCATAATTTCTATGGTGACATGCTATCGACCATATAAGAACTTTTAAGTAAAGCAACCAAGGCATGTAATCCAATTCAAGTCATAACAAGCAAGAGTCTATATTAGCATTGTAACAAGTAACATAAGAACATAAAGGTGCAACAGCTCTCGCTGTCCGTGACTCGAATGTCTCCAAATGGTATTTGCGTGCAAGAAAGGGGATAGGGATATATGAGAGAGTAAAACATAGTTTTTGTATTGTTGAGAACTTAATATACTAAAGTTTCACACTTGGTCTTCTTTGGAATCTTATCTTGACTCATCCCCAGACCGTCAGCCAGGTACAAGTCAAAATGATCCACTCCCTTTCGATATTTTGAGCACTCATGCAATGGATGAGCGTAAGCAAGAAAGTCGACACTTAGGATGGCAAAGAGAGAAATGATAGAGGGGGAAGACAAAAAAGGTGTGAAAGGCTCACATCAATGAGGACAATCATCGGCGAGAGAAAGCCAAATGATAGATATGATGTGAGGAGTAGGGATTGCCATGCAACGGATGCACATATGAGCTAAGGTAAGCTCTCCAATGGAACTAGTGGGGGTGCATCCAACTTGTTTGCTCAAGAAGACCTAGAGCTCTTTTGAGGAGGCTCATCATTGGAATATACAAGCCAAGTTCTATAGTGTAAAGGTCCCCACATAGCTATATGCATGAATGATAATCTCTATGGAGTACAAGGTATAAGATGGAGTACGAGTGTGGATCTCTCAAAAGGAAATAGTAGTGTGCCCCCTTCTCTCTTTTTATTTCTTTTTTCTTTTTCTTTTTTTCTATTTTTTTTATTTTTTTGTGGCCTCAATGGCTCTTTCTATTTATATCTCCTTTGTCCTCTTTGGGATCTTTTGATTTTGTCCTCTTTGGGATCTTTTGATTTGTCCTCTTTGGGATCTTTTCCTCACTTTAGGGGAAACACTCTATGTATTACAAGAGGTATAGAAGATCTTTCACACTTTACAAAAAGTACTCAACATAAAGAAAATGAAACTATCATGATGTATGCAAATGTATGCCTTTGCCGGTGTAGCAGGATATGCAATGATACTAGTGCGTCATGTAGCAATGATTAGGGCAAGGCCCAACTAGCATGCGGCTCATCGATCAAGCAAAAAGCATGTATGACATGAAGATCAAGTCATGAGAAGATGGATGTTGCATGGCAATGTATCTCGGAAAAGCTATGGAAATGCCTTAATAGGTAGGTATGGTGGCTGTTTTGAGGAAGGATATAATGAGGCTTATGATGACAGAGCGTATCGTGCCAAGGATTTGGATGCACCGGCGATGTATGCGCCAACTCTCGAGGTGAGAAAGGGCAATGCACGGTACCGAAGAGGCTAGAAAAATATGGTTAGGTGGAAGTGTCAACCTTCGAATACTCACATTACTCCGAAGAACTCATGCACTTATTATCGGTAACTCTCAATCTAATTAGGAGGTTCACAAAGAGACAAGTACCCCGAGGAGGTATGTATGGGGGTTTGGTTACCCTTGCGCATCCTCGACCCATGGTACGTGAGTGTACTCTAATATTCGATCCCTCCAAAGATAAGTGATCCATTTAGTAGCTAAAGTTCTCAACTATTTTGTAGGTTTTCGAAAATAAACACGGATTGCCCAAAATACGACATCTATCACTAATAGGCTAAAGCTCTTGACACCAAAAGTTCAGACATTACTCATGGCAACACCTCAAAACTATTGCAAGTTACTACCAAAATTAAATAGCAACCTCAATTACCTACTTTAAGTTAAGACACACAACTCAGTGCAACAGACAAACTCTCTTAACAAGATAAACATGAAAACTCAAGAGAGTTCAGCAACCAACTAAACAAAAGCTCTTTAAAAAGAAAATCATGAAAACTAAGAGCTAAACATGACAGTAGCTATGGAAAGACAAAGAACACACACATCAAAGATAAGTATGAAAAATCCTATGTTGTGTTCTAGGTTGAAGTGGAGCGTGTTTCTCTCCCACACAAAGAAAGCTGGGTTCTAACTTGTTATGAACAGCAAGCAAAGCTAAAGAAAACTAAAAAGGAATCTAAGAGCGAGACGCTCCAAGCATAGCACATAACGCATGAAGTGATTAAAATATAGTGGAACGAAAGACGAACTGATAATTGTTGATGGAGAAGGGGATGCACGGGGGCATCCCCAAGCTTAGACGCTTGAGTCTTCTTGAATATTTCTTGGGGGTGCACGGGGGCATCCCCAAGCTTGAGCGTTTGACCCTCCTGAATCTTTTTATCATCTTCCCTCGCACACTTGAAAACTCCCTTCATACATAACTCATCATAATCTGATTAGCGAGGTTAGTACCCACAATAAAATAATTTTTCCCTGCTGGAAATAAGGATAATCTTGAAGAGCTAATGTTTCTCAAGATTGCCAAAAGGTTTTGCAAAGAAAAAGCAAGCTCAAGGTTTGCAAAACGAAGAAAAGGCAAAACAGGACAGAATTTGTGAAAAACAGACCAGCAGAGAGTAAATAATTTTTTCGGGGCACTTCTGCAACTCAAATAAAAAAACTCAGAACAGAAGCACGAAAGCCAATTGTATAGAGCACGCTGTCAAAAAAATTCAGATCAAAAAGATGATCTGGTGATTTTATACGAATTTTTCTGTCCAAGGACAGAATCTGTTTTCTGGACTGCACGTCACAACTTTTGAACTTTCTTGCAATTAGAGGCTAAACTTGGCACGAAGCTGAAAAGTAAAGATACAATGATGATGCTATTGTAGTAACAACCATCAAGACACAACAAAAGCAAAATAAAGTTTTATTCGTTGTGGGCTGCCTCCCAAAAGCGCTTTCTTTTATGCCTTTATGCTAGGCATAATGCAAAAAGAAAAGATCAAGTTTTATCAAGAGTAAAAGAATAGCTAGCCCGTATAACGGACTCAAAAGGTAACTTAATCTTTTTTCTAGGGAAGTGTTCCATTCCTTTCTTGAGAGGGAATTGGAATTATATTACCCTCTTTCATGTCAATGATAGCACCAACGGTGCGAAGAAAAGGACGTCCCAAAATAATTGGACAAGAAGGTTCACATTCAATATCCATAATAGTAAAATCAATGGGAACATAATTGTCATTGACAATGATAAGAACATCGTCGATCCTCCCCAAAGGTTTCTTTATGGAAGAATCAACAAGACGAACACCAAAAGAACAAGGATCAAAAGGTTTCAATTTAAGCATATCATATATTCTTTTGGGCATAACGGAGGTACCAGCTCCAACATCACATAAAGCATAGCAAGAGAAGTTATTCAACTTAATTTTAATCATAGGATCCCGACCATCTTCTAGCTTTCTAGGTATGGAGGCTTCTACCCTAAGCTTCTCCTCCCTAGCTTTGATGAAAGCATTAGTGATATGCTCTGTGAAGGCAAGATTAAGCATGCTAGTGTGGGGATCTCTAGACATCTTGTGAAGAAAATCAATAACTTCAGAAAGGGTGCAATTATCAAAATCAAGGTCACTACTATCAAGTAAAGTGGTAGTGGTGTCCTTTAGGCTCACTTGTTTGGTAGCTTCTATGGTCATAGGAGTTTCTTCTTTTACGGTTGAGGTGATAGCATCACCATTAATAGGTCCAATGGGACCAGGAGTGCATTGGGTGCTAAGAGTTTGGATATCCTCAACAACTTGGATAGTAGCAACAGTGTGGTGGGTAGGAAGGCTCTTAATTCTATCTTCTTCCTCCTTTTCTCTAGCCCATCTCTCTTTAAGTTTAGCCATCATCCTAATGTTTTCATTAATTTGCACTTGAATAGCATTCATAGGAGTGGTCTTCCTCTCTTCAAGAGGGGAAGTTCTAATTTTAAGCAATTCTACCTCATGGGCTAAATTGTCTACCTTCGAAGAGAGATTATCTAGTTTGGCTAGTTTTTCTTCTACACTCTTATTGAAGGCTTTTTGGGTAGTGATAAAGTCTTTAAGCATAATCTCTAGTTCAGAAGTGGAGTTCTTGGTGTTAGGATAAGCATTGTTGTTCCCATAGGAATTAGAGGG
Source organism: Secale cereale (assembly GCA_902687465.1). Lineage (NCBI taxonomy): Eukaryota > Viridiplantae > Streptophyta > Magnoliopsida > Poales > Poaceae > Secale > Secale cereale. The sequence continues at coordinate 887,632,600 of LR738711.1, read as the reverse complement.
GAACGGTCTAGGGTTGCTACCAAAATTACTCCTACAAGCATTGTTATTGAAATTGTTTCTAGAGATAAAGTTCACATCTACTTGATCTTGAGCAATCAAAGAGTTTAAAGGAACATTATGAGGATCAATAGAAGATTGCTTGGAAAGTAGAGACATGATCAAGTCAACTTTTTCATTTAGGGAGGAAATCTCCTCGACAGAGTTTACCTTCCTACCTGTTGGAGCGCGTTCGGTGTGCCATTGGGAATAATTGGTCATCATCTCATCGAGAAGCCTCGTGGCAGCACCAAGTGTAGTTGACATAAAGGTTCCTCCCGCGGCCGAATCCAACAAGTTCCGCGAGGTAAATTTCAAGCCTGCATAAAAAGTTTGGATAACCATCCAAGTAGTCAAACCATGAGTAGGGTAGTTCTTGACAAGAGATTTCATGTGTTCCCAAGCTTGGGCAACGTGTTCATTATCCAATTGTTTAAAATTCATTATGTTACCCCTTAGTTGGATAATTTTAGCAGGGGGATAGTACTTCCCAATAAAGGCATCCTTCCACTTGTCCCAAGAATCTATGCTATTCCTAGGCAAGGATTGAAACCAGATTTTAGCTCCTCCTCTCAAGGAGAAAGGAAAAAGCTTAAGCTAAATAATATCACCATCTATTTCTTGGTACTTTTGCATATCACAGAGTTCAACAAAATTATTTAAATGCAAAGCAGCATCATCTCCAGCACCGGAGAATTGATCTTTCTTAACTAGGTTCAGTAAAGCAGGTTTAATTTCATAAGAGGGTGCTGAAGTGGCAGGTGTAGTAATAGGCGTGCAGATAAAGTCATCGTTGTTATGACTAGTGAAGTCACACAACTTGGTGTTCTCGGTGGAACCCATAGCAGCAGCAAGCAAGATAACTATTTTTGTGATTTTTGATAAAGGACACTAAAGCAAAAACTGAAAGGTAAACTAACAAGACTAAAAAGCAAAGATAAAAGATAGCGTGCAACTCCCCTATCTTGAAGAGTGGAGTCCCCGGCAACGGCGCCAGAAACTTGCTTGATGGCTTCTCGCCCCTCGTTGGTTGCCCCAAGTGGAAGGTTTGAGATGTAGCGTAGCGGCAAATTTCCCTTGGCAAAGATACCAAGGATCGAATCCCGTGAGACTCCGAGGGTCGACAAGAAGGTGTCAATAGCGCCAGAAACTTTTGCTTGACAGGACCTGCACACAGATACAAATAACTTTGCTCCCAACGAGTACAGAGAGGTTGTCAATCCCTCCGGCCTTGTCGTCTACAAAGGATCAAACGCAAGAGATAATAGTGATAGGTATGACTGCAACTAGGAAATAAGAACAGGATGTAAATAGCGGGTGTGATCAGTGATGGTAATATGGACCGGAGTCCCATGATGTTCACTAGTGATGTCTCTCTCCCAAAAGACGATAAAACAGCTAAGCGAGGTAAACAAATTACAGCTGGGCAATTGACAGGATTATGTGCGCAAACCAATGCTAACTATGCTGTAAAGAAAGGTAGAGGCTCAAAAGCATGGGCGGTACGCCAAGGCAAGTAGACCGAAATCCATCTGCATCTACTACTAATCATCCACCTTGAGATATCTATCCAGAACATCTCGCTGGTATTAAGTTGCGAGTCCCACCCAAAGTGTAAACTCAAAGCAACAGACAACTGCATTAAAAGAACTTTGCGTAAAGTAAACAATCCTTGCACCCGCAAGTACAAGCACCGTTGTTTTCCCCCTTGTGGCAACAGCACATCCCCTAGACTCATGTTTCTGTCACTCAAGCTAGTCATCGAGGGGCATGAACCCACAATCAAGCATAACGTTCCCTCTTGGAGTTACTACCTACTACTCGGCCAAAGCAATAAATAGCAACGAAGAACATGCAAGAATTACTCAAAACATAAATATAAAAGAGGTGAATCAAATATATTACTCACACACAATCTGAACATAATCTCATAATCCATCGGATCCCAGCAAACTCAACATAGCAACAACATAAAGATTACATATGTGCCTCGATCATGTAGGGCAGCTCACGAGGTCTAATCGATGAAGAACAAAGAGGGGAGGAGAACATCACATAGCTACTGGTCATGGACCCATGGTCCAAGGGAGACTACTCACAACTCATCCGGGAAGCATCCATGGTGGTGGAGAAGCTCCCGGTGGTGGTTCTCCCCTCCGGCAGGGTGCCGGGAAGAGTTCTCCTGGTGCTCCCGATCTTGGAAGCGCGCCGGCGGCAGAACAGAGATGAGATCGTGAAAAAGGGTTCTGTCCTCGAGGGTTTCGGGACGCGAGCAATATATATGCCAAAGGGGGGCACCAGAGGCGGAGGTGGGGCCCCAGGCGCCCCCTGGCGCGGCCAGGGGTGGGGCCGCGCCGGGTGGCCGCCTGCCCCCCCCCCCCCAGGCTCCCCTCTGGCCCTGCCTTGGTTTTTCTGGAAGCTCCCGATACGCTGATTTTTCCTGTATTTTTCCCGGAATTTTTAGGGCACTTTTAATATGGGGGAAACCTGAAATAGAAAAACAGCAGAAAACAGGAACTGGCACTATGGTGCACTGAGTTAATAGGTTAGTCCAAATATGATCAAAATTGTATGGAAGTGCATAAATATCATAGCAATATCACACAAAAGAGGCATGGAGCAAGCAGAAATTATAGATACATTTTGGACGTATCACCTCCCAACCTTTTACCTCAAGGGTAATGTCAACAGTAATAGATCATGAAAACTTACATCCAAGTGGGTATATATGTGTGGATCTTTCCAACACAATGTGCTTGCCAAAGGATAAAATGTAAAAAGGAAAGGTGGATTTCACCTTGACACTTATAAGACAGGAATAATAGATAGGCCCTTCGCAGAGGGAAGCAGAGGTTGTCATGTGTTTTTATGGTTGGATGCACAAAGTCTTAGCATAGAAGAACTTCGCTTTATATTGCCACTTGTGATAAGGACCTTTATTATGCAGTCCGTCGTGTTTATTACTTCCATATCACAAGATCGGTTAAAGCTAATTTCTCCCACACTAATAAATCGTACATATTTTAGCTGATTTGCAACATGACAACTTACTTGGAAGGATCTTTCTCAATCCATAGGTAGGTATGGTGGACTCTCATGGCAAAACTAGGTTTAAGGATATATGGAAACACAAGTAGTATCTCTACTTAGTGCGAGGAGTTTTGGCTAGCATGAGGGAGAAAGGCAAGCTGAACATGTTGGAAGATCCATGACAATATACTTTATTTCAGATATAAGAAGACATAACCCATTATGTTGTCTTCCTTGTCCAACATCAACTCTTTAGCATGTCATACTTTAATGAGTGCTCACAATCATAAAAGATGTCCAAGATAGTATATTTGTATGTGAAGCCTCTCTTCTTTTATTACTTCCTATTAATTGCAACGATGACCAAACCTATGTTTGTCACCTCCCAACAACTTTTATTTATCATACTCTTGTATGTGAAGTCATTACTTCCCATAAGATCGATATGATCCCTTTGATACTCTTTATGTTTTCTTTCTTTTTATCATGACCCAAGTGAGGAAATCAAGCCCTTGACTCAACACTAATCTTTATTATATAGCTCACGGACTCGATTACAAAGGATAAAGCTCACAAAGCAAAAGCTCACAACTAGATCATGCTAACTTTATTCTAATAGATCAAGATAGTACCAAAAGGATCGAACTAAGTAAAACGGTAAAGATAGGAGTGATGGTGATACGATACCGAGGTCACTCCCCCAAGATTGGCAGTTGCCAAGGGGAGTGCCCATACCCATATGATTATGTCTCCTTCTTCAGGGTTGGTGATGATGGAGTTGCAAGTAGTGATGGGGGATCCTCATATATCGAGCGTAGGAGATCTTCCAGCTTCCGGATAATACCTTTGAGAGGAGCTATGTAATCCTTCAACAAAAGATTTTCACTTGTGAGATGCTTGTTGCAAATCTGAGCTAACTCAATCATCCTGAAAGCTTCTAGCTCAGTTGAGGTAAAGAGATTAGGAAGGGATTTAGAGGTGTCTTCTCTCGCTGCCAGAGCCGGATCCTCCACCTCCTTCTTGATCTTCTTCTCCTCGTGGATCTCCTCAGGTCCTTCCCTCTTCAGATCTATCTTCATTAGCCAAGCATCATTGCCTTCGTTGTTGGAGGAGGGAGACGACATGATGCCTAGCTTCGCAAACCCTAGTAGAAAACAGCTCGAAACGAAAACAGAGGATTTCTGCGTGATACAGAGGTCAAAACTTTCGGGAGTATATATAATGAATATTTCCCGACCAAAAGGAGTAACCCACAAGAAAATGGAGTCCAGGGGACACATGGGGTGTCCTCGAGGCAGGGGGCGCGCCCTGGGAAGGGGGGGGGGCGTGCCCTCCACCCTCGAGGACTCCTCGTGTCTCTTCCGGACTGCGGTTTATTTTTCTATTTTTCTAAATATTCCAAAACGGAGAAAAATTGCCTTTATAACTGTTTTGGAGTCAGTTTACTTACCGTATCACATACCTCTTCCTTTTCGGAGGCTGAATCATTCTGGAAAGTGTCCCTTATGTATTCCTCTGGGGTTATGGTTTCAATAACATTAGTTTCAAAATTTATAGCATTACCTGAGATATAATGTTTGATCCTTTCACCATTCACCACCTTCGGATTTGTGCCTTCGAAGTTGTTGATTTTTATGGCACCGGAACGATAAACCTCCTCGATAACGTAAGGTCCTTCCCACTTGGAGAGAAGTTTTCCTGCAATAAATCTTAAACGAGAGTTGAATAGCAAGACATAATCACCTACGTTAAACTCACGCTTTTGTATCCTTTTGTCATGCCATCTTTTAACTTTTTTCTTTAAACAGTTTGGAATTCTCATAAGCCTGGGTTCTCCACTCATCAAGGCAGCTAATGTCAAATAGCCTCTTCTCACCGGCAAGTTTGAAATCATAGTTGAGCTCTTTAATAGCCCAATATGCCTTATGTTCTAGCTCAAGAGGTAAGTGACAAGCTTTTCCATATACCATCTTATACAGAGACATACCCATAGGATTTTTGTATGCAGTTCTATAGGCCCATAATGCATCATTTAGTTTCTTGGACCAATTCTTTCTAGACCTATTAACTATCTTTTGCAAGATTAATTTCAACTCCCTATTACTTAGTTCTACTTAACCACTAGTCTGTGGGTGATAAGGGTATGCAATTCTATGGTTGACATCGTACTTAGCAAGCATCTTACGAAAAGAACCATGAATAAAGTGTGAACCACCATCAGTCATTAGATACCTAGGGACTCCAAACCTCGGAAATATAACTTCTTTAAGCATCTTAATAGAGGTGTTATGATCAGCACTACTAGTTGGAATAACTTCTACCCACTTAGTAACGTAATCAACATCAACTAAAATATGTGTGTACCCATTAGAGGCAGGAAAAGGTCCCATATAATCAAAGCCCCAAACATCAAATGGTTCAATAACAAGTGAATAATTCATAGGCATTTCTTGACATCTACTAATATTACCAATTCTTTGACATTCATCACAAGATAAGACAAACTTACGGGCATCCTTGAAGAGAGTAGGCCAATAAAAACCGGATTGCAGTACCTTATGTGCAGTTCTATCTCCTGCATGGTGTCCTCCATAGGCTTCGGAGTGGCACTTGCATAGGATCTGTTCCTGTTCATGCTTAGGTACACAACGTCTAATAATACAATCTACTCCTTCTTTATAAAGATGTGGGTCATCCCAAAAGTAATGTCTCAAATCATAGTAGAACTATTTCTTTTGCTGGTATGTGAAGCTAGGAGGTATAAACTTAGCAACAATGTAATTAGCATAATCAGCATACCAAGGAGCAGTACGAGAAGTACTTGTGACAGCTAGTTGTTCATCAAGAAAGCTATCATCAATAGGTTGTGGGTCATCAAGTATATTTTCTAACCTAGACAAGTTATCTGCTACGGGGTTCTCAGATCCCTTTCTATCGATAATATGCAAGTCAAATTCTTGTAGCAAGAGAACCCATCTAATAAGTCTAGGTTTAGCATCTTTCTTCTCCATGAGGTATTTGATAGCAGCATGATCAGTGCGAATAGTTACTTTAGAATCAACGATATAGGGTCTAAACTTATCACAAGCAAACACAACTGCTAAAAATTCTTTCCTAGTAGTAGCATAATTTCTTTGGGCACTATCTAGAGTTTTACTAGCATACTGGATAACATTCAATTTCTTATCAACTCTTTGCCCTAGAACAGCTCCTACAGCATAATCACTAGCATCGCACATAATCTCAAAGGGTAAATTCTAGTCAGGAGGCTGAACAATAGGTGTAGAGATCAATGCTTTCTTAAGTATTTCAAATGCTTCTAGGCAATCAACATCAAAGACAAAAGGGATATCTTTCTGTAAGAGATTAGTCAGAGGCTTGGAGATTTTGGAGAAGTCCTTAATGAACTTCCTATAAAACCCGGCATGACCAAGGAAACTTCGTATACCTTTGATGTCCTTTGGGCATGGCATTTTTTCAATAGCATCAACTTTAGATTTGTCAACTTCAATACCTCTTTCAGAAATTTTATGTCCCAAGACAATGCCTTCGTTAACCATAAAGTGTCACTTCTCCCAATTCAAGACAAGGTTAGTGTCTTCACATCTCTGCAAAACTCGATCAAGGTTGCTTAAGCAATCATCAAAAGAAGTTCCGTAAATGGAGAAATCATCCATGAATACCTCAACAATCTTTTCACAAAAGTTAGAGAATATAGCCATCATGCATCTTTGAAAGGTAGCAGGTGCATTAAATAAACCAAAAGGCATACGTCTATAAGGAAAGGTACCGAAAGGACAAGTAAAGGTGGTCTTTTCTTGATCCCCTTTTGACACATGTATTTGAGAGAAACCAGAATAACCATCTAGAAAGCATAAATGAGTATGTTTGGATAACCTTTCTAGCATTTGATCAATAAATGGCAAGGGGTAATGATCTTTCTTAGTAGCTTTATTTAACTTACGGAAATCAATTACCATCCTATAACCTGTAACTATTCTTTGCGATATCAATTCATCTTTATCATTAGGGACAACAGTCTTACCTCCTTTCTTAGGAACGCAATGGATACGACTTACCCACTGGCTATCAGCAATGGGATAGATAATACCTGCCTCTAGAAGCTTTAGAATTTCCTTCCTTACCACTTCTTTCATCTTAGGATTTAACCTTCGCTGATGATCAAGAACTGGTTTAGCATTTTCTTCCAATTTTATCTTGTGCTGGCATATAGTGGGACTAATGCCCTTAAGATCATCCAGAGTATATCCAATGGCAGCACAATGCTTCTTTAGAGTTTTCAATAATTTTTCTTCTTACTACTCTGAAAGGTTAGCACTAATAATAACATGATATATCTTCTTTTCATCAAGATAAACATACTTAAGATTATCAGGCAAAGGTTTAAGTTCAAACACGGGATCACCCTTGGGTGGAGGAGGATCCCCTAGGATTTCAACAGGCAAGTTGTTTTTCAATACGGGTCCCTGTTTAAAGAATATTTCATCTATTTCCCTTTTCTCATTCATATGCATATCATTTTCATGGTCTAGCAAGTATTGTTCTAAGGGATCATTAGGTGGCACGACAATAGAAGCGAGACCAATAATTTCATCCTTACTGGGTGGTACTTTTTCAAGGGGTTGTCTACGGAATTTAGCAAAGTTAAAATCATGAGACATATCCCCTAATCCAACAGTAACAATATCTTTCACGCAGTCTATCTTGGCATTAACGGTATTCAAGAAGTTTCTACCAAATATAATGGGACAGAATGCATCTTGTGGGGAACTAAGAACAAGGAAATCAGCAGGGTATTTAACCTTCCCACACAAGACTTCAATATCTCTAACAATCCCAACTGGTGAAATAGTATCTCTATTAGCAAGCTTAATAGTAACATCAATCCCTTCTAACTCAACAGGTGCAATATCATGCATAATTTCGTTATACAAATCAAGAGGGATAATACTCGCACTAGCACCTACGTCACATAAACCATGATAGCAATGATCTCCTATCTTGACAGATATAACAGGCAAGCCTACAACATGTTTATGTCTATTCCTAGCATTGGGTTTGGCTATCCTAGCAGACTCTTCTTGGAGATAAATAACATGTCCATCTAAATCTTCTACCAAGAGATCTTTAACCATAGCAACAGTAGGTTCAAATTTAATTTGTTCAGAGGGTGTAGGTGTTCTAGTATTACTCTTACGAACTACATTTGAAGCTTGAGCATGATCCTTTATCCTAACAGGGAAAGGTGATTTCTCAATATAAGCGGTAGGTATAACAGGATCAACATCATAGATGATAGTCTTTTCTTCAACTTTAATCGGTTAAACTACTTTTACTTCAATAGGGGGATGGTATTTAAACCACTTCTCCTTGGGGAGATCAACATGAGTAGCAAAGGATTCACAGAAAGAAGCTACTATCTCAGAGTCAAGTCCATATTTAGTGCTAAACTCACGGAAAACATCGGTATCCATAAAAGCTTTAACACAATCAAACTTAGGGGTCATACTTGACTCCTTACCTTCGTCGAGATCCCAATCTTCGGAGTTGGGTTTAATTCTTTCCAATAAATCCCATTTGAATTCAACAGTCTTCATCATAAAAGAGCCAGAACAAGAATTATCGAGCATGGTGCGATTATTGAGAGAAAGCCGAGCATAATATTTTTGGATGATCATCTTTCTTGAAAGCTCATGATTGCGGCATGAATATAACATTGACTTAAGCCTCCCCCAAGCTTGAGCGATGCTTTCTCCTTCGCGAGGCCAGAAACTATAAATATAACTGCGATCACGATGAACCTGGTGCATAGGGTAGAACTTCTGATGAAATTCCAACTTCAGACGATTATAGTTCCATGATCCCATATCATCGCCTAGCCTAAACCATGTAAATGCATCTCCCTTCAAAGATAAAGGGAAGACCTTCTTCTTGATAACATCCTCGGGCATACCTGCAAGCTTAAACAATCCACAAACTTCATCCACATAGATTAGATGTAAATCAGGGTGAAGTGTTCCGTCTCCTGTATAGGGATTTTCAAGCAGTTTCTCTATCATACCCGAAGGAATATCAAAGCAAACATTTTCAATAGGTGCAGTAGGTTGAGGAGCAACTCTTTGCTATTCTGCTCGGGGTGAAGATACCCCGAACAAGCCCCTCAAAGAATTTTGAGCCATAGTAACAAGTGACAATAAATTTCAGCACATTATATAAATTTATTTCTTACCAAATTCCACTTACCAAAGGCGCTTCACTCCCCGGCAACGGCGCCAGAAAACAGTCTATCATGTTCGTGACATGTAGACCGAAACGATTCTGCATCTACTACTATTACTCCACACATCGACCGCTATCCAGCATGCATGTAGAGTATTAAGTTCATAAGAACAGAGTAACACCTTAAGCAAGATGACATGATGTAGAGGGATAAACTCAAGCAATATGATATAAACCCCATCTTTTTATCCTCGATGACAACAATACAATACGTGCCTTGCTGCCCCTGCTTTCACTTGGAAAGGACACCGCAAGATTGAACCCAAAGCCAAGCACTTCTCCCATTGCAAGAACTATAGATCTAGTAGGCCAAACCAAACCGATAATTCAAAGAGACTTGCAAGGATATTATAATCATACATAAAAGATTTCAGAAAAGAATCAAATATTGTTCATAGATAATCTTGATCATAAACCCACAATTCATCGGATCTCGACAAACACACCGCAAAAAGATTACATCGAATATATCTCCTCGAAGATCGAGGAGAACTTTGTATTGAGATCCAAAAAGAGAGAAGAAGCCATCTAGCTAGTAACTATGGACCCGAAGGTCTGTGGTAAACTACTCGCAACTCATCGGATGAGCTATGGTGTTGATGTAGAAGCCCTCCGTGATCGATCCCCCTCCGATGGAGCACCGGAACAGGCCCCAAGATGGGATCTCACGGGAACAGAAGGTTGTGGCGGTGGAATTAGGTTTCGTCTGTTGCCTCGATGTTTTCAAGGTATGAGAGTATATATAGGCTGAAGAGGGGCATCGGGGGAGCAACAGGTGGCCCACGAGGGTGGGGGGCGCGCCTACCCCCTGGGCGCGCCCCTGCCCTCGTGGCCACCTCTTTCGCTCCCTAGCGTGTATTCCAAGTCTCCTGCGTTGATATTGTCTAAAAAATAACTCTCCCGGAGGATTCATTCCGTTTGGACTCCGTTTGATATTCCTTTTCTACAAAACACTGAAATAGGCAGAAAAACAACAATCTGCACTGGGCCTTGGGTTAGTAGGTTAGTCCCGAAAATAATGTAAAAGTGTATGATAAAGCCCATTAAACATCCAAAACAGAATATATAATAGCATGGAACAATAAAAAATTATAGGTACGTTGGAGACATATCAATGACGTCCATGACAAGTAGACCAAAACGATTGTGCATCTACTACTATTACTCCACACATTGACCGCTATCCAGCATGCATCTAGAGTATTAAGTTCATAAGAACAGAGTAACGCCTTAAGCAAGATGACATGATGTAGAGGGATAAACTCATGCAATATGATATAAACCCCATCTTTTTATCCTCGATGGCAACAATACAATACGTGCCTTGCTGCCCCTGCTGTCACTAGGAAAGGACACCGCAAGATTGAACCCAAAGCCAAGCACTTCTCCCATTGCAAGAACTACCAATCTAGTAGGCCAAACCAAATTGATAATTCGTAGAGACTTGCAAGGATATTTAAATCATACATAAAAGATTTCAGAAAAGAATCCAATATTGTTCATAGATAATCTTTATCATAAACCCACAATTCATCGGATCTCGACAAACACACCGCAAAAAGAATTACATCGAATAGATCTCCATGAGGATAGTGGAGAACTTTGTATTGAGATCCAAAGAGAGAGAAGAAGCCATCTAGCTAATAACTATGGACCCGAAGGTCTGTGGTAAACTACTCACAACTCATTAGAGAAGCTATGGTGTTGATGTAGAAGCCCTCCTTGATCGACCTCCCCTCCGATGGAGCTCCAGAACAGGCCCCAAGATGGGATCTCACGGGAACAGAAGGTTGCGGCGGTGGAATTAGGGTTTCATGGTGCTCCCCAATAGTTTCAGGGTACGTAGGTACATATAGGAGGAAGAGGAACCTCAGGGGAGCCATGAGGGGCCCACGAGGGTGGGGGCGCGCCCCTGCCCTCGTAGCCACCTCATTCGCTTCCCGGCATGTACTCCAAGTCTTCTATGTTGATATTGTTCCAAAAATGACACTCCCGAAGGTTTCATTATGTTTGGACTCCGTTTGATATTCCTTTTCTGCAAAACACTGAAAGAGGCAAAAAACAACAATCTGCACTAGGCCTTGGGTTAGTAGGTTAGTCCCAAAAATAATATAAAAGTGTATAATAAAGCCCATTAAACATCCAAAATAGATAATATAATAGCAAGGAACAATAAAAAAATTATAGATATGGTGGAGACGTATCAAGCATCCCTAAGCTTAATTCCTGCTCGTCCTGGAGTAGGTAAATGATAAAAACAGAATTTTTGATGTGGAATGCTACCCAACATAATTATCAATGTAATTTTCTTTAATGTGGCATGGATGTTCAGATCCGAAAGATTCAAGAGAAAAGTTTATATTGTCATAAGAATACTAACAAAGCAATCATGTCTTCTCAAAATAACATGGCCAAAGAAAGTTCATCCCTACAAAATCATATAGTTTGGCTATGCTCCATCTTCGTCACACAAAAATACTCAAATCATGCATAACCCCGGTTTCAGCCAAGCAATTGTTTCATCCTTCAATTTTTTCAAACTCTTTCAACTTTCACGCAATACATGAGCGTGAGCCATGAATATAGCACTATAGGTGAAATAGAGTGGTGGTTGTGGAGAAGACAAAAGAGGAAGATGGTCTCACATCAACTAGGCGTATCAATGTGCTATGGAGATCCCCATCAATAGATATCAATGTGAGTGAGTAGGGATTGCCATGCAACGGATGCACTAGTATAAATGTATGAAAGCTCAACAAAAGAAACTAAGTGGGTGTGCATCCAACTTGCTTGCTCACGAAGACCTAGGGCATTTGATGAAGCCCATCGTTGGAATATACAAGCCAAGTTCTATAATGAAAATTCCCACTAGTATATGAAAGCGACAAAACAAGAGACTCTCTATCATGAAGATCATGGTGCTACTTTGAAGCACAAGTGTGGAAAAAGATAGTAGCATTGTCCCTTTTTTTTGTGCCTTTATTTTTTCTTTGGCCTTTCTTCCTTTTTTTATTTGGGTCAATGCTCTAAAAATGATGATCATGACACTTATATTGATTTACAACTCATTGATTACCACTCGATACGAGAACAAAATATGACTCTATATGAATGCCTCCGGCGGTGTACCGGGATGTGCAATGAATAAAGAGTAACATGTATGAAAAATTATGCATGGTGGCCTTGCCACAAATACGATGTGAGCTACATGATCATGAATGGCAATATGATAATGATGATTGTGTCATATGAACGGAACGGTGGAAAGTTGCATGGAAATATATCTCGGAATGGTTATGGAAATGCCATCATAGGTAGGTATGGTGGCTGTTTTGAGGAAGGTATATGGTAGGTGTATGGTACCGGCGAAAGTTGCACGGTACAAGAGAGGCTAGCAATGGTGGAAGGGTGAGAGTGCGTATAATCCATTGACTCAACATTAGTCATAAAGAACTCACATACTTATTGAAAAAATCTACAAGTCATCAAAACAAAGTACTACACGCATGCTCCTAGCTAGGGGAAGGGTTGGTAGGAGTTAACCATCGCGCGATCCCGACCTCCACACAAAGGAGGGCACTCAATGAAATACCTCATGCTTCAAATTTGTCACACAACGGTTACCATACGTGCATGCTACGGGACTTGCAAACCTCAACACAAGTATTTCTCAAATTCACAACTACTCTACTAGCATGACTCTAATATCACCATCCTCATATCTCAAAATAATCATCAAGTATCAAACTTCTCATATTATTTAATGCACTTTATATGAAAGTTTTTACTATACCCATCTTGGATGCCTATCATATTAGGACTAATTTTATAACCAAAGCACATTACCATGTTGTTCTAAAAGACTCTCAAAATAATAAGAGTGAAGCATGAGAGATCAACAATTTTAATAAAATAAAACCACCACCATGCTCTAAATAGATATAAGTGAAGCATTAGAGCAAAACTATCTGGCTCAAAAGATATAAGTGAAGCACATAGAGTATTCTAATAAATTCTGATTCATGTGTATCTCTCTCAAAAGGTGTGTCCAGCAAGGATGATTGCGGTAAACTAAAAAGCAAAGACTCAAATCATACATGACGCTCCAAGCAAAACACATATAATGTGGTGAATAAAAATATAGTCTCAGGTAAAGTTACCGATAGACAAAGACGATAGAGGGGATGCCTTCCCGGGGCATCCCCAAGCTTAGGCATTTGGTTGTCCTTGAATTTTACCTTAGGGTGCCTTGGGCATCTCCAAGCTTAGGCTCTTGCCACTCTTTGATCCATAGTCCATCAAATCCTCACCCCAAACTTGAAAACTTCACAACACAAAACTTAAGAGAAAATCTCGCGAGCTCCGTTAGTATAAGAAAACAAACCACCACTCAAAGGTACTATAATGAATCCATTCTTTGTTTATATTGGTGTTAAACCTACTGTATTCCAACTTATCTATGATTCATACCCCCTGATACTACTCATAGATTCATCAAAATAAGCAAACAACACACGAAAAACAACACACAGGCTGTAGAAATATGTAACTTTCGAATACTTCTGTAACTCTAAAAATTCTAAAATAAATTGGTGGACGTGAGAAATTTGTCTATTAATCATCTAGTAAAAAATGGTAGCTAATCTCGTGAGCGTAAAAGTTTCTGTTTTTTACGACATGATCACATAAACTTCACCCAAGTCTTCCCAAAGGTTCTACTTGACACAAACACTAATTAAAACACAAAACCACATCTAAACAGAAGCTAGATGCATTATTTATTACTAAACAGAAGCAAAAGCAAAGAAAATAAAATTGGGTTGCCTCCCAACAAGCGTTATAATTTAACGCCCCTAGCTAGCCATTGATAATTTTAATGATGCTCACATGAAAGACAAGACTTGAAGCATAAATTAGAGCCTGATGGAACATGTGACAAACACATCTAAGTCTAACATGCTTCCTATGCATAGGAATTTTATAGTAAAACAAATTAAGACAAGCAATATCTAGAATATGCAAGGAAGAAAAAGAAAACAAGATCAATCTCAACATGAAGAGAGGTAATTTAGTAACATGAAGATTTCTACGACCATATTTTCCTCTCATAATAATTGCATTGTCGGTGTACTAAGGTAGGGTACCTCAGTACCCCAACTTGTGCACGGGCAGTAGCAGCTTCCCGCGGCAGGGCCTACCACGTGCTTGCCGGAGACTTTTCTGCTCCATATAAAGCCATTCAAAAACAAAGTATACAAGACAGAAGATCGAGGCCCCGGCAAGTGGAGCTTGCCGGGAAGGCCGTCCCAGGCTCAAGATTACCTCACTAGCACAAGATCCTGGCAAGAGGAGCTTGCCAGGAAGACCAGAAGATCACATTTCAAAAGACATGCCTCGGCGCAGCATGCGCCCCGGCAGGGCCCGGGGAGCGACAAGCTTCAGAGCCCGACAAGCTTCCGGGCCCGGCAAGGTCAAGGCCCCGGCAAGGTGCTTGCCGGGGAGAGTTACGCTGTGTGTCCGCGCTCCAGCTCATCGAACCACGCATCGCCCTGGGGCCATTCCAGGGACGCGTGGCGAATGGCTGTGCAGCCTGGGGGACACGGTGGCACTCCACGGTGACGAAGCCATCGCCGTGGCAAACGGAGACGCAAGGGCGGGCGCTTTTGGGGTCGACGGTGACGGGCATTTAATGCTCTTGTCCCCCACTGTCAAAGTAGGTGATGACCACTGTTCATCCACTGTTCCCGCACTGTTACAACTACCACCCAAGTTACCTTTTTACCCCTTTCTCCTACGTTGACACCTGTCGGTGACCCCTTGAGTTATAAAAGGAGGCCCATGCACAACGTAGAAAGGGTTCGGAACCTAGATCGCTCATTTGCTCGGGGTAGCTAGTTCTTCAAGCTCCCGAGCTCCAACACTCAATACAATCTAAGCAGGAGTAGGGTTTTACGCGTCCATCGCGGCCCAAACCTGGGTAAAGTGCCCGCGTGTTCACCTCGATCTGCTCTTTGTGCTCCCTCCGCTCCCTTACCGCACGAACAAGGGGCTCCGGTCCCATAGGTGCTCGTGGTGGACAGTTTCCCCCGACATCTTTGGCGCGCCAGGTAGGGGGCATCGAGGTTGTGTGAACCTGATCCGACGTTCACGCGGGCGCATTCTTCATCAACCTCTCCAGCTACATCGTCTTCATCAGCAACAACAGCATGGCCCCGAAGAAGAAGGTTTCGGAGGTCGGAGGCCCGTCCGCGTCTGTTCCACCGCCACCTGAGCCAACGGTGGGTGGAGGAGACGCCGTCGGAAGGGTGGTCGCCGGCGAGGAGACTCGCGACGCCACCAAATCCAAGGACAAGACGGACGACCGAGCCTCGGTCTCCATGGATGCGCCACGTCCATCTCAGCAAACGACAACCCAGCAGCGCCGTGGTACAGGAGGTACCATCCGCTTGCTGGGGCAAGGGCAAACCGGAGGATCGCGGGACGCTCCGGACAACCGTCCGGGCACGAGCAAGGTGCGGTCACCGGGGCGGGAAGCTGCTCCTTCTAACCCCGTTAGGAGTCCGAGCATATCCCGCTGCTCGCACCGCTCGCCCCCGCTCCCCTCCTCTCCAGCAGAAGCGCTCGCAAGAGCGCAACTGCTCCTCGACTTCCCTCCAGCGGCAGACAAGGCCGAAGACTAGAGGGCAACCATCCAGAGCCTGATCGCCTTCGCCAATAACGACTCTCCGCAGCAGCCAGCGACCTCGCGGCCACGGCAAGTCGAGAAGACGAAGGCCGACGGCGACAAGACCGCCGGGGGTGCGACCACCGTGCACTCCCCGCCGCGGAAGCAGAAGACGCCGCCCCGCCGGATCAATGTCGACGACGACTCCACGGCATCATCGGATCCGCGGGCTCGTCGGGACCAGCGCCAGGTCCTTGACGACCGGCGACAAGAAGACGCTCGAACGATGATCGAGCGCCGCCGAGAAGCTCGGTGACAATCAGATCAGCGAGCTGGGACCGCTGTCGATACGCACGCGCCCGATGAACCGGGCGACTTGCCGTACGCGGCAGGCTGCCCTGCGTTTACCCGTGAGCTGCGGCGTGTCCAGTGGCCCAGCATGAAGAACTTCAAGCCCGACCTACCGGAGAAATACGACGGAAAGACGCACCCCTCGGAATTCCTCAGCATTTACACCATTGCGGTGCAGGCTGCCGGGGGGCGCGACGAGAAGATACTGGCGAACTACTTCCCGCTGGTGCTTAAGCCGAACGTTCGTTCTTGGCTTATGCACTTGCCGGAAGGCTCCATTTCTTCTTGGGCAGATCTTTGCCATCAGTTTGTTGGCGCCTTCATGGGCGGCCACAAACCCCACGGCCAGGAGAGCGATCTCCACATCTTGGCCCAGAAGGAAGGAGAACCTCTGCGCAAGTACATCCAGCGTTTCAGCCGCGTGCAGCACAACATCCCCGACGTCCACCCTACCGCGGTTATCAGCGCGTTCCAACAGAACGTGCGTAACCGCCGCATGCGTGAGGAGATGGCCATGACCAAGATACGGGATGTCAGCGAGCTCTCTGCTCTAGCTGATAAGTGCGCGCGCGCCGAAGAGGGGAGGAGACTCCCCGGGGAGGATGCTGGCGCAGGGGGAAGCGACAGCGAGGATGCCGCCCCGGCAAAGAAGAGCCGGCGGCGGAACAATAGAAGAAAGAACAAGAAGGAAGTGCTTGCCGTCGAGAAGTCCGGCAAGGAGGCTCCCGCCAAGCAAACGCAGGCTGGTGGCTCCGGCAAGGAGCCTGCCCCTGTAACGGCAGCCGACAAGCAGGACGGCTCCGACAAGCAATACTGCAAGATCCACCGCACCAAGGGCCACGACCTCTCCAACTGCAAACGCGTCGGGTACCTCGTCGAGCAGCAGAAAGCTGAGTACGAGAGGCGCGACAAGGAGAAGGCCCAAGGTGGCGGAGGGGAGCCAAGAAAGAAGCGGCCATTCAATGGCCGGGGAGGACGCCGCGGCAAGGCCAAGCAGCGGCAAGGTGACCGACCTCCCCGGGGCCGCGACAAGGATGAAGAAGACGACGACGATGACATGGAGGAAGAAGATAACAGCGAGCAGGAGTTCCAGAAGGCCACGGAAGTCCTGTGCGTCGATGGTGGCGCCTCTCTGCATACTTCCCACCGCCAACTCAAGCAGTGGGTGCGGGAAGTAAACGCAGCGGAGCCGCCCGTGGAGTCGCGCAGGCTCCTCAAATGGTCCAGCACGCCCATCATTTTCGATCTTGAGGATCACCCTGACCACTGCGGTCGGGTGCTTGCCAATGCTGGTCTCACCCACCTTCCGCAACCTCAAGGTCACCAAAATGTTGGTTGACGGCGGGGCCGGGCTGAACTTGATCTCCTCAGCTGTGATCAAGAAACTCCAAATCCCAGATGGCGAGCTCGAAGAGACCGGTTCGTTCCAAGGAATAAACCCAGGGAGGAGCAAGCCCAAGGAGAAGATCACTCTGCCAGTGACCTTTGGCGGGGAGCTGAACTTCAGGGCGGAGAGGATAACCTTCGATGTTGCCGATATCCCATTGCCATACAATGGGATACTTGGACGTCCTGCCCTCGCCAAGTTCATGGCAGCTTCCCACTACGCCTACAACATACTCAAGATGCCGGGGCCGATAAGCGTCATCTCTGTCCATGGCGACAAGAAGGACGCGCTTGTCTGCGCCGACAAGATATACCGGGATGCAGCAGCCGTAGCAGAGAAGGACACACTTGCCGCTGAAGCTCCCGGGGGGAAGAAGACGAAGACCAAGTCCGGCAAGTGCTCTAGGACCCACTCCGGCAACCACACCTCTTCAGAGTGCTGCGCTGCCGTCGAGGACGTTCCATCGAGCTCCACCGGCAAGTGCAAAAAGGGGATGGCCGCTCCTCCGGCAACAAAGAAGGTGTCCGCCAAGGAGGATGGCACTGGTGGTACCTTCACCATCAGTGCCACACTTGACAGCAAATAGGAAAGCGCGCTCGTTGCCTTCCTGTGGGCGAATGTCGATGTGTTTGCTTGGCAACCATCTGACATCCCCGGTGTTCCCAGGAAGGTAATTGAGCACAAGCTTGCTGTTTGTCCTCATGCGCGGCCCGTCAAGCAGAAGGTCAGGAAGCAAGCCGTGGAGCGCCAAGAATTCATTGCCGAAGAGATCAAGAAACTAGAAGCAGCGGACCTAGTTAGAGGCGTGATCCATCCGACGTGGTTAGCAAACCCAGTCGTCGTGCGTAAGGCCAATGGGAAGTGGAGACTGTGTATAGACTTCACTGATGTCAATAAAGCATGTCCCAAGGATCCATTTCCCTTGCCGCGCATTGACCAGATTGTTGACTCCACTTCTGGATGTGAGCTGCTCTCCTTTCTTGATGCATATTTCGGCTACCACCAGATTTTCATGGCCAAAGAAGATGAAGAGAATACTGCATTCATTACTCCATGCGGCACATATTGCTTCATACGCATGCCATTTGGACTGAAGAATGCAGGCTCAACCTTTGCAAGGGTGGTATACACTGCTTTTGAGCCACAGATCCACAGAAATGTATAGGCTTACATGGATGATATCGTGGTCAAGAGCAAGAGCAAGGATACACTGATCCAAGATTTGGAAGAGACATTTGAGAATCTGCGCAAGATCCAGCTTAAGTTGAACCCCGAGAAGTGCGTCTTTGGAGTCCCCTCCAGCAAGCTTCTCGGGTTCTTTGTGTCACAGAGGGGGATTGAGGCCAACCCCGAGAAGATAAAAGCCATCGAGCAGATTGAAGCCCCGAAGCGCGTCAAGGATGTCAGGAGACTTGCAGGTTGTGTGGCTGCCCTCAGTAGGTTCATTTCAAAGTCTGCAGAACGCGCCCTGCCTTTCTTCAAGATTTTGAAGAAGGCAGGTCCTATGAAATGGACTCCGGAAGCGGAGGCAGCGCTGCAAGACTTGAAACGGTACCTATCCTCCACTCCAATACTTGTCGCACCTAGGCCACAGGAGAAGTTGCTGCTGTACCTAGCGGCAACCAACCAGGTGGTTAGTGCTGCGTTAGTAGCGGAGAGGGAGGCCGACAAGGAGTCAGCACCACCGGCAAGCGAATCCAACGACAAGCTGGAGGCTTCTCCGACAAGCTCTGGCCCCGACAAGGACAACTCTGCGCAGGATCAAGGAGAAGTGCGAAGAAAGATGGTGCAGCGCCCGGTGTATTTTGTGAGTTCCCTCTTGCAGGGGGCTAGATCAAGATACTCCGGGGTGCAGAAGTTGCTTTTCGGCCTCCTCATGGCCTCGAGAAAGCTGCGCCATTACTTCCAAGCACACGAGATAACAGTGGTCACTCGCTTTCCGTTGAAGAGGATATTGCACAACCCTGAAGCAACTGGCAGGATCGTCGAGTGGGCACTAGAGCTGTCAAGCTTTGGACTCAAGTTTGAAAGTACTTCAACCATACAGAGCCGAGCTTTGGCAGAATTCATAGCTGAATGGACCCCAACGCCCGATGAGGAAGTTCCAGAAACAAGTGTACCCGTACAAGAAGCGACAAGTGAATGGGTAATGTACTTTGATGGTGCCTTCTCGCTGCAAGGCGCCGGTGCTGGCGTGGTACTCATCGCGCCCACCGGGGAGCACCTCAAGTATGTTATCCAGATGCTCTTTCCCAGGGAGCAAGCGACAAACAATACTGCTGAGTATGAAGGCTTGCTTGCCGGCCTCAGGATTGCGGCCGAACTTGGGATCAGGAAGCTAATTGTCCAGGGAGATTCTCAGTTGGTGGTCCGACAAGTCAACAAGAGTTACCAGAGCCCTTTGATGGAAGCTTATGTAGATGAAGTGAGGAAGCTTGAAGAGCACTTTGAAGGTCTGCAGATGGAGCACGTCCCGAGAGCTCAGAATGACATTGCAGATGGCCTTTCAAAGTGTGCTGCGATGAAGTTACCTGTGGAACCAGGGACCTTCTTGCTCAAGCTAACTCAGCCATCCGTTACACCATCAATCGGGCAACCCAAGAAGAGAAAGTTGGTCTCCGGCGACTACTTGCCGGCGGATCTTCCCGAAACCGCCGCCAAGGTCCCCAAGATCAACGATAAGAACGCTGAGGAACAGTTTGCTCCTGCAGATCCTCGGATCTGTACAGTTGAAGCAAGCGTTCCCGACAAGCCTCGCCCCGGCGAGCTTGCCGGGGAACCATCTGCTCCGGCAGAACCAGAGGTTCTTGCCGTGGAAGCTGGGGTTCCCGCAGCAGCCCTTATGCCTTTAGTCCTTGCCGCTGAGCCTCGGGCTCCGGCATGGGCACAGCAGATCGTCCGTTTTCTGCAAACTGGAGAACTTCCCGACGACCCAGAAGAGATAGAGAAGATAACCAGGCAATCGAGTATGTACCAGTTCGTGGATAACGAGCTGTATAGAAGAAGACTCAATGGTGTCAGGTTGAAGTGCATTTCCAGAGAAGATGGACAGAAGCTGTTGGCAGAGATACACGGAGGCATATGTGGCCACCACATTGGCGCAAGGGCGCTTGCCGGGAAGGCGTTCCGGCAAGGGTTCTTTTGGCCAGAAGCCCTCCAAGATGCAACTGCACAAGTAACCAAGTGTGAAGCGTGCCAGTTCCATGCCAAACAAATTCATCAGCCAGCTCAAGCTCTCCAGACGATCCCTTTGTCCTGGCCCTTCTCGGTCTGGGGGCTCGATATCCTCGGCCCCTTCCCCCGAGCTGTCGGGGGCTTTGAGTACTTGTACGTTGCAATCGACAAGTTCACAAAGTGGCCAGAAGTGGAACCAGTGAGAAAGGTGACAACACAGTCAGCGGTCAGGTTCTTCAGGTCGATTGTTTGCCGTTTCGGAATCCCTAACAGGATCATCACCGACAATGGTACACAATTTACTAGTCGCACCTTCATGCAGTACGTCCAAGACCTTGGCGCTAAGGTCTGTTTCGCTTCTGTTGCTCACCCGAGGAGCAATGGTCAAGCGGAGAGGGCCAATGCTGAAGTGCTGCGCGGACTCAAGACGAGGACCTTTGACAGGCTGCGCAAGTGCGGAAGAAACTGGATAGAGGAGTTACCGGCGGCTCTTTGGTCAATCAGAACGACACCAAGTCGAGCCACCGGACAAACACCCTTTGCTCTAGTCTATGGAGCAGAGGCAGTTCTCCCCACGGAACTCGTATACGGATCCCCTCGAGTGCTCGCTTATGACGAGCTCGAGCAAGAGCAACTGCGACAAGATGATGCATTGCTCCTCGAGGAGGAACGTCTCCAGGCTGCTGTACGAGCTGCTCGATACCAGCAAGCCTTGCGCCGCTACCATAGCCGAAAGGTTAAGGCCAGGAGTCTCGAGGAAGGCGACCTTGTTCTTCGGCGTGTTCAGTCCGCCAACAATTCCAACAAGTTGACGCCGAAGTGGGAAGGCCCTTATCGGGTGAGACAAGTCACAAGGCCCGGCGCTGTCCGCCTTGAGACCGAAGAAGGCTTACCGGTGAGCAACTCCTGGAACATAGAGCATCTTCGCAAGTTTCACCCATGAGGCGCGGTTGCCGTGATCCGCTCCGGCAACCACCTTTTGTACAAGCCTTGCCGCTGTTGCATGTAACACTTTGTACAAAGCCGGGTGCAGATCCCGTGCATCAGTAAAGTTTTTGTGTTTTGCACTATTTGCCTTTCCCATGCTTTTCTTCGCTATTTGCATGCATCATTTGGCATCTTGTGCAACACACGTATCCGGTAAGCATTAGCACGCCGAAAGGCCATATACTTGTTTCCCTCTTCTTTCTCTTTTCCTCTTAAGCAGAAGGAATGTTCCTCGCGCACAAGTTTGCCGGGGGGGAAGGAGATGGAAGATGAACCGAGTGCTGTTCAAGAAAGAGAAGCCTTACCGGGAAGCAAGCAATATATGAAAACTAAGTTACCAAAATTTGAGCAATTCAAATTTTTTAAATTTTGGTTATCTTCCTTGAACAACCACACTTTGTATGGAAAACCTGTGCGCCGAGGAACCTACCCGTGGCTAGCCGCACCCTTATTTTGTTTTCGAGTACGCTCAACGACTCGAGTGAGCTGCGACAAGTGTCGCGCCCTTGTTTCGTTTCCGAGTTCGCTCAGCAAGCTAAGTGCATTGCGACTAGCTGCGGCAAGGTTGCTTGCCGGTAAGACCTTAGCCAGCAGGCTGCTCAGAGTCCAGCACTCAGCGCTCGCGGCAAGGGCCCCTTGCCGGCAAGTCCCCTAGAAGCGTAGGGTTAAAAGCATACAAAGTAAAGGACCAAAGCAAGGGAGATAACATTGCACTGATTGCTCGGAATAAGATAATATATTACAAGGGATAACTTGTCACAATCACTGATAAGTTTGTGTCCATGGCACACTTTGCAGTAACAAAGAAAATAAAAAGGAAGAGGCCTAATCTACGCGGTCGCCTTCAACCCTGGAGATTTTTTTCACCTTGGCGATAATGTGGGCGACCTGCGCCTTCAGCGCCTCCATATCCGCGTCGGCCGGCAAGCTGCGGAGAACGTTGACGAGGTTTATACCAGGATTACGGTACACTATCTTCGTCAGAACGCGCTCCAAAGTTCCCGCGCAGAGCTGGCGTGACTCCTCGGCCAGTTGCGCGGGGAGCTTCTTCTGTAGATTTGCGAGAGCCGGCGCGTTCCCTCTGAAGAAGAGACTGAGCTTGGCGCTGTGGGGGAGGTTTGGATCCGGAGAGTATATGAGATGCTCGACCCTCAGCGCCATCAGCTCCTTGTCGATGCTAGCTGCAGAAGCCACCAGATCTTCAGTCCATACCTCGACGGTCTGGCGGAAGTTGTTGGTCGCAGTAGTGGCGCTCTCCACCAAGCCTCGCTCCTTGCGGAGCTCGTCCTTCCGCTTGGTTTCGCGGTCCCGGACGGCGTCAAGAGAGTCCTTCAGCGTGGAAACCTTCAGCTCCAGATCTGCAATCGAGTCCTTGGCGGCTTTCAGCTCGTCGCCTTGCTTGGAAAGGCGCACCTGGAGTTCAGAGTTAGTATGGGCGTCCTTCTCGCGCTCTATGTTGAGCGCGGTGACCCTCTCCGTGCTCGCCCTCAGGAACTCCTCCAGCTGCGCAAACTTGGCCTCGAGGTCTTTCTTGGCGGTCTCTGCTGTAGCGGCGGCGGCCTTCGCTTCTTTCAGCTCTCCGCCAAGGGCCTGCTGCCGGGCGGCAAGGTCTTCCTCGTGAGAGTCGAGGTTGACCTTCCGTTGGGTGAGCTCTCCTTCTCGCCGAGACAGCGCTTCTCCGGCGAGTCGCTGCTGCTCCTCGGCCTCAGCTTTCTCCAGGAGCCACTCCTGGTACTCCCCGGCAAGCCTCTCGCGCTCCTCCGCCAGATCGCGGAGGGCCGCTTGGTTGGCGGCGCGGAGTTCCGCCGCGCGTTTCTCCATATCAGCTGCGGCCTTGGCGGTGAGGGCCTCCCGAGACTCAAGCTTCGCCTGCCTGGCCCGGTAAAGGGCCAGGAGCCGGTGGAGCAACTTCTTGTCGGGGGAAACTGTCCGCCACGAACACCTATGGGACCGGAGCCCCTTGTCTGTGCGGTACGAGGGCGGAGGGAGCACAAAGAG
Organism: Secale cereale; assembly: GCA_902687465.1. Taxonomy (NCBI): domain Eukaryota; kingdom Viridiplantae; phylum Streptophyta; class Magnoliopsida; order Poales; family Poaceae; genus Secale; species Secale cereale. The sequence continues at coordinate 887,608,673 of LR738711.1, read as the reverse complement.
CAGATCGAAGCAGACGCGCGGGCAGTTTTACCCAGGTTCGGGCCGCACGGATGCGTAAAACCCTACTCCTGCTTGGTTGTGTATTGAGTTGAGCGCTCGGGAGCTTGAAGAAGCAGCTACACCGTGCGTGAGAGTAATCTAGGTTTCGAACCCCCTCCACGTTGTGCATGGGCCTCCTTTTATAGTGCAAGGGGTCACCGACAGGTGTCAACGTAGGAGAAAAGGGTAAAAGAGTAAAAGATGTGGTAGTTGTAACAGTGCGGGAACAGTAGAGCTACAGTACAGAACAGTGGTCTATACCTACTTTAACAGTGGGGGACAAGGGCATTTAATGCCCGTCGCCGTCGACCCCAAAAGCTCCCGCCTTAGCGTCTCCGTCCGCCACGGCGACGGATTCATCATCGTGGAGTGCCACCGTGTCCCCCAGGCTGCACAGCCATCCGCCACGCGTCCCTGGTTAGGCCCCAGGGTGACGCGTGGGCCGATGAGCTGGAGCGCGGGCACACAGCGTAGCCTTCCCGGCAAGCGCCTTGCCGGGGCCTTGATCTTGCCGGGCCCGGGAACTTGCCGCTCCCCGGGCCCCTTGCCGGGGCGTGCATAGCGCCGAGGCAATATCTTCCAATCTTCCTGGCAAGCTCCTCTTGCCAGGGTCTTGTGTTAGTGGAACAGCCTTGAGCCTGGTACGGCCTTCCCGGCAAGCTCCTCTTGCCGGGGTCTCGTTCTTCTGTCTTGTATACTTTGTTTTTGAATGGTTTATCAGGAGGCAGGAAGGTCTCCGGCGAGCACGCAGTAAACCTTGCCGCGGGAAGCTGCAACTGCCCGTGCACAAGTTGGGGTACTAGGGTACCCCTACCTTAGTACACCGACAGGAGCCCCCGGGCCTGGGCCACACACGGTGCCGAGCGCTGTTGGGCCAGGCCCAAAACAGTGCACGGGCACCCGCGGCCCGCGGCGCGCCGAATCCACTTCCATATCCGCCGCACCCCACGGTAACGGCACGCGTCGATTGCAGCGCCGTGGGATGGGACGTGCCCACGATCTCTTAATGGAAAGGGCGAAACGCCCCCCACTCCCCCATAAAAGCAGAGGTAGCGGGCGCGGTTCCCCTCCCTGCGCTCTCATTACGTCGTCTTCCTCCTGCAAAAGATTCCTTCTTGCGCTCCGCCTCCACAGCTCCGCCGCCGCCGAGCTCTTCGTCCCCTTCCTTCCGCTGCGCCCGCCATGGCTCCAAAGGCCGACAAGGCGAAAGCGGAGAAATCCAAGAAGGAGAAATCCGAGCAAGCAGCCAAGCTCATCGCTTACCGGAAGCGGCACGTCGTCTTCTCACCGAAGCTCGGCGTGCAAGAACTCTGGAACAAGTATTACTTGTTCTGGTCCAAGGGCACCGATGCGCATCCCCGCACCCGAGCATACCCGGCCGCCGCCAAGGACAACTATCCCGGCGGGTATTACTTCTTTGCTGCCTTTTTCCACTGTGGTCTCTGTCCTCCTTTTTCGAACTTCTTCTGTGATATCATGAACACGTATGGCTTCCATCTGCTTGATTTCACCCCCAACGCCATCCTCACCATGGCCGTTTTCGCACATATGTGCGAAAACTTCATAGGAGTCCACCCCAACGTAGCCCTCTTTAGACACTTTTTCACCCCTAGAGCCGAGGCCGATGCCCCTCTCTCCGGATGTATTTCTTGGGTCTTCCGTCTCGGGAAGAAGGGGTCGTACTTGCCGGGGGAGCTCCGCGGCAAGTGGGAGGAATGGCGAGCGGAGTGGTGCTGGATCGTAGAAGACCAGCCGCAAGCCTTCACAGCGCCGCGCACAACGCCTATCGCGCGCGGCAGAGATTGGAGCGACCTAGACTCCGACGACGTCAAGCTCGACATCGCCCTCGTCCGGATCCTCCGTCTTCGGCTGGCCCGGCTGTCAGTTGCCGAGGTGGGCGCAGATTTCCTCCGCCGGCGCATCGCCCCTCTCCAGGACCGGAAGAGGCCGGCCTGGGAGTACGGCGGCCCGGCAGACATTATGAGGCTGCGCCCCGGGCTTAATTTCAACTTCACCACTCTGGAGCTGCGCGGGATGGTACGAGAGCTCTTCAAGTACGATTCGACGCACCCCGAGTGGTTCCGGACTCCCCGGGAAGTGGTGCCGCTCTGCAACAACGCCGCGAGGGACCGGATCCTCGCCATGATGCCGATGTGCGACTCGCATGGCTTGGACCGCTCGTGGATCGCCCCGAAGCCCATCGACGTCCTCAACTTCTACGACAACCTCGTCGAGGTGGCGAGTAACAAGGAGGACCTCAAGCTGCATACGCGGGACACCACCGAACAGGAAATCGCCTACATAGCTTCTCGGGCTGAGGAGGCCGCCGCAGCCGCGGCGGCAGGAGTCTTCGGGTTCTCGCCGGAGGAGGCGGAGGCCGAGGAGGCGTCCACCCAGGCGGAAGAGGCGGAGATCCGCCGATTGCTGAACCTCCCACCCGACGCGCTCGCCGGGGTTCCCTCGTTGAGGCACTCCGGGATCCATGGGATCGCAACGGAGGCCGCGGCAAGGGAGGGCACCGCCGGAGGAAGCAGAGGCGCCGCGAGGGGCGGAGGCGCCAAGGGGAAGAGGGCCGCAGCGCTGGATGCTGGGCCCAGCGAGCCGGCCGGGGCAGAGGAGGAGGAGGAGGAGGAGGCCGAAGACTCCGGCGGATCTACGGAGTTATACGCCGACGACCTCTCCTCGCCGGAGAGCTCCCCGCCCCCGGCAAGCCCGAAGGAGTCCCCGGCAAAGCGCCTCCGCAAGGCGGCGACGGGGGAAAGGGCACAGGCGCCCCGGCAACAGCCACCTCGGCGGGCGGCTCCCCGGGGGAGTCAAGCCGCGCCAAGGCCGTCCGGCGCACCAGCCGCAGCAGAGGCGGCCCGTGCGCGGACCACGACGGAGGCGCCCCGCAGGCCGGCAGCGAGCCGGCAGGGATCTTCTCGGAGCGGAGCAGCGGCTCCGCCCGCCCCCCGGGCGCCGGCAGCCACAGGGGCTGGGTCTTCGCAGCCCCCAGTCCCGGTGAGCACCAAGCGCGCGAGGGACTCTTCGCCTCCCGCTCCTCGCGTCGACGCGCCCACGGTGGAGTATGACTTCTCCGCCCTGAGCGAGGACGACGAGGAAGACCAGGAGTAAGGATCCGAGATTCTTCATCTTCTTGATTTTTGTCTTGAGCTTCTGTTGATGCTAACTCTGTCTTCTGTTCTGGTTTCAGGACCCTGGCCCATCGCGCCGCGAAGAAGGCCAAGGCGCCCGAGGCCGAAGTCGCGGAGGACTCGGCAGCGGCGGCAACAGAGGGCGCGCCGGAGCCGAGCCTGCCGGACTCCGACACTGCTCCGATGAGCAGCCCCCAGCGCAGCCCGCAGCGCAGCCCCCAGCGTAAGTCTGGGGTTCTTTCTTTTCGCTTGTCGGGGTACGTCTGAGGCTTTTGATTTTATCTTCATATTTTGACATCCCTTGTCTTGTTCCGTGCAGAGGAGGATCCGCAGCGGGAAGAGCGCCCGGAGACCACCGCCGAGGAGCTGCAGGCACCGCCATCCCCGCCAAGGCAGGACTCTCCGGCAAGGGAGAGTGCTCCGTCAAGGGCGGGTACTCCGCCAAGGCAGAGTACCCCGCCAAGGACGAGCGGCCCGGCAAGGGCGGCCACCCCGCCAAGGCCAAGTTCCCCGACGAGGGCGACTACTCCGACGAGGCCGAGCTCCCCGGCGAGGGAGCCCGCCGCTGAGGACGCCCGCCAAGGTAACCTTTGTAACTTGTCTTCTTGGCTTGTCTCTTTTTTGGATATTTGCTTGGGTCTTGAAATTTCTTTGTCTTCTTCTTCTTCCTAGATCTTCCTCCTCCTGTGCCTATGGAGACGGAGGTAATTATCCTCGAGGAGGAGGACGCGCAGGGCGGCGGCGGCGACGCTCCAGTCGTCGAGGAGGTGGGCGAGGCCGCCGAGCCGGCCGCGCAAGAGACCGCTCCGGCTGCGGACGCAGCGGCCGGGGAGGGGGACGGTGGCCGCACCGCCGACCCGGAGGTGGCGGGAGCATCGGATGCTGCGCCGGCCACCGGTCCCTCCGCCGGCGAGGAGCAAAGGTTCTATCTCGAGGCCCCCAATGGCGTCTTCATCCAGATGCCGTGGGGGTCTTCGTCGCGAGCTCCTGCGGAGGGCGAGGCGTTCGACGGAGAGGTCCTCGCCTCCGCAGGCCTGAAGATCGTCCAGGCGCCCGGTGGAGGTGAGGGGCCCGAGGAGGAGCGATTGCTTCATCAGCTCCTGGCCCTTTATCGGGCCAGGCAAGCAAAGCTCGCTTCCCGGGAGGCTCTTGCCGCCAAGGCTGCGGCAGAGATGGAGAAGCGTGCGGCGGAGCTCAGCGCCGCCAACCAGGCTGCTCTCCGCCAGGTGGCGGAGGAGCGAGAGCGTCTCGCCGGCGAGTACCAAGAGTGGGTACTTGAGAGGGCCGAAGCCGATGAACAGCAGCGCCTCGCCGGGGTGGAGATGTCCCGGCGAGAGGGAGAGCTCGCGCAGCGGAAGGTGGAGCTGGATTCTCATGAAGAAGACCTTGCCGCTCGCGAGGCTGCCCTTGGCGGGGAGCTGAAGGAGGCGAAGGCCGCCGCGGTTGCCGCGGAGGACGCCAAGAAAGAGCTCGCCGCCAAGGTTGAACAACTGGAGAAGGCGATGAAGGTGAGCGCCGAGAAGGTTGCCGCGCTCATCCTGGAGCGCGAGAAGGATGCTCACACAAACTCAGAGCTCCAGGTGAGTTTATCCCAGAGGGGTGACGAGCTGAAGGCCGCCAAGGATTCCATTGAAGACTTGGAGCTGAAGGTCACCACCCTGAAGGAATCGCTTGATGCTGCCCGGGCCCAGGAGACCAAGTTGAAGGATGAGCTCCGCAAGGAGCGAACCTTGGTGGAGAGCGTCAACAAGGCCTCCGAGCTTTTCCGGCAGACTATCGAGGTGTGGACCGAAGAACTGGTTTCTTCTGCGTCCAACATTGACCAGGAGTTGCTTGCTTTGAAGGTTGAACATCTTATCTACTCGCCGGATCCAGATCTCCCGCACAGCGCCAAGCTCAGCCTCTTCTTCAGAGGCATCGCTCCGGCTCTTGCAGGTCTCCGGAACCGCATCCCCGCGCAGCTGGCCGAGGAGTCGCGCCGGCTCTGCGCGGGAACTCTGGAGCGGGTGTTGACGAAGATCGTGTACCGCAACCCGGGGATCAACCTCACAAACGTTCTTCGCACCCTGCCGGCAGATGCAGACACGGAGGCCCTGAAGGAGCAGGTCGGCCACATCATCGCCAAGGTGGCAAAGCTTGGCAGGAAGGAAGGCGACCGCGTAGACTAGGGCTCCATTTATCTTTATCTTTTTGTTGCTGCATATTACGTTATGAACTCATTAGTCCATTGCGACAAGTTATCCTTGTAAGATATTCGCTTTACTTCAATCAATCAGTGCAATGTTATCTTCCTTGTTCCAATCTTTGACTTTGTATGTTTTTCACCCTACGCTCCCGGGGAGCTTGCCGGCAAGGGGCCCTTGTCGCGAGCGCCGAGTGCTGGACTCTGAGCAACCTGCTGGCCAAGGTCCTCGCCGGCAAGCAACCTTGCCGCAGCTGGTCGCAACGCACTTAGCTTGCTGAGCGTACTCGGAAACGAGGCAAGGGCGCGACACTTGTCGCAGCTCACTTAAATCGTTGAGTGAACTCGAAAACAAGATAAGGGTGCGGCAAGCTACGGGTAGGTTCCTCCGCGCACAGGTTTTCCATACAAAGTGTGATCGTTCAAGGAAGACAACCAAAATTTAAAATTTGAACTGGTCAAATTCTAACAACTTATCTTTCATATGCTGCTTGCTTATGTTGCTTGCTTTTCGGTAAGGCTCTTCTTACTTGAACAACACTTAGTTCCTCCTCCATCTCCTTCCCCCCCGGCAAACTTGTGCGCGAGGAACGTTCCTTCTGCTTAAGAGAAAAGGAAAAGGAGAGGGAAACAAGCATATTGCCTTTCGACGTAATAGTGCTTACCGTATGTCTGAGTGTTGCATCAAATGCCAAACAAAACATGCAAATAGCAAAGAGAAGCATGCAAAAGGCAATTGATGCGAAAACACGAAAACTTTACTGATGCACGGGGTCTGCGCCCGGCTTTGTACAAAGGGTTACATGCAACAGCGGCAAGGCTTGTACAAAAGGTGGTTGCCGGAGCGGATCACGGCAACCGCGCCTTAGGGGTGAAACTTGCGAAGATGCTCTATGTTCCAGGAGTTGCTCACCGGTAAGCCTTCTTCGGTCTCGAGGCGGACAGCGCCGGGCCTCGTAACTTGTCTCACCCGATAAGGGCCTTCCCACTTCGGCGTCAACTTGTTGGAATTCTTGGCGGACTGAACACGCCGAAGAACAAGGTCGCCTTCCTCGAGACTCCTGGCCTTGACTTTGCGGCTATGGTAGCGGCGCAAAGCTTGCTGGTATCGAGCAGCTCGTACAGCAGCCTGGAGACGTCCCTCCTCAAGGAGCAATGCGTCATCTTGCCGCAGTTGCTCTTGCTCGAGCTCATCATAAGCGAGTACTCGAGGAGATCCGTATACGAGTTCCGTGGGGAGAACTGCCTCTGCTCCATAGACTAGAGCAAAAGGCGTCTGCCCGGTGGCTCGACTTGGTGTCGTTCTGATTGACCAAAGAGCCGCCGGAAGCTCATTTATCCAATTCCTTCCGCACTTGCGCAGCCTGTCAAAGGTCCTTGTCTTGAGTCCGCGCAGCACTTCAGCATTTGCCCTCTCCGCTTGGCCGTTGCTCCTCGGGTGAGCAACAGAAGCGAAACAGACCTTGGCGCCAAGGTCTTGGACGTACTGCATGAAGGTGCGACTAGTGAATTGCGTACCGTTGTCGGTGATGATCCTGTTCGGGATCCCGAAACGGCAAACAATCGACCTGAAGAACCTGACTGCTGACTGTGCTGTCACCTTTCTCACTGGCTCCACTTCTGGCCACTTTGTGAACTTGTCGATTGCAACGTACAAGTACTCAAAGCCCCCGACCGCGCGAGGGAAAGGACCGAGGATATCGAGCCCCCAGACCGAGAAGGGCCATGACAAAGGGATTGTTTGGAGAGCTTGAGCTGGCTGATGAATTTGCTTTGCATGGAACTGGCACGCTTCACACTTGGTTACTAGTGCAGTTGCATCTTGGAGGGCTTCTTGCCAAAAGAAGCCTTGCCGGAAAGCTTTCCCGGCAAGTGCCCTTGCGCCAATGTGGTGGCCGCATATGCCTCCGTGTATTTCTGCCAACAGCTTCTGTCCATCTTCTCTGGAGATGCATTTCAACCTGACACCGTTGAGTCTTCTTCTGTATAGCTCGTTATCCACAAACTGATACATACTTGACTGCCTGGTTATCTTCTCTATCTCTTGAGGGTCGTCGGGAAGTTCTCCAGTTTGCAGAAAATGGACGATCTGCTGCGCCCATGCCGGAGCTCGAGGCTCGACGGCAAGGACTAAAGGCTCGAGGGCCGCTGCGGGAACCCCAGCTTCTACGGCAAAGACCTCTGGTCCTGTCGGAGCTGACGGTCCCCCGGCAAGCTCGCCGGAGCGAGGCTTGTCGGGAACACTTGCTTCAACTGCACAAGCCCGAGGGCTTGCAGGAGCAAACTGTTCCTCAGCGTTGTTGTTGATCTTGGGAACTTTGGCGGCGGGTTCAGGAAGATCCGCCGGCAAGTAGTCGCCGGAGACCAACTTTCTCTTCTTGGACTGCCCAATTGATGGTGTAACTGATGGCTGAGTCAGCTTGAGCAAAAAGGTCCCTGGTTCCACAGGTAACTTCATCGCGGCGCACTTTGAAAGGCCATCTGCAATCTCATTTTGAGCTCTTGGGACGTGCTCCATCTGCAGACCTTCAAAGTGCTCTTCAAGCTTCCTCACTTCATCGACATATGCTTCCATCAAAGGGCTCTGGTAGCTCTTGTTAACTTGTCGGACCACCAACTGAGAATCTCCCCGAACAATCAGCTTCCTGATCCCAAGTTCGGCCGCAATCCTGAGGCCGGCAAGCAAGCCTTCATATTCTGCAGTGTTGTTTGTCGCTTGCTCCCTGGGAAAGTGCATCTGGATAACATATTTGAGGTGCTCTCCGGTGGGCGCGATGAGTACCACGCCGGCACCGGCGCCTTGCAGCGAGAAGGCACCGTCGAAATACATTACCCATTCACTTGTCGCTTCTTGCACGGGTACACTCGTTTCTTGAACTTCTTCTTCTGGCGTTGGGGTCCACTCAGCGATGAATTCTGCCAAGGCTCGGCTCTGTATGGTTGAAGTACTTTCAAACTTGAGTCCGAAGCTTGACAGCTCCAGTGCCCACTCGACGATCCTGCCTGTTGCCTCTGGATTGTGCAATATCCTCTTCAACGGAAAGCGAGTGACCACTGTTATCTCATGGGCTTGGAAGTAGTGGCGCAGCTTCCTCGAGGCCATGAGGAGGCCGAAAAGCAATTTTTGCACACCAGAGTACCTTGATCTAGCTCCCTGGAGAAGGGAACTTACAAAATACACTGGGCGCTGCACCATCTTCTTCCGTACCTCTCCTTGTTCCTGCGCAGAGTCTTCCTTGTCGGGGCCAGAGCTTGTCGGGATAGTCCCCTGCTTGTCGCTAGATTCGCTTGCCGGTGACGCGGACTCCTCGTCGGACTCCCTCTCCGCTACTAACGCAGCACTAACCACCTGGTTGGTTGCCGCTAAGTATAGCAACAACTTTTCCTGTGGTTTAGGTGCGACAAGTATAGGAGTGGAGGATAGGTACCGTTTCAAATCCTGCAACGCCGCCTCCGCTTCCGGAGTCCACTTCATGGGACCTGCCTTCTTCAAGATTTTGAAGAAAGGTAGGGCGCGTTCTGCGGATTTTGAAATGAACCTACTGAGGGCAGCAACGCAACCTGCAAGCCTTCTGACGTCCTTGACGCGCTTCGGGGCTTCTATCTGCTCGATGGCTTTGATCTTGTCGGGGTTGGCCTCAATCCCCCTCTGTGATACAAAGAACCCGAGAAGCTTGCCGGAGGGAACTCCAAAGACGCACTTCTCGGGATTCAGCTTGAGCTGTATCCTGCGCAGGTTCTGAAACGTTTCCTCCAAGTCTTGAATCAGTGTTTCTTTGCTCTTGCTCTTCACCACGATGTCATCCATGTAGGCTTCTACATTCCTGTGGATCTGTGGCTCAAAAGCAGTGTACACTACCCTTGCAAAAGTTGAGCCTGCATTCTTCAATCCAAATGGCATGCGGATAAAGCAATAGGTGCCACATGGAGTGATAAATGCAGTCTTCTCTTCATCTTCCTTGGCCATGAAAATCTGGTGATAGCCTGAGTATGCATCAAGAAAACAGAGTAGCTCACATCCGGCAGTGGAGTCGACGATCTGGTCAATGCGCGGCAAAGGGAAGGGATCCTTGGGACATGCTTTATTGACATCAGTGAAGTCTATACATAGTCTCCACTTCCCGTTGGCCTTGCGCACGACGACTGGGTTTGCCAACCACGTCGGATGGATCACACCTCTAACTAGGCCTGCTGCCTCTAGTTTCTTGATCTCCTCATTGATGAACTCTTGGCGCTCCACGGCTTGCTTCCTCACTTTTTGCTTGATGGGCCGCGCATGAGGACAGACAGCAAGCTTGTGCTCAATCACCTTCCTGGGAACGCCGGGGATGTCAGATGGTTGCCAAGCAAACACATCGACATTCGCCCGCAGGAAGGCGACAAGCGCGCTTTCCTATTTGCTGTCAAGGGCGGCACTGATGGTGAAGGTACCACCAGTGCCATCCTCCTTTGCGGACACTTTCTTGGTTGCCGGAGGAGCAGCCATTCCTTTCTTGCTCTTGCCGGTGGAGCTCGATGGAACGTCCTCGACGGCAGCGCAGCACTCCGAAGAGGTGCGGTTGCCGGAGTGGGTCCCAGAGCACTTGCCGGACTTAGTCTTCGTCTTCTTCCCCCCGGGAGCTTCAGCGGCAAGAGTATCCCTTTCAGCCGCAGCTGCCGCATCCCGGTAAATCTTGTCGGCGCAAATAAGCGCATCTTTCTTGTCGCTGTGGACAGTGATGACGCTTATCGGCCCCGGCATCTTCAGCACGTTGTAAGCATAGTGGGAAGCTGCCATGAACTTGGCGAGGGCGGGACGGCCGAGTATTCCATTGTAGGGCAATGGAATATCAGCGACGTCAAAAGTGATGCGCTCAGTCCTGAAGTTGAGCTCCCCGCCAAAGGTCACCGGCAGAGTGATCTTTCCCTTGGGCTTGCTCCTTCCCGGGTTGATTCCTTGGAATGAACCGGTCTCTTCGAGCTCGCCGTCTTGAATCTGGAGCTTCTTGATCACAGCAGAGGAGATCAAGTTCAGCCCGGCCCCGCCGTCAACCAACATTTTGGTGACCTTGAGGTTGCGGATGGTGGGGGAAACCAGCATCGGCAAGCACCCGACCGCCCTGGTGCGGTCAGGGTGATCCTCAAGGTCAAAAACGATGGGCGTGCTGGACCATTTGAGGAGCCTGCGCGACTCCACGGGCGGCTCCGCTGCATTCACCTCACGCACCCACTGTTTCAGCTGGCGGTGGGAGGTGTGCAGGGAGGCGCCACCGTCGACGCACAGGATCTCCGTGGCCTTCTGGAACTCCTGCTCGCTGTTCTCGTCGTCCTCCATGTCTTCATCGTCGTCTTCGTCGTTGTCGCAGCCCCGGGGAGGTCGATCTCCTTGCCGCTGCTTGGCCTTGCCGCGGCGTCCTCCCCGGCCATTGAACGGCCGCTTCTTGCTGGGCTCTTCCCCGCCACCTTGGGCCTTCTCCTTGTCGCGCCTCTCGTACTCAGCTTTTTGCTGCTCGACGAGGTACTCGACGCGCTTGCAGTTGGAGAGATCGTGACCCTTGGTGCGGTGAATCTTACAGTATTGCTTGTCGGAGCTACCCGGCTTGTCGGCCGCCGCCGCAGGGGCAGGCTCCTTGCCGGAGCCGCCAGCCTGCGCTTGCTTGGCGGGGGCCTCCTTGCCGGACTTCTCGACGGCAAGCACTTCCTTCTTGCCCTTCTTCCTGTTGTTCCGCCGCCGGCTCTTCTTCGCCGGGGCGGCGTCGTCGCTGTCGCTTCCCCCTGCGCCAGCATCCTCCCCGGGGAGTTTCCTCCCCTCTTCCGCGCGGGCGCACTTGTCAGCAAGAGCGTAAAGCTCGCTGACGTCCCTAATCTTGGTCATCGCCATCTCCTCACGCATGCGGCGGTTACGCACGTTCTGATGGAACGCGCTGATGACGGCGGCAGGGTGAACGTCGGGGATGTTGTGCTGCACCCGGCTGAAGCGTTGGATATATTTGCGCAGGGGCTCGCCTTCCTTCTGGGCCAAGATGTGGAGATCGCTCTCCTGGCCATGGGGTTTGTGGCCGCCGGTGAAGGCGCCAACAAACTGATGGCAGAGGTCGGCCCAAGAAGAGATAGAGCCTTCCGGCAAGTGCATGAGCCACGAACGGACGTTCGGCTTCAGCACGAGCGGGAAGTAGTTGGCTAGGATCTTCTCGTCGCGCCCCCCGGCAGCTTGCACTGCGATAGTGTAGACGCTGAGAAACTCCGAGGGGTGCGTCTTGCCGTCGTACTTCTCCGGTACGTCGGGCTTAAAGTTCTTCATACTGGGCCACTGGACGCGCCGCAGCTCGCGGGTGAACGCAGGGCAGCCTGCCGCGTACGGCAAATCGCCTGGTTCACCGGGCGCGGGTGCGTCGACAGTGTTCCCAGCTCTCTTGTCGGATTGTCGCCGAGCTTCTCGGCGGCGCTCGATCGTGGTCCGAGCGTCTTCATCTCGCCGGTCGTCGAGGACCTGGCGCTGGTCCCGACGGGCCCGCGGGTCCGACGAGGCTGTGGAGCCGTCGTCGGGGTTGTTCCGGCGGGGCGGCGTCTTCTGCTTCTGCGGCGGGGAATGCACGCTTGTCGCACCCCCGGCAGTCTTGTCGCCGATAGCCTTCGTCTTCTCAGCCTGCCGCGGCCGTGAGGCCGACGGCTGCTGCGGAGAGTCGTTGTTGGCGAAGTCTATCAGGCTCCGGATAGTGGCCCTCCATTCTTCGGCCTTGTCGGCCGCTGGAGGAAAATCGAGGAGCAGCTGCGCCCTTGCGAGCGCTTCTGCCGGAGTAGTGGGGAACGCGGGCGAGCGATGCGAGGAGCGGGATACGCTCGGACTTCTAACGACGTTAGAAGGAGCGGGGTCCCGCGCTGCCGCCTTCGCTTTGCTTGTGCCCGGACGGGGGTCCGGGGCGTCCCGCGAACCTCCAGTTTGGCCTTGTCCCAGCAAGCGGATACCACCTCCCGTGGTATGGCGCTGCGGGGTCGTCGTGTGTTGTGATGGACGCGGCGCGTCCACGGAGACCGAGGTCCGGTCGTCCGTCTTGTTCTTGGATCTGGTGGCACCGTGAGTGTCCTCGCCGGCGACCACCCTTCCGACGGCGTCTCCCCCGCCCACCGTTGGCTCTGGTGGCGGCGGGTGAGACGCAGACGGGCCTCCGACCTCCGAAGGCTTCTTCTTCGGGGCCATGGAGTTGTCGCTGATGAAGTTGCTGATGAAGCTGGAGAGGTTGATGAAGAATGCGCCCGCGCGAACGCCGGATCAGGTTCGCACAACCTCGACGCCCCCTACCTGGCGCGCCAAAGATGTCGGGGGAAACTGTCCGCCACGAACACCTATGGGACCGGAGCCCCTTGTCTGTGCGGTACGAGGGCGGAGGGAGCACAAAGAGCAGATCGAAGCAGACGCGCGGGCAGTTTTACCCAGGTTCGGGCCGCACGGATGCGTAAAACCCTACTCCTGCTTGGTTGTGTATTGAGTTGAGCGCTCGGGAGCTTGAAGAAGCAGCTACACCGTGCGTGAGAGTAATCTAGGTTTCGAACCCCCTCCACGTTGTGCATGGGCCTCCTTTTATAGTGCAAGGGGTCACCGACAGGTGTCAACGTAGGAGAAAAGGGTAAAAGAGTAAAAGATGTGGTAGTTGTAACAGTGCGGGAACAGTAGAGCTACAGTACAGAACAGTGGTCTATACCTACTTTAACAGTGGGGGACAAGGGCATTTAATGCCCGTCGCCGTCGACCCCAAAAGCTCCCGCCTTAGCGTCTCCGTCCGCCACGGCGACGGATTCATCATCGTGGAGTGCCACCGTGTCCCCCAGGCTGCACAGCCATCCGCCACGCGTCCCTGGTTAGGCCCCAGGGTGACGCGTGGGCCGATGAGCTGGAGCGCGGGCACACAGCGTAGCCTTCCCGGCAAGCGCCTTGCCGGGGCCTTGATCTTGCCGGGCCCGGGAACTTGCCGCTCCCCGGGCCCCTTGCCGGGGCGTGCATAGCGCCGAGGCAATATCTTCCAATCTTCCTGGCAAGCTCCTTTTGCCAGGGTCTTGTGTTAGTGGAACAGCCTTGAGCCTGGTACGGCCTTCCCGGCAAGCTCCTCTTGCCGGGGTCTCGTTCTTCTGTCTTGTATACTTTGTTTTTGAATGGTTTATCAGGAGGCAGGAAGGTCTCCGGCGAGCACGCAGTAAACCTTGCCGCGGGAAGCTGCAACTGCCCGTGCACAAGTTGGGGTACTAGGGTACCCCTACCTTAGTACACCGACACTTCTCCTCCTCGGGCTCGTCACTCCCGCCAGGCGCCTCGACAATCTTCAGACCCGCGGAGGCGAGGACCTCCCCATCAAAGGCCTCTCCCTCTGCGGGGGCTCGCGACGAGGATCCCCACGGCACCTGAATGAAAACGCCGTTGGGAGCTTCAAGGTAGAACGCGGACTGCTCCTTCTCGGTGGAGGGATCGGCGGCCGGCGCAGCGCTAGACGCTCCTGCCGCCTCCGGGCCGGCAGTGTGGCCACCGTCCCCCTCCACGGCCGCTGCGTCTGCGGTCGGGGCAGTCTCCTCCGCGGCAGGCTCGGCGGCTCCCGCCATGTCTTCAATGACAGGGTCGTCGCCGCCGTCGCCCTGCGCGCCCTCCTCCTCGACGACGATCTCCGTCTCCATCCGCTCCGGGGGAGGAGGATCTGATAGAAGAAGAAGAAAAAGAAAGGAAAAAGTTCAAGCAAATATCCAAAAAAGACAAGTACGAGAAGACGGAGTTACAAGACCTACCTTGGCGGACTTCATCGACGGCAGGCTCCCTCGCCGGGGAGCTCTCCCTTGGCGGGGTGGCCACCCTCGCCGGGCTGCTCGCCCTTGGCGGGGTACTCGCCCTTGGCGGAGTACCTGCCCTTGGCGGAGCGCTCTCCCTCGCCTGAGAGTTCGTCCTTGGCGGGGACGGCGGGGCCTGCGGCTCCTCGGGAGTGGTCTCCGGGCGCCCCTGTGGCTGCGGCTCCACCTCTGCACAAGACAATCAAGACAAAACAAGAACAACAAGATGTTAGTATAAACAATATCCTCAAGCGCGCCCGACGAGTTGAAAGATCAAGCCCAGACTTACGCTGGGGGCTGCGCTGGGGGCTGCTCCTCGGAGCAGCGCTCGGGTCCGGCAAGCTCGTCGCCGGCACGTCCCCTGTCGCCGCGACGGGCGAGTCGTCCTCGACCTCGACCACGGGAACCTTGGCCTTCTTCGCCGCTCGCTGGGCCAGGGTCCTGAAATCAAAGCAAGAAGCAAGATCAGAATCGTCAACAAAAGAATCAAGACAAAACTAAAGAAGATACAAAAACTTCAATTCCTTACTCCTGTTCCTCGTCGTCGTCGTCGTCACTCAGGGCGGAGAAGTCGAACGCCACCTGAGGCGCGTCCGCGCGAGGAGCAGGAGGAGAAGCCTCCCTCGGGCGCTTGGCGGTCCCCGGGGCTGGGGGCTGCGAAGACCCTGCCCCTGTGGACGCCGGGGCCCGAGGAGCGGGCGGAGCTGCTGCTCCGCTCTGAGAAGACCCTCCTCCACTTGGCGCTGACGGACGGGGCGCCTCCGCCATGGCCTGTGCGCGGGTCGCCTCCGCCACGGTTGGTGCGCCGGGTGCTCCCGTCGCGGCTTGACTCCCCCGGGTAGCTCGCGCCGCCCGGCGAGCTGGTTGTTGTCGGGGCGCCTGCGCCCTCGTCGCCGTCGTCGCCTTGCGGAGGCGCTTCAGCGGAGATCGCCTGGGACTTGCCCGAGGCGGGGAGGTCTCCGAAGACGAGGAGACGTCGTCGTTGTAGAGCCCCAGGGACCCACCGGAGTCCTCGCCGCCCCCGGCGTCCTCCTCCTCCTCCTCGGCCGGCTTGCTGGGCCCAGCGCCCTGCCCTGCGGCCGTGCCCCCTCCGGCGCCTTCGCTCCCTCCGGCGCCTCCGCTCCCTCCGGCGCCTCTGCTTCCTCCGGCAACGTCTCCCCTCGCGGCGGCCTCAGTCACGATCCCGGGGATCCCAGCGTACCTCAGAGAGGGGACCCCGGCGAGCTCGTCGGGCGGAAGCTTCAGCAGCCTGCGGATCTCCGCCTCCTCTGCTTGGCACGACGCTTCCGCTGCCTCTGCCTCTTCAACCGTGAACCCGAACTCTCCTGCCGCTGCAGCTGTGGCGGCCTCTTCTACCCGGGAGGCTATATAAGCAATCTCCCGATCAGTGGTGTCCCGGGTGAGCCCCTTGATCTCCTCCTTGTTCTTCGGCACCTCCACCAAGTTGTCGAAGAAGCTCATGATGGCGTCTGGCTTGGGCGCTATCCATGTTGGATCCACGCCATGCGAGTCGCATGCGGGCATCATTGCGCGTAGGGGATCCCGGGCCGTGCTGTTGCAGAGGGGCACCACTCCCCGGGGAGCTCTGAACCACTCTGGGTGGGCCGGGTCGTGCTTAAAAAGTTCCCGGACCATCCCCTTCAACTCCAGCGACGTGAAATTGAAGTTAAGCCCTGGGCGCAGTCTCATAATGTCCGCCGCATTGCCGTACTCCCATGCTGGCCTCTTCCTCTCCTGAAGAGGGGCAATGCGGCGGCGGAGAAAGTCTGCTCCTACTTCTCCCATGGTCAGCTTGGCTACCCGGAGACGAAGAATTCTGACAAGGGCGACGTTGAGCTTGATGTCGTCCGAGTCCAGCTCACTCCAATCCCTGCCGCGCACTATGGCTGTTGTGCGCGGCGCGGTGAAGGGCTGCGGCTCGTCCTCTACTATCCAGCACCAATCCGCGCGCCACTCCTCCCACTTGCCGCGGAGCTCCCCTTGCAGATAGGACTCCTTTTTGTTCAAGGGGAAGACCCAAGAGATTCCTCCGGAGAGGGGAGCGCCGGCCTCTACTCTAGGCGTAAAGAAATGCCTAAACAACGCTACATTTGGATAGATCCCAATATAGTTTTCGCACAGATGTGCGAAAACCGCCATCGTGAGGATGGCGTTGGGGGTGAAGTCTAGAAGGTGGAGGTTGTAGGTGTTCATGATATCGCATAAAAATTCAGAGAAGGGAGGACAAAGGCCACAGTGAAAGAAAACAGCGAAGAAGAAATACCCGCCGGGGTACATATCCTTGGTGGCGGCGGGATAAGCTCTGGTCCGAGGATGCGCCTTGGTCTCCTTGGCCCAGAAAAAGTAGTACTTGTTCCAGAGCTCCCGCGCGCTGAGCCTCGGCGCGAAGACGACATTCCTCTTCCGCAGGAGAGCAAGCCTCGCCGCCTGCTCGGATTTCTCTTTCTTGGTCTTCTCCGCCTTCGCCTTCTCGATCTTCGGGGCCAAGGCGGAGGCGGCGAGGGAAAGGGGGAGCGAGGAGTCCGGCGGCGCCGCAGATGCGGAAGACGGCGGAGGAGGTGTGGAGGCGGAGCGCAGAGGGGAATTTCTGGAGATAGAAGAAGCAATGAAGGCGAAGTAAGGTAACGGCCCCTGCTTCCTCTGCTTTTAAGGGGGAAGTGGGGGACGCTCCGCATTTCCCATTAAAGAACGTGGCCACGTTCCCTCCCACGACGCCGCAATCGACGCGTGCCGTTACGGAGGGACGCGGCGGATGCGGAAGGGGATTCGGCGTGCCGTGGGCCGCGCGTGCCCGTGCACTGTTTTGGGCCTGGCCCAACAGCGCTCGGCACCGTGTGTGGCCCAGGCCCGGGGGCTCCTGTCGGTGTACTAAGGTAGGGGTACCTCAGTACCCCAACTTGTGCACGGGCAGTAGCAGCTTCCCGCGGCAGGGCCTACCACGTGCTTGCCGGAGACTTTTCTGCTCCATATAAAGCCATTCAAAAACAAAGTATACAAGACAGAAGATCGAGGCCCCGGCAAGTGGAGCTTGCCGGGAAGGCCGTCCCAGGCTCAAGATTACCTCACTAGCACAAGATCCTGGCAAGAGGAGCTTGCCAGGAAGACCAGAAGATCACATTTCAAAAGACATGCCTCGGCGCAGCATGCACCCCGGCAGGGCCCGGGGAGCGACAAGCTTCAGAGCCCGACAAGCTTCCGGGCCCGGCAAGGTCAAGGCCCCGGCAAGGTGCTTGCCGGGGAGAGTTACGCTGTGTGTCCGCGCTCCAGCTCATCGAACCACGCGTCGCCCTAGGGCCATTCCAGGGACGCGTGGCGAATGGCTGTGCAGCCTGGGGGACACAGTGGCACTCCACGGTGACGAAGCCATCGCCGTGGCAAACGGAGACGCAAGGGCGGGCGCTTTTGGGGTCGACGGTGACGGGCATTTAATGCTCTTGCCCCCCACTGTCAAAGTAGGTGATGACCACTGTTCATCCACTGTTCCCGCACTGTTACAACTACCACCCAAGTTACCTTTTTACCCCTTTCTCCTACGTTGACACCTGTCGGTGACCCCTTGAGCTATAAAAGGAGGCCCATGCACAACGTAGAAAGGGTTCGGAACCTAGATCGCTCATTTGCTCGGGGTAGCTAGTTCTTCAAGCTCCCGAGCTCCAACACTCAATACAATCTAAGCAGGAGTAGGGTTTTACGCGTCCATCGTGGCCCGAACCTGGGTAAACTGCCCGCGTGTTCACCTCGATCTGCTCTTTGTGCTCCCTCCGCTCCCTTACCGCACGAACAAGGGGCTCCGGTCCCATAGGTGCTCGTGGTGGACAGTTTCCCCCGACATGCATGTAGGATCATATTCAAACTCAACAATATAGCTATCACATAATATATTCTCAACACGATCCACATGCATACGAAGTTGACACTCTTCCAAAATAGTGGGATCAAAATTAACTAAAGTCATGACCTCTGCAAACCCACTTTTATTAAAAAATTCATAAGATTGAAATTTTTCCAAATATGTGGGGTCTAAAGGTGACACACTTCCAAACCCACTTTCAATATTATTATTAACATTATCAATCTTATATTCATCATGGGGATTAAACAAATTTTCAAGATCATAAGAAGAATCACCCCAATCATGATCATTGCAACAAGTAGTGGACATAGCAAAACTAGAATCCCCAAGCTTAGGGTTTTGCATATCATGAACATAATTGACATTAATAGAATTTATAATAATATCATTGCAATCATGCTTTTCATCAAGGAAACTTTCAAGTATGGGTGCAATGCAACGATCTCATGTTTAACATAAGGAACTATAGCAAATTCATCTTCATAAATATTGGCATCATGGCCACAAGAATAACAAGCGTCGTGTTCATCAAGGTATATTTCAATCAAATCATCGGAATCATAATTATCTATAGATGCATGCATATCATTTTTTCTTCCAAAGCAGCGATCATTCTTTCAATAAATTCCTTGACATAGACATTATGAGCATAGTTTTCAAAGCAATATTTAAGTATGTCAAAATTTTCAGATTCGCAGAGAGTAATATCATACTTTTCAATCAAAGAAGCAACTTCATAAGCACCCTTAAAAGCAACAAATTCTTCAATTTGTTCGATATCGCTGTAACTATAAACATCCTTTGCATAAGAGGATAATATTTCATTATCATTAAACTCACATAGGTAGGGGAGGTGTTTTTAGGGTTCTTAGTGCAACAAGTAAAATCACAAATTTCACAAAGATTCCAAGCATAACACAACAATCTGTTTATTTGATCCCATAAGAGTCTCCCTTTCTCAGACAAACAATGAGGCACAAAATGAACATGCTCATCTAATGATTTCCCATCAACTAGGCTAGTTGGGGTTTCAGCACGAGAGCATAAGGATCGAAGATGATCCAAGTAGAACACTTTAAGGTGATCCATAACAATAGATTTTTAACAAGCAAAGATGCAAGCAAATAGAAGGCACATGGCAACACAAGCAAACAAAAAAGGCGAACGAAAAAGGGCAAATAAAATGGTAAAGGTGAGGTGGGGGAGAGGAAAACGAGAGGCAAATGGCAAATAATGTAATGCGAGGGATAACTGTTTGTGATATGTACTTGGTATATGACTTTTGCGTAGATCTCCCCGGCAACAGCGCCAGAAATTCTTCTTGCTACTTCTCGAGCTTGCGTTGCTTTCCCTCAAAGAGGAAAGGGTGATGCAACACAGTAGTGTAAGTATTTCCCTCAGTTTTTGAGAACCAAGGTATCAATCTAGTAGGAGACCATGCAGGAGTCGCTCGTACTTGCACAAACAAATAATAACATTGCAACCAACGCGATAAGGGGTTGTCAATCCCTTCACGGCCACTTGCAAAAGTGAGATCTGATAGATATGATAAGATAATATTTTTGATATTTTCGATATATAGATTGAAAGTAAAGATTGTAAAACAAAACAACAGCTACATAATTTTGGCAAATTGAAGGAAACTAATATGATAAAAGATAGACCCGGGGGCCATAGGTTTCACTAGTGGCTTCTCTCATGATAGCAGATTTCTATGGTTGGTGAACAAATTACTATCGAGCAATTGATAGAAAAGCGCATAGTTATGAGAATATCTAGGCATGATCATTGTATATAGGCATCACGTCCATGACAAGTAGACCGAAACTATTCTGCATCTACTACTATTACTCCACACATCGACCGCTATCCAAGATGCATCTAGATTATTAAGTTCATAAGAACAGAGTAACGCCTTAAGCAAGATGACATCACTACAGAAAAAAGACACATCCGTGACATTTTGGGCCGAACGAAACTTTTTTATGTCATACTTATGACACTTCTATGACAATAATTGTGACAAAACATGGTATCATCATAGATGTGGTGGGATCCTACTTCTATGACAAAAAATCATGATAGAAAATGGGATTTTCATCCTGGGCGGGCCAGAGACGCAGCTACATGACATTCTTTGGACCGTCCATGACGGAAAAAACCGTGGTAGAAGCGAGGGTGAGGAAAATATCGGGGTGTTCCCGGTTACGGTGGGTGGTCGGGGCCGAGCGATGTGCGTTTCTCTCGTACACGCACACGCGTGGGTGCGAGGCGTTGGGCTCTAACTGAACCCGAGCGAGGTGTTGGGCTCGAACTAAACCCGACCGATTACACTGCAGGCTACGCGTTACTCAACCTGAGCGATAGATCGATGGCTGTTAACTGAACCCGATCGAGCGATTCCTTTGCTACTGCTGCTAACTGAAGACGATCGTTGCTGTCTCTGCAGGAACAGTGAGTGTTGCTGGGGGGGTTTCGATGAACAGTTCCTGGTGGGGGTGGCTGAACAGGACCCCGTGGTGTTGCCTCTGCTTGAACAAGACCCCGTTCGATCGAGCCAGTTGGGGCTGCATGAACAGGACCCCGTGGAGGGCTGCATGAACAGGACCACCCTGTGGAGGGCTGCATGAACAGTAGACGGTGGAGGGTTGGATGAACAGTAGCCCGTGGAGGGGTGGTTTAACAGGAGCCCGTGGAGAGGGCTGGTTGAACAGTAGCCGGTGGAGTAGCGCGCGGTGGAGGCTGAACAGTCACAGGTGGAGGCTAGAAGAGGTCGACGGTGGATGAACAGTAGCCAGTGGAGGTTGGAGGGGGTCGACAGTGGTGATGAACAGTATCTCATGGAGTCCCGTTTTGCGGTACGCCACACCCCTCCCGATGAACAGGACCCCCGTTTCGACCGTAGCGCTCCAACACAAGTCCTTTTCCTCCGTTTTGTGGTATGCCACACCCCTCCCGATGAACAGGACCCCTGTTTCGACCGTAGCGCTCCAACACAAGTCCGTTTCCTCCGTTTTGCAGTACGCCACACCCCTCCCGATCAACAAGACCCCTGTTTCGACCGTAGGAGGTCCGTTTCCTCCATTTTGCGGTACGCTAGACCCCTCCCGATGAACAGGAAAATGTTTCGAACATGGCTGGTCGAACACAAGGCCGTTTCCTCCGTTCTACGGTACGCCATGCCTCGTTTCCATTGGCTATTCCGTCCAAGCCCTCCCGATGAACACGGCGACGCATTCCGTTCCGACCCAGCCGGTTGGCTCCCCATGAACACGACAACGACGCTGTTTCTCCGTTCTGACCCAACCATGTACACGAGCCCTGGCCGTACATATGCACGAATATGCGTTTGAGACGCTGCCAGTATGTACGTACGTGGCCATATTTTCTTTCTTGCACACTTGCCGTTGTACGTACGTGTACATGCTACGTGCGCGCCTCTACTACGACACGTGCACACCTCTACATCGACCATTATGTACGTACACGTTTGCGACCAGAATGACAACACTACGTATGCTTCGACCAGGTGGGTCCCTACTGTTAGGCACTTCCTTGCATGCGTAGATGTAGCTGGTGGGTCCCAGCAGTCAGGGGGGCGAATCATTTGTTTTTTGCCCGGACGAACTTCGTTGCGTGCGAAGATGTAGCTGGTGGGTCCCAGCAGTCAGGGGGAAACATTTTATTCACGAAATACGGTGGCCCGTCTGGTGGGTCCCCGCTGTCAGGTGGAGGAATAATTATTTTGCGCATAATAAGGAGGCACTTCCTTGCTGCGGTCGTGGACCTAGCTGTCAGTCTCTCCATGTACAGTACTCTTCTGATGGAAGTCATTCCTTGACCACGTTGACCACACCACGCCGAGAGCACCAGGGCGGTGGACGACGTCGAGGCCCAGGAAGGGGACGACGCGGAGCCGGGGAAGACGCGGTAGTGGATGCCCACGCGTAGAGGAGTACGAGGGTTCACTGGTTTGCTGCGGTATGAGGCTGCCGCGCCACAGAATAACAGGGGTGTGGGTGAGTAGAGGGATGGCCTGGCCAGCGGTGGGTATAGTAGGGGGCGGTGAAGCCTCCGCGGCAGCACAGCCGGCCACAGGAGGCATGAGCATGCGGCACGACCGACGCTGCTTTGGGCGGCTGGAGCAACAAGACCAGAGTTGAAGAAGCACTATGGCCGTTGGATGGACATCGTACGGTCAGTGGAGCTAGAATCATTCATATTGACTAAGTTGACAAAGCACACAGTCCACGTCAACTTAGTAGGCCCACAAGTCAGCCTGCTACCAAGGTGGGTCCCAACCGGCAGGGGGAGTATTCATTTTTTTGTGCGTAATAAGGAGGCACTTCTGGTGGGTCCGAGCTGACAGGAGGGGAATGTTTTTTTCGCGCAATACGATGGCCCATTTGGTGGGTCCCAGCAGTCAGGGGGGAAACGTTTTTTTTCACGAAATACGGTGGCCCGTCCGGTGGGTCCCTGCTATCAGGTGGAGGAATCATTATTTTCCGCGTAATAAGGAGGCACTTCCTTGCTGCCATCGAGGACCCAGCTGTCAGCCTCTCCACGTACAGTCCACGTCCGATGGAAGCCGTTCCTTGACCACGTTGACCACGTCGCGCCGAGACCACCCGGGCGATGGACGACGACGAGGCCTAGGAAGGGGACGACGCGGAGCCGGGGAAGACGCGGCAGTGGATGCCCACGCGTAGAGGAGTACGAGGGTTCACTGGTTTGCTGCGGTGTGAGGCTGCTATCGTCGCAGAATAACATGGGGTGTGGGTGAGTAGAGGGATGGCCTGGCCAGCGGTGTGAATAGTAGGGGCGGTGAGGCCTCCACGGCAGCACAACCGGCCACGGGAGGCAGGAGCATGCGGCACGACTAGCGCTGCTTTGGGCGTCTAGAGCAATAAGACCAGAGGTTGAAGAAGCACTATGGCTATTGGATGGACATCGCACGATCACTGGAGCTAGAATCGTTCATATTGACTAAGTTGAGAAAGCACACAGTCCACGTCAACTTAGTGGGCCCACAAGTCAGCCTGCCACCAAGGTGGGTCCCAACCGGCAGGGGGAGTATTCATTTTTTTGTGCGTAATAAGGAGGCACTTCCGGTGGGTCCGAGCTGACACCGGGGGGGGGGGGTGTCGTGGAAATAGCACGGCAGATGCCCGGTTTAGCGGACTTGATGATGGAACCATCGCACGGGTTAGCTTGAAGGGGTTCATAGCACACAAGGGACACAGAAGGTTTATACTAGTTCGGCCCCTTCGATGAAGGTAAAAGCCTACGTCTAGTTGGTTTGGTATTGCTTGGGCGTCGGATTTCAGGGAGCGGATTCGCTTGCCTGCGTCTCGACGGGTTGATTGTTGCTTCTTCTTGAACCGTCGCCGGGTCGCCCCTTTATATAGAGGGTACGCCTGGTCCGGTTTACAGAGTCCCGAGGCCGGCTCATATTTGTGTCCGCCTCGGTCTTTGTCTTTTCTTCCTTATCTCTCAAGTTACATCATGGGGCGGTTTATAAACCTTAATTCTATACATGGGCCCTAAGGTCTTATGGGCCGTAGCCTTTACTAAATATTACAAACAAGTATAATATTAACAAAGCCGGTTTATACTAGCCGGTTTATACCTGCTAGTCATATCCCTGACATTAGGCCCCGGAATGATTTGAACTTGTTCATATCAGTCTTCTCTTGTATAATTTTCTTTCTGTCTTCTCATCCTTATAAACCGGCTCTGACGTCATCCTCAGGGATCATTAAATCTGACCGTGACATCATCTCCGCATTTAACGCCACGAGCTGTACTGTAGCTTGTTTTAATGGTTATCCTGAGAATCGAGGCGTCAAAGGATCTTTATCCGATTTTTTGCCTCCTCAAATCCCGCTCCTGTCGTTTCAGATCTGACTCTCCTTTATAAATACTGCTATCCCCATTCGTTATCTTCTTCTTGCTCCGTCTTCTTCCTCCGTCGTCCAGCTCCATCGTTGCCCGAGCTCGAACCGCCACCGTCAACTGCTGGATCCAAGTCCTCGCCGGCCGCTGCATCACCCTGAGTTTGACCAGAAAACCTCCGCCGCCGATCCTTGCCGCTCCAGGTACGTTCTTCTTCTTCATTATAGGTCTGCAACCTCTAGGGTTTCTTCTCACGCCTCCGCCATTAGAGCCTTAATAGAAGCTTCACCTTGTTCAACCTTAAGCCGATGATTTCTAGTAACCTTTACCTTCAGATCTTGCTCTTTAAACTGTACTTTTACCCTGCTGAAAATGCTTCAGATCTCCGTCGTTCCTGTCTAACCTGTAGATTTATCCGCTCGGTATAAAGCCCTTGTAGTTCTTCACGTATACTCTTACATTTGTTTCTCTTTTCCTAGGATGCTCAGATCTATTCCTCCTTAGCTGTCTTTTAAAAACTTGTTTTTCTCCTTGATAGATCTGCTAAGTATGTTCCGGTTTAAACTGTTATGCCCTGTTCTTGCGAAACTCTGTAATTTAAACGCGACGGTTTAGCCGTTCCCCTTCAACTGCCATTAACCGGAAATGGTGTAGCTTGTCGTAATTGCCGGTTTTAACCATGCCATTAGTCCTCAGTTAAACCGTTGCGTAACTTTCATAGATAGTTTCCGGTTTATACTTCTGTATCTTCATAATCCGTTTTCTGCACTTTATCGTTTCCAGTACTTTGTCTTTTCGTTGCAATGGCCAAGCAGTATGTCTCCTGCGATTGGGTTCCTTCTATCATTACTGAGGACGATTTGATCAAGATTTCTGAAATTGGTACATTAGGACCTCAGTCTGTTTTGAAGTGGCGGGCCTCGGGGAATGAATGTCCTCCTACTCCCAGGTCCGGGGAGGTCATTGTGTTCTTTGATCATATATCTCGAGGCTTCTCTCCCCCCGGTTCAAAATTTTTCCGGGATGTTCTTGCTGCTTTCCAACTGCACCCTCAGGATATTGGACCCAACTCTGTTTCGAACATCTGTGACTTCCAAGTGTTTTCGGAGGTATATCTGCAAGAAGAACCGTCCGTCGATCTGTTCCGGGACTTCTTTCATTTAAACCGGCGTACCGAGTTTACCAGCGGACCACATCAGGAGCTTGGTGGCGTTAGTATTCAGAAGAGGAGAGACGTTGTTTTTCCTCATGCCGCTTTACACACTCATCCAAAAGACTGGAACAAGTCATGGTTTTACTGCATTGACACTTCTCCTGAAGGGGAGAACCCTCTGCCGGGTTACCGTGAAACCCGTATTCCGGAGAATCATCCTTTACCACAACGGCTTGGCTCTGTTGAACGGACCCGGTTTTCATCACAGCTCTCCAAGTTAAGAGCCTTCATAGCTAATGGTTTGGTTGGAACTGACTTTCTACGCTGTTGGTTGTCTTGGAGCATCCTTCCCTTGAGCCGGCGTTCACAGCTAATGTGCAAATATTCTGGCAAACCGGATGATCCTCAAAGGTTTACCAAGGAAAAGCTTTCTGAATTGGAAGTTGTAGAATCAGCCAAGAAAATTCTCAATGTTTCTTTGGCAGACTGCAGCAAGGTCGGGTTAGCTCTATATTATAAGAAGAATAAGCCGCCTGCAGTAAGTTTCACTTTACCCTGTATTTGTAATCCGTTTCTTTTAAATCACCTTTTCAATTGTCTTTCTTTCGTTTGATTAGGCTGATGACCCTTTCTGGAAGAGAAAACCTCAGGAGAAAACCGTCAAACAGGTTCGCCAGAAAACCTTTGCCAATAAGAAAAGAAAAGCAGCTGTTGACGCCGGTTCTCCCACTGAAGATGATGATCCGGATTCCGAGGTATGCTTTAATCCGGTTTAGATTTTGCTTTCGTGTACTTATAACTGTGCCTAACGATAACTTTTCCACAGGAGTTGCCTGAAGGTGATAATCAGGCCGAAGTTGAGGTAACCATTCTTTCCTCTGACTCAGAACCTCTTCCACAAAAAAGTCGTCGGACCGTCCGGAAATACCAATTTTCTCACCCTTATGCTCAGTTGGATCCTAATTTTATTTTGAAGAAGCAGCAGCACGAAGCTCTTCGCCGGACCACTCGCCATAGCGGCCTCGCGGTGGAATCATCCGGGATTTCTTTAACTCCGATTCGAAAACGCCGTGCTGAGGTGATACTTTCTCCGACTCTCCTTCATCCCATGGCCGGGCTTATCCGAAAACCTCTTAAACCGTCTGACCCTGATTATCAGGAAACTCCACTGTCTTCCTCTGGTGAATCGACCGCCACACAGCTTCCTCCTTTAAAAACTGTCCCAGGGTAATTTTCTTCACCTTTCCGGTTTATGATCCCCTTTGCTTTATAATGTCAACTCATTTTGCATACTTTTCCAGCAAACCAAAACCCAGCAAGAAGCCCAAGGCAAATAAGCCTCCTGCTGAACCTACTGCAGATGATCCGGCTGCTGATCCATCGACAACTGTTCCTTCAGAGGGCGAGCCCGTAGCTCCTCTTGAAGGCCCTGTGCCTACAGATCACATCTCTGCTCCTGAGAATCCTACAGCTGAAGACGCCCATAATCCACCAAGTCCGGCCCGGGTTAATTCTCCTCAGATCAATCCGGCGTCTCCTAATCCGGCGCATACTGCCACTCCCCCAAACGTACCTGCCTCTCCTGATGTTGTGGTAACTGGGGCTGCCTTTGTTGCTCCGGCTGAGCCCACCGTTTTAGCCAAACATACGGCTAAAACAGAAAAGCTATCTCAAGAAAAAGGGAAATGGAGTACTGAAATATCCAGCCTTTCCGATATGAACGCCCAAGAAATTTACTCCGGGTATCTAAACCGGCTCCACAGCAGCCGGGATTATGAAGCCAGCCTGGTTAACTTAATGAGGGAAAAATATGAGGTAAACCTCTTCTTCTGACTTTGTTCTTTTGATGTGTTTCTATCTCATAACAGCCCCCAAGTTCCGGTTTAGCTGCGTGCTGAAGGTGAATCGGAACTTTGTAGATTGAACAATTGATCTTTACATTAGCCCCCAAGTATCAAGTAGATAACTTGTTTATGTATTTGATACTTGTAAAAGTTGCTGACGATACTTCAACCATACATTAGCCCCCAAGTGTCAAGCAGACAACTTGTTTGTGTGCTTGAGACTTGTAACTTTGAATTGTTGTTGTTTACTGCTTCAACTGCCATTAGCCCCCAAGTGTCAAGTAGACAACTTGTTTGTATGCTTGAGACTTGTCTGATTTTTACCTCTTGTTTTTTAACTGTCCTTGCAGGCTGAGTTGAACCGGAATGCTATTGAAATCAACGAACTTCGTAGCCGTCTTACTGAAACAGAATCTGCCGCTTCAAAGGCTAAAAAAGACCTTCAGGTGAGTTTAAAGACTGCTGAAGACCTGAAGAAATAATTTGAAGAAGAGCGGACCGCTTTTGAGG
Source organism: Secale cereale (assembly GCA_902687465.1). Taxonomy (NCBI): domain Eukaryota; kingdom Viridiplantae; phylum Streptophyta; class Magnoliopsida; order Poales; family Poaceae; genus Secale; species Secale cereale. Next base: position 887,581,276 of record LR738711.1, on the reverse strand, counting down.
TCCAAAAGAAAGATCTGGAAAAACGGGTTCAGGACACTGAAGGAGCGCTTAATCCGGTTACTGAAGAATTGACCGGTTTAAGACGGCAAATTGACTTGATGACCTCTGCTGTCTTTGGTAAGTATAATCTGAACTCCTGCTTTTATCTTTGTAATTTCCGTTTTGTGCCGGTTTAACTAAAATAGTTGTGTGCAGGGCGCCGTGTCTCCCATCTTGGGGATGACTTACGGAAGAAACTTAAAGCATGCTACACCTTGGTCGAGCAGCTGTACTCCAGCACTCAGAGGATCATCAGTGCCACTTCTTTTGGTAAACCGGCCCCTACGACGATCCAAGATACTTTGAACAAGTTATCTGTTTTGCCGGCTCGTCTTGAAGAAGTCAAGAAATCTGCCGCTCGGGGTGGTGCTCTTCTGGCCCTTACGAGGGCTAAGGCTTGGGTCCCGGATCTTGATCCGGAGGAGGCTTTAACCGGATTTCCAGATACAAAAGATGACGGCTCAGCCTTTACCGAAAAGGATCTCTATGCCCTGACAAAGGAGATGCGTCCCCTCGCCAGCAAGCTTGCAGCTGAATCTGACTTGTTCAGATATCATCCGGGATATAATTTGCAGAACGAGCGGGTAGAGCGACCGGTCTATGATACCGTCAACTTAATTCCGCCGGTTCGTCCTCACACCTTTGCTCCTGACATTGACCCTTCTGAACTTATCAACGACGAGGTGTATTTCCGGGCCTTGATGAAGATTGACTGGCGTGCGCCGGACTTCCAACCGCTTCACGAAGATGAAGATGTTCCGGATCAAGGCGATGGCCAACCGCCTCAGCAAGGAGAAGCATAACTTCGAATTTTATTGCTGTAATCGTAATCTGTGTTCCGCCAAACAATGTTTCCCAACTGTTGGGCTTGCTATGCCTTGTAATAGGCTAGCCGAAACTTGATGTGCTTCAATCCGGATATTTTGTCTTTATGAAATACTTGCCGGTTGAAATGTTGTCTGATATTGGTTGCCTTCCATATCCTCTGCTCCTGCAGAAAAAAATATTGAAAATATGTCCTAGTGGCTTACCACTGGACGGATTAAATTGTTCTCTTAAAACGTCAAATAAATATATCTTTATACTAAAAATAACTTTTGATACCTGAGATTTATATATGCTCAGCATTCTTAATTCGGTTGGGACTTTAAAATCACTTTATGAAGACCTTCATGGATCCAAGTAGAAACCCGAATTTCTCCGGTCCATTTTGATGATAAATCCGGTTCATCTTGTTCTTCAAGACTTTGTTCAGAAAGTCGTAGCTTTTTGCCTGATATATGATCCGGGTTTTAATGAACGCCGGTTTACTTATGCTGGTATTCATGATCCAGACTTTTAACTTTATAGATATGTGGCCAACTTCTGTAACTGTTCCACTCCGGTTTAAAAGGTTATAAAACACAAAATACCAACAATACGCAAATTTTGCAAATAAGACCATGTAGTCGAGGCTTTTTTAAGAGCTGCCAGGCTCAAAGCAAGGTTCAGCCAATCAATGGGACGTGGTTTGCCCAACACTCCCAAGGGGCCTAGCCAATCACTGAACGTGGCATTTATCCAACTTTTCAGGGGGCCAAAAGAACCGTAAATAAAAATTGAGCCAATCAATGGGACGTGGTTTGTCCAACACTCCCAAGGGGCCTAGCCAATCACTGAACGTGGCATTATCCAACTTTTCAGGGGGCCGAAAGAACCGTAAAATTTGATCCGATCACTGGGATATGGACGTTGCCATTCCCAGGGGGCCTCCAGGGTTCCTCCTGAACCGGTGGGTCAATGTAAACCAATCACTGAACGTGGATTTATCCAACTTTTCAGAGGGTCTCCTAGGGTTCCTCCTGAACCGATGGGTAAATTTGAACCAATCACTGAACGTGGAATTATCCAACTTTTCAGAGGGTCTCCAGGTTCTCTCTTGAACCGGTGGGTAATTTGTGAAGCCTTCTCTCCTTGAACCGGATATGATCTCATGTTTTTGAGAGAGTTTTACTGCTCCTTTGCATATTCTGCAAAAAATTAATTTCTAAACCGGACAATATATTATAATATAATATCTGACAATAAACTTGTATTGTTGCTTTCACAAGATTTTTGTATATGGAAAAAGGGCTGAGCCCCTGGTTTACCGAGGGTGCCAGTTTATTTATTACTCATAATATATACATAGGATACATTGGAGCACGTAGCTCAGGTATAGTACGGCCGTAAATGGGCGATGTTCCACGGCCTCTTCGTCTCTTCTTCTGATATCCGTGAGTCCTTGTGTTCCCGAACGTCCACCAAGTAATATGAGCCGTTGTGTAGATTCTTGCTGACCACAAAGGGCCCTTCCCAAGGTGGGGATAGCTTGTGCATATCTGTTTGATCTTGGATGAGCCGGAGTACCAAGTCACCCTCCTGGAACGTCCTTGATCTAATCCGGCGGCTATGATATCTGCGCAAGTCTTGCTGATAAATCGCCGATCGTGCTGCAGCTATATCACGTTCTTCATCCAGCTGGTCTAAGCTGTCCTGTCTTGACTCCTCGTTGATTGCTTCTACATAGGCCGTCACCCTTGGTGAATCATGACGTATATCGCTCGGAAGAACTGCTTCAGCACCATAAACCATGAAGAAAGGTGTGTAACCTGTAGACCGGTTTGGTGTATTATTAATACTCCAAAGAACAGATGGTAATTCCTCAACCCAACACCCTGGGGTTCTCTGCAGAGGCGTCATAAGCCGGGGTTTGATTCCTCGCAAAATCTCCTGATTTTCCCTTTCAGCCTAACCGTTGGATTGGGGGTGGGCCACAGAAGATACGTCCAAACGAATATGCTCTCGTTGACAGAACTCTTCCATCTCTCCCTGAGATAAATTGGTGCCATTGTCTGTGATGATGTTGTGTGGAAAGCCAAACCGGAATATTACTTTTTTGATGAATTTAACTGCCGTTGCCGCATCACGCTTGCTTATAGGCTCCGCTTCAACCCACTTTGTAAACTTGTCTACTGCCACTAGTAGATGAGTTTTCTGATCTTGGGATCGCTTGAAAGGCCCAACCATATCAAGCCCCCAAGTCGCGAACGGCCAAGTTATTGGTATCATCCGGAGTTCCTGTGCTGGAACCAGAGCACGTCTTGAGAATTTCTGACAAGCGTCACACTTCCGGACCAGGTCTGCCGCATCTGCATGAGCGGTGAACCAATAGAAACCATGTCGGAATGCCTTAGCCACCAATGATTTTGAACCGGCATGATGACCACAATCCCCTTCATGAATTTCGCGAAGAATCTCACAACCTTCCTCAGCTGAAACACACCGCTGAAATACTCCAGAGGTACTGCGATGGTGAAGTTCTCCGTTTGCAATTGTCATGGACCTAGAGCGCCGGATTATCTGTCGTGCTTCCTCTTCGTCATCTGGCAACTCTCCTCGGCTCAGGTATGCCAAATAGGGCAGCGTCCAATCCGGAATAATATGGAGTGCTGCAACTAACTGTGCCTCTGGGTCCGGAACAGCTAGGTCTTCCTCCGAAGGTATCTGAACCGAAGGACTGTGCAATTCATCCAAAAAAGTGTTTGGTGGCACCGGTTTACGTTGCGATCCCAGCCGGCTTAAAGCATCAGCCGCTTCGTTCCTCCGCCAGTCTATATGATCCACCTGATATCCTTTAAAGTATCCTGCGACTGCTTCAACCTCTCGTCTATAAGCTGCCATGAGGGGATCTCTTGAATCCCACTTGCCAGAAACTTGCTGTGCCACCAGATCTGAGTCGCCCAGGCACTTAACCCGGCTCAAGTTCATTTCCTTTGCTAGCCGCAAACCATGAAGTAATGCTTCATATTCCGCTGCATTATTAGTACAAGGAAACAATAAGCGGAGGACATAACAAAACTTATCACCTCTAGGGGAAGTTAAGACAACTCCAGCCCCCGAGCCCTCCAACTGTTTTGAACCGTCAAAGTGAATCGTCTAGTAAGTAAGATCCGGCTTCTCCTCAGGAGTCTGCAACTCTATCCAGTCATTGATGAAGTCTACCAATGCCTGAGATTTTATAGCAGTGCGTGGCACATATTTCAACTCATGCGGGCTGAGCTCAATGGCCCACTTTGCTACTCTGCCCGTAGCTTCCCTGTTCTGGATTATATCCCCCAACGGTGCTGAACTAACCACCATTATTGGATGTCCTTGGAAATAGTGCTTCAGTTTCCGGTTTGCCATGAACACACCATATACCAACTTTTGCCAATGAGGGTATCTCTGCTTGGACTCAATGAGTACTTCACTCACATAATAAACCGGGCGCTGAACCGGGTACTCCTTCACTGCTTCCTTGCGCTCAACCACAATTGCAACGCTGACTGCCCGTGTATTAGCAGCAACGTATAACAGCAAAGGCTCCTTGTCAATAGGAGCAGCTAAAACCGGTGGTTTTGCTAGTTGCCGTTTCAGATCCTCAAATGTTGCGTTTGCCTCATCACTCTAGATAAACCGGTCTGTTTTTCTCAACATCTGGTAAAGTGGGATCGCCTTCTCTCCTAAGCGACTGATGAACCGGCTTAATGCTGTGATCCGGCCAGCTATGCGCTGTACATCGTTGATGCAAACCGGTTTAGTCAACGACGTGATGGCCTTGATCTTCTCTGGGTTAGCTTCTATTCCTCTGTTTGAGACCAAGAATCCCAGTAGTTTACCTGCCGGAACACCAAAGGCACATTTTCCGGATTAAGCATCATCCTATAAGCCCGAAGATTATCAAAGGTTTCTTTAAGATCCTCTATCATTGTTCCTTCTTTCTTCGATTTGACCACAATGTCATCCACATAGGCATGCACATTCCTCCCTATCTGCCCCTTCAGGCAATTCTGAACGCAACGCTGATAAGTTGCCTGTGCACACTTAAGCCCAAAAGGCATAGACACATAGCAAAAAGCACCAAAAGGAGTTATGAAAGCTGTCTTCTCTTGGTCTTCCACTGCCATCTTGATCTGGTGATACCCTGAATATGCATCCAAAAAACTTAGCCGCTCACACCCCGCCGTGGCATCGATGATCTGATCGATGCGAGGTAGAGCAAAAGGATCAGTTGGGCAAGCTTTATTGAGGTCCGTGTAGTCCACACACATCCTCCACTTCCCATTCTTCTTTAAAACCAGCACCGGATTAGCCAACCACTCCGGATGAAAAACTTCTACTATGAACCCTGCGGCCAAAAGTCTGGCCACTTCTTCCCCTATAGCCTTGCGCCTCTCCTCGTTGAAGCGGCGCAGATACTGCTTAACCGGTTTAAACTTCGGATCAATGTTTAACTTGTGCTCAGCGAGTTCCCTCGGTATACCCGGCATGTCAGAAGGTTTCCATGCAAAGATATCCCGGTTCTCACGGATGAACTCGATGAGCGCGCTTTCCTATTTAGGATCAAGGTTAGCGCTAATAGTGAATTGCTTAGATGAATCTCTAGGCACAAAATCAACTTGCTTGGTTTCTTCAGCTGATTTAAACTTCAATGCCGGATCATGCTCGGTAGTTGGCTTCTTCAGCGGAGTCATATCTGCCGGATCAACATTGTCTTTATAAAATTTCAACTCTTCTGTGGCACATACTGCTTCTGCATAAGCTGCATCACCTTCCTCACATTCCACTGCTATCTTGCGACTTCCATGAACCATAATCGTGCCTTTATGACCCGGCATTTTGAGCTGCAAATAAACATAACACGGCCTAGCCATAAACTTAGCATAAACCGTCCTTCCAAACAGAGCATGATATGGACTTTTGATCTTGACGACTTCGAAAGTGATCATCTCTGACTTGGAATCATATTCGTTCCCAAAGGTAACTTCCAAGTCAATCTTTCCAACCGGATAAGCTGACTTACCTGGGACCACTCCGTGAAACACTGTGTTTGATTGCCTTAGCTTCTTATCTGTCAAACCCATACGACGAAAAGTCTCATAATATAAGATATTGATACTGCTAGCACCATCCATGAGAACTTTAGTAAATTTGTAACCTCCCACTTGAGGTGCTACCACCAAGGCTAAATGGCCCGGATTATCCACCCGCATTGGGTGGTCTTCTCTGCTCCATACAATGGGCTGCTCCGCCATCGAAGAAATTGTGGTGTCGCCGGTTCCACTGCATTAACAGCCCGCTTCAAAACCTTTTGGTCTCTCTTACACATACTTGTGGTGAAGACATGATATTGCCCACTGCTTAACTCCTCGGATTACTCTGATATCCAGATTGCGGCTGCTGTTGCTGACGCTGTTGCTGCTGATTTCCCTGATTACTATAATTCCCTTGGCCCTGCTGCTGATTATTCTGATTATTGTAACCACCTTGATGATGTGATTGATTTCCCTAACCATTATAGTTTCCTTGATTATTTTGGCCACCTGCCCGGTTTTGATAACCATTGCTATTGCCCCTATATCCTGATCCGGAGCTGTTCCCCTGACGACCCGGACCATAAAATCCAGGCCCTGAACCACCATTTGGGGGTCGATTGTGAGGATTGAAACGGCCCGCCACTGCCTTCATAAGGGGTATGCACTCTCTCATGGTATGCCTTGCCACTTTCCCTTTCACACTATGCTTCGGACAAGGCTGGTCTAACTCCTGATCCAAGCTAAGAGCTCCTCCGCCGGTTTGCGAAGACGGATCTCCCAGGCTACGCTGAAAATCCCCTTGAACTTGAGTGTTGGCCACGAAGTCAGAGCCGCCCTCTGCTTTCCGTTTGCCCAAAAAACTTGAGGTAGCCGGATTAATTGGCGCCGGTTTACCTGACTTGCTAACCTTTCCAGTCCTGTCTCCTTTCGCTTCTGGATACTTGGTATTATCTGAATCTCCGTATTTCACCAAGGCACTCATGAGAGTTCCCATATCATTGCAGTCCCTTTTAAGCCGTCCGAGCTTTAACTTTAAAGATTCAAACCGGCAATTGTTCTCCAAAGTCACTATCGCCGTACTAGGATTAATACCATTTGAAGAGTGCAAAATCTCTGCTACTCTCCGTACCCAAGCTGCCGTAGACTCCTGCTCTCCTTGCACACAAGCTGCTAGATCCACTACTGACATCGGCTGTTTGCATGTGTCTTTGAAGTTTCTGGTAAACTGGCTGCATAGTTCCCCCCATGATCCAATAGAGTTCGGGGGTAGAGCTTTCAGCCAGGTCTGGGCCGTGCCTTCGAGCATCATAGTAAAATATTTATCACAAGCCGACTCATCCACGTCCAGCATCTCCATGGCCATCTCATAACTTTCAACCCAAGCTTCCGGCGCTAAATCGGCTGTGTAGTTAGGTACCTTGCGGGGCCCCTTGAAATCTTTGGGCAGCTTGACACTCCGTAAAGCGGGGACAAGACACTGCACCCCGAAGGAACTCGCCGTAACCCCTGTTTCTGCAGTGGCTGTGTGAACCGGCGTTGTTTGACGAATCTCCTCCCTGGCTCCTGACCTAACCCGGTTTATCTCCGGAGCTTGTACTGCCGCACCTATCGGATTATCCTGCCTGCGCTGACGCCTCCTGCGTTCACTGCTAGATACTTCTGGCTCCTCCCAATGCCTAGTATAACTTCGGCTGGGACGTGGTGTTGAGTGTAACCTCTCCCTGCTATGAGAATATGCCTGCTGCTGTATCAACGCCGTATTGAGTAGCTTCTGGACCCTGCGCGCCTCTATCGCCACCGGAGACGTTTCTTCCGCAGGTAAAGCGGCCAAACGCGCCGCTGCTGGAGCGATGTTATCCAAAGGGTTTGAATAATGACCTGGAGGGACGGGAACATAAGGTGCCGACGTAATCCGGCGCTCCCGCTCTGCGGTGTGTTGCTGAACCGGCTCCTCCCTGGCCGGGGGTGCCCTCCAGTTTGAAGCCGGATTGTTACTAGTCCCAGCCCCAGGTGTCCTGAACAGATTCGTTGCTTCATAAACCGGCGGTATACGAGACTGGTACTTTCGTCCCCTTACTCCTTCCATAGAAGCTTGCTCCATCCTTAAGTAAAAGGCTTGATCATCCAATTCCGCTTGTCTCACTGCTATCATCTCTCTCTCTGCCTTTAGGTCTTCCTTTAACTAAGCAATCCGGCCTTTCAACTGAAGGAGCTCTGCATCATGATGCGCCTTGTCTGCTGGAGCTACCGTTTCCACCACTTTAGCTGTGAACTCCTCGATCAAGGTGGATAGAACTTCCGTAAGCGAGGGGGTTGGGCCGCTTCCCCCCGCACCAGCTTCTGCTGTCGTCCCATTCACTGGGGGCTGTGAACCGGCCATAAAGACAGCCACCCGGTTTGGCGGGCCGAAGGGGCCCGGAATACTGTTTCCATCGGACTCGCCCTCAGACCGGCCGTCCTGCAACTGATACAGAGATTCAGTTTCTCCGGATGAAGATTCGTCGTCTGAGTAGACAACTGTTGCACCATCAGATTCCGATCCGTCCTGGGCTCGACCTCTGTGGATTGCTCCAACGAACATGTGCTTCACGGCGGGCTGAATCCGGGCCGATCTCGTACGCTGAGCCGGCTCGATGATGTTGGGGAAGACGTCCGGCTCAGGTCCCGGTTCGCCGACTTTGCCAATGAAGACTTGGATGCTGCCGAAGGGAACCCGGTATCCGTATTCGATCGAATCGGTTTCCGGTCCCCAACCTGCGTCGTCGATGTAGATCCGGCCGCGGCGACTCTTGGTCATCCGGCCGACCGCGTAACCCTTGAGCCCTTCGAAGCTGCCCTTCAAGAACTCGAAACCATCGTGCGCAAGCCCCACGATGGGCGCCAACTGTCGTGGAAATAGCACGGCAGATGTCTGGTTTAGCGGACTTGATGATGGAACCATCGCACGGGTTAGCTTGAAGGGGTTCATAGCACACAAGGGACACAGAAGGTTTACACTAGTTCGGCCCCTTCGATGAAGGTAAAAGCCTACGTTTAGTTGGTTTGGTATTGCTTGGGCGTCGGATTACAGGGAGCGGATTCGCTTGCCTGCGTCTCGACGGGTTGATTGTTGCTTCTTCTTGAACCGTCGCCGGGTCGCCCCTTTATATAGAGGGTACGCCTGGTCCGGTTTACAGAGTCCCGAGGCCGGCTCATATTTGTGTCCGCCTCGGTCTCTGTCTTTTCTTCCTTATCTCTCAAGTTACATCATGGGGCGGTTTATAAACCTTAATTCTATACATGGGCCCTAAGGTCTTATGGGCCGTAGCCTTTACTAAATATTACAAACAAGTATAATATTAACAAAGCCGGTTTATACTAGCCGGTTTATACCTGCTAGTCATATCCCTGACAGGGGGGACGTTCTTTTCGCGCAATACGATGGCCCGTCCGGTGGTTCCCAGCAGTCAGGGGGATACGTTTTTTCACGAAATATGGTGGCCCGTCCGGTGGGTCCCTGCTGTCAGGTGGAGGAATCATTATTTTCCGCGTAACAAGGAGGCACTTCCTTGCTGCCGTCGAGGACCCAGCTGTCAGCCTCTCCACGTACAGTCCACTTCAGATGGAAGCCGTTCCTTGACCACGTTGACCACGTCGCGCCGAGAGCACCACGGCAGTGGACGACGACAAGGCCTAGGAAGGGGACGACACGGAGCCGGGGAAGACACGGCAGTGGATGCCCATGCGTAGAGGAGTACGAGGGTTCACTGGTTCGCTGCGGTGTGAGGTTGCCGTTGCCGTAGAATAACAGGGGGTGTGGGTGACTAGAGGGATGGCCTGGCCAGCGGCGGGAATAGTAGGGGCGGTGAGGCCTCCACTGTAGCACAACCGGCCACGGGAGGTAGGAGCATGCGGCACGACTGGCGCTGCTTTGGGCGGCTGGAGCAAGAAGACCAGAGGTTGAAGAAGCACTTTGGCCGTTGGATGGACATCGTACGGTCACTGGAGCTAGAATCGTTCATATTGACTAAGTTGACAAAGCACACCATCCTCGTCAACTTAGTAGGCCCACAAGTCAGCTTCCCACCAAGGTGGGTCCCAACCAGCAGGGGGAGTATTCATTTTTTTGTGCGTAATAAGGAGGCACTTCCGGTGGGTCCGAGCTGACAGCGGGGGGAATGTTTTTTTCGTGCAATACGGTGGCCCGTCCGGTGGGTCCCAGCAGTCAAGGGGGAAACATTTTTTTCGCGAAATATGGTGGCCCGTCCGGTGGGTCCCTGCTGTCAGGTGGAGGAATCATTATTTTCCGCCTGATAAGGAGGCACTTCCTTGCTGCCTTCGTGGACCCAGCTGCCAGCCTCTCCATGTACAGTCCACGTCCGATGGAAGCCGTTCCTTGACCACGTCGACCACGCCATGCCGAGAGCACCAGGGCGGTGGACGACAGCGAGGCCTAGGAAGGGGACGATGCGGAGCCGGGGAAGACGCGGCAGTGGAAGCCCGCGCGGAGAGGAGTACAAGAGTTCACTGGTTCGGCTGCGGTGTGTGGCTGCCGTCGCCGTGGAATAACTGGGGGTGTGGGTGAGTAGAGGGATGGCCTGGCCAGCGGTGGGAGTAGTAGGGGCGGTGAGGCCTGGCCGGCAGCACAGCCGGCCACGAGAGGCAGGAGTAGGCGACACGACCGGCGCTGCTTTGGGCGGCTAGAGCAAGAAGACCAGAGGTTGAAGAAGCATGACGGCCGTTGGATGGAAATCGTACGGTCATTGCAGCTAGAATCGTTTATATTGACTAAGTTGACAAAGCCCTTGGTATGCGTCAACTTAGTAGGCCCACAGGTCAGCTTCCGAAACGGTGCGCCCCAGATGTCAGGGGGATGAATCATTTTTTGGGCGGGTGAAGCTAGAATATCTGAGATTGAAGAAGAAGCACGGCATCCGTTGGATGGACATCCAACTGCCACTGCTGCTAGAACCGTGTGTTGACTATAAGTTGACAAATCCTTGAATACGGGTCAACTCTTTTTTTAGGGGACGCGTCAACTTTGTAAGGCCACAAGTGTGTGGCAGAGAACTTATAGCCCATTTGAGATTTGTAAGAATGTGCAGCCAATTTTTGAATTCTAATGGAATTTACTACAGCCCATTTACAGTTTGTTAAAAGTACAACCCATTTCAACCAACCGTTCAAAACAGAATTCAATAAAATTTCCCACATTTTGATGGGATCCAAAATATTTCTATCCCGAAATTTCTAGTCAGATTAAATACAATTTCAATATAAATTTATATTACGTAAAAATCCAGCGAAACATTGCGCTCACAACAATTAATGAAATTAAAATTTCAATATCCAAAAATAATATTTTATAAAGTAATTAGGTATTTGGTGCATTTTTTATAGTTACTGCCCAGTTTTTATAATTACGTCCCATTTATTATTTCTTAAAGCCCATTTGCTTGTTAAGCCTAATGCATCCCTCCTAGGAAAGATTTGCAGCCCAGCGGGGCGGAGAATAACAACTAGACCTTGCCTGGGTATTCCTAAAAAACATTATAGCTGGGCTAGCCATTTCCAGCTTGAAAAATAATAATATCTGGGCTGGATATCTAGCCTGGGCTAGACGGCCTACAACCCGCCCAGTTAATAGCTGTAGCGATGTTTTTGTTGTTGTTCAGAGGAGAAAATTTAATATCTGGGCTAAACATCGCTCAAGAAAAACTCTGCAGTGCTCACACCTCAAAAACACAAATACTTCTCGAGCTGCTTGGTCCCAGCTGTCGGCCGCTTCTTGTGCAATTCTCTCGTTTGTAGATTACATAGGTTGACAATTGTGTGGGACCATGATGTCTGGAAACCAGGAGGAAGCAATTTTTTTAATATTTTATATACCAATAAGGAGGCACTTGCGTACGTGCGGCTATGGCCTTGGTGGGTCCCCACTGTCATCATCTCCAAGTAAAGTCATCTCCTCATCCTCATGTCTGTTGACCATGTTGACGCGAGACGGCGGCACCACGGTGAGCACAACAACTCGAAGGACGACAGAGAGGGCCTCGAGGGCCCTACGGATGGTCTGATACAGCGCCCGCTGGTCATTCGGGAAGCCAGGATCATAGGGCCACATGTCCGCGATGGCATTGTCGTTTGCTTGTTGTTCACCGATGCTCGTTGAGGAGACGCAGGTTGCAACACAGGTCCTCCTGCACTGGTAGCTCTTCCGCCATTAGGGCGTCGAAGTGCGGCCGCACCTGCTCTATGGTGAACACGTCATGAACTGGCTTGGACAGTGGAGACGGCTCCTGGTCGGAAGCTACGTCCATCGTCTGATTGTCGTCGCTCAGCTCAGCGAGGTAGCTGGCGAGCTAGCATGTCCGGCTGCTGGACCGACCCGCTGCCAAGCACGAGTCTGACTGCCCTGGCCCACCCATACCGCCTCCCTCGCCCGCGCGCGCTTTCCGCCCGAAACGGCCAGCGTCGCTCGCCCGCCTTCCCGATGCATGCGATTGCTCCGCCTTCAATTGACACAAGTGTCGTCCGTCCGTCCTTCTGCCGCCCACATTAATGATACGCGGTTGCGGAGGCGGCTACTCCAGCGCCACATTAATGATAAACTGCTGCACCGGCCATAGCCGCAGTCATCCGCATCCGTTCCTATTCTCCTGTCCACACCACTACTGCCCACCATGGCTTCCTCGCGCTCCAGCACTCTTCGGGATGGGCGGACGACGGACCACAAGGAGATGGCAGCCATTGCTCCCGACTGGCTGGCCGGCAGGCAGCCGGAGGACGACGACGTCCCAATGGAGAACATGGTAGTCGACGATCCGGCGCCATCCCCCTCCTTCGCCCCATCCTCACCGGTGCATTGCACCATGACCATCGACGAGGCCCGTGCCCAATATATGGACACAGTGAGGCAGAAACGTGAGGAGCAGTTCCGGGAGACGCAGGCCGACGCTGCCTACAACCACCATCTCCTCCAAGAGCCCCTGCAGGCGGAGGAGCAGATCGCCACGGAGCGGGCCGAGCAGGAGGTGCTGCTCGACTCGTACCGCTCCGCCCGTGAGGGCCGCCTCGAGCGCTGGCGATACCGCATGCGGGTGGCGGAGGCTGCGGCCGCCAATAAAGAGGGCGATGAAGCGGGCGAGGCGCTGTTTGGCGAGACCGAGGACGAGGCAGAGGACAATGCCGGCTCCGACGAGTCCCCGCTCCGCTGGAGTCGACGAGGCCCATCTCTGCCGAGGCCACGCGGCGCCAACAACAAGGCAGAGGACACCACCGGCTTCGCCGAGGCTCCACCCTGCCGGCAACGAGGGGGAGGATTTCCTCTGCTCCGCCGAGGCGCCGCCCGCCGGCAACTAGACAGAGGACATCGCCGGCTCCGCTGAGGCCCCGCCCCGCTGCCAATGACGCTGCGCCACACAGAAAATGAGGAAGAGTAGAACACGGTAGGTCGCCGCCGCTCGGGTCCAAGTAAGGCCACCGCTGCCCTAATCGCTATGACAAGCTAGGCGGGTTGACCACTGACGGCCGGTTAGCTTCTTGGCGGGGACGTGGAGTCGGAGAGCTATGTTGGAGAAGGACGCTGCTTCTACTTAACTGCTGGTGCACTTGGCTGACTGACACGTGGGCCCAACAGGCATCTGGGCCACATGTCAGTTACGCAACTGCACCTGTAGTTAAGTCACTAAAGCTTCTGTTCGGCTCAGCCGGACACAGGTGGGTAGCTTCGGTTAATTAATTATACCTCCAGCGCACCCCTTTTTAGTTGAAGAATGTATGAAATGTAATGAAATCCAACATGTTTATATGAAATCCGACCGTGTATGAATGAATTTATTTCGATTAGTTCGAATTCTTGTATCACTGGCATTGGATGAACATGCAAAACAATACGTACAAGTTTCACATGTACTCCTAGGGTGATCACCTCGTTTGCAGCAGTTTCACATGTACTCCCTCCGGTCCTTTCTAGTCTGCATACAAGTTTTGTCTGCAGTCAAAGTATCTCTACTTTGACCAATCTTATAGAAAAAAGTATGCACTTTCACAATGTGCGAAGTAAAAAGGAACAGAAGGAGTACAAAGAGTTTGAGCAGCTTTTTAGTGTTCCTATACATTGCAATCAAACACACATGCCTGGCAATTCCTAGAGAACATTAAAAACAATCATCTCAGCGATTCACATGTCCGAGTCAATATTTACTTCACAGCTAACCAATAAAGAAAAAATGGATCAACACTGCTGACAGCGAAGGGCGTTCCATTCAAAAATATCAAACGCATGTATTCTTGCTAAAATCAATGAGCAAAATTTGACAAGGTTTTCCCATTCCAAAATATCAAATGCCTACGGTTGTGGAATGGGCAGGGTTTGCCATCAGTTCAGACATTGACATGGCACCTCGTGCTAAATAAACCAGCTGACCAGCTGTTCTTTTTGTGCAGTTCCACCAAAATCAACCAAATTCGTGCGTAGCTTGTATGGTTTCGCCCTTATATGTTGCAACGCCTTGAACTTATCGGCACCTCCTTTCTAGTGGTGGAATCAAGCTGAGCTCCCCTGTTTGCACAAATGCAAAAAAAGTGATTAGTATAAAGCAAACTGTACTATGAAATGACCGTTTAAACATGCACCTACATGGTCGATGTAGAGCACACTTTTAGAAAAATGGAACTCACCGGAAAGAATCCTAGAACAACATTGTACTCGTGCATCACAACAAGAAAATGGAGATTTGTCAGTCCTTCTGAGCTGAAGTTAGTTTGGTCTTGTGGGGGGTAATGTAACCATCCTTCAACTGCTCCTTCTCATGAGAAGATAGACATGGCTTCTTCATCCTGGCATAATCGGAACTAGTTACTTCACGTACTTCATATACTTCTTCAGGCCTTGTTTGTTTAATGCTCCTCCCAAGGGGATTGGAGTGGATTGGAGAGGATTTTGGCTTGTAGGGGATCTAATCCCCCTTAAATCCTGCCATTCCCCTTCAAAAACAACCTCAACCGAACAAGGCCTCAGAGGAGGATGATCCTGTTGTGCAAAGACAAGAGGATAATTAAATGCTAGCATCCCTGTTTGCTCGAAAAAAAGGAAAGGAAATATTTAAAACAACACAGATGAAGCACTTCTCAAGGACAATACCACTTTTTGATGACAGTATCTAAACAGCAGCACAACACCAATAGAGATGACAAAGCTCAATCATATGAATGAAATCAGTGGGCGAGTACCAACCTTTGTCAGGAAGCTTATTGTGTAGAGCATACAGATGAAGCATTTCTCCGGAACCATGTGTTGCTATCTACTGTGGTGGTCATGCTTACTATTTACTCCTCGATTAGATTAATGTTTCCAACATCTTCTTGTGCAATTCCACTAAAATATATGGTATCTTCAAAGAAGATTCCTGTTTGCACAAGTAGATATAATTACGTATTACATTAAGAGTGGCAAAACAATTGCTCGTTCCAGCCATAGCAATAAATTAAGATCCAAAACTATATCATTACTTGTGTCATCACAGTTCCAGTGCTTCTTTACATCACCAGGAGTTGATTTTTGTTTTTCTTCCGCTCGTTCTTCCCCTTCATCACTTGGTTCAATAACAGACAAGCTTCGCCTTCAATGTGAAAGAAGGCTAGAACTGACATCTCATGATGCGGAATTCAAACAACTCACAAGAAGAAGATTTGAACCAAATTTGCCAACACAGATAGGAAGTAAGATCTCCACTTGTGCAGTTCCACTACGATCAAGCAATCAAGCAACGTTATTGGTGTGACATTTTGGTTGAACTGCACAAAACACTCTGAAAACAAAAGTGTTTTGTGCAGTGCAACAAAAGGTCACAATGGCAACGAGGTGAAGTAGATAACCCTGTTTACACAGAGGTGCAAAGGGAACAACTAGTGGTCAATAACGGTGGATGACACATAAGCCAAAAAAATAAGCATCTACCTTATCTAAATGGGAAAGTGTCGGTGTACTAAGGTAGGGGTACCCCAGTACCCCAACTTGTGCACGGGCAGTTGTAGCTTCCCGCGGCAAGGTTTACTGCGTGCTCGCCGGAGACCTTCCTGCCTCTTATTAAACCATTCAAAAACAAAGTATACAAGACAGAAGATCGAGACCCCGGCAAGAGGAGCTTGCCGGGAAGGCCGTACCAGGCTCAAGACTGTCCCAATAACACAAGACCCTGGCAAGAGGAGCTTGCCAGGAAGATTAGAAGATATTGCCTCGGCGCTATGCGCGCCCCGGCAAGGGGCCCGGGAAGCGGCAAGTTCCCGGGCCCGGCAAGATCAAGGCCCCGGCAAGGCGCTTGCCGGGAAGGCCACGCTGTGTGCCCGCGCTCCAGCTCATCGGCCCACGCGTCGCCCTGAGGTCTAACCAGGGACGCGTGGCGGATGGCTGTGCAGCCTGGGGTACACGGTGGCACACCACGGCGATAAATCCGTCGCCGTGGCGGACGGAGACGCTAAGGCGGGAGCTTTTGGGGTCGACGGCGACGGGCATTAAATGCCCTTGTCCCCCACTGTTAAAGTAGGTATAGACCACTGTTCTGTACTGTAGCTCCACTGTTCCCGCACTGTTACAACTACCACCTCTTTTACATTTTTACCCCTTACTCCTACGTTGACACCTGTCGGTGACCCCTTTGCACTATAAAAGGAGGCCCATGCACAACGTGGAGGGGGTTCGAAACCTAGATTACTCTCACGCACGGTGTAGCTGCTTCTTCAAGCTCCCGAGCGTCCCACTCAATACACAACCAAGCAGGAGTAGGGTTTTACGCATCCGTGCGGCCCGAACCTGGGTAAAACTGCCCGCGCGTCTGCTTCGATCTGCTCTTTGTGCTCCCTCCGCCCTCGTACCGCACAGACAAGGGGCTCCGGTCCCATAGGTGTTCGTGGCGGACAGTTTCCCCCGACATCTTTGGCGCGCCAGGTAGGGGGCGTCGAGGTTGTGCGAACCTGATCCGGCGTTCGCGCGGGCGCATTCTTCATCAACCTCTCCAGCTTCATCAACAACTTCATCAGCGATAACTCCATGGCCCCGAAGAAGAAGCCTTCGGAGGTCGGAGGCCCGTCTGCGTCTCACCCGCCTCCACCAGAGCCAACGGTGGGCGGGGGAGACGCCGTCGGAAGGGTGGTCGCCGGCGAGGACACTCACGGTGCCACCAGGTCCAAGAACAAGACGGACGACCGGACCTCGGTCTCCGTGGACGCGCCTCGTCCATCACAGCACACGACGACCCCGCAGCGCCATACCACGGGAGGTGGTATCCGCTTGCTGGAACAAGGCCAAACTGGAGGTTCGCGAGACGCCCCGGACCCCCGTCCGGGCACAAGCAAAGCGAAGGCGCCGGCGCGGGACCCCGCTCCTTCTAACGTCGTTAGAAGTCCGAGCGTATCCCGCTCCTCGCACCGCTCGCCCGCGTTCCCCACTACTCCGGCAGAAGCGCTCGCAAGGGCGCAGCTGCTTCTCGATTTTCCTCCGGCGGCCGACAAGGCCGAAGAATGGAGGGCCACAATCCGGAGCCTGATAGACTTCGCCAACAACGACTCCCCGCAGCAGCCGTCGGCCTCACGGCCGCGGCAGGTTGAGAAGACGAAGGCTATCGGCGACAAGACTGCCGGGGGTGCGACAAGCGTGCACTCCCCGCCGCAGAAGCAGAAGACGCCGCCCCGCCGGAACAACCCCGACGACGGCTCCACAGCCTCGTCGGACCCGCGGGCCCGTCGGGACCAGCGCCAGGTCCTCGACGACCGGCGAGATGAAGACGCTCGGACCACGATCGAGCGCCGCCGAGAAGCTCGGCGACAATCCGACAAGAGAGCCGGGAACACTGTCGACGCACCCGCGCCCGGTGAACCAGGCGACTTGCCGTACGCGGCAGGCTGCCCTGCGTTCACCCGCGAGCTGCGGCGCGTCCAGTGGCCCAGCATGAAGAACTTTAAGCCCGACGTACCGGAGAAGTACGACGGCAAGACGCACCCCTCGGAGTTTCTCAGCGTCTACACTATCGCAGTGCAAGCTGCCGGGGGGCGCGACGAGAAGATCCTAGCCAACTACTTCCCGCTCGTGCTGAAGCCGAACGTCCGTTCATGGCTCATGCACTTGCCGGAAGGCTCTATCTCCTCTTGGGCCGACCTCTGCCATCAGTTTGTTGGCGCCTTCACCGGCGGCCACAAACCCCATGGCCAGGAGAGCGATCTCCACATTTTGGCCCAGAAGGAAGGCGAACCCCTGCGCAAGTATATCCAACGCTTCAGCCGGGTACAGCACAACATCCCAGACGTTCACCCTGCTGCGGTTATCAGCGCGTTCCATCAGAACGTGCGTAACCGCCGCATGCGTGAGGAGATGGCGATGACCAAGATCAGGGACGTCAGCGAGCTCTACGCTCTTGCCGACAAGTGCGCCCGTGCAGAAGAGGGGAGGAAACTCCCCGGGGAGGATGCTGGCGCAGGGGGAAGCGACAGCGACGACGCCGCCCCGGCAAAGAAGAGCCGGCGGCGGAACAACAGGAAGAAGGGCAAGAAGGAAGTGCTTGCCGTTGAGAAGTCCGGCAAGGAGGCCCCCGCCAAGCAAGCGCAGGCTGGCGGCTCCGGCAAGGAGCCCGCCCCTGCGGCGGCGGCCGACAAGCCGGGTAGCTCCGACAAGCAATACTGTAAGATTCACCGCACCAAGGGTCACGATCTCTCCAACTGCAAGCGCGTCGAGTATCTCGTCGAGCAGCAAAAAGCTGAGTACGAGAGGCGCGACAAGGAGAAGGCCCAAGGTGGCGGGGAAGAGCCCAGCAAGAAGCGGCCGTTTAACGGCCGGGGAGGACGCCGCGGCAAGGCCAAGCAGCGGCAAGGGGATCGACCTCCCCGGGGCCGCGACAACGACGAAGACGACGATGAAGACATGGAGGACGACGAGAACAGCGAGCAGGAGTTCCAGAAGGCCACGGAGGTCCTGTGCGTCGACGGCGGCGCCTCCCTGCACACCTCCCACCGCCAGCTGAAACAGTGGGTGCGTGAGGTCAATGCAGCGGAGCCGCCCGTGGAGTCGCGCAGGCTCCTCAAATGGTCCAGCACGCCCATCGTTTTCGACCTTGAGGATCACCCTGACCGCACCACTGCGGTCGGGTGCTTGCCGATGCTGGTCTCACCCACCATCCGCAACCTCAAGGTCACCAAAATGTTGGTTGACGGCGGGGCCGGGCTGAACTTGATCTCCTCCGCTGTGATCAAGAAACTCCAGATTCAAGACGGCGAGCTCGAAGAGACCGGTTCATTCCAAGGAATCAACCCGGGAAGGAGCAAGCCCAAGGGAAAGATCACTCTGCCGGTGACCTTTGGCGGGGAGCTCAACTTCAGGACTGAGCGCATCACTTTTGACGTTGCCGATATTCCATTGCCCTACAATGGAATACTCGGCCGTCCCGCCCTCGCCAAATTCATGGCAGCTTCCCACTACGCCTACAACGTGCTGAAGATGCCGGGGCCGATAAGCGTCATCACTGTCCATAGCGACAAGAAAGATGCGCTTATTTGCGCCGACAAGATTTACCGGGATGCGGCAGCTGCGGCCGAGAAGGATATTCTTGCCGCTGAAGCTCCCGGGGGGAAGAAGACGAAGACCAAGTCCGGCAAGTGCTCTGGGACCCACTCCGGCAACCGCACCTCTTCGGAGTGCTGCGCTGCCGTCGAGGACGTTCCATCGAGCTCCACCGGCAAGAGCAAGAAAGGAATGGCTGCCCCTCCGGCAACCAAGAAAGTGTCCGCAAAGGAGGATGGCACTGGTGGTACCTTCACCATCAGTGCCACCCTTGACAGCAAATAGGAAAGCGCGCTCGTCGCCTTCCTACGGGCGAATGTCGATGTGTTTGCTTGGCAACCATCTGACATCCCCGGCGTTCCCAGGAAGGTGATTGAGCACAAGCTTGCTGTCTGCCCTCATGCGCGGCCCATCAAGCAAAAAGTGAGGAAGCAAGCCGTGGAGCGCCAAGAGTTCATCAATGAGGAGATCAAGAAACTAGAGGCAGCAGGCCTAGTTAGAGGTGTGATCCATCCGACGTGGTTGGCAAACCCAGTCGTCGTGCGCAAAGCCAACGGGAAGTGGAGACTGTGTATAGACTTCACTGATGTCAATAAAGCATGTCCCAAGGATCCCTTCCCTTTGCCGCGCATTGACCAGATCGTTGACTCCACTGCCGGATGTGAGCTACTCTGTTTTCTTGATGCATACTCAGGCTATCACCAGATTTTCATGGCTAAGGAAGATGAAGAGAAGACTGCATTTATCACTCCGTGTGGCACCTATTGCTTTATCCGCATGCCATTTGGACTGAAGAATGCAGGCTCAACTTTTGCAAGGGTAGTGCACACTGCTTTTGAGCCACAGATCCACAGAAATGTAGAAGCCTACATGGATGACATCGTGGTAAAGAGCAAGAGCAAAGAAACACTGATTCAAGACTTGGAAGAGACGTTTCAGAATCTGCGCAGGATACAGCTCAAGCTGAACCCCGAGAAATGCGTCTTTGGAGTTCCCTCCGGCAAGCTTCTCGGGTTCTTTGTATCACAGAGGGGGATTGAGGCCAACCCCGACAAGATCAAAGCCATCGAGCAGATAGAAGCCCCGAAGCGCGTCAAGGATGTCAGAAGGCTTGCAGGTTGCGTTGCTGCCCTCAGTAGGTTCATTTCAAAATCCGCAGAACGCGCCCTACCTTTCTTCAAAATCTTGAAAAAGGCAGGTCCCATGAAGTGGACTCCGGAAGCGGAGGCGGCGTTGCAGGATTTGAAACGGTACCTGTCCTCCACTCCTACACTTGTCGCACCTAAACCACAGGAAAAGTTGTTGCTATACTTAGCGGCAACCAACCAGGTGGTTAGTGCTGCGTTAGTGGCGGAGAGGGAGTCCGACGAGGAGTCAGCATCACCGGCAAGCGAATCTAGCGACAAGCAGGGGGCTGTCCCGACAAGCTCTGGCCCAGACAAGGAAGACTCTGCGCAGGAACAAGGAGAGGTGCGGAAGAAGATGGTGCAGCGCCCAGTGTATTTTGTAAGTTCCCTTCTCCAGGGGGCTAGGTCAAGGTACTCTGGTGTGCAAAAATTGCTTTTCGGCCTCCTCATGGCCTCGAGAAAGCTGCGCCACTACTTCCAAGCCCATGAGATAACGGTGGTCACTCGCTTTCCGTTAAAGAGGATATTGCACAATCCAGAGGCAACAGGCAGGATCGTCGAGTGGGCACTGGAGCTGTCAAGCTTCGGACTCAAGTTTGAAAGTACTTCAACAATACAGAGCCGAGCCTTGGCAGAATTCATTGCTGAGTGGACCCCAACACCAGAAGATGAAGTTCAGGAAACAAGTGTACCCGTGCAAGAAGCGACAAGTGAATGGGTAATGTATTTCGACGGTGCCTTCTCGCTGCAAGGCGCCGGTGCCGGCGTGGTACTCATCGCGCCCACCGGAGAGCACCTCAAATACGTTATCCAGATGCACTTTCCCAGGGAGCAAGCGACAAACAACACTGCAGAATATGAAGGCTTGCTTGCCGGCCTCAGGATTGCGGCCGAACTTGGGATCAGGAAGCTGATTGTACGGGGAGATTCTCAGTTGGTGGTCCGACAAGTTAACAAAAGCTACCAGAGTCCTTTGATGGAGGCATATGTCGATGAAGTGAGAAAGCTTGAAGAGCACTTTGAAGGTTTGCAAATGGAGCACGTCCCAAGAGCCCAAAATGAGATTGCAGATGGCCTTTCAAAGTGCGCCGCAATGAAGTTACCTGTGGAACCAGGGACCTTTTTGCTCAAGCTGACTCAACCATCAGTTACACCATCAATTGGGCAGTCCAAGAAGAGAAAGTTGGTCTCCGGCGACTACTTGCCGGCGGATCTTCCTGAGCCCGCCGCCAAAGTTCCCAAGATCAACAACAACGCTGAGGAACAGTTTGCTCCTGCGAGCCCTCGGGCTCGTGCAGTTGAAGCAAGTGTTCCCGACAAGCCTCGCCCCGGCGAGCTTGCCGGGGGACCGTCAGCTCCGACGGGACCAGAGGTCTTTGCCGTAGAAGCTGAGGTTCCCGCAGCGGCCCTCGAGCCTTTAGTCCTTACCGTCGAGCCTCGGGCTCCGGCATGGGCACAGCAGATCGTCCGTTTTCTGCAAACTGGAGAACTCCCCGACGACCCTCAAGAGATAGAGAAGATAACCAGGCAGTCAAGTATGTATCAGTTTGTGGACAACGAGCTATACAGAAGAAGACTCAACGGTGTCAGGTTGAAGTGCATCTCCAGAGAAGATGGACAGAAGCTGTTGGCAGAAATACACGGAGGCATATGCGGCCACCACATTGGCGCAAGGGCGCTTGCCGGGAAAGCTTTCCGGCAAGGGTTCTTTTGGCAAGAAGCCCTCCAAGATGCAACTGCACTAGTAACCAAGTGTGAAGCGTGCCAGTTCCATGCAAAGCAAATTCATCAGCCAGCTCAAGCTCTCCAAACAATCCCTTTGTCATGGCCCTTCTCGGTCTGGGGGCTCGATATCCTCGGCCCTTTCCCTCGCGCTGTCGGGGGCTTTGAGTACTTGTACGTTGCAATCGACAAGTTCACAAAGTGGCCAGAAGTGGAGCCAGTGAGAAAGGTGACAGCACAGTCAGCGGTCAGGTTCTTCAGGTCGATTGTTTGCCGTTTCGGGATCCCTAACAGGATCATCACCGACAACGGTACGCAATTCACTAGTCGCACCTTCATGCAGTACGTCCAAGACCTTGGCGCCAAGGTCTGTTTCGCTTCTGTTGCTCACCCGAGGAACAACGGCCAAGCGGAGAGGGCAAATGCTGAAGTGCTGCGCGGACTCAAGACAAGGACCTTTGACAGGCTGCACAAGTGCGGAAGGAATTGGATAGAGGAGCTCCCGGCGGCTCTTTGGTCAATCAGAACGACACCAAGTCGAGCCACCGGACAGACACCCTTTGCTCTAGTCTATGGAGCAGAGGCAGTTCTCCCCACGGAACTCGTATACGGATCTCCTCGAGTACTCGCTTATGATGAGCTCGAGCAAGAGCAACTGCGACAAGATGACGCATTGCTCCTTGAGGAGGGACGTCTCCAGGCTGCTGTACGAGCTGCTCGATACCAGCAAGCTTTGCGCCGCTACCATAGCCGCAAAGTCAAGGCCAGGAGTCTCGAGGAAGGCGACCTTGTTCTTCGGCGTGTTCAGTCCGCCAAGAATTCCAACAAGTTGACGCCGAAGTGGGAAGGCCCTTATCGGGTGAGACAAGTTACGAGGCCCGGCGCTGTCCGCCTCGAGACCGAAGAAGGCTTACCGGTGAGCAACTCCTGGAACATAGAGCATCTTCGCAAGTTTCACCCCTAAGGCGCGGTTGCCGTGATCCGCTCCGGCAACCATCTTTTGTACAAGCCTTGCCGCTGTTGCATGTAACCCTTTGTACAAAGCCGGGCGCAGACCCCGTGCATCAGTAAAGATTTCGTGTTTTCGCATCGATCGCCTTTTGCATGCTTCTCTTTGCTATTTGCATGTTTTGTTTGGCATTTGATGCAACACTCAGACATACGGTAAGCACTATTACGCCGAAAGGCAATATGCTTGTTTTCCTCTCCCTGTTCTTTCCTCTTAAACAGAAAGGACGTTCCTCGCGCACAAGTTTGCCGGGGGGGAAGGAGGTGGAGGAGAGACTAAGTGCTGTTCAAGTAAGAAGAGCCTTACCGGAAAGCAAACAACATGAGCAAGCAGCATATGAAAGATAAGTTGTTAGAATTTGACCAGTTCAAATTTTAAATTTTGGTTGTCTTCCTTGAACGATCACACTTCGTATGGAAAACCTGTGCGCGGAGGAACCTACCCGTAACTTGCCGCACCCTTATCTTGCTTTCGAGTCCACTCAACGATTTAAGTGAGCTGCGACAAGTGTCGCGCCCTTGCCTCGTTTCCGAGTACACTCAGCAAGCTAAGTGCGTTGCGACCTGCTGCGGCAAGGTTGCTTGCCGGCGAGGACCTTGGCCAGCAGGCTGCTCAGAGTCCAGCACTCAGCGCTCGCGGCAAGGGCCCCTTGCCGGCAAGCTCCCCGGGAGCGTGGGGTGAAAAACATACAAAGTTAAAGATTGGAACAAGGGAGATAACATTGCACTGATTGATTGAAGTAAAGTGAATATCTTACAAGGATAACTTGTCGCGATGGACTAATGAGTTCATAACATAATGTGCAGCAACGAAAAGATAAAGATAAAAGGGGCCCTAGTCTACGCGGTCGCCTTCCTTCCTCCCAAGCCTTGCCACCTTGGCGATGATGTGGCCGACCTGCTCCTTCAGGGCCTCCGTGTCTGCATCTGCTGGCAGGGTGCGAAGAACGTTTGTGAGATTAATCCCCGGGTTACGGTACACGATCTTCGTCAAGACCCGCTCCAGAGTTCCCGCGCAGAGGCGGCGCGACTCCTCGGCCAGCTGCGCGGGGATGCGGTTCCGGAGACCTGCAAGAGCTGGAGCGACGCCTCTGAAGAAGAGGCTGAGCTTGGCGCTGTGCGGGAGATCTGGATCCGGCGAGTAGATAAGATGCTCAACCTTCAAAGCAAGCAACTCCTGGTCAATGTTGGACGCAGAAGAAACCAGCTCTTCGGTCCACACCTCAATAGTCTGCCGGAAGAGCTCGGAGGCCTTGTTGACGCTCTCCATCAAGGTTCGCTCCTTGCGGAGCTCATCCTTCAGCTTGGTCTCCTGGGCCCGGGCAGCATCAAGCGATTCCTTCAGGGTGGTGACCTTCAGCTCCAAGTCTTCAATGGAATCCTTGGCGGCCTTCAGCTCGTCACCCCTCTGGGACAAACTCACCTGGAGCTCTGAGTTGGTGTGAGCATCCTTCTCGCGCTCCAGGATGAGCGCGGCAACCTTCTCGGCGCTCACTTTCATCGCCTTCTCCAGTTGTTCAACCTTGGCGGCGAGCTCTTTCTTGGCGTCCTCCGCGGCAGCCGCGGCGGCCTTCGCCTCTTTCAGCTCCCCGCCAAGGGCAGCCTCGCGAGCGGCAAGGTCTTCTTCATGAGAATCCAGATCCACCTTCCGCTGCGCGAGCTCTCCCTCTCGCCGGGACATCTCCACCCCGGCGAGGCGCTGCTGTTCATCGGCTTCGGCCCTCTCGAGTACCCACTCCTGGTACTCGCCGGCGAGACGCTCTCGCTCCTCCGCCACCTGGCGGAGGGCAGCCTGGTTGGCGGCGCTGAGCTCCGCCGCACGCTTCTCCATCTCCGCCGCAGCCTTGGCGGCAAGAGCCTCCCGGGAAGCGAGCTTTGCTTGCCTGGCCCGATAAAGGGCCAGGAGCTGATGAAGCAATCGCTCCTCCTCGGGCCCCTCACCTCCCCCGGGCGCCTGGACTATCTTCAGGCCTGCGGAGGCGAGGACCTCTCCGTCGAACGCCTCGCCCTCCGCGGGAGCTCGCGACGAGGACCCCCACGGCATCTGGATGAAGACGCCATTGGGGGCCTCGAGATAAAACCTTTGCTCCTCGCCGGCGGAGGGACCGGTGGCCGGCGCAGCATCCGATGCTCCCGCCACCTCCGGGTCGGCGGTGCGGCCACCGTCTCCCTCCCCGGCCGCTGCGTCCGCAGCCGGGGCGGTCTCTTGCGCGGCCGGCTCGGCGGCCTCGCCCACCTCCTCGACGACTGGAGCGTCGCCGCCGCCGCCCTGCGCGTCCTCCTCCTCGAGGATGATTACCTCCGTCTCCATAGGCGCAGGAGGAGGAAGATCTAAGAAGAAGAAGAAGACAAAGAAACTCAAGACACAAGCAAATATTCAAAAAAGACAAACCAAGAAGACAAGTTACAAAGGTTACCTTGGCGGGTGTCCTCAGCGACGGGCTCCCTCGCCGGGGAGCTCGACCTCGTCGGAGCAGTCGTCCTCGCCGGGGAACTTGGCCTTGGCGGGGTGGCCGCCCTTGCCGGGCTGTTCGTCCTTGGCGGGGTACTCTGCCTTGGCGGAGTACCCGCCCTTGACGGAGCGCTCTCCCTTGCCGGAGAGTCCTGCCTTGGCGGGGAGGGCGGTGCCTGCAGCTCCTCGGCGGTGGTCTCCGGGCGCTCTTCCCGCTGCGGCTCCTCCTCTGCACGGAGCAAGACAAGAGATGTCAAAATATGAAGACAAAGTCAAAAGCCTCAGACGTACCCCGATAAGCAAAAACAAAGAACCCCAGACTTACGCTGGGGGCTGCGCTGCGGGCTGCGCTGGGGGCTGCTCATCGGAGCAGTGCCAGAGTCCGGCAGGCTCGGCTCCGGCGCGCCCTCTGTTGCCGCCGCCGCCGAGTCCTCCGCGACCTCAGCCTCGGGCGCCTTGGCCTTCTTCGCGGCGCGATGGGCCAGGGTCCTGAAACCAGAACAGAAGACAGAGTTAGCGTCAACAGAAGCTCAAGACAAAAATTAAGAAAATGAAGAATCTCGGATCCTTACTCCTGGTCCTCCTCGTCGTCCTCGCTCAGGGCGGAGAAGTCATACTCCACCGTGGGCGCGTCGACGCGAGGAGCGGGAGGCGAAGACTCCCTCGCGCGCTTGGTGCTCGCCGGGGCTGGGGGCTGCGAAGACCCAGCCCCTGTAGCTGCCGGCGCCTGGGGGGCGGGCGGAGCCGCTGCTCCGCTCCGAGAAGACCCCTGCCGGCTCGCTGCCGGCCTGCGGGGCGCCTCCGTCGTGGTCCGCGCCCGGCCCGCCTCTGCTGCGGCTGGTGCGCCGGACGGCCTTGGCGCGGCTTGACTCCCCCGGGGAGCCGCCCGCCGAGGTGGCTGTTGCCGGGGCGCCTGTGCCCTTTCCCCCGTCGCCGCCTTGCGGAGACGCTTTGCCGGGGACTCCTTCGGGCTTGCCGGGGGCGGGGAGCTCTCCGACGAGGAGAGGTCGTCGGCGTACAACTCTGTAGATCCGCCGGAGTCTTCGGCCTCCTCCTCCTCCCCCTCCTCTGCCTCGGCCGGCTCGCTGGGCCCAGCATCCAGCGATGCGGCCCTCTTCCCCTTGGCGCCTCCGCCCCTCGCAGCGCCTCTGCTTCCTCCGGCGGTTCCCTCCCTTGCCGCGGCCTCCGTCGCGATCCCATGGATCCCGGAGTGCCTCAACGAGGGGACCCCGGCGAGCGCGTCGGGTGGGAGGTTCAGCAATCGGCGGATCTCCGCCTCTTCCGCCTGGGTGGACGCCTCCTCGGCCTCCGCCTCCTCCGGCGAGAACCCGAAGACTCCTGCCGCCGCGGCTGCGGCGGCCTCCTCAGCCCGAGAAGCAATGTAAGCGATTTCCTGCTCGGTGGTGTCCCGCGTATGCAGCTTGAGGTCCTCCTTGTTGCTCGCCACCTCGACGAGGTTGTCGTAGAAGTTGAGGACGTCGATTGGCTTCGGGGCGATCCACGACCGGTCCAAGCCATGCGAGTCGCACATCGGCATCATGGCAAGGATTCGGTCCCTCGCGGCGTTGTTGCAGAGCGGCACCACTTCCCGGGGAGTCCTGAACCACTCGGGGTGCGCCGGGTCGTACTTGAAGAGCTCTCGTACCATCCCGCGCAGCTCCAGAGTGGTGAAATTAAAATTAAGTCCGGGGCGCAGCCTCATGATATCTGCCGGGCCGCCGTACAACCAAGCCGGCCTCTTCCGGTCTTGGAGAGGGGCGATGCGCCGGCGAAGGAAATCTGCGCCCACCTCGGCAACTGACAACCGGGCCAGCCGAAGACGGAGGATCCGGACGAGGGCGATGTCGAGCTTGACGTCGTCGGAGTCTAGTTCGCTCCAATCTCTGCCGCGCGCGATAGGCGTTGTGCGCGGCGCAGTAAAGGCTTGCGGCTGGTCCTCTACAATCCAGCACCACTCAGCTCGCCATTCCTCCCACTTGCCGCGGAGCTCCCCCGGCAAGTACGACCCCTTCTTCCCGAGACGGAAGACCCAAGAAATACATCCGGAGAGAGGGGCATCTGCCTCGGCTCTAGGGGTGAAAAAGTGTCTAAAGAGGGCTACGTTGGGGTGGACTCCTATGAAGTTTTCGCACATATGTGCGAAAACGGCCATGGTGAGGATGGCGTTGGGGGTGAAATCAAGCAGATGGAAGCCATACGTATTCATGATATCACAGAAGAAGTTCGAAAATGGAGGACAGAGACCACAGTGGAAAAAGGGAGCAAAGAAGTAATACCCGCCGGGATAGTGGTCCTTGGCGGCGGCCGGGTATGCTCGGGTGCGGGGGTGCGCATCAGTGCCCTTGGACCAGAACAAGTAGTACTTGTTCCAGAGTTCTTCCACACCGAGCTTCGGCGAGAAGACGACGTTCCGCTTCCGGTAAGCGATGAGCTTGGCTGCTTGCTCGGATTTCTCCTTCTTGGACTTCTCCGCTTTCCCCTTGTCGCCCTTTGGGGCCATGGCGGACGCGGCGGAAGGAAGGGGACGAAGAGCTAGGCGGCGGCGGAGCTGTGGAGGCGGAGCGCTAGAAGGAATCTTTTTGCAGGAGGAAGACGACGTAATGAGAGCACAGGGAGGGGAACCGCGCCCGCTGCCTCTGCTTTTATGGGGGAGTGGGGGGCGTTTTCCCCTTTCCATTAAGAGATCGTGGGCACGTCCCATCCCACGGCGCCGCAATCGACGCGTGCCGTTACCGTGGGGTGCGGCGGATATGGAAGTGGATCCGGCGCGCCGCGGGCCGCGGGTGCCCGTGCACTGTTTTGGGCCTGGCCCAACAGCGCTCGGCACCGTGTGTGGCCCAGGCCCGGGGGCTCCTGTCGGTGTACTAAGGTAGGGGTACCCCAGTACCCCAACTTGTGCATGGGCAGTTGTAGCTTCCCGCGGCAAGGTTTACTGCGTGCTCGCCGGAGACCTTCCTGCCTCTTATTAAACCATTCAAAAACAAAGTATACAAGACAGAAGATCGAGACCCCGGCAAGAGGAGCTTGCCGGGAAGGCCGTACCAGGCTCAAGACTGTCCCAATAACACAAGACCCTGGCAAGAGGAGCTTGCCAGGAAGATTAGAAGATATTGCCTCGGCGCTATGCGCGCCCCGGCAAGGGGCCCGGGAAGCGGCAAGTTCCCGGGCCCGGCAAGATCAAGGCCCCGGCAAGGCGCTTGCCGGGAAGGCCACGCTGTGTGCCCGCGCTCCAGCTCATCGGCCCACGCGTCGCCCTGAGGTCTAACCAGGGACGCGTGGCGGATGGCTGTGCAGCCTGGGGTACACGGTGGCACACCACGGCGATAAATCCGTCGCCGTGGCGGACGGAGACGCTAAGGCGGGAGCTTTTGGGGTCGACGGCGACGGGCATTAAATGCCCTTGTCCCCCACTGTTAAAGTAGGTATAGACCACTGTTCTGTACTGTAGCTCCACTGTTCCCGCACTGTTACAACTACCACCTCTTTTACATTTTTACCCCTTACTCCTACGTTGACACCTGTCGGTGACCCCTTTGCACTATAAAAGGAGGCCCATGCACAACGTGGAGGGGGTTCGAAACCTAGATTACTCTCACGCACGGTGTAGCTGCTTCTTCAAGCTCCCGAGCGTCCCACTCAATACACAACCAAGCAGGAGTAGGGTTTTACGCATCCGTGCGGCCCGAACCTGGGTAAAACTGCCCGCGCGTCTGCTTCGATCTGCTCTTTGTGCTCCCTCCGCCCTCGTACCGCACAGACAAGGGGCTCCGGTCCCATAGGTGTTCGTGGCGGACAGTTTCCCCCGACAGAAAGAAAGCAAGACAGTAGCATTTCTCAAACGGTGGCATTGATTAATATTAATAGAGAGATTATATTAACAATAAAATTCGTTAAACATGTAATTTGCTTTTAACTGTGGCATTCCATCAATTTTCCAGCGGCATTATTAGAGGGTGCTTGTTTACCGGGACATTTTGGTGGAGGGACTAAAAAATCTCCGTATCAGTCCCATCTAAACCAAACATGAGGGACTTTTAGGGACTAAAAGTGGGCATTTGGGACTAAAGAAAGAAGACCCCGAGAGAGAGTCTTTTTGGGACTTTTTCCAACAGTTGCCCCTGCCACACATGGCACCTTGTCTCTATTAGTTTATTACTATGGGTAACATGGTCTTTTAGCATGTCATTTAATAACCTCTAGTCCATGTTTAGTCCCAGGAACCAAGCAAGTAGGGACTAGGGAGTTTTTAACCAAACATGGCCTTAGATTAACAATATCTAAAGAGTTGCACGGGACAGTGGACACACCAGCACCATGTGCATCTACCGATGTACTGGGTGATGCAGAGTCTGTTGCAACAAAGAACAAACAACCAAGGAGCATATTTGAGTTGGTCCCACTTTTGTTATCTTTAGACACCTTTCCCTATGTGAGCGCAGCAAATCTAGTCCTGCTCAAACTCTACAACATTGTCCCCCAAAACAAAAGATCAGTTCGTTACAAATGTGCGTACTGTGTTTGTCATTGTTTTCCCTTTTCGATCAACGTAGGTGTTGGATAGCCAGTCTGTACTAGTACTTTCCCCACTTCCTTTCCTCTGTGAACCACATCCTAGATTTATGCTATAGAACTTTTCCCACTACTTTCCCCCATTCATGTCCTCTTTCAACCACGTCTTAGATTCATGCGATACAACTTTCCCCACAACTTTCCCCTTTCCTTTCCTTTTTGAACCACGTCCTAGGTTCATGCTATAGAACTTTTCCCACTACTTTTCCCTATTCCTTTCCTCTTTGAACAACGTCCTAGATTCATGGTATACAACTTTCCCCACTACTTTCCTGTTTGATCCAACACCTAGATTCGAGTGCAGAAGCGGAAAAAGCCCACATCCAGCTAGAGCAATGCATGTGGAATAAGTAAATTATACCTTAAGGTTCTTGGGGTGTGGTTCGGTGGGCGACCGGAGGCCGTTCGACCCACACTATGTACGACGGAAAAGAAGAAGGGGTCGGAGGCCCTCCAGCGCCGCCACTGGGTGAAAGTGAACAACTGCGCTGGTAGTGGATTCCCTCCCTTGCCGACGGCGACAGCGTTAAGCGTCCTTCCCATCCTGGTGGATGGATCCTGCCGGATGAGAGAGTGTGAAGAGAGCAACTACAAGCAAACCAGCAGTGAGGGAAGAGAGAGAGGCCAAGAAGTCTGGTTTAGATCTGGAGAGGGTGAGAGAGTGTGAAGAGAATAACTACAAGCGCTGAGGCTGCAGCGTGCATATATATACTGGAGAGAGTGTGAAGAGTGCAAACCCTAGAAAACAAGCGCCGAGGCTGCAGCTTATACGTGATGAGGTGATTATACGGTCACTACGAGATCGTATAGCTCCGTATCCATCCATTTTGACCAGTCAAAGAATCCTCCTGCCATTAATTATGCTCAAGTGTAGTTATCGAACCCGAGACCACAAGTTTGATGAGCGAACAGGCTAACCAGCTACACAGCCCTCCCGTTATGTTCAACGAGAGGAAAATAACCTTTTATACATTTTCGTGTGTGTGGGAGTAATTGGGATTTAAATCATAATCG
Organism: Secale cereale; assembly: GCA_902687465.1. Lineage (NCBI taxonomy): Eukaryota > Viridiplantae > Streptophyta > Magnoliopsida > Poales > Poaceae > Secale > Secale cereale. Next base: position 887,549,941 of record LR738711.1, on the reverse strand, counting down.
TGTCATGTGGCTTTGGTGGTAAGACTATCCAGAGTGGTGCAAAAATAATGCAGCCTTAGTGACCTTACCTCTCTCCACGTAGTATGTTGGGTCCCACCAGTCAGAGGGTGAAACAAAAAATTAATAAGAAAAATTAAAAGCGCCAGCGGTGTATCTTACCTCACACATCTTGCTACTGCTCGGGCACACTATCCAATTGATCCCTCTGTTCGCTCACGTACTATTTTAAGTGAATCCTTATTATAACATGCACACAATTCTGGGCACTTGTATTCGACCAAAGTCAGTGTGCCACCGTATCTCATACGACTCCCTCCGTCTAGGTTTAATAAGTCACGTTAGAAGGTGCAGCGGGACCAAGGTGCAAGCAGATTGGAGGAGAAAGAGAAACTTGGCCGGTCATTCCTCCAAGCAAAGCCCTGATTTCTGTCTCTAAACGCAACAATTGATCCAAAAAACTAAGGCTGGTTGTAATGGGGGTATCATACACTAGTATCATGCATATGATACTAGTGTATAACACTATATCCGTAGTGCATAGTATCATATGTTAGTATCATATGATAGTTAATTTATTGCTATGCATGACACATAGTAGCACATCATTTAATATGATACAGTATCATGATATGATACTCAACTCTCTCTTTGTTCATTTAATTCTATGACACCTCATCAAAATTGCCTAGTTGGCATGCATGATACTACCTATGATACTCCCATTACGGGCAACCTAAGAGATGCCGTTTTAGCTACCATGCAGGGCCACGTATTAACTCACATGCAAGCCGACTTTGATTTCTTGACTGATCAACGCATAGTTGCGTTCCATGCATTGGGTTTCCGGGGCAGATAACAAGGCAGAGTAAGGCTGCCCGTAATGGGAGTATCATAGGTAGTATCATACATGCCAACTAGGCAATTTTGATGAGGTGTCATAGAATTAAATGAAGAAAGAGAGAGTTGAGTATCATATCATGATACCGTATCATATTAAATGATGTGCTACTATGTGTCATGCATGGCAATAAATTAACTATCCTATGATACCAACATATGATACTATGCACTACGGATGTAGTATCATACACTAGTATCATATGCATGATAGTAGTGTATGATACTCCCCATTACAACCAGCCTAAGGAGCGTTTGGTTACATTGCTTAGGCTGGTCATAGTTTGTACGTACTCCATATGTATCTCACTTCCTATGGCTTCGCACTCGCACGATTTTCCTATTCTATGAACCTGTGTGTGCGTGTGCGTGTGTGTGTTTAACAACATGTGTGTGTTAGAGAGAGCGACATATCGACCTACTCCTACAGAGAGATGGTGTGTAGTGTATGATTTTAGCCGTGAGAGTCGGTGCATCCTCTCGTTTCCGGTCGTTTGGTAGGGACAGGCGGACAGCTACCACGCCTGCTCCTGACCAGCTTGGCCCACCCAAAGCCCCTCCATCGCCCACGCGTGCTTCCCACCCGAAACGGTCAGCGCCGCTCCAAAGAATCAGTGCCGCATTCATGCCCGGGCAGAGCGGACGCGACCTCTCACTGGCGCCTGCGTTGTAGGGAGAAGCGGATTCAAGAGTGATGGTTGCTTCATCCGTCCAACTTACTGCTGGGTCTATGTGATTTGATGGCTCATTGGTCATTATTACTGAGGTGGTAGGATTGCTGGATGTCCCACGCTTTCGGCGAAGGAGGTACTACTATATTACAATTTTATCCATTTTTACGGCGGAGGAGTGCAGTGAAAACACGCAGGTTCAGTGATTACATGGCCCACCTCACACTATCACCATATTTTCTGGACACCATGCGACACCTATCTCTTTACATAGTACAATCACAAAAAAAACTCTTTACATAGTAATAGTACTTCCTCCGTTCCTAAATATAAGTCTTTGTAGAGATTTCACCATGAACCACATACAGATGTATATAGATGCATTTTAAGTGTATATTCATTCATTTTGTTCCGTATGTAGTCCACCTAGTGGAATCTCTACAAAGACTTATATTTAGGAACGGAGGGAGTACGTACTGTAATTTATCAGCGAGATAGTACAATGCTATGAAGCTTCCAGCTTCTGTTACTTGTATCTTGCGTCCAAGGTTGCCCGTTGCAACATTTCATCAAATACAAAGGAGACTAACATGCATGCTATTGAATCTCAATGATTGACAGATCATAGAAAATATGTACTCCCTCAGTTCCAAAATAAGTGTCTCAACTTTATGCTACATACGGAGCAACATGAGTGAATCTACACTCTAAAATACGTCTATATACATCAGTGTTTGGAGTATGTACTAGTAGTTCATATTGAAATCTACTAAAGGACATATATATTCCAAACAATATGATAATCTCTCTAACCAAGGTAGTAGGGACAAGGAGTAAACGAAGGGAGTAGTAAAATTTTCTCCTCGTCCTGCGAGCCACCGTGCGCGTGGGCGAGGGAGCGGGCGTAAGGCGTAGTAAGCAAGTTTCACCTCGTCCTGCGAGCCACCGCACGCGTGGGCAGGGGAGATGGCGTACTAAGCAAGCTTCTCCTCGTTCCAAGTTGACATGATACATCAAAAGTACTCCTGTGTATAGAGCCTTGCCTAACCCCACATGGTTTGCCTCTTTTTTAACATAACACGTCAAGTCGCAATTTGTTTGTTCACCCGTGGTAGAGCAAGTATAATAGCTGATATAAGCGGGCTGTAAGGGTTGCCACCTGAGATTTATGATGATGTGGAGGAGAGAGGAGAGGAGAGAGAAGAGGAGTGGACTGTAAACTTGTAGCCAGCTGCAGCACAAGCTCCAATGCATTTTGTGAGAGAATAAAGTGGGGGTCAAGCATTAACTACATGATGTATAGAGCCAGCAACTATTATATGAATGGGCTTATAGGTTGCCTATAAGTGAGGTGGCACAAAGATAGAGCTAGCAGCCGGCTATGCTATTAATCTTACTCGTAGAAGATCCTCCCTCCATCTAGTGGACAACTAGTACATGTCTCAAGTTACCACATGGGCTGCCTTTTCATACAGAAATGAGCTCCACTGTGTACCCGCGCAGGTGTGGTTGGGAAAGAGACGGGAGTACGTGCGCCGTGCATGCACCTATTCTCGTCGTGCACGTCCCCCACCTACGTGGGTGTGTGTGTGAGAGATACAAACATAGACAAATGTTTTGGGGGGGGGGGGTTGATTTTGTGAATTTATTTGTGGGAATATGTGTCGATGACATCTCAAACAAAATTTTGCATGCAATGTGTGTGAAATGGAGGCCTATCCATATCACATATAGAGGGTCGGGCGATCCACGAGAAGAGAGGGAGGGGTCATAGATATCGATAGAGTCAAAGAGAGGATCAAGTGGGTGGGTGCGAGATCGATGAAGAGAGCCATCGAAATTGTGTGTGTGTGTGTGTGCAAGTCAAATATATAGGGCGACTAACCTAGCTACCGGAACGTCAGAGGGCACATGTCAAGTTTGTGTGTGGCAGGGAGACATGACTAGAGCGCTCGATGTATCGGTGTGTGTGTGTGTGTGGGAGGGGGTTGGGGAGGGGTAGGCATTGGCCTAACTATAGAGGTAGAACGACTCGTATATGTGTTGAGAAGGAGAGACCCAGCTATGTCATGAGGGAGATCGGTCAACATCCATACATAACTGAAGGACGGGAAATAGGATGGGATAAAGAGAGAGAGAGAGAGAGAGAGAGAGATAGAGATAGAGATAGATAGAGAGAGAGAGAGAGGAGAGAGGGAGGGAGAGGGGTAGAGTGTTGGATGGGTGATGGAGTTGCTTCTCGAAGATGGTGGGAGAGGCCTACTAGATAAACTAAGGGTGGAACTGCAATATTATCAATAAGAGTGGGGATGTGTTTTTGTGTGTGCCTGTGCGTGATAGATCTGTCGGGACACATCCATGGATGATGAAGGGGAACCATGTGCTTGGTAAGCAAACCTAACTAGATCGGTAGATCAATTGTTGTTTGTCGGAGGAAGGGAGAAACATAATGTCAGGCCCAAAATGCGATTCTATCCCGATCACGTGACGCTTACGTGATTGGGGCACAACCGCAACTCAATTGTTGTTTGTCGGAGGAAGGGAGAGACATAATGTCAGGCCCAAAATGCGATTCTATCCTGATCACGTGACGCTTACGTGATTGGGGCACAACCGCAACTCAGGCGCTTAGCAAGATGGATATCATTACATTGTACCATTACATACATACATGGGGGATACAACAATTCATACAAGTCACATGAATACAACAACAACACAAGACATCCGACTATAGATGCAAACATGAAAAGCACAACGACATCCATCTGCTATCCGAGGCTGCCGACCAGGAACCTAACCCAAGACTGACGAAGAAGAAGAAGAAAGAACTCCAACAAAAGAACATCGCTCTCACGTCAAGTCATCGGAAACCTGCACCTGCAACTATTGTTGTAGTAACTGTGAGCCACGAGGACTCAGCAATCCCATAACCATGGGTAACAAGACTAGCAAAGCTTAATGGATAAGGAGAGGTAAAGTGGTGAGGTTGCAACAGCGGCTAAGCATAATATGGTGGCTAACTTACGAGTACAAGAATAAGATGAGCATCTACACAAACGGTCGCAAACTAGTAGTGATCGCTAAAGATCCTGAACTACCTACGAGTCAAACATAACCCCACCGTGTTCTCTTCTCAAAGTGAAAAGAGACAGTCACGGTTACTCACGCGGTTGTGTGCTTTACTTCGGATCCAATGTCAAGTTTTCTACAACCGAACATTAACAAATTCCAATTTGACACATAACCGCGGGTACGGCTTTCGAAAGATCATAACCCTGCAGGGGTGTCCCAACTTAGCCCATCACAAGCTCTCACGATCAGCAGAGGTAATAATAATATTACCCCTTATCTTAGGGAAGGCCCGATCAGACTCAGAATTCCCGGTGTACAAGACATTTCGACAATGGTTGTAACATCCCAAATTTTCAATTTGGAATATTATACATAGATCATACTGCATTGCATATTTCTTTGCATTTTATTCATGGCGATCCTCGAAAATTCTAAGAAAATCAAGGACCTACGGAGAGAGTTGGGAATTCTACCGTTTTGTATTTGAGTTCACTCGAATATCCCTACGAGGATAGCATTGGTTTTAATTATTTTTCTCTCCTAAAAATATTTCTAAATAAAATATATGAGCGGAGATAATATGACTTCTCCAAAATAACAGAAATATTGGAGGAAAAATATTAAAATCACTTTTGGTATTTTTACGGATTTATTTGTGATTTTATTTGCATAGGAAAAATATGCGTTTTTCAAAATTGCATTTAGGTCCGGGAAAAATGTTCACTTTGTCCTAAATATTTTTAGAGGATGGTGAAAATTTATTTCGGGATTTTTGGAGTCCGTTTAGTATTTCTGTTATTAGTTTTACTACGTGAGGACTCGTTTAAAAAAAGAAAGAGAAACCGACTCTCGGCCGTAACCGGCTAGGACTCTCCTAGCCGGGCCTTTATAAGCGCCAGCCCGGAGCCCCGCAGCCCAGCCGCCCGCCCCTGCCCTAAGCCGCCGCCGCCGCAAGCAGCCGCTGCCGCCCCGCCGCGCCGCCGCCGGAGCCACCCGCCGCCGCCGCCGGAACCGCCGCCGCCGCCGCCCGCCCGCCGAGGTAGCCGCCGCCGCCGTCTTCTCGCCACCGGCCGCCCGCGAGGTAGCCGCCGCCGCCGTCTTCTCGCCGCCACTGCCGGTTCTTTTCGGCTAACCGATCGGTTTTTTTCGAGAAACCCTAGATCCGTTTGTTTAGGATAGATCGGTTTTTCTTTTCGGTTTAGTTATTCAGCGGACGTTCGTCCGTACGTTCATTTTAACGAACGTTGTTCGCCCGTTAGCCGCAGATAGCGAACGTTCATTCGTTAGCCTGTTCGTCAGTTTTCTTTTTCGGGGTATTTATCCGCGATTATTTCGATCGCGATTTCTGCCCTGATCTTGTTTTTCGTTTTTCTTTTCGCTGGAGAGTCGGAATCATGTGATTCAAAATCCCAGATCTTCGTCTTGACGCCCTCTTTCCGTTTAACCAACTGGAACCAAGTTTTTCTACTGTAAAATTTGACCCTAGATCAAACTAGTAAACGAATCTCGTTTCTTTCGCAGTTTGAGTTTCGTTGCTTCTTTCGATTTGATTCTTTTTGCAAACCGGAGTTCTTAAGTTGAACCTTCTGATTAGAGCTTATCTTTTGGAGTTTTGTTTGTGCATCATTGCTTGGTTGCTTATGTATGCTATTGTTTGCTTGTGATAGAATACCCGGACTGTGAAGCGTGCTACTACGAGTCTCTAGGTTTTGCGAATCGTCAACAAGGCAAGTAACACTTTGATCATACCCTTTTATTACCCAGTTTTTATGCATTAGATCAAACCCTCACACACTGCATGATTAGGATCTCTTAACTTGTGGGTCTGGAAAGTAGTTTGAGGTAGAACCTATTACCTGCATTATTTTCAAAGCCTTGGGAGTTACTTCTACGCTATGCTTAGGTTGCTATGCTATGCTCGTAGACGTGGTTTGGGTTTGAGTGAAATCCATGACAGATGTGAGTTGTTAATTAAGGGTTCAACTTAAGATGGCCACTTGAATACACATCTGGGTGGATTGGTTGCAGGGCACCTGGGGTATCCAGTGTTGTCCTATGAAATCCCGGGGTTCCGTGTGATTGTCTTATGGAATGCCACCCAAGCTCAAAGGGATCATAAAACTATTCATGCTAGAAACTTCCGTGTCCAGCCACAATGCCATTATGGGCTCTGGCATAGTTGAGTAAGTTGCGGGAAACCTTTCCTTGATGGGCTAGCAGATGTAGAGGGATTGTAGGTGTACCAGCCTATCTATCGGTTAAGGGGACCTCTTCGGAAAGACTGTGTCTCGGTTATCCGTTTCTCAAACACCATGTAGTGCGAGAAACCAAACAGAGGCGATCGAGTCTTATGGGGAAAGTGCGCAAACCTCTGCAGAGTGTACAAACTGATCATGATTAGCCGTGTCCCCGGTTATGGACAATCTTGAGTATCTGGTACTTGAATTATTGGTTGATCTCATCACTCTAAATTTAATTTGTTGGGTTTATGATTACTTTAATTTGCGATTGAGTTGGAGGTACCTTCTCAATGATGTTTCAACTACCATGATAGTTAAAATAAAACTTATTCCTTTGTTGTAGGAAAAAATTGGCTTTACGCAAAAACTTTAACCTTAGAGCCTCCACCAGCCAAATATGCATATAGTGTAGCCTTTATTTTTGTTACTTGCATCTTCTGTGTTATCTTGCCAGCATATTCCATGTGCTGACCCGATTCGGGCTGCAACATATTACATTGCAGACTTTTCAAACAAGGAGTAAGACGTTCTAGGTCGTTTGTCATGCACTCAGCTATGCCGTTGGAGTTGATGGACTCACTTATCTCCCAAGCCTTTCGCTGTTATTTTGTTAGATGGCCTTAAGCCATAGACTTTTGTAATAAGTTCTCTTTGGAGACATTCGATGTAATAAGTGTGTGATTGCCACTCTGTTATAAATCCTTCAAGTACTGTGTGTGCCATCATTACCGATCCAGGGATGGCACTGAAACACAGAGACTTCGGTCCATTTGGATCGTGGTCGCTACAAGATGGTATGAGAGCACACGTTGTTTGTAGGACACGACCACTAAGATAAACCCTAGGTCACTCTTCTCTACTCATTTCTGACTTCTCTCCATTTTCTACTTCTTTAGGTTGGTGGACCCAAGGAACAAGTTCACACAACCAGATGAAGACACACCTTTTGGACGACACTTGAAGGAAGTCACTAGGTACCTGAACATAGGAATACCAAGTTTCACCGGGACCTACACCGCCAATTTACCAAAAGAGGAGCGATGGAGCATTCAAGTTCAAATTCCTGGGAGAACCTTCGCACCATCCACTGAGCCAATAGAATTTTCGTTTGATGCACCGACCTGGAGTCTAGGCAAGAGTATGGCAGACCACATCACTATGGGAAGGATCGGAGAAGTCTATAAGCAGAAGCTGAAGGATACTATCTACCATATTTGTGGACGCCGAGATGAGCGTTGGGACATGATCAGCACCCGGAAGGACAGGTCCATTGCAGCGTTCATCCAGGTGTTAAACCAACACATTCGTCGACAGGAGCACCAGATGTGCGCAGGAATGATAGATTTGAAGAAGGCACTAAACAGGAATTTGGAGCTAGAAGAAGAACTTAGGTCTACTCGTGATGGATACGAGGAGGAGATGTTGATACTAGTGGAGAAGAATGATGATTTGACAAGGAAGCTAGGAGTATTGATGGGAGATCCAGCACGAGGAGGAGAAGAAGAGGTAGAAGAACCCAAGGAGATTCGTTCTGAAGATCACATCATCATCGACGACGCGGATTCAGACCCCGATGATAGCGAGGAGGAAGATTATGAAGACGAAGCTGGAGCAGACATCATGGAATCTTCCGCCGATCAAAATTTCTAGATGACCACCCTATGACTATTAGTCCCCCCCCCCCACAAAGTAGTATTTAGAGCACTTTTGTAACGTTAGTTAGATCTTGTAAGACCTTGCTTGAAATTGATAGGTGTGTTATGATTGTGTTTGTCTCATGTGCATATGGGTAGTGATTTTCCCTTAGACCTCAATTCTATTCTAATCTCTTCCCTCTACACCCATCAGATGCCTCCAAGACGTGAGCCCGGATTTGAGTTTCCCCTGAGCTCACTTAGTTGATCCAGCAGCAGAACACTTTGATGCAACTTCTTGTCCAGAAGACTCAGAACAACCAGAACAACAACAACCCTCCACCACCACCACCCATGGACAACCTGACACGTTTCTTAAGGTTGCAACCACCGGTGTTTGCTAGCAGCATTGAACCAATAGTTACTGATGACTGGCTGCACAAGATTGGAAGGGATTTGACCACCGCCAATTGCTTGGATGCTGAGAAGGTGCGATTTTCCGCACACCAGTTGTCTGGACCAGCCGCAGCATGGTGGGAGAATTACACAACCACTTTCCCCATAGCCAATGTCACTTGGGAGCTGTTTCAGCAAGCTTTCTGTACTGCCCGTGTCTCAACTGGAGCTATGAGCATGAAGAAGCATGAGTTTCGCAACTTGCGCCAAGGAAATCATATTGTAGCTCAGTACGTGGATGAGTTTAGTACCCTATCTCATTATGCCCCAGATGATGTGGCCACAGATGCCGCTAACGAGGAGAGATTTATGGAAGTGCTGAATGATGAGATGAGCGTACAGTTGATGGTGGCAACCTTCAACAACTACCAGGAGTTGGTAGATAAAGCTCTTATGATTGAAGGGAAGTAGCAGAAGATTGGGAGCCGTAAGAAGAAGTATGGACAAGGAAGGAATAGTTCTGGAGCCCAACAGAAGCCCCGATTCACTCCGAATTCGGGAGGATATATCCATAACTATGGAAGCCACAACCACTCTGGAGGAAGTTCCCACAACAACAATGGCTCCAAAAATGGGAATGGGAATGGAGCAAACAATAACCAGAATCGCTCTACCCCATCCACACCCGCCAAGAAAGATTTAAGCCACGTCACCTGTTACAAGTGCGGGAAGAATGGACATTATGCCAATGAGTGCCCTGAAGCTAAGAATGGGAACGACAATGGAAGCGCCGGAAAGAAGCCCAACCCGTTCAATAAAGGACAAGTAAACCACGTCACCGTGGAGGAGGTAGAAGAGGAACCAGATGCTTTTGTCGGTAAGTTTTTGGTTAAGTCATTTACCGCAATAGTCCTTTTCGATACTGGTGCATCGCATTCATACATTTCAAGGGGATTCATGAATAGACATAGGATGGCCACCCAAGTTCTTAAGACCCCCATGTTAGTAAGTTCACCAGGAGCAGAGTATATGGCACACCAAGGATGTTTTCAGACGCCATTGATCATAGTACGCCATGTTTTCCCCTCAGACCTAATAGTTTTGGAGTCATAAGGATTGGATGCGATATTAGGTATGGATTGGCTATCGATGTATGGAGGGAACGTCGATTGTGCCAGCAAATCTATTTTGCTTACCACCCCGGAGGGAAAAAGGATTAAGTATTTATCTAGGCATTCACCTATACGGACACAAGTACATTCTCTCACGGGAGTTGTTCAGGAGGAAGTGCCGGTAGTAAAGGATTACTCGGATGTTTTTCTAGAGGAGCTACCTGGCATGTCAACGGATAGGGATATTGAGTTATTGCCTGGCACCGGACCAGTATCAAAGAGACCATATCGGATGCCAGCGAATGATCTGGAGGAGATCAAGAAGCAGATTAAGGAGTTATTGGAGAAAGGATTTATTCGCCGGAGTTCATCACCTTGGGGAGCCCCAATGCTTTTGGTCGAGAAGAAGGATGGATCTTTAAGAATGGTCATTGATTATCGTGCATTGAATGAAGTGACTATTAAGAAAAAGTACCCGCTGCCGATGATCAATGATTTATTCGACCAACTCTAGGGAGCATAAGTATTCTCCAAGATCGATCTACGATCTGGATACCACTAGTTAAAATTCCGAGAGAAGGATATACCTAAGACAGCCTTCACCATAAGGTACGGGCTATATGAGTATACGGTTATGTCATTTGGATTGACTAACGCCCCTGCCTATTTTATGAGTATGATGAACAAGGTGTTCATGGAGTTTTTGGATAAGTTTGTCGTGGTATTCATTGATGATATTTTGGTGTACTCGAAGAATGAGGAGGAACATGCGGAGCATTTGCGTTTGGTACTGGTGAAGCTCAAAGAACATCAGTTGTATGCCAAGTTTAGCAAATGCGAGTTTTGGTTGAAGGAAGTTGGATTCCTAGGGCATGTTATATCTGGAGAAGGTATAGCAGTGGACCCCATCAAAGTGCAGGCAATCACTGAATGGTTGGCACCCACTTCAGTTGGAGAGATCCGCAGTTTTCTTGGACTCGCAGGATACTACCGGAGATTCATAGAAAATTTCTCCAAAATTGCTAAGCCAATGACGACGTTGTTGAAGAAGGAGACAAAGTTCGATTGGACTGAGGAGTGTGAAGAAAGTTTCCAGGAGTTGAAGAAACGGTTGATGACAGCCCCAGTGTTGATCTTGCCAGATATACGTAAGGATTTCCAAGTGTACTGCGATGATTCACGCTTAGGACTTGGAGGAGTACTTAAGCAGGATGGAAGAGTTGTTTCCTAGGCATCTCGTCAACTGCGACCGCACGAGTTGAATCATGCGACGCACGATCTGGAGTTAGCAGCTATAGTGCACGCACTGAAAACCTAGAGACATTTTTTTATTGGAAATCGTTGTGATGTGTACACGGATCACAAGAGGTTGAAGTACATTTTCACTCAGAAGGAGCTGAACCTCAGACAGAGGAGATGGTTGGAGCTTATAAAGGATTATGATATGAAGCTGCACTATCACCCCGGAAAGGCCAATGTTGTTGCAGACGCTCTGAGCAGGATGAGTTATGCAAATACCTTAGAAACGGGGGATTACCCCAGGAGATAGCAGAAGATCTCAGGGAGCTTCGTTTGGAGATAGTTCCTAGAGATTTTGTCGCAAATTTGGAAGTTCAGTCAACATTGCTGGGGAAGATACGCGAAGCCCAGAAGGATGACAAGGAGATTGCTGAGATAAAGAAGAGGATGAGTGAAGGAAAAACCAAAGGATTTCGTAAGGATGAGCACGACACCTTGTGGTTTGAGGATCGAATCTATGAGCCCAACGACCCGGAGATCAGGAAGTTGATACTGCAGGAAGCACATGATTCGCCATACTCGATACTCCTCGGAAACACCAAGATGTATTTGGATTTGAAGGAACGTTTCTGGTGGACGGGAATGAAGAAGGATATTGCCGAGTATGTAGCCGTATGTGATGTATGCCAGAGAGTAAAGGCAGAGCATCAGAAGCCAACATGATTGCTACAGCCTATGCCAATACCCGAATGGAAGTGGGAGAAGCTTGGCATGGACTTTATCACTAGATTGCCCAGGACCAAAGCAAGATATGACTCAATCTGGGTAGTAGTGGACCGTTTGACCAAAGTAGCCCACTTTATCCCCGTGAAAACCACATACACCAGTGCAAAGTTGGCTAAGATATACATGACCAGGATCGTATGTCTACACAGAGTTCCGAGGACCATTGTATCAGATAGAGGAACACAGTTCACCTCAAAGTTTTGGCATCAGCTACACCAGACTTTCGGAACGAGGCTGGAATTCAGCACAACTTTTCATCCGCAGACCGACGGACAGACCGAGAGAGTCAACCAGATTTTGGAGGACATGTTGAGAGCTTGTGCGCTAGATTATGGATCTAGTTGGGATGAAAATTTGCCCTACACTGAGTTCTCGTACAACAACAGTTACCAGGCCAGTTTGAAGATGGCACCGTTCGAAGCATTATACGGAAGGAGATGCCGAACACTGTTAATGTGGGATGAAGTTGAAGACCGACAGTTGTTTGGCCAGACTTGATCAAAGAGTCTGAAGAGAAGGTTAAGCTAATTGGAGACAGATTGAAGGTAGCTCAGTCCCGGTAGAAGAGTTATGCCGACTCGAAGCCCAAGGAGATAGCCTACGAAATCGGAGACAGAGCGTACTTGAGGGTATCGCCTCTGCGAGGAGTTAAACATTTCGGAGTTAAGGGAAAACTAGCCCCGAGAATTGTGGGACCTTATCGTGTATTGGAACGCATGGGAGAGGTTGACTATAAGTTGGAGTTGCCCGAAGGATTGTCAGGAGTGCATGATGTGTTTCACGTTTCGCAGCTTAAGAAGTGCCATGCGGAGATGGCCGATATCCCACTTAGAGACATAGTACCCCTGGAAGCAATTCAGTTGGATAGCGATCTGACTTATGAGGAGAAGCCTGTTAAGATTCTCGTATTTTCGAGCAGAGTCACCCGCAGTAAGGTTATCAAGTTTTGCAAAGTTCAATGGAGTCACCACACCGAGGAAGAAGCCACCTGGGAACGAGAAGATGATCTACGCAAGGACCACCCACACCTGTTCTCTAGCTAAGCCGAATCTCGAGGGCGAGATTCATTCTAAGGGGGGTAGGTTTGTAACATCCCAAATTTTGAATTTGGAATGTTATACATAGATCATACTGCATTGCATATTTCTTTGCATTTTATTCATGGCGATCCTCGAAAATTGTAAGCAACTCAAGGAACTATGAAGAGAGTTGGGAATTCTACCGTTTTGTATATGAGTTCACTTGAATACCGGTACGAGGATATCATTGGTTTTAATTATTTTTTCTCTCCTAAAAATATTTCTAAATAAAATATATGAGCGAAGATAATATGACTTCTCCAAAATAACATAAATATTGGAGGAAAAATATTAAAATCACCTTTGGTATTTTTTCGGATTTATTTGCGATTTTATTTGCATAGGAAAAATACACGCTTTTCAAAATTGCATTTAGGTCCGAGAAAAATGTTCACCTTGTCCTAAATATTATTAGAGGACGGTGAAAATTTATTTTGGGATTTTTGGAGTCTGTTTAGTATTTCTTTTATTAGTTTTACTACGTCAGGACTCGTTTAAAAAAAAGAGAAACCGACTCTGGGCCGTAACCGGCTAGGACTCTCCTAGACAGGCCTTTATAAGCTCCAGCCCGGAGCCCCGCAGCCCAGCCGCCCGCCCCTGGCCTAAGCCGCCGCCGCCGCAAGCCGCCGCCACGCCGCGCCTCGCCGCCGCCGCCGCCCCGCCGCCGGAGCCACCCGCCGCCGCCGCCCGAGTCACCGCCGCAGCCCGCCCGCCGAGGTAGCCGCCGCCGCCGTCTTCTCGCCACCGCCGCTGGTTCTTTTCGGTTAACCGATCGTTTTTTCCGAGAAACCCTAGATCCGTTTTTTTAGGTTAGATCAGTTTTTCTTTTCAGTTTAGTTATTTAGCGGAGGTTCGTACGTACGTTCGTTTTAACGAACGTTGTTTGCCCGGTAGCCGCAGACAGCGAAGGTTCGTTCGTTAGCCTGTTCGTCAGTTTTCTTTTTCCAGGTATTTATACGCGATTATTCCGATCGTGATTTCTGCCCTGATCTTGTTTTTCGTTTTTCTTTTCGCTCGAGAGTCAGAATGAGGTGATTCAAAATCCCAAATCTTCGTCTCGACGCCCTCTTTATGTTTAACCAACTGGAACCAAGTTTTGCTACTGTAAAATTTGACCCTAGATCAAACTAGTAAACGAATCTCATTTCTTTCACAGTTTGAGTTTCGTTGCTTCTTTCGATTTGATTCTTTTAGCAAATAGGAGTTCTTAAGTTGAACCTTCTGGTTAGAGCTTATCTTTGGAGTTTTGTTTGTGCATCATTGCTTGATTGCTTATGTATGCTATTGTTTCCTTGCGATAGAATACCCGGACTGTGAAGCATGCTACTACGAGTCTCTAGGTTTTGCGAATCGTCAGCAAGGCAGGTAACACTTTGATCATACCCTTTTATTACCCAATTTTTATGCATTAGATCAAACCCTCACACATTGCATGATTAGGATCTCTTAACTTGTGGGTCTGGAAAGTAGTTTGAGGTAGAACCTATTACCTGCATTATTTTCAAACCATTGGGAGTTACTTCTACGCTATGCTTAGGTTGCTATGCTATGCTCGTAGACGTGGTTTGGGTTTGAGTGAAATCCATGATAGATGTGAGTTGTTAATTAAGGGTTCAACTTAAGTTGGCCACTTGAATACACATCTGGGTGGATTGGTTGCAGGGCACCTGGGGTATCCAGTGTTTTCCTAGGAAATCCCGGGGTTCCGTGTGATTGTCCTATGGAATGCCACCCAGGCTCAAAGGGATCATAAAACTATTCATGCTAGAGACTTCTGTGTGCAGCCACGATGCCATTATGGGCTCTGGCATAGTTGAGTAAGTTGCGGGAAACCTTTCCTTGATGGGCTAGCAGATGTAGAGGGATTGTAGGTGTACCGGCCTATCTATCGGTTAAGGGGACCTCTTCGGAAAGACTGTGTCTCGGTCATCCGTTTCTCAAAAACCATGTAGTGCGAGAAACCAAACGGAGGCGATCGAGTCTTGTGGGAAAAGTGCGCAAACCTCTGCAGAGTGTACAAACTGATCGTGATTAGCCGTGTCCCCGGTTATGGACAATCTTGAGTATCTGGTACTTGAATTATTGGTTGATCTCATCACTCTAAATTTAATTTGTTGGGTTAATGATTACTTTAATTTGGGATTGAGTTGGAGGTCCCTTCTCAATGATGTTTCAACTACCATGATAGTTAAAATAAAACTTATTCCTTTGTTGTAGGGAAAAATTGGCTTTGCGCAAAAACTTTAACCTTAGAGCCTCCACCAGCCAAATATGCATATAGTGTAGCCTTTATTTCTGTTACTTGCATCTTCTGTGTTATCTTGCCAGCATATTCCATGTGCTGACCCGATTCGGGCTGCAACATATTACGTTGCAGACTTTTCAGACAAGGAGTAAGACATTCTAGGTCGTTTGTCATGCACTCAGCTATGCCGTTGGAGTTGATGGACTCACTTATCTTCCAAGCCTTCCGCTGTTATTTTGTTAGATGGCCTTAAGCCATATACTTTTGTAATAAGTTCTCTCTGCAGACATTCGATGTAATAAGTGTGTGATTTCCACTCTGTTATAAATCCTTCAAGTACTATGTGTGTCAGCATTACCGATCCAGGGATGACATTGAAACACAAAGACTTCGGTCCATTCGGATCATGGTCGCTACAATGGTAAAACAAGTCCAGCAAGACCTCCGGGCGTGCCGACACCCTGATAGTAGCCGTGCGTATCTCGTCTCAGGCCACGTCTGGATAGGTGATCCTACGGGAGCCAGATACCTCGAGTTTCCCCGTGGCGGCCCCGCAGTCTCCCCGTTTGGGACCAACACCATCAGCACTGGCCCCCCTGTTATGTAGAAAGAATCCTCGGGGACGCGACCCCCTATGAAATTTAATTAATTAATTAAGTTTTTATTATGAGGCAAATTAAAACCAATGTTGGGCCTTGCTGGAGGAGTTTTATTCAAAGACAAACTGTCAAGGGGTCCCCATATAACCAACCGTGTAAGGAACGCAAAATCAAGGAACATAACGCCGGTTTATCGGCTCCTAAGGTGGCATGAGTGGAACAAAACACCGAGCAAAAGGCCAAGCCTCCCATCCATTGCCATGTATATAGGTGTGTTATTATATATAAGATATATTGTGATATTCCCGAAACATCAAGTTCCAACATGGAACGATCTTCATCTTCACCTGCAACTAGCAACGCTATAAGAGGGGTTGAGCAAGCGGGTAACATAGCCAAAAAATGGTTTTGCTGGTAAGGTGTCAAAGGTTAGAGGTTTCATGGCAACAAGGAGAGGGGCTGTCAATAATGATGGGTAGCGCGACATATAATGACAACATCGAGACATCTAGCATAGCAATGATAGTAAAGGTATCCAAGGTGATGGTCATCTTGCCTGAGATCCCGCTAGTAAGAAGAACGGATCCATGAAGAAGACGAAGAAGAAACCTCGAAGATGAACCACATGTAGACGAACGAATCCTCACGATCGCAACGGAATAGAACTAGCGAGAAGGAAGACACAACAAGGTAAACACACCACTCAAGAACATGATAATATGCTCAACAAAGTATGATGCAAGACAAGTCTATATAATGCAAAACATGGCAAGGGATGAAGCACACAAGAACAACACAAACCAAGAAGTTTAAATGAGTCCGGAAACAACATATAGCAATTCCGGTAAGTCCTCATATGCACATTTCGAAATTGGTCCAGATCTGAACAAACCTTAAGTTCAAGTTGTTAAACAGCAAGTTAAAATACACCATGATGATCTACGCAAAATTCTAGTCAAGTTACATATGAAGTTTGTTTAATTCGGAGCTACAGCCTAGAAGATATGAGCAAAACAAGGCAAGCAAGTCATCTAAGCAAGATGCATCCAAACAATCAAGCAAACACACTCCAAGCATGAAAACAACATGATATTATGCTTCTACATGCAAAATCACACAAGTTTCATATGGAGCACGCTCCAAACGGAGCAACGGGCTAGAAGTTAAGAGCAAAACAAGTTACAATGCAAAGCTGAAGTTAACAGCCACATAGCAACTTTGGAGCAAGGTATATATATGCTACAGCACCCAAACATGGTAGCAAGAGGCATGGATGTGAAATAAACATTATACTTAACAAGCATGAACTTAGAACACACTCAAAAGCTTGCTGGAACACAAATAAAAAAGCATGGCAAGTTATAATAAATTTATCCATAGTTGGTCAAAATCTGGGAAGGCAAAACATCATCACAATGCTGCCTTCGGAGGCACATAACAACAAGAATATCAACTATACTAAGCATATAATGATCATGGACATGTAATAGACATAGCATACATCAAACAACTCCATTGGAGCAACTCCATAGGAGGCATGGATCAATAACAACAAGCTTCACCAAATTGATCATGCTGATAAACAGGCTGATAGGTAAATTTATAGCAACTTGAGAGCAAGAAATAAATAAGCTACACCAGGTCATATATGCAAACAAGGGCATGAATGGATAGAGCATAACATGGACAACAAGACATGATCATTGGACAACCCAAAACAAGCATGGATTTGAGTCAGCCATCAAGCAAACATAGCATCAGGTTTAACACATTCCAGACTTAACAATTTTTTCACTAAGTATTAAACAACAACATTGGCATGGCATGTTTACAAGCTTGTTTAAGTCACCTCAAGGCATATCAAGGAAAGTGGATTGCACCACAACAAATACCTTATGATTGTGCTTCTCAAACATATAGACATGTGGCATGAAGACAAACACATCACTAGCAATGAACAAGTCATGTCAGCATCTCATAACAAGTTTCAGCACTTAACAACCACATGCACTTTTGCAACAGAGACTAACATGAATGCTACAACAACCAACACGTAGAGCACTTCAATATGAACATTTTGACATATCATATGCTCCATTTGGATAAACATGCAAAAAGTTATCATATCTCAAACATGGTAACAAAATTACAGTTAACAGCAGTTTGAAACATATAACACTCTTCCAACGATGATTAGGGCATCTAGATGAACTCAAACAAGCATGCCACAATGGAACAAAATGAAGAGCATATCCCCACAATCATTTTGACATATTATTCACTCAATTTGGACATACACACAAAAAGTTACAAGCAGTCAAACATGCACTTAAATTAACAAATGCCAGGGACGTGGTCATTTTCATGGGAAAAACAGTGTGCGCGCAAAATAGCTATCCCACGCACAGAGCAGAGTTTAGATGGGCTCACCATGGGCCAAGCCTAGGTCGGTGGAGGAGGTGGTTGGGCCCGCGGGTGTTGGGCCTGAGGAGACGGGCCGGCCTTGCGGGGCCCACGAAGGCCGATCGAAAGGAGGCGAGCGAGCGTCGGCCTCCTCCCCGACAGGCTCGAGCTGGGCTCCGCCATGGCAATGGCGGAGCACGGCGGCGAGGACCGGCCGGATCAGGCCAGATCCAGCGCGGACGGCACGGATCCAGGCAAAGGGGCATGTTCCCCGCTGTGACGGAGCTGAAGACGAGGCGGGGACGACCATGGCGGGGATTGGTGGCGGCGGGAGCTCCGGCACCAGTGGCGGGGAGGCGTGGTGGCTGGCGGCGAGCAGATCCGGCGGCGGGCGGCGTGCCGGACGGAGGAGGCGGGGCGGAGCAGGCCAGAGGTGCGGAGGCGCGGGGCGGCGGCGACCTGCGGGCTGGCGGCGGCGACGTTCGGGCCCGTGTGGGCCCGCGATGGGCTCCGCGGGCCGCGGCGGTGGGATGAGGCCGAGAGGACAGGTGTCGGCGTCTGGTTGGCGCAGCCGTCGGTTGGACGCGTCCGGCGGCGTATGGACGTGTCCAGCGCGGCGGAGGGGAGTATTTTAGGGTTTGGACCCGTGATTTGGAAGGAGAGGCACATATTCATAGGTAGAGGGAGCTAGGAGAGTCCAAATGAGGAGCGGTTTTCGGCCACGCGATCGTGATCGAACGACCAAGAGCATGGAGGGCGTTAGAATGGGCTAGCGGGCTGTTGTGAAGGGGTGCTGGGCCAAAAGAGAAAGTGGCCTCCGCCGATTAGCACAGTTAACCGTTGGACTATCAAACGAACTCCGAACGCGACGAAACTTGACAAGCGGTCTACCTACGCTATAATAAGACCACACGCCAAGTTTCACCCCATTCTAAAGACATCTTCCGGCCACTCACAAAAGAAGGATTCGGAGGTGCCACAGCCGCGTGCAAGTGTGTCTGGGCTCTAAACGGACAAAAGAAAGGGAGACTCGGACAGATGCAAGTTTTGAATACATGATGATGCAACACACATGATGACATGGCAAGATGCAACACGCAAGCAGATGACATGGCAACGGCGACGAATATCTGGCTGACACCTGGCGCATCAGTCTCGGGGTGTCACAACACTCCCCTACTAACAAGAGATATCGTCCCGCGATCTTAGGAACGAGACGGAAGAGGAAAAAGGAAGAACAAAGTTCTTCGGGGACAAAAGGGTGAAACCAAAGAACCTTGAGAGGTTGAACAACTTGAAACGAAGAATACCACGGAGATGAACGAAGCTGCAAAGACTTCATTAACAAGAGGAAGAAGGTATATGATGAGAATCAAGGAGGTTGAAATGCACAAAAACAAGAGCTGAAGTAACAAGAATGAATTTGAAACCACTCCGGTTGATAAGATATAGAAAGGAATCTCCACGAAGGAATTCGGGCAGTACTCCCGGTGAAACTGAAAGAAATAGCATACCGGTTGAACATGAATGGAATGGAACAAGAACTTGAAAAGATGAAATGATACTCGACGAGAGCAACAACACAATGCCTCCGGAAGAATTGAGAGAGTTGCATGACCGAAGTTGTTGAGAAATCAACAACAAAAGAATAAGCTTGTTGTGGACTTGTGGAAATCATCCAAAGACTTGAGGTGATATTCTGCCGCAACGAAAAGATGGATTAGCTGAGAATGAAGAAATGAAAAACTCCATTTCAAAAGAATACGGTGAATTATTTGCATCTCGGGACACAACAGAATAATGCTTGAGCTGCTCAACAAGAATTAGATAAACGTTTGAAGAATGAATTAAATCCTGAAGAACCACCATGAAGAACTCCGGTAACGAAAAGGATGATGAAATAGAATGAAGGATGAAAGAATAAGATTCAAACCTTGAAGTGCTTTAGATGGGGGTACAGACGAGATAGCCGAGAAACTTGAACTCCGTAATGAAAAAGATGAAAAACACTTGGAACTAGAATTTATTCATCAAGAATAAACTCCGAAGGAAGGAATAAATCAACTTGATGAAAAGAATAAGAATTATGTTATGCTTATCCTCCACCAATTAAATTGATGAGAAGCAATGGATTCGCATATCACTTATTCTCGATGAAATTGTTTAAGAAGGATATATCATGAAACTTGAAAAAGTCTTCATGAACCACCGGTAGGATTGGAAAAAAAATGAATCGATTGATATGATAACACCGGAAAAGAGCTCTTGAGCGAACCACCATGTAAGAATTGAAGCCGAGTGAAGAAAATAACAAACCACCGGGAAGAATTAAAATCGAATGATGAAAAAGAACAAACCACCGTAAAGAATTGAAATTGAGTGAATACAAGAGAATGAATCGCCGGGAAGAATAAATAACTTGAGGAACTTTAGGTGCAAGAGAAAGAAGAGATCGTGAACTGATTAAAGAATATTTGGACAAAGCACCAGAAGAATGTGAGACGAACGTAGAGGCATCAATGAAGAATATTTGGAGGACGAAGTTGAAAAGTGAGAATGAAGAAATCTTCTGAAATGATGGCCTTCGGAGGAACACAAGGAAAAAAATTCGTGAAATACTCCGGAAGAATGAAAAGAAGAAAGGTTGAACCAATGATGAAAAGAATTGAAAGCGATCTTGGAGAAGGCACATGACTGATGGAATCCATACATAGGTCACACTTGAAAAGAGTTTGGGAATAGCTCCGGAAAAGATTAGAAGAGTCAGGTAAGATCCTAGGAATAAGCCTGTGGGTTATGAGCCCACCGAAGAGAAAACACCATTGGAAAGGATTATCCGAGTGAGAAACGATGCACGAGAACGATTAAAAGACTCAAAGGAGGTAACAACCTCGAATTAATTGGAACACAAACGAATCTCCTGAGATTCCTTCGGAATTACGGAATAATTAAATGGCGAGAGGCGAACGAGCAAAAGGAAACAATTGAGCCGAGGGAAAAGGAATATGATGAACACCGAATACTAATTGAATTGGATCCACCAAAAAAGAAAAGAGATGCAGAATGATGAAATAGAAGAGAAATCATCGGTTGAAATAACTGAGGAAGAATGCAGAGGATCACACGAGCATGATGGATACTCGATTAAGGACTCCGGCTCCGTGAAGCAAAAGGGTGGGCGGGTGGGAAAAGAAAAGACCACATCGGACGGGGAAACACCGTCGGTTGAAAAGAACCGAGGTTGAACTTGTAAAGAAGAAGAGGGTTGAATCCACTTGACGAGAGATGCACCAGATGAAAGAACTGACAACGCAACAAAAAAAAATTAACCGCGTGATCCTAAAAAAATTTGAAGGGGAAGAGGAGTAATTCAAAACACCTACGTCACGATTCCTCACCAGAGCGATGTAGGAGCTAAGGAGTAAAAAGAATTCCTACTCTCCGATATAACTAGACTCTGATTTATTTTTATTAGACTCGACAACGGCCAAGCTACGATCAATCAAGGGGGCTCCTTTGGTCGGTGAGGCTCTGATACCAACTTGTCAGGCCCAAGATGCGATTCTATCCTGATCACGTGACGCTTACGTGATTGGGGCACAACCACAACTCAGGCGCTTAACAAGATGGATATCATTACATCGTACCATTACATACACACATGGGGGATACAACAATTCATACAAGTCACATGAATACAAAAACAATACAAGACATCCGACTACGGATGCAAACATGAAAAGCACAACGACATCCATCTGCTATCCCAGGTTGCCGACCAGGAACCTAACCCAAGACAGACGAAGAAGAAGAAGAAAGAACTCCAACAAAAGAACATCGCTCTCACGTCAAGTCATCGGAAACCTGCACCTGAACCTGTTGTTGTAATAACTGTAAGCCACGAGGACTCAGCAATCCCATAACCATGGGTAACAAGACTAGCAAAGCTTAATGGGTAAGGAGAGGTAAAGTGGTGAGGTTGCAACAGCGGCTAAGCATAATATGGTGGCTAACTTACGAGTACAATAATAAGATGAGCATCTACGCAAACGGTCGCAAACTAGTAGTGATCGCAAAAGATCCTGAATTACCTACGAGTCAAACATAAACCCACCGTGTTCTCTTCTCAAAGTGAAAAGAGACAGTCACGGTTACTCACGCGGTTGTGTGTTTTACTTCGGATCCTCTGTCAAGTTTTCTACAACCGGACATTAACAAATTCCAATCTGCCACATAACCGCGGGCATGACTTTCGAAAGATCATAACCCTGCAGGGGTGTCCCAACTTAGCCCATCACAAGCTCTCACGATCAACAGAGATAATAATAATATTACCCCTTATCTTAAGGAAGGCCCGATCAGACTCGGAATTCCCGGTGCACAAGACATTTCGACAATGGTAAAACAAGTCTAGCAAGACCTCCCGGCGTGCCGACACCCTGATAGTAGCCGCGCGTATCTTGTCTCAGGCCACGTACAGATAGATGATCCTACGGGAGCCAGATACCTCGAGTTTCCCCGTGGCGGCCCCACAGTCTCCTCGTTTGGGACCAATACCATCAGCACTGGCCCCCCTGTTATGTAGAAAGAATCCTCGGGGTCGCGACCCCCTATATAATTTAACTAATTAATTAAGTTGTCATTATGAGGCAAATTAAAACCTATGTTGGGCCTTGCTGGAGGAGTTTTATTCAAAGACGAACTGTCAAGGGGTCCCCATATACCCAACCGTGTAAGGAACGCAAAATCAAGGAGCATAACGCTGGTTTATCGGCTCCTAAGGTGGCATGAGTGGAACAAAACACCGAGCAAAAGGCCAAGCCTTCCACCCATTGCCAAGTATATAGGTGTGTTATTATATATAAGATATATTGTGATATTCCCAAAACATCAAGTTCCAGCATGCAACGATCTTCATCTTCACCTGCAACTAGCAACGCTATAAGAGGGGCTGAGCAAGCGGGTAACATAGCCAAAAAACGGTTTTGCTGGGAAGGTGTCAATGGTTAGAGGTTTCATGGCAACAAGGAGAGGGGCTGACAATAATGATGGGTAGCGCGACATATAACGACAGCATCGAGACATCTAGCATAGCAATGATAGTAAAGGTATCCAAGGTGATGGACATCTTGCTGAGATCCCGCTAGGAAGAACAATGGATCCATGAAGAAGACAAAGAAGAAGCCTCGAAGACGAACCACGTGTAGACGAACGAATACTCACGATCGCAACGGAAAAGAACTAGCGAGAAGGAACACACAACAAGGTAAACACACCACTCAAGAACATGACAATATGCTCAACCAAGTATGATGCAAGACAAGTGTATATGATGCAAAACATGGCAAGGGATGAAGCACACAAGAACAACACAAACCAACAAGTTTAAATGAGGCCGGAAACAACATATAGCAATTCCGGTAAGTCCTCATATGCACATTTCGAAATTGGTCCAGATCTGAACAAACCTTAAGTTCAAGTTGTTAAACAGCAAGTTAAAATGCACCATGATGATCTATGTGAAATTCTAGTCAAGTTACATATGAAGTTTGTTTAATTCGGAGCTACGGCCTAGAAGATATGAGCAAAAGAAGGCAAGCAAGTCATCTAAGCAAGATGCATCCAAACAATCAAGCAAACACACTCCAAGCATGAAAACAACATGATATTATGCTTCTACATGCAAAATCACACAAGTTTCATATAGAGCACGCTCCAAACGGAGCAACGGGCTAGAAGTTAAGAGCAAAACAAGTTACAATGCAAAGCTGAAGTTAACAGCCACATAGCAACTTTGGAGCAAGGTATATATATGCTATAGCACCCAAACATGATAACAAGAGGCATGGATGTGAAATAGACATGATACTTAACAAGCATGAACTTAGAACACACTGAAAAGCTTGCTGGAACACAATTAAACAAGTATGGCAAGTTGCAATAAATTTATCCAGACTTGGTCAAAATCTGGGAAGGCAAAACATCATCACGATGCTGCCTTCGGAGGCAAAAACAACAAGCATATCAACTAGGCCGTATGCTCTCAAACTTGGTACACATGCTAAAATGCTCTCAAACTTGGTACACATGCTAAAACTTAATTACATTGCCAAACTTGTCCAAATGCTCTCAAACTTGGTACACATGCTAAAATGCTCTATTTATGCATCTAGACCAAATGGCACATGTTTTGGAAAAGGGTAACTTGATCAGAGTGCCCCAAAATAAATTCTGACCAGATCCAAATTTGAACAACTCTACATTGCCAACTTTTTACTTGTGACCTCAACTTTTGTGGACATGCTCACAACCCCAAATGATGACACTACACCAAGTGATGCATAAAGAAGGGATGATTTGCTTAACTTAATCTTGGAAAATCCATTTCTGTTGATTTCTAGGGTTCACCAAAGTTTCTTCAAATGAGCTCAAACTTGGTGGAATACCCTATTTCTATATGCCATTTGATCCTATTAAGTCTCATGTCAAGTGGAGTTAATTTGCTTGCCCAAATTTGCATCAAACACCTTCTGTCACTTTTCGATTTAGACTACTTACGCTATTCTCCTTGAGCTCAACTTTTTACCACAACATCTCCTAGCCACCTTCTACCTCCAGTAAGTCACTCATTCCCTCAGCTCAATCATTGGTGGGGTAAAACCTCTCTTCTTCCTTATGTTTTCACCATGACAGCACCTCTTTTTCCCCTACCTCTTCCCTACAGTCTTGCCTTAGATATTAAGTTTCATAGAGCATCTCAGAAATCCTCAGGAGCTAGTGGACAAGCTTGGCCACGCGCGGGACGCCAGTTGCATGCCATGGCATGCAATGGTCGCGCTCTGGAGCGCGCTACAGTGCTCTGGCGCACTGTAGCCGCCCCCCCATCCAGATGCCCCGACCACCTCGGCTGTCCCCCGCACGCCAGCAGGACCACCTCGACGTCTGGGACACGCCTAGCTGGTCGGCCCCTCCTACTTCTCCCTCCTGCTGCTGCTCTCGCACGCGCGCCGGCCGCCCGCAAGCTCGAGTGAGTGGCTTCACAAGCACGGCCCCTCTGGCACCTCCCCGCTCCTTCTCTCCCTTCCTCTGGGCGTAGACCACCCCTACAAACGCCCCAGACACGCCCACACGCGCCCCCGTGGCTTGCAGCAATGGCAACAGCCTCGCCAGCGCATGAGCTCGCGGTGCACCTTGCCCCCTCTATTTGAGGTCACCCCTCGAGCCCATCGCTACTCCTTTGGCTCTCTCTCT
>LR738711.1:887503240-887524303 GCA_902687465.1 Secale cereale | reverse complement strand
CCCCGGACCGCGCCATTCTTCCTCCCATGCCCCCCATCCACCACCAAGGCCGAAGCCGAGCCGCCGTCCATCGCCAAAATTCACGCCGTCCCAAGGTCACCTCCCTCCCTTTCCGCCACACAAAGGCTCCACGTGGTCCGACGAACCTCCCCACCTCCTCGAACCGTCGCGGGGATGCTCGAACGCCGAGGGCCACGGATGGCCGACGACCTCCCCCGCCACCATCAAAGCTGCGGTCACCTCGGCCCCCTCCGGCGGCAGTGACCTGCACCAGCGGATGCACCGCTCCGCGCTGAGCTCGCCCATAGGCAGAGCGCCGCGGGAGATGGCCGGAGGCGCCGGCTATCGCCGGACGAGCGCCGGCGTGCGCTCTGACTCCCCTGCTATGCCTCGAGTGGGAGGTAGAGGACAACCGCCCCGCCAGCTGGCAGGGGGCCCCGCCGTTCAGCGGTAGAGGCGACCGAGCCAGCCCACCAGTCGGGTTAAGGGGAAACGGCTTCGGGCCGATTCGCTTGCCCCGCTGGGTGGCGCCTTCCCGCAGTACGTCTTCGGCGTCACCACCTCTGCCCGCGCAGCCGAGCCGCTGGGCCGGCCCACGGTCTATCTGTTGGTGCAACATGCACATTTTTCCAGAGACTTTTTCTTCACAAATATTTATCAAATGTCATTTTTCTATTTCTGTGATAAACTTTAAAAAATCACAGAGAGCTCAAAGTTGATCCAAATGGCATGATTCAAATTCCTAGATGCTTCTAAGTTCATAACTTAGTTTATGAACATTTTTATTAATACTTTCTGTACCCCACAAAATAATGAGCCATTTCTTCATATTTGTCAACTTTGCAAAATCATAGGAAATTCATTTGAACTCCAAATCCAGTGAAACCAACTCCTAGATGCTTCTGTACACTTCTTGCAAATCCATAAACCCCTTGATTCCAACATATTAAAATGATCAGAAATATCCACTAATCCAATCCCAATGAAACCTCTCTGGTTATTTTTCATATGACCAGAGGTATCCTAGAAAAGTCCAACTCCTATTTTTAGAGCACTTTATTTTTGCCTTGTTGTGTTGCTTATTATGTTTGTTTCCTTCGTTACTTGACGAAATAAATGGAATACTTGGAGATGGACCAGAAGGTTCGAAGACTCTGAAGGACAAGGCAAGCAGCCCTTTGACCATGTTGAACCCTTTTATGTCATGAAAGCATTTTCATCGTTTCATCGAGTGCATGATATATCTTGAATGGCAACCTTGCTAGGCTTGCCTCCGTTGCATACCCCGTTGATACTTGCATTGTGCACGAGTCTATTATGTTTAGAGTTGTGTTGGTTGGTTGAAGAAATATGCTATAGTAGTTGGCTACGCAAGATGGGTCGGGGTTATGCATGGAAAGAAACAAGTGTGGTTTGACAGACATGCAAATAAACCAGTGGGTGCCACTAATGCCCCTGGGAGATGATGAGGAACTAGGGCACTACTTGGTGGAGAAGTAGTGTACCAAGGCTTGATGAAGGTGTTGTTTATAGAGACGGATTAGATTTAAGATTTGTCGACCATTCCAACCAAACATGTGCAACCACTCTTCCCCTTATGGGACGAGGCATTATTGATTACTTAGGCTGATTCTAGCATGGTGCCCACATCACTAGTGACGGGGGAGAATTGAGGTCACTCCCGGGATGGGGTCGTGCTTGGATAGGCAACCATGACTGTTTTTTACAGGGCACTGGACACACCGTTGGTCCCTTCGTGTATGCGTGACAATGTGAAAGGGCAAAGTCCCACGATCTTTTATTTGTACATGAGGGCTGTGCACCAACGAGTGGACCCTATGTTAGTGTCGTCTAGGGAAAGGTGATGACCGGGTTCTTCCCCCAAGTACTTGAGGTACTGCGTGATCATGGGTGACACGAAAGCTTCCCGGATCTTGTGGGTAAATTGTGCAACCTCTGCAGAGTGTAAAACTATTCGAATAGCCGTGTCCACGGTCAAGGACAGTTGGGTGGTGCTGCTTAGACTATGTCCATAAGTTTCTGGAAAACAACACGGTTTGGTAAATCTGTTGACGTGATTGTGAGAAAGTCATGATGAGCTTGAGAAAGAGTTGTTCATAACTCTTTCTCGATGTTGATGTGTGTAACCTCCGGATACTTGTTGCAGATACATGCATGCCCTTGATATATGTTGATCATACTTGCATATGAAAAACTAGCTTTCCGCAAAACTGCCAATTTAGCAGTAGAGCCTTGCATAATTTATTCTGTCATCACACTTGGGTTGCTTGCGAGTACATTCAAAGTACTCATTGGCTTGCCACTGGTTATATTATTGGCCAGGCATGAAAGAACAGGATGTGATGAAGATTTCTTGGTGACAAACATGCGAGCTAGGATGGTTCCTAGTCAGAATGCCTATAGGGTTAAGGTAGATGGCATGGGCCCAAGTTGTTACTGAAGATTTCCGCTGCAATGATATACTCAAGACTTGACCTAAATGGTCCTATTTGTGTAATACGGTATGTATGGATGTAAGACTCTTGTTATCCAGCTTCTGTGTGTTCAGTGAGCATTGATCTCTGGGATCACTGTACATGTGCCTTCGGTGATCACGACTTATGAGTCGAGGTCCCCACAGAGCTGGTATCAGAGCCATCCTGACTGTAGGAAGCCTTAGTTAGCATGGTCGTTAGTTAAGGTAAAACTATTTCCAAAACTATTACTAGTTTTCAAAACTATCTATACTTCTCCTCTCTTCTTAGTTTTTCGAAAACTAGGCTATACATTCCTTATTGATCTCTTCCCCTTTAAAACTTTTGGTCGTTAGAACCCTTATCCCCCTAACCACTGGATTTTCTGTAACCCTCGTGGATAATCTAGAAGGATGATACCTTGCCAAACACTCACCCACCTCTTCTGAACACAAGATTGGCGACACCATAACAAGATGATGCCAACAGAAGATACATCCTCGAGGAATGAGGACATGAAGACCTAGAAGATGGTGACACCCTTGACACTGCCCCAAGATGGTGCAACCTTAGCCTATGACGACCAGGGCACAGAGTGTGCAAGATCATGATATACATCGCTAATAGAGTAATCCTGTCACTACCGTTGTCGTATCGGCAACCACCGGTGGATGAGAACCTCGCCATTTGGTCTGCCTCACTAAAGTGAGCAGGAAAACGGTTCTCTTCGTCCCCCGCTCTCGGTGTCAACGTTGTCATCAACGTAACAGACATGTTGGACATCTATTATGCCTTGTTATTGTCATTGCATAAGGATTACCTACCCAGTACCGTCGATGCCTTAGAAGACAAAAGAGATCATCATGAATAAGAAGACAACAGAAGACCGAGCCAATGCTAGCTACGAGGAGACACCTTCACCACATCACCTCATCGGGTCAGAAATTGTTGAAGATTCTTCAAGCTCAACCCGGATCGTTCATAAAACAACTACAAGGGACAGAGCAACACCTGAGGAAAACTCAGAAGACTACACGAGTGTCACAACCCTAGTTCTGGTATGCACTAGGTTAGTTTTGTGGTTTGCATCATGTTTAATTTTCAAATGAAATTGAAATGAGGACTTGTGAAACCCTCAGAAACCCTTTTGAAAATGACCCAAATAAAAATTGCTCCAAAAAGGTCCAAGAAAATGTTCATGTGGCCCTCTAAAAATATTGGTCAGAGATAAAAATCAAGCCAATATTATTAGGAGCTCATAAGTATTTATTTTGGGCATTTGGAATTAATGCAATAGTTATTTGCATTGGATATATATATATATATTATATATTTTATATATGTCCAAAATTCTGATTGTTTATTTTTAGGGGCTTGGGTTAATTTCTAGGTCCCTGCAAAATAAATATGTCAGAAGAAAATAATTGATTTAATTCAGAAATTAAATCAAAAGAAATGTCAGAAAAAAAATAGAAAAGAAAAATAAAAGGGTTAGCTTACCTAGGCCACTTGCTGGCCTGGCACTGGGCCGGCCCAGTTGCCAGTCGTCGTCCTCCTGGCGACGACAGGAGGCCGAGGCGTGTGCCCGGCGCGCGCGCACAGCGGGAGCGCCACGCCTCCTGCCTGCTTCACTCCCCCTCGCCGCCTGGTGGTCTCTGGACGAGCCACACACTCCCCCCGACCCTCTGCACTCTTCTGGACCCCTCCCCTCTCCTCTATCGCTCTCTCTCGCAACTCCCGAACGCCGCCGTCGCCGTCGATCGCCGCTGCCGTGGCCACAGGCCACCCCTCGCCCAGCTAAGGTGCCCAAGAGCTCCGCCACTTCACCCCCGACCTCTCCGACGAGTCACACGACCCCGGACGCCCTGAGGCCCCGACCCCGACCTCTTCTTCATCGCCGGCCGCCGGAGATCCCCTCCGCCGCCCTGCTTGCTCCGGCCCTCCTCCGAGCCCTCCGCCTGCACCGCTGTGATCGCCGTACGCTTCTGTCCCTGCTCCCCCTCTCCGTTCTTCCCCTCGCAGGTCGTAGCTGCCGCTCCACGATCACCCGCACGCGCCGCCGCCCACGCTCGTCGCCGGTGGTTGTCCGGTGACCTTTTGGTCCCGGGCGTTCGACCAACACGTTCTCCGCGTCACGTAGAATCCCTAGGAGCTAGCGCCGCCCCGCCTAGGCCACCACAGCCTCGAGCCCGAGCTCGACCGAACTCCGGCGCCGCCGCGAGCTCGTTTCCGGCGAGCTCCGGCCGTCCCAGCTGCTGCCGCTTGCGGGAATGGACGCGGACGAGCTCCAGCAGCTCGCCCGTGGTCTCCGCTGCCCATTTGACCGCCGGAGCGGCATTTCCGTGCCCCTCCGCCGCGTCTGTGGTCGCCGGCGTCGAGCCGCCGGTTGGTTTTGACCACTGACCTGCGTGCTTTGACCCCCTGTGTCAATGACAGGTGGGCCCCACCCTTTTAGTTAGTTGACTGATTAGTTAAATTAATTAAGTTTTTTTAATTAGTTTAGCCACTGACATGTGGGCCCAGCCCTGCTGATTATTTCTGTTATAATTAGTTTAGAGTTAATTAACTCAGTTAATTAACTGAGTCACTGACCAGTGGACCCCACTGTCAGGTTTGACTCTGGACAAGCCCCTTTGACCTGCTGATTTTATGTTTGTGTCATGCTGACGCAGTAATCCAGTTCTGGTTTTTAAATAAATCTTAAATGATTTATTTATTTCAGAAATTGGCTTAAACTTCAAAAAATCACAGAATTTCAACCGTAGCTCAGAATGAAATAATTTATATATGAAAAATTATCATAAAAATTCAATCTATCCATCTGTACCATTTTCATGCATGACAAATGAAATTAAACCTACTATTTTTATGAAAACGCATAAATGGCATTTTAAATGCTTATATCTAGAGTTGCATTTGAACCCTTGGTTCAAATGGAATTCAGCCAAATAAAATGTTAGTTGCATTAGCTCAACAACATCATATCCTCATGCCATGATCATGCATCATATTGTTGCATATGTTTGTGTTTGATTGTCGGCACCGTTCTTCTCGATAGGTCCAGCTCCGGAGACCGATCCAGAGTACCTGACAGAGGAGCAGTGCTCTGCACGTTGTTTCACCAGGCAAGCAAACCCCCTTGTTCATTCCGATACAATCCCTCTCTCGCTCTTGCCCCCTGTTATTGCATTAGGACAACAACGATTTCAACTGCTACTTTATGCTGCGGTAGTTGAACCCATCCCTCTGCATGACCTGTCTTTCCACAGTAAATAGTTGAAACCCACTAGCATGTGTAGGAGTTGATTGAAGCCATGATATGATCTTACCATGCCTTGCTTGCTATTGCTTACAGTGTGTCAGGTCTAATTCATCGGGAATGAATTGGAGTGAAATGATATGTTCTGATGCTGAGGGTTAAGCGTGTGAACGCGATTTGGTAAAGGTAGCGGTGAGAGGCCATGTAGGAGTAGATGGTGGGTTGTCTCACTGGAACCGTCCCTAAGAACTGAGTTCCGAGTATGTTGTCCAATGACTACTTACTACCACACATTGGGTTCCGGTAACTCGACCCCTCTCGACTTATTAATCAACATGATCTCTGTCCAGGAGTTGCAACTAGTTTCTGGTGTTTGTAGGTAGTGTTAGTAGTCTACCAAGTGGCACTCGGCCAGTGGGCTTGGGACAGACTAGGCACCATGGCACGGTGTACCAAGCGTAGATCCACTCGGCGAGGTGGGCTTGGGAACCCTGCGCACATCATTTGGGGCCGTGAGCGACACCCCGGCCGGATCTCCCCACGGATGGAACCCGAATAGGCAATAAACCTGGACGAGAGACTTGTGTGGTTAGTCAGGTAGTGGCCGACACCCTCGCCAGGCTTCCGCTTGAAGGTTGCCGAGATACACGAGATGTACATGGCGGTGAGTGGCGAGAGCGTGTGGGAAGCAGTACACCCCTGCAGGGTTAACATGATCTATTCGAATAGCCGGGTCCGCGGATATGGACTTCTAGGATGCTTACGTGGTACATAGACAACTTGAAGTGGATACTCTAAAATACTCAAGACAAGTGTGAGTGCTATGGATGGCCTTCTCGTAGGGAGACGGGAATGAATCCATAGTGGTGTATTGTGGGGTGCTTAGTGGACTCGTGTGCGCCACCTCAAAAGAGTTACCAGCAATCATAGAATAGGATAGCCACTAAGTCAAAGCTGGCTTGCTGCAACTAAACCCCACTTTGCCATCTTGATACATGTGCATGTATGATAGGATCTGATGTAAGTCTTGCTGAGTACCTTTGTACTCATGTTTGCTTAATTTATGTTTTGCAGATAGGATTGATGTCTCACTAGTAGTTCCGCTTGGACTTCGACAAGTAGCTTGTACCTCAGCTACGATCTTGGACGAGTGTTGTAGATAGTCAGGCTCTTCAGCCTTTTTCATTTGTAGATGTCTGTACTCAGACATGTAGTGCTTTCGCTTGTTGCTTGTATGCTCTGAATGTTGGGTCGTGAGACCCATGTTTGTAATACTTGGCTCCTCGGAGCCTAATGAATAAATACTTTGTTTATTAGAGTCTTGTTGTGATGCCATGTTGTATTTGCACATATTGAGCATATTGTGTGTATGTTATTGAAATGCTTGGTATGTGTGGGATCCGACACCTAGTTGTTTACCCTTGGTAGCCTATCTTACAGGGAAATGTCTCCTAGTGCTTCCACTGAGCCTTGGTAGCTTGCTACTGCTCCGGATCACTTAGGCTGACCGGCATATGTCCTTCTTCGTTCCTGTGTCTGTCCCTTAGGGGAAATGTCACGCGTTGTTCCTTTAAGTCCTTGTAGCTTGCTACGACTTGGGTTCATACGTTGATGACCGACACGTTCGTTGCTGGGTCATGAATGCCTGTCTCTGTAATTTAGTGCCACTTTTGGTTTATAACTGGTAATGTCGGCCCGGGTTCTCTGTCATATGGATGCTAGCGACACTATCATATACGTGAGCCAAAATGCGCAAACGGTCCCGGGCCAGGTAAGGTGGCACCCGTGGGGATACCGTGCATGAGGCCGCAAAGTGATAGGGTGTGTTACATGCTAGATCGGTGTGACTTAGGATCGGGGTCCCGACAGCGTTGGTATCAGAGCCTGACTGCCTGTAGGATTACCAAGCCAAACTGGTCGAAGTTGAGTCTAGAAATTCTTTAGTTATATAAGGGAATTGATTGTGGAAGGGAACGTAAGGCTCTTTTTACTCTTTATACCTCATGCCTTCTGATCTGAGTCATCCTACCTTTCCTACGGGGTTAAGGAACTAGGCTTTCTCTTCCGTTTATCAGGATCACGAGTTACTACTCCGTAGTTCCTTAGGATTGGTTTATCAGAGTCCTACTCCTGTTTTCAAGTTCTTCCGGTGCAGTTGTTTTAATACTATCACAGTACCTTGAGTGATGATGTTGAGATAGTGAACTACCCTTTGTTAGCAGGATGTCTCATTCTGAGCTTTTTAATGCCGTTATGCTGCCGGAATTATCCTAGTAGTTCGAGAGATACTAATTTCTTGTTCTACCTTATGCATCCTATAGTTGTTGATGTTTCTGTCTTCGGTTTCGCTTCTCAGGATGTCTTCAGTTAAGCGAAGCTCAGCTGCTCGTAGACAGAACCACGGAGGTGGTAGGGATGAGGAGGATCCTCCCGACCAGCCTTCGTTGGCAGAGTTAATGATAGAGATGGAGAGAAACAAGCGTGAGTCTAACCGCCTGTTGGAACGTATTGAGGAGAACACCGCACATCAGTGCAAGGAATCAACAACCATCCATGACTTCATTCGTCTGAAACCACCCACCTTTCATCATTCCATTGAGCCACTTGATGCAGATGACTGGCTCCGTAGTATCACTCACAAGCTGCGTTCTGCGAATGTAGCTGAAGAGGACAAGGTCATCTATGCCACTTATCACTTGGAAGGTCCTGCTAGTCTTTGGTGGCAGAACTATGAGGCCATGATTCCAGCTGACCAGATTCCTACCTGGAGAGATTTCACCGAGGCTTTTCGTGAGCATCATATCCCTCAAGCCCTTATCGATCGTAAGAGAGAAGAGTTCTGTAGTCTTACACAGGCTAAGATGGCTGTTGATGCTTATAGTCGAGAGTTTGAGAACCTCGCCCGCTATGCTACAGAAGAAGTGTCCACGGACGCCAAGAAGCAGGCTAGGTTCCGAAAGGGTCTCAACCCCAAACTGCGTCGTGATCTCTACTTGCATCATTGCAACACATTCCATGCTCTTGTGAACAAGGCCATCAATGCAGAGACAGCTCAGCTCACTTACGATGAGTCTCGTAAGCACATCCTTGATTTGGGATCTTCCTCCGGTTATAGTTCTCAGAAGCGCCGGATTTGGGTTCCGAACTCTGTTCTTCCACCCATTTATCCTCCGAGGCCATCTCGTGTGGTACCTCTTCCAGTTCAGCAGTATGCTCCACCCAGGTCTATTGATGGACCGTTTGCCGATGCGGGTCCACGTCCTACCTCCAGGATTTGCTACAAGTGCGGAGAACCAGGACACATTGCCCGTATTTGCACCCAGACCCGTGTTGCTCCATCCCAGTCCGAGAAATCTGTTAGACGTGATAAATCATCACGCAAGATGATCAGTGTTAAGTCAGCTCCCATCGAACATGGACGTGTGCATCACGTCTCAGCCAATGACGCTCATGATGATCCAGATGTCGTTCTTGGTACACTTCTTGTCAATTGTCATCCGGCATCGGTTCTATTCGATACTGGAGCGTCTCATTCTTTCATTTCCAAAAGTTATGCCCGTTTGCATGACATGTCATTCTGTGATATGCCCTCCCCACTACTTATTCAAACTCCTGGATCCAAATGGCAAACTTCTAGTGTAAGCCATGGTAATGAAATCCTTATCGACAGACTTGTGTTCCTTGCATCACTTGTAGCTCTCAAGTCTTCAGATATTAATATCATCTTGGGTATGGACTGGATGACAGCTCATCATGCCAAGATTGATTGTTTCACTAGGTCTGTTCAGCTTACACACCCATCTGGCAAGACAGTCACCGTCACCACTAGAGTTGCAAAGCGTCAACTCTATTCTCTTAATGCCAGCCCTCTTCCAGATCTTGAAGATGTTCCGGTAGTCCGTGACTTTCCGGATGTCTTTCCAGAGGAACTGCCAGGTGTTCCACCCGATCGAGATGTAGAGTTTGTTATAGAGCTTATCCCAGGAACCGCTCCAATCTCTAGGAGACCCTACAAAATGGCACCCTTAGAATTAGCCGAGCTTAAGAAACAACTTGATGAGTCCTTGCAAAAGGGTTTCATCCGTCCTAGTTCTTCTCCCTGGGCTTGCCCCGTCCTCTTCGTTAAGAAGAAGGATGGTACGGATCGAATGGTTGTAGATTATCGTCCCGTTAATTTGGTCACGGTAAAGAACAAGTATCCGCTTCCCAGGATCAACGACCTGTATGACCAGCTCGCTGGATCCTCAGTCTTCTCCAAGATGGATTTGAGGTTAGGATACCATCAAATCAAGATTAGAAATGGGGACATCCCCAAGACGGCTTTCGTCACTCGTTATGGTCAGTACGAGTACACCGTCATGTCCTTCGGTTTAACAAATACTCCAGCCACCTTCTCCCGCTTGATGAACTCGATCTTCATGGAGTATTTAGACAAGTTCGTCGTGGTTTACCTCGATGATATTCTTATTTACTCGAAGAACGAGGAAGAGCATGCCGAACATCTTAGACTTGTTCTAGAAAAACTCAGAGAGCACCGCCTTTATGCCAAGTTCTCCAAGTGCGAATTTTGGTTGCCAGAAGTGACCTATCTCGGTCATGTAATCTCTGGTAAGGGCATTGCTGTCAACCCCGAGAGAGTTTAGGCCGTTCTTGATTGGACTCCGCCGGAAATAGTTAAACAAGTAA
The DNA here is from genome assembly GCA_902687465.1 of Secale cereale. NCBI lineage: Eukaryota > Viridiplantae > Streptophyta > Magnoliopsida > Poales > Poaceae > Secale > Secale cereale. Next base: position 887,513,884 of record LR738711.1, on the reverse strand, counting down.
GGAGTTTCCTTGGTCTAGCCAGTTATTATCGCCGCTTTGTTGAGAGCTTCTCTAAAGTGGCCAAACCTCTCACGGAACTTCTTAAGAAAGATAAAAAGTTTGAGTGGTCCCCACAGTGTGAGCACAGTTTCCAGGAATTGAAAAGACACCTGACTTTTGCTCCCATACTTGTGCCACCGGATTTCACCAAGGACTTTGTTATCTACTGTGATGCCTCACGACAGGGACTAGGTTGCATTCTTATGCAGGATTGTTGTGTGATTGCTTATGCATCTCGACAGTTGCATCCACATGAGGAGAATTATCCTACACATGATCTAGAGCTTGCAACCGTAGTCTATGCACTTAAGACCTGGCGACATTACCTTCTTGGTAATCGTTGCGAGATCTACACCGATCACCAGAGTCTCAAGTATATTTTCACCCAACCAGATTTGAATCTTAGGCAAAGACGTTGGTTGGAGTTGATCTCAGATTACGACTTAGGGATTACCTATACCCCAGGCAAGGGAAATGTCATGGCTGATGCGCTAAGTCGTAAATCCTATTGCAACAATCTCATGTTGCAGCAGGGCGAACCACTTCTCCATGAGGAATTATGTAAGCTTAATCTTCACATTGCTCCTCACGGATTCCTTTCTACTTTGGTGGTGAAACCTACTCTTGTGGATCATATCATAGAAGCCCAGAAGCATGATACCGGAATTACCCGGATAAAGAGAAACATTGCCAAGGGTATTGCTGGTAGTTTCTCTATGGATGATCGAGGTGTTGTTTTCTTTGATAATCGCTTGGTAGTTCCCAAGAAGCAACATCTTCGGCAATTGATTCTTAAAGAGGCTCATGAATCTCCTCTCACGATTCATCCCGGTAGTACCAAGATGTATCAGGATCTACGCCAGAGATTCTGGTGGACTAGGATGAAGAGAGAAATTGCTGAGTTCATTGCTAAATGTGACGTTTGTCGTCGCGTTAAGGCAGAACATCAAAGACCTGCTGGCACCCTTCAGCCTCTAGCTATTCCTGAGTGGAAATGGGATAAAGTTGGTATGGACTTCATCACCGGCTTTCCCAGGACCAAGAGAGGGAATAATGCTATCTTCGTAGTCATTGATCGTCTCTCCAAAGTGGCTCACTTCCTACCTGTTCGAGAGAGTATCACTGCTAGTCAGCTTGCTGACTTGTATATTTCTCGAATAGTGTCACTTCATGGTGTCCCACTAGAGATCAATTCAGACCGTGGTAGTCTTTTCACTTCTCATTTCTGGGAGAGTTTCCAGACTGCCATGGGCACCCATCTTTCCTTCAGTACCGCTTTCCACCCTCAGTCAAGTGGTCAAGTGGAACGGGTTAACCAAATCCTCGAAGACATGCTTAGAGCTTGTGTTATCTCATTCGGTATGGATTGGGAGAAATGTCTTCCTTTCGCCGAATTTGCTTATAACAATAGTTATCAATCCAGTCTTAAGCAAGCTCCTTTTGAGATTCTTTATGGACGAAGATGTCGAACACCTTTGAAATGGTCAGAAACCGGTGAAAGACAATTCTTTGGACCGGATATGATCCAGGAAGCAGAAGAGCAAGTTCGCATCATTCGTGAGAATTTGAAAACAGCCCAGTCTCGTCAGAAGAGCCAATATGATCGTCATCATAAGGAAGTGGCTTATGAAGTTGGTGACAAAGCTTATCTTCGGGTTACTCCTTTGAAAGGTACCCATCGTTTCGGTATCAAGGGCAAGTTGGCTCCTCGTTACATTGGTCCTTTTCGCATTCTCGCTAAACGAGGAGAGGTTGCCTACCAATTGGAACTACCCCCACATCTTTCTCGAGTTCATGATGTCTTCCACATCACTCAACTCAGGTGTTGCTTCTCGGATCCCATCCGCGGAGTGGACCACGAAACGCTTGATCTCCAAGATAACCTCACATATCAAGAGTATCCCGTTCGCATTTTGGATCAAGCAGAGCGTGTCACTCAACGTCATAACATCAAGTTTCTCAAAGTTCAATGGTCTCATCATTCCGAGAGAGAAGCTACTTGGGAGCGAGAAGATCGTCTCCGACTGGAGTACCCCACCTTCTTTCCGCCTACTCCTGAATCTCGGGACGAGATTCTTTCGAGTGGAGGCGAGTTGTCACAACCCTAGTTCTGGTATGCACTAGGTTAGTCTTGTGGTTTGCATCATGTTTAATTTTCAAATGAAATTGAAATGAGGACTTGTGAAACCCTCAGAAACCCTTTTGAAAATGACCCAAATAAAAATTGCTCCAAAAAGGTCCAAGAAAATGTTCATGTGGCCCTCTAAAAATATTGGTCAGAGATAAAAATCAAGCCAATATTATTAGGAGCTCATAAGTATTTATTTTGGGCATTTGGAATTAATGCAATAGTTATTTGCATTGGATATATATATATATATATATATATATTATATATTTTATATATGTCCAAAATTCTGATTGTTTATTTTTAGGGGCTTGGGTTAATTTCTAGGTCCCTGCAAAATAAATATGTCAGAAGAAAATAATTGATTTAATTCAGAAATTAAATCAAAACAAATGTCAGAAAAAAATAGAAAAGAAAAATAAAAGGGTTAGCTTACCTGGGCCACTTGCTGGCCTGGCACTGGGCCGGCCCAGTTGCCAGTCGTCGTCCTCCTGGCGACGACAGGAGGCCGAGGCGTGTGCCCGGCGCGCGCGCACGGCGGGAGCGCCACGCCTCCTGCCTGCTTCACTCCCCCTCGCCGCCTGGTGGTCTCTGGACGAGCCACGCACTCCCCCCGACCCTCTGCACTCTTCTGGACCCCTCCCCTCTCCTCTATCGCTCTCTCTCGCAACTCCCGAACGCCGCCGTCGCCGTCGATCGCCGCTGCCGTGGCCACAGGCCACCCCTCGCCCAGCCAAGGTGCCCAAGAGCTCCGCCACTTCACCCCCGACCTCTCTGACGAGTCACACGACCCCGGATGCCCTGAGGCCCCGACCCCGACCTCTTCTTCATCGCCGGCCGCCGGAGATCCCCTCCGCCGCCCTGCTTGCTCCGGCCCTCCTCCGAGCCCTCCGCCTGCACCGCTGCGATCGCCGTACGCTTCTGTCCCTGCTCCCCCTCTCCGTTCTTCCCCTCGCAGGCCGTAGTTGCCGCTCCACGATCACCCGCACGCGCCGCCGCCCGCGCTCGTTGCCGGTGGTGCTCCGGTTACCTTTTGGTCCCGGGCGTGCAACCAACACGTTCCCCGCGTCGCGTAGAAGCCCTAGGAGCTAGCGTTGCCCCGCCTAGGCCACCACAGCCTCGAGCCCGAGCTCGATCGAACTCCGGCGCCGCCGCGATCTCGTTTCCGGCGAGCTCCGGTCGTCCCAGCTGCTGCCGCTTGCGGGAATGGACGCGGACGAGCTCCAGCAGCTCGCCCGTGGTCTCCGCTGCCCATTTGACCGCCGGAGCGGCATTTCCATGCCCCTCCGTCGCGTCTGTGGTCGCCGGCGTCGAGCCGCCGGTTGGTTTTGACCACTGACCGGCGTGCTTTGACCCCCTGTGTCAATGACAGGTGGGCCCCACCCTTTTAGTTAGTTGACTGATTAGTTAAATTAATTAAGTTTTGTTAATTAGTTTAGCCACTGACATGTGGGCCCAGCCCTGCTGATTATTTCTGTTATAATTAGTTTAGAGTTAATTAACTCAGTTAATTAACTGAGTCACTGACCAGTGGACCCCACTGTCATGTTTGACTCTGGACCAGCCCCTTTGACCTGCTGATGTCATGTTTGTGTCATGCTGACGCAGTAATCCAGTTCTGGGTTTTAAATAAATCTTAAATGATTTATTTATTTCAGAAATTGGCTTAAACTTCAAAAAATCACAGAAATTCAACCGTATCTCAGAATGAAATAATTTATATATGAAAAATTATCAGAAAAATTCAATCTATCCATCTGTACCATTTTCATGCATGACAAATGAAATTAAACCTACTGTTTTTATGAAAACACATAAATGGCATTTTAAATGCTTATATCTAGAGTTGCATTTGAACCCTTGGTTCAAATGGAATTCAACAAAATAAAATGTTAGTTGCATTAGCTCAACAACATCATATCCTCATGCCATGATCATGCATCATATTGTTGCATATGTTTGTGTTTGATTGTCGGCACCGTTCTTCTCGATTGGTCCAGCTCCGGAGACCGATCCAGAGTACCTTTCAGAGGAGCAGTGCTCTGCACGTTGTTTCACCAGGCAAGCAAACCCCCTTGTTCATTCCGATACAATCCCTCTCTCGCTCCTGCCCCCTGTTATTGCATTAGGACAACAACGATTTCAACTGCTACTTTATGCTATGGTAGTTGAACCCATTCCTCTGCATGACCTGTCTTTCCACAGTAAATAGTTGAAACCCACTAGCATGTGTAGAAGTTGATTGAAGCCATGATGTGATCTTACCATGCCTTGCTTGCTATTGCTTAGAGTGTGTCAGGTCTAATTCATCGGGAATGAATTGGAGTGAAATGATATGTTCTGATGCTGAGGGTTAAGCGTGTGAACGCGATTTGGTAAAGGTAGCGGTGAGAGGCCATGTAGGAGTACATGGTGGGTTGTCTCACTGGAACCGTCCCTAAGAACTGAGTTCCGAGTATGTTGTCCAATGACTAGTTACTACAACACATTGGGTTCCGGTAACTCGACCCCTCTCGACTTATTAATCAACATGATCTCTGTCCAGGAGTTGCAACTAGTTTCTGGTGTTTGTAGGTAGTGTTAGTAGTCTACCAAGTGGCACTCGGCCAGTGGGCTTGGGACAGACTAGGCACCGTGGCACGGTGTACCAAGCGTAGATCCACTCGGCGAGGTGGGCTTGGGAACCCTACGCACATCATTTGGGGCCGTGAGCGACACCCCGGCCGGATCTCCCCATGGATGGAACCCGAATAGGCGATAAACCTGGACGAGAGACTTGTGTGGTTAGTCAGGTCGTGGCCGACACCCTCGCCAGGCTTCCGCTTGAAGGTTGCCGAGATACACGAGATGTACATGGCGGTAAGTGGCGAGAGCGTGTGTGAAGCAGTATACCACTGCAGGGTTAACATGATCTATTCGAATAGCCGGGTCCGCGGATATGGACTTCTTGGATGCTTACGTGGTACATAGACAACTTGAAGTGGATACTCTAAAATACTCAAGACAAGTGTGAGTGCTATGGATGGCCTTCTCGTAGGGAGACGGGAATGAATCCATAGTGGTGTATTGTGTGGTGCTTAGTGGACTCGTGTGCGCCACCTCAAAAGAGTTACCAACAATCATAGAATAGGATAGCCACTAAGTCAAAGCTGGCTTGCTGCAACTAAACCCCACTTTGCCATCTTGATACAAGTGCATGTATGATAGGATCTGATGTAAGTCTTGCTGAGTACCTTTGTACTCATGTTTGCTTAATTTATGTTTTGCAGATAGGATTGATGTATCACTAGTAGTTCCGCTTGGACTTCGACAAGTAGCTTGTACCTCAGCTACGATCTTGGATGAGTGTTGTAGATAGTCAGGCTCTTCAGCCTTTTTCATTTGTAGATGTCTGTACTCAGACATGTAGTGCTTTCGCTTGTTGCTTGTATGCTCTGAATGTTGGGTCGTGAGACCCATGTTTGTAATACTTGGCTCCTCGGAGCCTAATGAATAAATACTTTGTTTATTAGAGTCTTGTTGTGATGCCATGTTGTATTTGCACATATTGAGCATATTGTGTGTATGTTATTGAAATGCTTGGTATGTGTGGGATCCGACACCTAGTTGTTTACCCTTGGTAGCCTATCTTACAGGGAAATGTCTCCTAGTGCTTCCACTGAGCCTTGGTAGCTTGCTACTGCTCCGGATCACTTAGGCTGACCGGCATATGTCCTTCTTCGTTCATGTGTCTGTCCCTTAGCTTGCTACTGTTCCTTTAAGTCCTTGTAGCTTGCTACGACTTGGGTTCATACGTTGATGACCGACACGTTCGTTGCTGGGTCATGAATGCCTGTCTCTGTAATTTAGTGCCACTTTTGGTTTATAACTGGTCAAGTCGGCCCGGGTTCTCTGTCATATGGATGCTAGCGACACTATCATATACGTGAGCCAAAATGCGCAAACGGTCCCGGGCCAGGTAAGGTGGCACCCGTGGGGATACCGTGCGTGAGGCCACAAAGTGATATGGTGTGTTACATGCTAGATCGGTGTGACTTAGGATCGGGGTCCCGACAGCGTGGCACAAGTCACGACTGCTGAGTTCGAGAACCCCTAGGGTAGGATGAGTCATGTACCCCCTATTCGCAGTCGAGTCCGTATGATGGTTCGAATAGAACCATGATTGTGTGTTGCTTGATTTTATTTGTTTTTGTTTTGATATAAGTCCCACTTTTGCCCTAGGCAACAAGTGCATGGCTATATCACCTTCCTTACCTTGTTTCTTTTGTTTCGGCCTTTTTGCACCTGTTTGTTTGCACTTGCACTATAGAACCCCCCCTTAGGCATTCTCCCCCTCTATGCTACTTTTCCCTCTCTTCCATCTCCTCAACTGAAGACCAGCAAGACAATAAGTACCAAGGATTTCCAACTCGGCAACCAACTAACAATGAAGACTTCTGCTACAACCTCCACGACCAAGTGCAGCCCCGTGAAGTTATGTTTACCCCTCCAGACTAAAAACCCATTCCTAGACCCTTTGAGACTTCACGAGATACTCCAGCACGAATCCTTAATCATGTGCCTAACCCATAGAATTACAAGAGAACCAGTTAAGCCTCTATAACCTTGCACAACACTGGGTTCGTAATGGAACTAGTGGACACAATGAGTGAGCACATTTTCATCCTATTATAGCACAAGAACTGACGATGCCATTGATAGACCAATTTGAGGATATAGGACAAATGACTTGATGAGTTTATATCAGTGACCTTGAGGCATTATTTGAGACTCTTCGGAGGATCATAAGGCTTTCATGTTGGTAGATGAACTTGGTGGGGTCAGTTAATAGAGTAGCATGACTCTCATTACCCCTGAGTAAATTTGATTTGGTAGGATAATTGTGTTCGCAAGCTGATATTCTTGGAGGTGCAAGGATTTGACTTGATCATATGATATTGATAGGAGGTAATTGTTATGATAATGACTTGGGGAGACATATAGAAATTCTCGTTGGAGATGAGATTGGATTTATGTAGGTGATTCTGGTTGGGTATAGATGCAAGATAAGTCTACATGGTTCGGAGTAAATTGGATTTAAACTGATGATCCCGATCGTGATTCCATGTTTCTCGGTGGACAATGAACTAGGAGATTGGATTATTTGTTGGAGTTGATTTAGGGATCTATATAATCATGACCTTGGAGTTTGCTTGACCATGATGGTGGGAATTTGGTGAACTTACTATAGAATACATAGCCCTTCCAAGTATTTGGGTATTATAGGGACTTGAGATCTTGTGGAACACCGTAGACATCGGATTTGTAGAATTGTTGGATTATGTGGTGATTGATGGAAGAAAATGGCCTATTGGAGTTGATCTATAGGAAGGAAACAAAATCTTGGAGTGGCATATGACGTGTTTCCTAAGAATAGAGATGCATTATCTTGAACCTTGGAAGAATGGGATGAGCACTTGGATTGTCGTGTTTAATTCAAGCTTAGCAGCTTGTATGCCTTACCCATGGATTCTTAGGGGTAGCCATACATATGATTTTTCGCGGATCGTAGACATGTATAATTTTGTTAGACCTCCTTTTGGGAGTCATGACGATATGTATGGCATGAGTGGTAATTGTAGTTGACCTATGCGAGATGATGCTTTTAGTGGTATAAGGTTATTCGTTTGGAGTACTAGATAGGGCTATTGGCATCTCAGAAACCGTGCTTAAGGATAAGATAATAAACGTTCACTCACACACTAGAATCCTTGAAACCCTTAAGCCCCCAAGCCACAGCATGGTCAGATCCTGACCACCGCGTTGACTCTAAGTCAAGAAGACCCTTGCCAATACTCAACCGAGACCACCACCAATACCCCAGCCTACCATGCGTACCCCATAGACTTCATGGAGTACTTGGACAAGTTAGTTGGCATCTTTATTTGGCAACATACTTGACTACCAAAGATGGAGAAAGAGCCGTGCAGTTGGTTAGAATACATTTGAAAACCGACATGTCAAGAAGGAAGAACTACGCCGACCACCATCATCAAGAAATGAAACTTCCGCGTCGAAGACCAGGCGTATCTGCAAACCACTCTTCTCGAAGGAACCAAGCATTTCCATGTCAAAGAGAAGCTCGCACTAAGATTTATCGGCCCTCTCCAAAGGCAAACAATAGACGGCTACCAGCTGGAGTTACCACCTGAGTTACCCACCGTGCACCAAATTTTCCACAAGTCACAACTCTGGAAACACTTCTAACTTCCTAACTAGCCTGGTCCCTGCGAGGACATCGATCACCGAGCCATTAACATCTAGCCCAACCTAACCTATGCAAGAGACCCCTCAGCAACCTGCATCAAAAAGGGCAACAAGCGAGAAGCCACACCACCAAGTACTTCAAGGATTCCATGGATCGCCACTCGGAAGTAGAACCAACAAGAAGGAGTGAAGACTACCCCATATCCAAGTCTCCGTATTCCTTTCCACACCTAGTCTGGGAATCTCGGGGACGAGATTCTTGTAAGGGGGGTAGGTCTGTCACACCCTGATTTTCATGCCACTACACTTAAGCTAATAATCATGATAAAATATGGTTTAACAAAAACTTTTTGAGTGTTTTGGACTTTGCTTGATTTGATTTATGTCTGCTGTTTCCAAGTGCTCTAAAAATCAAATAAATCCTCCAACTCTTATACTTCATCCCCTTTCTCCAAACTTCTGCCCAATGACCATACCATGTGTATAGAACAGTATAGTATTTTCTTACAAAAATAATTTGGCCAAATAGTATTTTCCAAAATTAGTTTTCCAAAAACCCCTGAATTGAGGTTTGAATTTCAAGTACTTAATTGAGGGTGTGACAAATCTTTCATAAAGCATATTTGAATCCTATTAGGTATATGACTCCCATAAACCACAAAATTATAATTTTAAAAGTTATTTTCCTATTTATTTAAAGGCTTTTTCTTTAGGCCAGAAATGGTCTTTAATAGGTTAAAATTATTTAACTGTTTCAAAAATATTTGCCAAAATTCAGAGAGACTCCTAGGACATATATTGTCCATATATAAGAGTTTCAACACATGGTCATGTTTAAAATATTGGGCAAATCCTTCCAAAACACTTTCTGGATATTTCAAGCTTTTGAAATATTTACAAAGGAAATATTGTCTAAAAATTCCAGGGAAATTCTATCATGTCAGATATGACATCTTTAATGATCTTACAAAGCCTCATGCCTTGAACAAACATCATCTAAACCCCTCAAAATCCTTCTGTCCATTTTTGAAGTTTGAGCAACTTTACATTGCCAAACTTGTCCAAATGCTCTCAAACTTGGTGCACATGCTAAAATGGTCTATTTATGCATCTAGACCAAATGGCACAAGTTTTGGACAAGGGTAACTTCATCAGAGTGCCCCAAAATAAATTCTGACCAGATCCAAATTTGAACAACTCTACATTGCCAACTTTTTACTTGTGACCTCAACTTTTGTGGACATGCTCACAACCACAAATGATGACACTACACCAAGTGGGGCATCAAGAAGGGATGATTTGTTAACTTAGTATTTGAAAATCCATTTCTGTTGATTTCTAGGGTTCACCAAAGTTACATTGGCAAGTTTCTTCAAATGAGCTCAAACTTGGTGGAATACCCTATTTCTATATGCCATTTGATCCTGTTAAGTCTCATTCAAGTGGAGTTACTTTGCTTGCCCAAATTTGCATCAAACACCTTTTGTCACTTTTCAAAAATTAACATTTTGACTACTTACACTATTCTCCTTGAGCTCAACTTTTTACCACCGGATCTCCTAGCCACCTTCTACCTCCAGTAAGTCACTCATGCCCTCAGCTCAATCATAGTTGGGGTAAAACCTCACTTCTTCCTTCTGTTTTCACCATGGAAGCACCTCTTTCCCCCTACCTCTTCCCTATAGTCTTGCCTTAGATATTAAGCTTCATAGAGCATCTCAGAAATCCCCAGGAGCTAATGGACAAGCTTGGCCACGCGCGGGACGCCAGTTGCATGCCATGGCATGCAATGGTCGCGCTCTGGAGCGCGCTACAGTGCTCTGGCGCACTGTAGCCGCCCCCCCATCCCGATGCCCCGACCACCTCGGCTGTCCCCCGCACGCCAGCAGGACCACATCGCTGTCCGGGAAACGCCTAGCTGGTCGGCCCCTCCTCCTTCTCCCTCCTGGTGCTGCTCTCGCATGCTCGAATGCCGCCCGCAAGCTCCAGTGAGTGGCTTCACATGCGCGGCCCCTCTGACACCTCCCCGCTCCATCTCTTCCTTCCTCTGGCCATAGACCACCCCTACAAACGCCCCAGACACGCCCACGCGCGCCCCCGTGGCTTGCAGCAATGGCAACAGCCTCGTCGGCGCATGAGCTCGCGGTGCACCTTGCCCCCTCTATTTAAGGTCACCCCCGAGCCCCTCGCTGCTCCTTTGGCTCTCTCTCTCTCTCTCCCGTACCCCCCCA
>LR738711.1:887477468-887499087 GCA_902687465.1 Secale cereale | reverse complement strand
CCCCCCACCCCCTTAGGCATTCTCCCCCTCTATGCTACTTTTCCCTCTCTTCCATCTCCTCAACAGATGACCAGCAAGACAATAAGTACCAAGGATTTCCAACTCGGCAACCAACTAACAATGAAGACTTCTGCTACAACCTCCATGACCAAGTGTAACCCCGTGAAGTTATGTTTACACCTCCAGACTAAAAACCCATTCCTAGACCCTTTGAGACTTCACGAGATACTCCAGCACGAATCCTTAACCATGTGCCTAACCCATAGAATTACAAGAGAACCAGTTAAGCCTCTATAACCTTGCACAACACTGGGTTCGTAATGGAACTAGTGGACATAGTGAGTGAGCACATTTTCATCCTAATATAGCACAAGAACTGACGATGCCATAGATAGACCAATTTGAGGATATAGGACAAATGACTTGATGAGTTTATATCAGTGACCTTGAGGAATTATTTGAGACTCTTCGGAGGATTATAAGACTTTCATGTTGGTAGATGAACTTGGTGGGGTCTGTTAATAGAGTAGCATGACTCTCATTACCCCTGAGTAAATTGGATTTGGTAGGATAATTGTGTTCGCAAGCTGAAATTCTTGGAGGTGCAAGGATTTGACTTGATCAGATGATATTGATAGGAGGTAGTTGGTATGATAATGACTTGGGGGAGACATATAGAAATTCTCGTTGGAGATGAGATTGGATTTATGTAGGTGATTCTGGTTGGGTATAGATGCTAGATATGTCTACATGGTTCGGAGTAAATTGGATTTAGACTGATGATCCCGATCGTGATTCCATGTTTCGCGGTGGACAATAAACTAGGAGATTGGATTATTTGTCGTAGTTGATTTAGGGATCTATATAATCATGACCTTGGAGTTTACTTGACCATGATGGTGGGAATTTGATGAACTTACTATAGAATACACAGCCCTTCCAAGTATTTGGGTATTATAGGGACTTGAGATCTTGTGGAACACCATAGACATCGGATTTGTAGAATTGTTGGATTGTGTGGTGATTGATGGAAGAAAATGGCCTATTGGAGTTGATCTATAGGAAGGAAACAAAATCTTGGAGTGGCATATGACGTGTTTCCTAAGAATAAAGATGCATTATCTTGAACCTTGGAAGAATGGGATGAGAACTTGGATTGTCGTGTTTAATTCAAGCTTAGCAGCTTGTATGCCTTACCAATGGATTCTTAGGGGTAGCCATACATATGATTTTTCGCGGATCGTAGACATGTATAATTTTGTTAGACCTCCTTGTGGGAGTCATGAGGATATGTATGGCATGAGTGGTAATTGGATTTGACCTATGCGAGATGATGCTTTTAGTGGTATAAGGTTATTCGTTTGTAGTACTAGATAGGGCTATTGGCATCTCAGAAACCATGCTTAAGGATAAGATAATAAACGTTCACTCACACACTAGAATCCTTGAAACCCTTAAGCCCCCAATCCACAGCATGGTTAGATCCTGACCACCGCGTTGACTCTAAGTCAAGAAGACCCTTGCCAATACTCAACCGAGACCACCATCAATACCCCATCCTACCATGCGTACCCCATAGACTTCATGGAGTACTTGGACAAGTTAGTTGTCATCTTTATTTGGCAACATTTTTGACTACCGAATATGGAGAAAGAGCCGCGCAGCTGGTTAGAAAACATTTGAAGACCGACATGTCATGAAGGAAGAACTACACCGACCACCATCATCAAGAAATAAAACTTCCGCGTCGAAGACCAGGCGTATCTGCAAACCACTCTTCTCGAAGGAGCCAAGCATTTCCATGTCAAAGAGAAGCTCGCACCAGATTTTATCGGCCCTCTCCAAAGGCAAAGAATAGACGGCTACCAGCTGGAATTACCACCCGAGTTACCCACCGTGCACCAAATTTTCCACGAGTCACAACTCTCGAAACACTTTTAACTTCCTAACTAGCCCGGTCCCTGCGAGGACATAAGATCACCGAGCCATTAACATATAGCCCAACCTAACCTATGCAAGAGACCCCTCAGCAACCTGCATCAAAAAGGGCAACAAGCGAGAAGCCACACCACCAAGTACTTCAAGGATTCCATGGAGCGCCACTCGGAAGTAGAACCAACAAGAAGGAGTGAAGACTACCCCATATCCAAGTCTCCGTATTCCTTTCTACACCTAGTCTTGGAATCTCGGGGACGAGATTCTTGTAAGGGGGGTAGGTCTGTCACACCTTGATTTTCATGCCACTGCAGTTAAGCTAATAATCATGATAAAATATGGTTTAACAAAAACTTTTTGAGTGTTTTGGACTTTGCTTGATTTGATTTTTGTCTGTTGTTTGCAAGTGCTCTAAAAATCAAATAAATCCTCCAACTCTTATACTTCATCCCCTTGCTCCAAACTTCTGCCCAATGACCATACCATGTGTATAGAACAGTATAGTATTTTCGTACAAAAATAATTTGGCCAAATAGTATTTTCTAAAATTAGTTTTCCAAAAACCCTGAATTGAGGTTTGCACTTCAAGTACTTAATTGAGGGTGTGAAAAATCTTTCATGAAGCATATTTGAATCCTATTAGGTATAGGACTCTCATAAACCACAAAATTATAATTTTAAAAGTTATTTTCCTATTTATTTAAAGGCTTTTTCTTTAGGCCATAAATGGTCTTTAATAGGTTAAAATTATTTAACTGTTTCAAAAATATTTGCCAAAATTCAGAGAGACTCCTTGGACATATATTGTCCATATATAAGAGTTTCAACACATGGTCATGTTCAAAATATTGGGCAAATCCTTCGAAAACCCTTCTGTCATGGATATTTCAAGCTTTTGAAATATTTACAAAGGAAATATTCTCCAAAAAATCGAGGGAAATTCTATCATGTCAGATATGACATATTTGATGATCTTCCAAAGCCTCATGCCTTGAAGATCATGAAAACATCATCTAATCCCCTAAAAACCCTTCTGTCCATTTTTGAAGTTTGAGCAACTTTACATTGCCAAACTTGTTCAAATGCTCTCAAACTTGGTGCACATGCTAAAATGGTCTATTTATGCATCTAGACCAAATGGAACAAGTTTTAGAGAAGGGTAACTTGATCAGAGTGCCCTAAAATAAATTCTGACCAGATCCAAATTTGAACAACTCTACATTGCCAACTTTTTACTTGTGACCTCAACTTTTGTGGACATGCTCACAACCCAAAATGATGACACTACACCAAGTGGTGCATCAAGAAGGGATGATTTGTTAACTTAATCTTGGATAATCCATTTTTGTTGATTTCTAAGGTTCACCAAAGTTACATTGGCAAGTTTCTTCAAATGAGCTCAAACTTGGTGGAACACCCTATTTCTATATGCCATTTGATCCTGATAAGTCTCATGTCAAGTGGAGTTAATTTTCTTGCCCAAATTTGCATCAAACACCTTCTGTCACTTTTCAAAAATCACCATTTTGACTACTTACACTATTCTCCTTGAGCTCAACTTTTTTACCACAGCATCTCCTAGTCACCTTCTACCTCCAGTAAGTCACTCATGCCCTCAGCTCAATCATTGGTGGGGTAAAACCTCACTTCTTCCTTCTGTTTTCACCATGGTGGCACCTCTTTTTCCCCTACCTCTTCTCTACAGTCTTGCCTTAGATATTAAGCTTCATAGAGCATCTCAGAAATCCCCAGGAGCTAGTGGACAAGCTTGGCCACACGCGAGATGCCAGTTGCATGCCATGGCATGCAATGGTCGCGCTCTGGAGCGTGCTATAGTGCTCAGGCGCACTGTAGCCGCCCCCCATCCCGATACCCCGACCACCTCGGCTGTTCCCCGCACGCCAGCAAGACCACCTCGACGTCCGGGACACGCCTAGCTGGTCGGCCCCTCGTCCTTCTCCCTCCTGCTGCTGCTCTCGCACGCGCGCCGGCCGCCCGCAAGCTCCAGTGAGTGGCTTCACATGCGCGGCCCCTCTGGCACCTCCCCGCTCCTTCTCTCCCTTCCTCTGGGCGTAGACCACTCCTACAAACTCCCAGGACACGCCCACGCGCGCCCCCGTGCTTGCAGCAACGGCAACAGCCTCGCCGGCGCATGAGCTCGCGGTGCACCTTGCCCCCTCTATTTAAGGTCACCCCCCGAGCACCTCACTACTCCTTTGGCTCTCTCTCTCTCTCCCGTACGCCCCCCGGACCACGCCATTCTTCTTCCCGTGCCCCCGTCCACCTCCAAGGCCGAAGCCGAGCTGCCGTCCATCGCCAAAATTCACGCTGTCCCGAGCTCTCCTCCCTCCCTTTCCTCCACACAAAGGGTCCCCGTGGTCCGGCGAACCTCCCCACATCCTCGAACCGTTGCGGGGATGCTCGAACGCCGAGGGCCACGAATGGCCGACGACCTCCCCCGCCACCGTCAAAGCTGCGGTCACCTCGGCCCCCTCCAGCGGCAGTGACCTGCACCAGCGGATCCGCCACTCCGCGCTGAGGTCGCCCATAGGCAGAGCGCCGCGGGAGACGGTCGGAGGCGCCGGTTATTGCCGGACGAGCGCCGGTGTGCGCTCTGCCTCCCCTGCTCTGCCTCGAGCGGGAGGTAGAGGACAACCGCCCCGCCAGCTTGCACGGGGCCCCGCCCGTCAGCGGAAGAGGCGACCGAGCCGGCCCACCAGTCGGGTTAAGTGGAAACGGCTTTGGGCCGATTCTCTTGCCCCGCTGGGTAGCGCCTTCCCGCAGTACGCCTTCAGCGTCACCACCTCTGCTCGCGTAGCCGAGCCGCTGGGCCGGCCCACGGTCTATCTGTCGCCATGTGCGCAGTATAAGGGTATAAACCCTTTCCCTTTTCTTTTTCTTTTTCCAGTCAACTTCTAAAATCCTTAAATAATTCAAATAAACTCCAAATTTGATGATTCAAATTTCTAGTAGTTTCTAAAATCATGATCTACCTGTTGGTGCAACATGCACATTTTTCTAGAGACTTTTTCTTCACAAATATTTATCAAATGTCATATTTCTATTTTTGTGATAAACTTTAAAAAATCACAGAGAGCTCAAAATTGATCCAAATGCCATGATTCAAATTCCTAGATTCTTCTAAGTTCATAACTTAGTTTATGAACATTTTTATTAATACTTTATGTACCCCACAAAATAATGAGCCATTTCTTCATATTTGTCAACTTTGCAAAATCATAGGAAATGCATTTGAACTCCAAATCCAGTGAAACCAACTCCTAGATGCTTCTAAAATCATGATTTGTTAAATTGGTGTCTTTGCTCATCTTTCAAAAATATATTTCTGTACACTTCTTGCAAATCCATAAACCCCTTGAGTACAACATATTGAAATGATCAGAAATATCCACTATTCAAATCCCAATGAAACCACTCTGGTTATTTTTCATATGACCAGAGGTATCCTAGAAAAGTCCAACTCCTATTTTTAGAGAACTTTATTTTTGCCTTGTTGTGTTGCTTATTATGTTTGTTTCCGTCGTTAGTTGACGAAATAGACGGAATACTTGGAGATGGACCAGAAGGTTTGAAGACTCTGAAGGACAAGGCAAGCAGCCCTTTGACCATGTTGAACCCTTTTATGTCATGAAAGCATTTTCATCGTTTCATCGAGTGCATGATATATCTTGAATGGCAACCTTGCTAGGCTTGCCTCCGTTGCATACCCCGTTGATACTTGCATTGTGCACGACTCTATTATGTTTAGAGTTGTGTTGGTTAGTTGAAGAAATATGCTATAGTAGTTGGCTACGCAAGATGGGTCAGGGTTATGCATGGAAAGAAACAAGTGTGGTTTGACATACTTGCAAATAAACCAGTGGGTGCCACTAATGCCCCTAGGAGATGATGAGGAACTAGGGCACTACTTGGTGGAGAAGTAGTGTACCGAGGCTTGATGAAGGTGTTGTTTACAGAGACGGATTAGATTTAAGATTTGTCGACCGTTCCAACCAAACATGTGCAACCACTCTACCCCTTATGGGACGGGGCATTATTGATTACTTAGGCTGATACTAGCATGGTGCCCACATTACTAGTGATGGGGGAGACTTGAGGTCACTCCCGGGACGGGGTCGTGCTTGGATAGTCAACCATGACTGTTTTTCACAGGGCACCGGACACACCGTTGGTCCCTTCGTGTATGCGTGACAATGTGAAAGGGCAAAGTCCCACGATCTTTTATTTGTACATGAGGGCTATGCACCAACGAGTGGACCCTATGTTAGTGTCGTCTAGGGAAAGGTAATGACCGGGTGCTTCCCCTGAGTACTTGAGGTACTACGGGATCGTGGGTGACACGAAAGCTTCCCGGATCTTGTGGCTAAAGTGCGCAACCTCTACAGAGTGTAAAACTATTCGAATAGCCGTGTCCACGGTCAAGGACAGCTGGGTGGTGCTGCTTAGACTATGTCCATAAGTTTCTGGAAAAGAACACGGTTTGGTAAATCTGTTGACGTGATTGTGAGAAAGTCACGATGAGCTTGAGCAAGAGTTGTTCATAACTCTTTCTCGATGTTGATGTCTGTAACCTCCGGATAGTTGTTGCAGATACATGCATGCCCTTGATATATGTTCATCATACCTGCATATGAAAAACTAGCTTTCCACAAAACTGCCAATTTAGCAGTAGTGCCTTGCTTAATTTATTCTGTCATCACACTTGGGTTGCTTGCGAGTACATTCAAAGTACTCATTGGCTTGCCACTGGTTATTTTATTGGCGAGGCATGAAAGAACATGATGTGATGAATATTTCTTGGTGACAAACATGCGAGCTAGGACGGTTCCTAGTGAGAATGCCTGTAGGGTTAAGGCAGATGGCATGGGCCCAAGTTGTTACTGAAGATTTCCGCTGCAATGATATACTCAAGACTTGACCTTAATGGTCCTATTTGTGTAATACGGTATGTATGGATGTAAGACTCTTGTTATCCAGCTTCTGTGTGTTCAGTGAGCATTGATCTCTGGGATCACTGTACACGTGCATTCGGTGATCACGACTTATGAGTCGGGGTCCCCACAATGTCATTCTATCCGTGAATTATATCATGCCATCATGTTTCCATCGATGGCACGTTTGTGATTTATGGCATGCCAACCACTTTAATAGACACATCGTATAGTTATATCATGTCATCCTGTTTACATAGTCATCATATTTTGAAGTATGTCATTCTATCCTGTTTAGTTAGCCATCATACATGTGAAATTGTGTCATGCTATCCTATTTAATTAGCCATCATATATGTGAAATTATGTCCTGCTATTCTGTTTGGTTAGACAACATAAATGTGAATTATTTCATGCCCTGTTTTCTTCCCTACTATCCATTGCACCTGTCTATCTTACAATTTTTGTACATTCAATTACTTTTCTTGTTTATCAGCTATTTCGATTGGAGGGGTGATGGCAGTATCTGTGGGAGTAAAAACACGGTCTTTAGAAAAGATCGTGTTACCTATCGATGGAGATAGAACCACGGTTGTACTTGCCCAAGAACCAGCCCCACCACACATAACCCAGACTCACGCAGATTGTACCCCTACCCAGTTGGACAGAGAACCAGCTACACCCCTTCTAACCCCAACCCCAGCAGATAGTAACCCATTTCCTGTTGACACATCACCGTCTCCACCACAGAGCACCCAAACACGAGCAGTTAGTAAGGCAACTGCAGTGCCCAAAGCACGAGGAGCACCACTCCGAACCCCTAGTCAACGCTTAAAGCAGAAGAAGAATTGTTCTTAGGTCAGGTTCCATAGCTATGGTTCATACTACTTTGCTCATGCATCACTGTATTTACTCATACCAACTAATTTCAAATTTGAAGGATGCAATTGAAACTCCAATGGTGCAACAGGTATGTTTTAAACCTGTTTCTTTAACGTGTTTGCTGTTGTAACTTGCTCTATGTTGATTTCAGTTTCAATTGAATAAACAGTTATATTCTCATGCCATGCACCTTACAAGTGTTGTTATTGATGTGTAGTTTCCCACACTTATATTCTGTCTAAGCTGCTTTGTCTTAAATAGATATGATTCGAACTGTATCTATCTTGATTTGGCAACATAAACTAGAATGATATAGAACATACAATACATAAATATCTGTTTGTTTCATGCTGTTATCCTATCCACCTTACTACTGGACTGGTTTACCAAAATGAGTTTCATATACTACATTGTAAACCTGTGATGTGTTGTTTGTTTCTCTTTTAGAATGCGGATAAAATATTGGAGAAGAGTACCCCGTTATGCAATGGTACAGGAAGTAATGCAGATAAGGTTCAAGATATTGAGACATCCCTATTGGTCTCCAAGAAAGCTGATAAAAACTATATTGAAGACACTGAGACAACCCCAAAGTCCTGTCTTGATGTAGTGTTTGAGTTATTGGCTACTACTGCTGGCACCAGCTCTTCGAACTCGCTGCCTGAATTAGTTCAGCTTCTTGAGTCTCAACTTCAAGTTGAAAGACATCGATCACATGTTATGCGACAGGAAGCCGAAGGACTGAGGAAGTCCCTGCAGAATTCAGATGCATACTTTCTCGTGCAACAGCAAGTGCTGGAGGATTTAAGCGCCAAACAAGAGAAAGTTAATAAGCTTGCTACGCATCTTGCCAGCATTATGGGTACCCTGAATATTTTTTCTTCAGCTATTCTGAAGTGGTTTCAATTCTGGACTTGTTTTGATGCGGCGTTTATATGCTGCTTTGCTCCCTATATTTGCACTGGTGGGGAACTTTGATGCCCAGTGGATGTAATATGTGTAATAGCCGTGATAGCCTAGCGTAAGTTGCTTGCCTATTTATTTCCTTATTGTCTTGTTTATTTGTTTTCTTGTAGTCAGTGCAGTTCTTTTTCCGTGGTTTGCTAGTGGCCGCAATAGCCTATTTTTTAAAACTAGGCCACATTAACCATGGGCTACATATTTACTGTAGTTAACATGGGCCTCTTACGGGCCGTAGAAACAATGGGCCTTCTAAGGGCCGTAGAAACAATGGGCCTTATACTGGCCATAGACACAATGGGCCTTCTACGGGCCGTATAATCGGTTGGCCAAACATGGGCCAATAATAGACCAGATTATGGCCGTAAATGGGCTAGAGTTGAAATCGTCCGTTCATGGGCCGACCATAACGGGCCAACCATAATGGGCCGTCGTTAATCGGCCGTATTTGATGACGCTATGAAAATGGCCCAACGTATTAACGGGCCACAAACGGGCCGACTGTAAGCACGGGCTAAATTTGGCCCATAAGCAGAAAATGACAGTAACGGGCCGAAAGTAAACGAATGCTGGAAATGAGCCCAAGAATAAATGGGCCCTGAGAAGGCCGAAATATAACATGGGCTGGAAACGGCCCGACGGAATAATGGGCTGTTAATGGGTATAAAGTAAAACATTGTTCAATACGGGCCAGTTTTACCACGGGCCGCTAATGGGCCGAGGGTTACTAAGGACCTGATATGGGCCGAAAGACGTCATGGGCCATACATGGGCGGGTAGTTAAAACGGGCTGGAATTATATTGGACACCCCATATGACGCTACTAGGCCTAATTCGGATAGGCCGTAAATGGGCCTTGGGTTAGCAGGCTGTAAATGGGCTATATGCGAACATGACGTTAATAGGCTTGCCGTGGACTGGCCCGTCACCTTTTGACCAAGTCAAATGGGCCGGCCTTTTCACATGAATGGGCCTCTGTTGGGCACTGTTCATTACGGGCCAGTTTTACCACGGGTCGTTAATGGGCCGAAATACGTCATGGGCCATACATGGGACGAAAGTTAAAACGAGCTGGAATTATATTGGATGGCCCAGATGACGCTACTAGGCCTAATTCGGATAGGCCGTAAACGGGCCCTGGGTTAGCGGGCTATAAATGGGCTATATGCGAACATGCCATTAACAGGCTTGCCGTGGGCCGGCCCGCCACCTTCTGACCAAGTCAAACGGGCTGGCCTTTTCATAGGAATGGGCCTCTGTTGGACCATGCTACGTGTCGACGTATCATAGGCGCTATGGGTCCAATGAGTGGATGACATCTGTTCCAACTGTAAGTGCATCTAGTGCCACCCCTAGTTTGTTTTGGATTATTGACGACAAACCTGATTGAGGGACTAATGTGTTTGTGAGAATTGCAGGATAACACAGGTAGTAGTCCCTCATTGATTCGGTTTACCTACCGGAGATGACTCCTAAAAATGTATGAAGACATTGAAAAAAGTGGTGGTACATGAAGATAATCATATTGAAGACTATGACAAGAGAAGACATTGTGTGAAGACTAGGGAGCGTGAAGACTTAGAAGTTTCGTTGTTTCCTTTTCTTCTTTGTTGAGTCATAGGAACCACCGTACTGTAAAGTGGGGTCCAAGTGATCTAAGTTAGAGTGACTGAAGTGATGCTCAACCAAATCCTATGTCTTCGAGCGAACACAATGAGAGCAAATCTTATCCAGAGTTGGATGAGTCAGCTTTACTTGTAGCCTAAGTGAAGTTGCCGTGTGAGTGTTTGAAATCTGACCGTTGGAACACGTGTCAGTTCCTTAGTGACCCATGGTCACTTCGGACAAATCAGGTCGGGTTGCCTAGTGGCTATAAATAGCCCACCCCCTACACCATAAATTGGTGGCTGCTCAGAGTTATTACACGGCTTTTGTCGTTTGAGAGCAACCCACCTCCGAAGCTTTTGAGAGAAAAATCCTTGCGAGGATAAAGCCAAAACACCCAGAGCCAAAGAGTGTTAGGCATCACTGAAGTCTTTCTGTCTGTGTGACCTGAAGACTTATTACCCTTGAGGACTGTGTTTCCTCCAGCCGGTTAGGCGTCGCGTTCTGAGCATCCAAGATTCATTGTGGATCGCCGGTGAACGAAGTCTGTGAAGGTTTGGAAGTCTACCTTGAAGACTTACCAGAGTGATTGGGCGAGGACTAGGTGTCCTTATCTCAAGGGGAATAAGGTGAAGATACGGTCTTCTGAGTTAAATCTCAGCCTCCCTAACCAGACGTACAGTTGTCACAGCAACTGGAAGTGGTCTAACAAATCCCTGTCCTCCCCGAGCTACTGGTTCTATCCCTTCCTTCCCTTTACTTACTGTCCTATGTTGTGAAGTCATTGCTTGTTTGCCTTATCTGATTGACTTCACTGAGTATCTACTTGTTGTGATTGGCTTCATTCCTTCTTCCATCTTGATCCCTACTGCCTAGCTGCTATTAGTCTTCGTGCTTTCACTTCATTGAATACATGACTATGGCTTGTCTAGTGTAGTCTACTTTCCACTGCATACTAATAGGATTGAGTTTATCTTTTGTCTTCAAAACTACCATGTTTTGTAGCATTTCATAAAAATCGCCTATTCACCCCCCTCTAGCCGATATACTACACTTTCAATTGGTATCAAAGCAAGGTACTCCCTTGTTCTGTGTGATTCGGTTTAACCACCTAGAGTTTTAGCTATGTCGACTGCAGGGATAATTAAAGTCTCCGCTACGTGCCCCGTCTTCGATGGCACCGAATATCCCTACTGGAAGAACAAGATGTGCATGCATCCTGAATCCATTGACGTGGACCTTTGGTTTGTCGTCAAGCACGGCATTCCCAAGACTGGTGAAGGCGTCACCCCTGCTGATGTCAAGAGGCTCATTCAATTGGATTCAACGGCCAAGAACATCATCTGTGGTCATCTGACCAAAGGACAGTACGGTCGTGTGAGTCCTCTGGACACGTCAAAGGAAGTTTGGGACTGGCTCTCAAAGGTCAATGAAGGAGTCTCTACCCAGAGAGATCAAAGGATCAGCGTCCTTCGCAATCTCTTCAATCGCTTCAAGAGACATGACAATGAGAATGTCCAGCACACATTCGATCGTCTCACTGACATCACTAATGAGCTTCAAGCACTTGGCGCCACTGAGATCACCAAGCATGAAATCGTCAAGACTCTCCTGAGATCACTCGACAGCTCATTTGATATCCTTGCCCTGATGATTCAAGAATGCCCTGACTTCAAGACTCTCGATCCGTCTGACATATATACTTGAGAGGCTCAACACACATGAGTTCCAGCTACCTGAGAAATGTGACATCTATGGTCCCAACTATGGCCGATCTCGCGCCTTAAAGGCAAAGGCTGTTTCTTCATCTGAAGAAGAATCTGACTGCAGTTCTGATGATCCTGAAGACATTGGAAAGGAGCTTGCCATGCTTGTAAAGAAGTTCCAGAAATTCACTAGGAAGAAAGGCTTCAGAAAGTCTTCACGATCCAGCTCAAGAAATGATGAAGCTTGTACCCATGACTACAAGAAGAGAACATGTCATAAGTGCAAGAAACCTGGTCACTACATCTCTGAGTGTCCTCAGTAGGATAATGAGAAGAAGAAGAATAAGAGCAAGGAATATGATTCTGATGACAAGAAAAAGAAGAAATACTCAAAGTCTTCTTCCAAGTCTTCATCAAAGTCTTCATCACACAAGAAGAATTCATCTGGCAAGGCTCGCACGTTTGTTGGCAAGGAGATGGATTTAGAGGAGGAGTCTGCTTCTGAAGAGGCGGAGGTTGAGTCCGAGGAGGAGTCTGATTCTGGTGCTGCGAGTCTAGCTCTAGCCACTTCCTACATGGCCAAGTCCATCTTCAACACTGAAGACAATGGGCCCGTCCCCAACATTGTTGACGAGGACGACGACTCTGCTCCCACCTACTGCTTCATGGCACGCGGTGCCAAGGTAAAATCACGCGATGCTTACTTTCAAACATCTAGTGAAGATGACTCTGATTGTGAATCAAAACCTAGCTACAAAACACTTGCTAAAATTGCCACTGAACAGCAGAAAGCCATGGAACATATTCAAAAACTGTTAGACAAAAGCGATGACCTGTTGGACGCGGAAATGACCCGTTCTCAGTCCTTAATTGAAGACATAAAAAATCTTCATGTTAAGTACAAGGAACTTGAAGGTCTTTATGAATCGCTCTCAAACACTCATGAAAAGCTTTCCCACGATTACATTCAAAGGAAGTGAGAACTTGAGAAATTGAAAGCGGCTCATGAAGATCTTCAAAAAGAAAATGAGTCACTCCGCGCACAACTGATCAGATCCACTCACGAAGAGTTTGAACCACCATGTCTAAAATGCATTGAGCGTGATAACGCTACATCTGTTGCTGAAAGTTCTACTGCTGCCACTGTTGCAATATCTTCAACTACTGATGTGGTAACTAAGCCCTCTGCTGAGGATACCACTACTATTGCTGATGAAAATGCTAGGTTGAAGACTTTGCTTGAAACAAGGATGTACAAAAGCCTCAAAGGGCATCAGACTCTATGTTATGTCCTCAAAAAGCAGATACTGAACCGAAACCCTAGGAAAGAGGGTGTTGGGTTCGACAGGAAAATGAATGTTGATGGTTCATACTGTAAGCCTGAGCAGTATCCCAAAACCACATGGGTTGCTGCAAAGGAACCTTCAGTGGATCCATCTACCCTATCTGGCTTCACTTGTGCTAATCCTCTTATCATTGATGAATCATTTGATGCAAACTATAAACTACTTAAGAATCAAAATGGTGAAGTGTTTGCCAGGTACATTGGTACTAACTGCAGGAATGGGCCACCTATGAAGAAGATCTGGGTACCCAAAGGTTGTCTCGAGAAACTTCCAGCAAATGTCATCATGACACCTCTTGGGAAGAAGACAAACCCTAGACCAAAGGCTTCATATGGTCCTAAGGCTTCATACAGACAAATGACTCACCTGAGTCACCCTAACGTGGATGTTTTGCAGGGAAACCATACTCAGATCCATGAATATGAGCGTGTTTCTTCAAAACGCTATATTCATAAAACAAAGAATTTTTCTGCCTATTCTTATGAGTATTATTCTCCTCCTGCAAGATTATTTGCTAGGGCTCCAAAGCCAAAATTCTCAGATGCTGCTCTTAGACTCATTGCTTCTAAGCCACCCCGGAAGATGTGGGTGGTTAAGAAGAACTAACTTTCTCTTCCAGGGAAAGGTCTCGAGCCGAATATCAAAGGCGTCTGATGCTATTGCTGGGGACCTAAAACACTTGTAGGGCACAAGATCAAATGCCCAGAATGACTTACTGCTCATACTGCTCATGAATCACTTGCTAAACATCTTATCAGTCCTAACGTTGGTCTAAGCTTTCATAATCCACTTATACATCAAATGTTTATGCTTCATAATGGCTTTTGGTGAAGCCTATCCTCCTAACTGCATTGTAGGGAGTGACTCCAAAGTCTTCAGAATGGATTATGGACAGCGGATGCACAAATCATACGACTGGAGATCGAAATCTTCTCATGGACTCAACCTTACGTCCATCCAACAAGAGTCACATCACATTTGCTGATACTGGTAAAAGCAAAGTGTTGGGTCTAGGTAGAGTTGCAATCTCAAGAGATCAGCACATGGATAAAGTCATGCTTGTTGAATCTCTTGGTTTCAACTTAATGTCTGTCTCAATGCTTTGTGACTTAAACATGATTGTGATCTTTGGTAAATTTCGTTGCCTTGTACTAATGGAATCTGACAAGTCTTTAGTATTTGAAGGATACAGAAAAGGTGATCTGTATATGGTAGATTTCTTAGCTGGACCGCATATGGCCGTATGTCTTCTAGCAAAAGCTTCAGAGTGCTGGCTCTGGCATCGGAGGCTAGGACATGCCGGCATGAGGAACTTGCACACTCTCGCAAAGAAGAAGCATGTTGTAGGCATCGAAGAAGTCCAGTTCAAGAAAGATCATCTATGTGGTGCCTATGAAGTTGGGAAGATGATAAGAGCCAAGCATCCCTCGAAGACAATCATGACTACACCCAAACCCTTCGAGCTGCTTCACATGGACTTATTTGTCCCTACTCACTACTCCACGTTCTCTACCACAGCCTGTCTCTATGACTTCATCATTGTTGATGATTATTCAAGATACACATGGGTGCACATAATACTCTAAAAGACTGAAGTGCAAGATGTCTTCAGACGCTTCGCCAACCCTGCCATGAACAAATATGGCATGAAGATCAAGCATATGCGAAGTGACAATGGCACTGAGTTCAAGAACACTGGCCTTGATCTTTATTTGGATACAATGGGAATCACCCATGAATTCTCAGCCCCGTATACACCTCAGTAAAATGGGATCATTGAGCGCAAGAACAGAACTCTAATTGAGATGGCTTGAACGATGCTCGATGAATACAAGACACCAAGAAGGTTCTGGCCCGAAGCTATTGATACTACATGCCATATCATCAATCGTGTTTATCTTCACAAGCTTCTGAAGAAAACATCCTATGAACTCCTCACTGGAAAGAAGCCTAACGTAAGTTACTTCAGAATATTTGGAGCTAAGTGCTGGATCAAGGATCCACATCACAAGTCAAAGTTTGCACCGAAAGCACATGAAGGATTCATGCTTGGATATGGAAAGGACTCACACTCCTACAGAGTCTTCAACATCTTTCTCTATAAATCTATTGAAACTCTGGATGTGCGGTTTGATGAGACAAATGGTTCACAAAGAGAGACCCTACCAAATGTGCTAGATGAGGCTTCACCAAATGAATCTATCAAGCTAATGGGAACAGGTGAGATCATGCCTTCTGAAGCACAACCTGACGAGGAACTCATCATCTCTGCTCCAAATCAACCCGACGACAATGCTCAGCCTGAAGACAACACTCCTGATGATGACAATGTACAGCAAGAGCAAAATCTTCGTCCAGCTCATCCTCGTGTTGCAAATGAATTACAAGTTGAGAAGATAATTGATAGCATAAATGCTCCTGGTCCACTTACTCGTTCAAGAGCAACACAACTAGCAAATTTCTGTGGGCACTTTGCATTTGTATCAACTAGCGTTGTGACCCGCGCATTTGCGCGGCTAGACTTTATATACAATGTTATGTTTGGTGTTTTTGTCAAACACTTCCTTTCTCGCAACTCGTTATACGATTTGCTTCGTCAAGATATTAGCTTTGGCATTTATCACAATTTGGACAAACTGTAGCTAAAAGCAAGCCTTGGTGAAAATATGAATATACTCTCATAGAATTTTTTGATAATTGAAGAGCACTTGTATTGAGGTTCGAGCGTGATTTGTAACACCATTAGCTCTAGTTTTACATCCTTCACTCCTCTCTCGATGTGTGTATCCGCCAACAGACTTCTCGTGGGAGTTTTTCTACTAAGAAAGAATTAAATCTAACAAATATAAGAAACCTCTACTTGGAAGTATTTCTTCACACTCTTACATATATTTTACAGCTAAGCAGTCCTTTTTGAATTCCAATCCTTATACTACTTCATCTCTGTTTTCATCTTCTGGTGTGCTTGTAAACTTTGTATGTATAGCTACTCGTGTTCCTAGTTCCCAAATTGTCTACATCATTTCTTCCATTCAGATCAAACTCCTATATATTTGAGTGTATGCAAGCTTATCTACCGGTTCCTCTATTCAAAGCTTGCTGACTCGTATGCTAAGTATAGTGGAAGTTGGCCCAAGCAGGTGATTGTCTCCAGGTTAACCATAACGAAAAACTTTGTTGCTTTAACTAATCTTCTCCTCAAAAAGGTTTTTGATTCCACCTCTATAACAAATATGGATGTAAAAAATTAATAAAAAAATATGAATGTAAAAATAACATTGTCTAGAGCTTATCGATTTTCCTTGGAACACAAAAATTAGCCTTAAGTCACTGGCATGCATATCACGTGTGTGTTGTCATCCATTGAGGTTGAGCCAGCTTGTTGGTATTCCACGGACCTCGCCGAAGCCTAGGTCCACCAGCAGAAAATTGTGGAATCACCTAAGTAATATTCTCATGCTAAGAGTGTGTTTCTCATGCCCGGCTTCTTTATGCACCGTAGAGAGTCAAGGCGTTGGGGCACCCTCTCCCGCAGCGTAGCATTGAGCTTCTTCTGGCAGAAGCACCCACTGGTGTGTGTGCGCGCCTACATGCTACTGACGTAGTGTGCCTTCCACGATGCACCCATGTTGTAAACCTATAAGCAAGAAAAAATCTTGTAAAATTATATTTTGACCATGTGTAGTGAAAGCTCAGAATCTACCCCTGTTTATACATGGACCAAAAAACTACAATTGCACTACCTGTGTATCTATGGTCTGGTCAAATTCCTTTGCCATCCAAAAAAAGTTAGCGTTCATATAAAAAAACTAACCGTGACCAATACTACATAATGACTGGCTGATGTCATCGATTGCATCATCCATATATTAAGCCGTTCCTTTTTGTTTTACAAATAGCTCGTGGAGCTGGGATTCCAGCCTCTCTTACAGGTATTCTGCTAGGAGATCTTTCCTATCTGTCGGTAGGGTCTTATGGTCGGACTCTTCCCTTTTTTCTGATCTGGACTCTTCCATATTGCTGGCTGCCTAACTTTTTTTTTTCTGTTTCCATAGACTTGTAATGAAACACCAACGTGTTGAACAATTAGTATATGACATGTGACATGTCAAACCTTCTGTACATCCTTTCGTGCACTCTTTTATTCTTTCCAAACTTTTCACGTGTTGAACTAAAAAAAACTGTTTTCACTCATCTTGTACGTGTCGGTTCAGTATACTCGACCTTATTACTTTAGGCATGTAACACAATATCATTAAATCTTAGCCGTACATATTACTTATCAACGATCTATATATTTTTGGCTTATGTGGAAGAACGTCGTGTCTTGTTTGTCTTTTGTCTTAAGTATATAATAGATATCTGAACCTAAGAAAGTGGCTGAAGCTTTTATGGAACCTGAATGGATTCAAGCAATGCAAGAAGAGCTTCAACAGTTTGAGCTGAACAACTTGTGGGAACTTGTCAAGCGTCCTCACCCTCGCAAGCACAACATAATAGGCACAAAATGGATCTATCGCAACAAGCAAGATGAGCAAGGTCGAGTGGTCAGAAACAAAGCTCGTCTCGTTGCTCAAGGATACACTCAAGTCGAAGGGATTAACTTCGATGAAACATTTGCTCCTGTGGGTAGACTTGAAGCTATTCGTATACTGCTAGCCTATGCAAATCATCACAACATACTTCTGTATCAAATGGATGTAAAGAGTGCCTTTCTCAATGGAAGGATTGAAGAAGAGGTGTATGTTGCACAACCACCTGGCTTTGAAGATCCAAAACGTCCTGATATGGTATACAAACTCAACAAGGCAGTGTATGGCCTCAAACAAGCACCTCGTGCTTGGTATGACACACTCAAATACTTCCTGAAGAGCAAAGGCTTCAAACCTGGATCCCTAGATCCCACACTCTTCAGGAAGACATATGATGATGAACTATTTATCTACCAAATCTATGTGGACGACATTATCTTCGGCTGCACTGACAAAAAATATAGTGATGAGTTTGGTCACATGATGCAAGAGCAATATCAGATGTCCATGATGGGTGAGCTGAAGTTCTTCCTTGGTCTTCAAATTCGTCAGCAAAGCAACAACATCTTCATATTTCAAGAGAAGTACCTTAAAGACTGCCTGAAAAAGTTTGGAATGCAAGATTGCAAAGGGTACTCGACGCCAATGCCTGCTAAACACCATCTGGGTCCCGACGCCAATGGTAAAGAGTTTGATCAACAAGTATACCGCTCCATGATTGGTTCTTTGCTTTATTTATGTGCATCTAGGCCAGATATTATGCTTAGTGTTTGCATGTGTGCTCGATATCAAGCGTCACCAAAGGAGTCGCATCACTTAGCTATGAAGCGAATACTTCGATATTTGGCTTACACCCTAACACTAGGATTATGGTATCCAAAGGGCTCAGAATTTGATCTAGTTGGATTCTCAGATGCTGATTATGCTGGTGACAAAGTTGATCGCAAGTCTACATCAGGCACATGTCACTTTCTAGGACGATCTCTTGTCTGTTGTTCTTCAAAGAAGCAGAACTGTGTATCACTCTCCACTGCTGAATCTGAATACATTGCTGTTGGATCCTGCGGCGCTCAGCTTCTCTGGATGAAGCAAACGCTCAAGGACTATGGCGTCCATCTGAAGCTTGTGCCACTCTACTGCGATAATGAAAGCGCTATCAAGATTGCCGACAACCCAGTTCAGAACTCGAAGACAAAGCACATTGAAATTCGTCATCACTTTCTCAGAGATCATGTCATGAAGGAAGATATTGATATCATACATGTCAACAATGAAGAGCAACTGGCAGATATCTTCACAAAGCCCTTGGATGAGAAAAGGTTTCGCAAGTTGCTGTGTGAGCTAAATATCTTAGAATCCTCAAATGTCCTGTAATCAGGCACACATCCTAACACTTATGCATATTGAGGACTTAGATGTGCAACACACGAAGTAAAGTATATATTCAATCAACGAAGACTTACCTTCTAAGTGTGAATACATTAACATGAAAATTGACTTCGGAGCGCCACGATAATTGTGTGTCGTGTCTGGGTCTAATACTTCCTATACGGTGGGTAACGCCACCACCAAATCTTTGTTTGAAGTGTTTCTCGTGGCGTTACATTTGCAAAGTCTTTGCACTTGGTTTATCTTCATATATATATATATATATATATATATATATATATATATATATATATATATATATATATATATATATATACAGCCGGTCTATTCTCATAACATTATGAGAATAATATTCTCATAACACTACGAACTGCATTGCAAAATTGCATTGGAGAGCTAAACGCACCGCACCACAGAGACCAGCGAACTTCATGTTTGAAAAAACTGTACGTGTTGTTTTTTCTGTACCTTTTTTGCTCTAGTTTTTTAACCGTTTATCGGAATTATGCGTGTAATATACCGTTGAAAAGCTATGGAGTAGACGCATCTTCGCCATGTTGAACACTTTTCCAAATTCATCATAGTTTAAGAGCAGTTTCGAAAATCGTGCGGCTCACAACGAATAGCAGCGAGCGTTTTTTGGCGTTTTTTTCTAAACCGCTCGTCAGAACGAAACATATGATACACCGTTGGAAAGGTATCGTCGCCACGCATCTTTTTCGTATCTATTATTTTTTCTAATTCGCTACGGTTTAAGAGCAGTTTTGAATTTACTAAATCGCGGAATTGTGTTTTTCGATTTTTTTCAAATTTTCGGTACTATTTTCACTCTAGTTTTTTAACCGTTTGTCGGAACAAGGCGTGTAATATACCGTTGGAAAGCTACGAACGAGGCGCAACTTTCATATGTTGAAATGTTTTTGAGATTCCTTACGTTTTTAGTTAAATTTGAAAGTCGTGCGGCTGGCTACGAACTGCAGCGCGTTGAGAAGTGTTTGAGAAGTGAGCTGCTTTCCGATGTGTGTTTTGTTTTTTATCACAAAGTGAACCGCATTACTCATTTTGTGTTGTTTTTTGCGCGAGTTTGAGAAGTGTTTTGAGAAGTGAGCTGCTTTCCGATGTGTGTTTTGTTTTTTGATCACGAAGTGAACCGCATTACTCTTTTTGTGTTGTTTTTGGTAACAAATTTTTTTTGAGATTCCGTTTTTTTTTTGCATTTTCATGTTTGAGAAGTGAGCTGCTTTTCCGATGTGTTTTTATTTTTTGATCACCAAGTGAACCGCATTACTTTTTTGTGCTGTTTTGGTAACATTTTTTTTTTGAGATTCCGCTATTTTTTTTTGCATTTTCTTGTTGGGGGCAAGTGAACGGCAACACTCACGAAAGTGAAGCGGAACACTACTAAAAGTGAACCTCATGTTTTTAAATTCATTTTATTTGAAATGGGATGCACTGAAGAGTCCACCGTAGTGGACTTTTTTTGTACCAAAGTGCACCGCATTTTATTCTAGGCAACATAGTGAACTTTATGAAAAAGTTGTTCCACCCGAAGATAATTCAGAGAATATGGGAAGAAGAACATGGAGAAATAGAAAGCAGTGCTACAAATCAAAAGAACTGAATCCATCCACCCTATTTCTACAGTACAACATGCAGTCCATTCACCTACTTGCCACGGCTAGCAATCGAGCATACTATTTTTTATCTTTTGAGGAAAGCCACACATTGTTGTATCCACCGCATTACGCGCGGCTCCGAGCTGCACTACCACAGTCGTCGTACTGCTGGTTCCTTGTCATCGACGCAGATCAAGGCGAGGGGATGGTCGACCAGGCCGGCAGAGGCCAGGGGTAGTACGCCCGCACAGTACCAGCGCCACCGTCGCGCGTGACCGGGGGGTTCTACTAGTTGAGGAGAGTGGTGGAGGAGGGGGAAAGCACGCTGGTGGCACAGGTGGCTAGGAGTTGGATCCATGCGGGGGGCGCCGGATCCGGGGCGAGGATTGTAGGTGGACGTCGATGGGGAGGCCACCGAACTGCACGATGACCCAAGGCGCACTGTCGGCGTGTGGGGAGGAGGGATTTGCCTGAGGCTGGCTAGAACCGCTGTATGGGCGGCCGAATCGGATCCCGGGCGCGGGGGCATGGTGCTGGCCGCCGTATCGGAGCAGGAGAGGTCGCCTGGATCCGGCGGCAGCATGGAAGCGGGATGGGGCGGACCGCGTGGGAGAAGGCTGGTGGGGTGGGGCGCCGGAGTGGTCGGGGGCTGTCCTCGTGGTTGCCGGCTGGCGGCAGTGGTGGAGGTGGGAGGAG
>LR738711.1:887388202-887477458 GCA_902687465.1 Secale cereale | reverse complement strand
ATATATATATAGGACTCCTCTTTTGTACTCCTGAGAGTATGTACTCTCATCCTCAATATACCTCATATACGCATTAATTATACCTTTTTATCATTCTCAATATATTTTATTAAATATTCTAAGATACCCCAATACGAGTTTTGTTGAAAAAATATCATCTGCGACGTACTTTTTGTAATATACCTTTTTACGTACAAACACATCAGTATATACGTAAACATTTAAAATATGTAGACTCGCATGAATTTTTTCATGAAAATGATTTTGGGGTATCTAATAATGACTAATGAAGTATATTGAAAATAATAAAGAGGTATAAAAAATTTATCTATATGGTATATGAGGAGCGGGAGTACGTACTCTCAGGAGTACACAGTCATTTTCCTATATATATATATATATATATATATATATATATATATATATATATATATATATATATATATATATATATATATATATACAGCCGGTCTATTCTCATAACATTATGAGAATAATATTCTCATAACAGTTCCGAACTACATTGCAAAATTGCATTGGAGAGCTATGCGCACTGCTTCCTTCTTCTGCTGTGCACCAGATAGAGGTGCAGCAGGAAACATTCATTTAGCATCGTTTCTGGCTAGTTTAACTCATTTCTACTGGTTTATTCGTGCTTGCGCTGATTTAATTTGTGGTTAAGCACTGAATTCTGCGAGAAAACGACGGAAATCCTTGGATTTGGCGGATCTGCGTCCATTCGTCCGCTTTTCTCTATTTCTCTGTTCTCTGTTCTTCCCCGTGCGGATCGAAATTGCTGCGTTTTGTATGTAATATTTTGTTGTTTTCGGCAATTACGGGCTGCTTTTGATCTATCCGTATAAATTGGAGCGGATTAAGTTGTTATTTTGGAAGAATTTTAAGTTTTTTGTCCACGTTTTTTTGCGGCGCGACTGGCTCTGGTCGTTTCTCAAAGATGTTCTTTGAGTTTTTTTGCATTATATAGTTGTTAGAACTGCATTGGAGGCTGTGTTTTTCGTCTGTGAATCGCGGTCAAGAGCGGTGGACTGCAGTAATATGCAAATGCGCGTTGAATTTTTTGTAGTGCGGCGAACTGCATTAAGATGCAATGCGAGCATGTATGAACTGCATTACAGCCACGGTTGTGTGGGGGGACTAGTTTGATAAGTTTTTTGATTGGTCAAGCGCGGCGGACTGCTTTTTTGTGTTGCTTCTAGTGTATTTTCGTTATGAGAATTCTGAGTATAAGTGAACTGCTCTTTTTATATATAGTTTTTCATGTGCAGCAGCAGTTGAAGAACATGCATTCTGGAAACCCCCACCGAGCTTTTCCTTTTTTTAACCCACATACGGAACTAGAGTTTTTTTAATAAAAGAGCATTGCATCAACCTTCTTAACAGGAGCAGTTTTGTGAAAGAATTCTCTATGTGAACTGCTCTGATAGTTTTGTTTTTTATGTGTATCCTAGCTACAGCAGCAGTTTTGAAGCAATGTACATACTGAAAACAGACTACTGAGAACTGCATATATTTGATAGATAGAAACTACGGTTCTGGGGTCATATTTAACATACTACATCATCAAGCAAACTAACGCAACATAAGCAAACATTGTCCGAAAGCAAACTAGAACGAAAGCAAACTAATCTACATATGCAGAAGGAAACTAATCGAGCACTTCCGACAGTAATCCTTGGCTTTTCAGCATCTGTCCTGCTTCACTAGTTCCAGCCGTTGGAGTTGGAGGTGGAAGTTGATACCCCCTTGCCCCACGGCTTCCAGGAAGACCTCGGGCGCTTCCTGGTCTTCTCTGTTTCAGCGCGCGCGAGGCCTTTCTTCATGGTGCTAATTCTGTTCCATATCTCGAACGCAGCGTAGGCGTCCTTGGCAGCATACTCGACGTGCTTGGTGCTGAGAATGGAAGTCCACAGGCTGTGGTCGTGGTCTGTCATCTTCATCTTCATGTATGCGTACTCGTCGTCGATGATCATAGCAGCTACATCGCCAAGCGAGTCCAGTGGCTTCGTTCCATCAGGCATGCTCCAGTTCGTCTGGATGTCGACGAAGTTGGTGACGTGGAGGTTGCAGGCTGCAAGCTTCTGCTTGTCCTGCTCGATGGCGAAGCCAGCGAACTCGAACCTAAGGAAAGTGAACCGCAAGTTATACCTTTCGGAACTGCATACATGGGCATATAGAACTGCAACGCGTACTCGACAGAGAGAATTGCTTACCTTAGGTCGCCGAGGAACCTATCCAAGGGGATGCATCTCTTGCCCAATGTACCACATACCTGGAAAAGAAGCACTGGGTGGTACTTGCCGATGGATACTTGAACCAGGGCCGCCCTCTCGTGGTCGGGTGTGTACTCCACGTCGATGCCGACGATCTTCTGGCGGCGCCACTGGAGAACTGTCTTGAACTCTTCGATGTACGTCGCCATGGCGGCGACGTCGGTGGTGTAGATCACCTTCAGCTTCGTGTTCCCGTGCGCATGCACGGCGTCGTAGGTCCTACTGAACCCCATTGCTGCAAAGAGGAGGAAGAGGAGGAGGAAGGGGCAGCGTCGTGTGTTTTGTGCGGACGGCCTGTTCGATGGAGCGCGGGATTTAAATCGGAGCGGCAGCAACTTCTGCCGAGGCCACGATCTCGTCTCCCAACCGTGTTGGCGATCGTGGGTTAGTGATGATCGTTGCAGTTCGTGCGGCGTGCAACCGCCGGGATAGAGGAGGGGTGGGGGGCGCGGGGGCTTCGGCCGATAGTGGGCGTATTTATTTTAGGGCAGGCGAACCGAATCGTCAGCCGTAAGCGAACTGCATCGCTTCAGAAGCGGAATCGTCAGCCGTAAGCGAACTGCAACGCTTCAGAAGCCGAGGCGGTTTTCCGTAAGCGAACTGAATCGTGTTACAACACCGAGACGTTTTTTTATTTTTTGTCTATGACCTGTGGGCCTGTCGGACGGGCTTTTATTCATTAAGTCTCTCTTGCAGCCCCCTTGCCCGCCTCCACTTCCCTCTCCCCCGTGCCCGCACAGAAATCCCCCCCGCCCTCGTGCTCCCGTGGTGGAGAGCGACGACGCCCGCAGCCGCCGCCGTCCGTAGGGGCTCACTCGTGGTGGAGGGCGACGACGCCCGCAGCCGCCGCCGTCCGTAGGGCGCTTCTTCCGCCGTTGCCGTCCGCACCCGCCTCGTCCTGCCGTCACTTCGTCCCACGGTGAGCCCCAAATCACCCCTAATCCGGTCCAGATCTTGTGCTAGGGTTATTTTTCGTGCCAGCATTCTCTTCTTAAGGTTGTTTTTGTATGGTTGAAATTGCAACTCCCTATGGACTGAAAGTTTTTCTCTGCCTGAATTTGGTGTTTGCTATATAGGTTTAGGTTTTAATTATCATCCCTTGCTGATTGGAGGCACAATATGGCTTCTTCCTCACCAATTGATGCGTCACCGGTTAGAACGGCTTCTCCATCTGGTAACTACATTAAACTGAACTGCAGTTTTCATTCAGGGTCAATTTACTTCTTTTTTGTCGAACGAAATAGTGCACTGCATCTTAGATCCCTTTTTAGTAAGGCCTTTTTTTAAGACACGCGTGGCAAACTTATATGAACTGCGTCAAGTTAATTGTTTTTTACTTTTTTGGAAGGACATTAAGTTAGTTGTTATGTTTTTTTTGTTAAAATAAACTGCTAAAAGAGCACTGCATTTTGGACACTGCTTTGTATTTTTTTTGGCTATCCACTATGAGGTTTTGCGAAATCGATATGAGCTGCATTAAGTTTTAGTTTTTGCCTTTCACAGAACTGCATGAATTTGTTTTGTTTTGCATATCTAAGCGCACTTCTTTTTTTTATATGCGGTCAATTGGTCACTTGAACGAATTAGTGCACTGCATCATATAAACCTGTGCCAATGTGCAGTTTTCAGACACGCGTGAATATGATATTCAAGCGACATGAACTGCATTTTTTATGTTTACTGTTATGTTTTTTAATTGTTAAACATAAAGTGCTGGAAAAGTGCACTGCATTTCTACATTTTTGTTTTGTTTTTTCCAAGTTGATATGAGCTGCATTAAGTTTAGGTCTTCATCTCACACACACATCTTTTTTTTTGTTTTTTCTCACCCACAGTTTTATCTCCTGGTGGGTCAGGGGGTGGTGGCGTTAACTATCTGATTACACGTTATTTCACAGCCGATGTTGTCGGTGGCGGTACATCCGATCAGGTCAACATTCCACCTGAGTTGAGTGAAACCCAGTCGCAATCTGTTGATGGCACAGAGCCAGTTACACAGGATTGGATGGTCCCTGATCAGATTGCAGCCGACGTTGAGAGGAGAAGGCAGAAAGCTATTGCGCTCGGTAATACTTTCGTGAAGGCTCATAGGGCGAAGCAAGTAAAGTTAGGGGAGGGTAAGGAGATAGGAAGGAGGATTGCAGATTCAAAGAAGTCTGCTAAATTTGCCCCCGCAAAGAATCCTGTGAAGAGGAAACTCAACACTGTCGCAGAGCAAGGTTTAAGTTCTCCACGCCGGAGCCCGCGTGTTGATTACTCAAAGAGACCTAATTACGCCGAGGTTGATGTGGGTGGGATTCATGGAAAGCAGAGACGGGCGGACGATCACTATGGTGTTGATTGTGAGCGTCGATCTAAGCTTGCGCGGGAAACTGCAGTTGAAGAAGCTCTGGACAGTGATTCTGATGAGGAGGATGTTGATGTTAGTATGGTATACGCTGTTTATTTACTTTTTCTCCTGTTTTTTAAGTTGTTTTTGCATGAGTTTTGCTGATGTGAACTGCATTTTTTATTCTTTTGTTCTTTTTGTAGGCTGCTAAGAGTACGAAAAGGAAGAGGTCTGAAGACGATGCTGCGCACGAATGGCGTTTCAACAAGACTGTTCGGCTGTCCATTCCAAATGTAATCAAAGCTGTCGCTTTGCTGGGTGAGGTGCATAGAACTTTGGTGCGGCAAGCAGGTTTTGGCATTGTCTTTTTTGTAGAATTCCATTTGGAACGGCGGTGCCACAAATAGGGCTTTGAAAAAGATGTTTTCTTCAAGCGCAGAGGAACGTGCGGACAAGAAAAACTTGGTAACGCATCTTGACCATTTTTCGTCATCTTGAAAATAAGTTTTCTGTTTTTTCTATTTTTTCTCATCTGTTTTGTTTTATTCTTTTTTTTATTTCAGATTATGTTTGCAACATTTGACCCTCCTCCCGCAACAGTGAAGGATGCGATAGGCCACTACTGCTTGGTCACTTTGAACCTGCGAGAGAAGCGTTTTGAGCTTCTCGACTCATTGAACGAAGGAGACAACGCTGCTGCAAGTGTTGTCTTCAGGAAAATGGTTAGGAACATCAAAAAAGTCTGGAAAGATGGCAGCGCAAGCTGCGACGAGCCGTTGAACCCTCCCACCCTGGACGGCTATGCGCTGACTCATATTAACGTCCCGCAACAGGGAAACGGGTTTGTACCTGTTCTCCTTTTTTCTTTTTCCTCCTTCATTTTTCTTGTGTAAGTGAGCTGCATTGTTTTTACTAAATTAGAAGCACTTTTTCCCTTGAGCGAACTGCATTACGAATGTGTTATTTGTTGTTCTCCCTCGGTAATCTTTATGTGTATGGAGCTGCATTGTTTTACTAACATCAGTAGCACTTTTATTACTGAGTGAACTGCATTGTTAATGTGTTTTGTGTTGGTTTTTCTTTGCAGGCATGATTGTGGATTTTACATGTTCCAGTTCATGCAGACCTGGGATGGTGAAACGATTGCCATGTTTGGGAAGGAGCACATTGGCTACATCAGGAAGGCGATGCTCTATAGTTGGCTGACCTCGTCGCATTGCTATCTGGACCTGACATCACTTTTAATTTTTAAAGAAGGTTATTACATTTTTTTGAGTCACACACCTTTTTTATTAAGTCAACTTCATTGGTACAGAGAGGGTAGGTCGATTACTTTTGTTAAGCTTTTTTAGTAGAACCCCATTTGTGTGTTTAAAAATGACTTTTCCTTAGGGAACTTGATGATTCTTTTTCACTACTTTTGCTCATTATCCAATTTTTTTTTGTGCAGGCTTTGATGAAGGCGCACACCAAGGTGGTATTTTCTTGTTTGAAACTCAGGTTCATACTCCAACTATTCAGAAAGTTGTCCTTGATGAACCTCCCGTCAAGTTCGTGAAAGAACCTGTGTGTAAGATGTTGAGGAGTGACGCCGACACTTCGAATGAAAAAGCTCTTGAGAAATCTCCTGTCAATGTCAAGCATGGGAAGAAAGCTGCGAGCCCTCCGAATGCTGAAGATAGTGATGATGATTTTGAGAGGCCACCACCAGTGCCTAGGAGGACCAGGAGCGCAGCTGTGGAACGCCCGACGGACAGCGAGGCACTAATTCTATCAAACAGGAGGCCTGTGCAGAAGCCATCAAAGTTTCGATCTCCTGTAGAGAAGTTCAATCCTACGAGATTCAGCCATCTTGTGGAGATGAGGAAAGTCTTGCAACTCATCACGAGCACACAATTCAGGCAGAAATACAGCGAGTCAGTTCTTTATTCGTTAGTTTTTTATATTTTTTTGATTTTTAATGTGTGTAATGTTCTTTTCTGTGTTTTTGCTTTTGTGCTACTAACCCCCCCACCTTTTGCCGTTTCTTTTGTGTAGGTCCGCGTTTTTCCTGCATAGGAATCCTATCGAACTCTACACCGTGTCTGTGGACTACATGTTCTTAACTTTCACCAAAGGTGGTTTTATGGACTCGGAATTGATGGATCATATCATCAGGTTCTGGAAGAATGACGAGAGTATGAATGTGGTTTATCGATCTGGCAAACGCGTTCTGCTGTCCCCTTTGTTTATCACGGTATTCTCTTTTTTTCTTATTTTTTTTGCTCTAGTGAACTGCAGTAAATAGTGTATAATAATTTGTTTTTAGAATGTACTGAACTGCATACATTTTTTTTTGTGTGTCTTAACCGATGCATCTTAAAACGAAACAAATTATGGTGAGAATTTGTGAACTGCATACTGTCTTTTAGAGAAGCGTGATCCTTTTTTTTTATTATGCGTCGGAGCGAACATATTTTTAAGGTGAACTGCATTAACTTTCTTTTGTGAATTACCCACACGCAGTATGTGCTTCAAATGAATGATCACGCGGATAGAGATGCAGATGGAAATGTTGTGTTGCCTTTTGTCCACAGCAAGTTTAACGTCGAAGATGCAGCACAGCAATTCGAACTTTATGTCCGTGATGACGAGAACCTTCTTGATTGCAAATTAGTAAGTTATCAGATTTGCTTTTGTTCAGCC
Organism: Secale cereale; assembly: GCA_902687465.1. Classification (NCBI taxonomy): domain Eukaryota; kingdom Viridiplantae; phylum Streptophyta; class Magnoliopsida; order Poales; family Poaceae; genus Secale; species Secale cereale. The sequence goes on along the minus strand of LR738711.1, from coordinate 887,470,153 downwards.
TTTTTGTATTTATTTTCTCTCCCAATTTTTTACAGTAATCCCTTTTCACTGATCGATTCCATAACAAATTTGATGAAACAAAATCGGATTCTGTTTCCACGGTTGAAAGACCAGCATTATTCGCTATACACGATGAATAGGCACCGCGAGACCCTTGACATTCATGACACGAGGAGGTACAGCGGACCGGTTGATCAAACGACGCGGTGGCATAAGTCTGAATACCACAGCGACCGCACTGAAATGGTAAATTTTTTCCTTTTTTCACCTTTCTTGTTTTTTTTTCATGCGTGGGCGTGTTGAACAATTTTTGTTGTGATGTGTATTTTTATTTTTTATATTTTCCACCAGATGTTCAGGATGACTGCATTGTTGAAGAGGGTTTATGGAGAAAAAGAGTACAAGAGAAAGGAGTCGGTAGACTGGGTGGGTGTTTCAAAAAAAGCTAGCTATTTGGGCACCCCTGAGGAGGGCCCCAACGAGTGCGGCTTTTATGTTCTGAAGATGGCTCAGTATTACGATGGCAAAACCTTTGTTGTGAAATTCGGAAAGCGTAGTGTAAGTATCTTCTTTTTAACTTAGGAATATCTCCTCATTCCTTGATATTTTTTTCGTCAGTTTCTTTTTTCGTAGATGATGTTGTATATTTGTTTATTTTATTTTTTTCTTCATCGCAGGAAGCTGTTATTCAGGATTGGAAGGATGAGTTTTTGTTCCAGATTCTGTTCCACCCAAAAAACATGGTCGTTGTCACCGAGTTCCCGGAGGATCTAAGAAATCTCTGCATTTCTCTTGGCTTCTCTCCAAGACTGGATTCGAAGGAGCAGGATGAGGCATAAATGATAGCAGATCTTTTTTCTATGTGTGTTGATGTCTTTTTCGTGTGTGCTCCAGAACTTTATGTAAACAGTAATGTATGGTCGCTGTGTGTAGTTCTCGATGTCCAAAGCTGTAAACACCATGCTGTGTGCTTTTGTATATATCAGTCTAGTTAGTTTTTGTGTTTTTTTTGGTGGCAGATGGTGAAAATGTCAAATATGTGCATAATGGAGCTTTCAGCCAACTCCTCCTTGTGAGTTGTAACATGTTCGCAGCGCACTGCGTTATCTCATATGATTAGCAGCCAAGTTTTTTTAAATATATGCATCCGCACTGCATCTCACCTTATCACATGGGACTGCAAAGACGAATTCAACGTGTTTGTCGTCGAGTTTCAAATTTCATCCGCACTGCAGCCAAGTTTTTGGTTTTCACATTTTTTTTGCACTAAGCGCACTGCACTGTGTACTCGAAGCGTACTGCACTGCAAGCTTTTAAACGCGATGCACGCACTGCAGTGTACGCGAATCCTAGTCTGACTCTACATTTTTTTGTCTTCTAACTGCATTCTGTATTGATTCATGGTCATGTCAGGTTCTATACGACGAAGAGAACTGCATTCTCCAAATGACATTCCGATCTGAGAGTTCTTATACAGAAGAGAACCGCATTCTGAGATCTTATTTTCTTTTTCGTCTAGAAGAGAACTGCATTTTATCAAACATATTACAAGTTAATATGTTTTTTAAAATGTAAAACTGCATATGTGTTGATCTACGCCCTTTTTCCTGGTGCTTCTCCTCAGATTGTGTACTGCAGTTCGCATCCACGACGAATGCGATGGAGTAGTCATCTTTGCAGTTCGCTTCCGCATGTCATGCATGACTGAGGCAGGATGCTTCAGCGGCGGATCCCCCCGGTGGTCTTGGGGCGAAGGTGAGGTGCGCCGTCGCTTCCTAAACGCCGCCGCGGAAATATCGTCACCGGCGGACTGCATTGCCGGCCGTTTGGCTCGCTCTCCGTGGTGCTTGGCGCGGAAGAAGGCGGGGAGGGGTGGGGGGTGGCCGCCGGCCGCCGGGGCGGTGGCGCGGAAGAAGGCGGAACGACCACTCCGACAGTCGTGGTGTACGTGGGATCGTGGGACAACTCCCAATGCGTTACATGACCGCCACGTGTCCCTCGTATGTGAACCGCCAGGGGCACCTGCGTAATTGCGCTGTGCCGTCTCCCATGCTTATAAATGCACGTCCCATCATGGTCAAAAGTTCTTCTACCACCTCTCCACCTCGACCAACCCTAGCGCCTCCGCTAGCTTTCGACGACGCCGACGACGAAGCGCTTCGCTGCCGCGACCTCGTCGACGCCGTCTTCACGTCGGCCGCGGACATCGTCTACTCCGCCGTCACCGTAGCTGTCCTCCGTCGCCAAGTTAGGGCACGGAAGATCGAACTGCTGGGCATCCAACTCCTCTCCGTCTAAGCAGTTATCGTGTGGTGAATAAAACTTTCCTTTTACCATCTTCTTGATCCATAAAGATTCATCACTTTTACCACAAGAGGTTTCTGCCTACACAAATATATAGATCTATCATGTCTGCATCTCATATCTTGCATAGTACATTCACATATGCTTCAAACATAGTTAGATTCCTCACTTGTACCTATTCGTGGATTCGTACAAATCTGGAACCAACTCTCATCATATGAGTGAATGTCTTCGCACTATGAGGTCAAAGTCTTCAAAACAATTTTATCTTCAAAAAGTTCTGAGAATGCATATGACCTCTTCCCCTTCCCTCGCATCTCTAATGCTGTCACAGGTACATGTCCGTGGGAGAATCCCTTGGTTCTCATAGTCTGCATTCATTTGCAGAATTCTTGCAGCGTCACATTCACTCCCCTGAAGACAGTTCCTGTCTGACCAGCAGACCGAAGCATTTGCCAGTGTTGAAGCCATTCAGTTTGAAGCCCTTCAGATTGAAGCCAATGGCAACTGACAAGACAGTTAGAAAGGGTGGCACATAGCGCCGTGGCAACACCTCCAAAGATTTGCCTCCTGATCTAAGTGAAATGTACAAGACTGATCCAGAGGAGGATTATAATCAGAGGAAGACACGAATCCAATGGTTTCGAAGATATTGGGCTAAACAGTGGTTCAAGTACAGGTTCGTGACCCAAGAGTATGCTGAAAAGAACGCCATCAAGCATCCATGGGGAGATATCACCTATAAAAATCTTCCACCCAAGACTCATGCTGAAGCCGTTGCTCAAGGCTTCTACCCTTGCATGGTCAGAGGGTCTCAACCTACTGATGCTGATCCTACTTCTCTGCTCTAGTGTCGCGATGACAATTTGTTCAAGCGAAATCTTCAATATGCCAAGAACTCAGCCAAAGAGAACAAGAAGAACTAGGGATTGGACTTCAATCCTGGCCCCTCTGCACCCCGCGCTGATGGCACGCGCGAAGCTGAACCAAACCTGGTTGGTCCCTTCTACAACTTAGAAGGCCTCATCAGTCACATCAGGGTTCAAGGGGCGAATGTGGATCAACCTGCAGATGACGCTGATTCTGAAGAAGCACCAGCAACCCCGAAGCCCAAGAAGAAGAAATCGAAGGCTTCGAAGACCACTCCACCAATTGCTTATAGAGTGAAGCCTTTGGCCACTGCTCCACCAGCACCAAGTGTGCAGTCTGAGGAGCACTCTCGCATCTCCAAGAGCAGACAGCTCAGGAAGAAGCCCTCGCACAACCCCAGTCCAGCTCTCACTCCTGACGCTATTCTGAAGACTGCCAATGAAGCCCTTGATCTCTCGAGCGATCAGGATCTTGGTGATGATGCTCTGGAGCAACTAATCAAGAGCAAGAAAGATGCTGAAATCTTCAATGATTGGCCGCTCTTCGACGTGGAAGTGCTCAACAATTTCATTAATGAATGGTTTGACACCCCCAACCTCAGCTTCGACGATCTTCAACTTCCAGTTGGCCTCAGCGTCTCGTTCCATGGCGCCATTGCTTCTGAGCTAGCTCTGGCTCAGAGAATTGTTGAGCTGAAGTAAAGATCGATTATGAAAAGGCTCAGTTCAAGAAGCATGTGGACAAGCTCAGCGTCCAAGAGATTCAGAACTTCAAAGTCATGATGCATGAGCTCAAGGAAGCCTTTCGCCAAAGGCGTGATGAAGCTAAAGGTTCTCATGAGAAAATCAAGGACTTGGCTGCCAAATGCGTTCAAGCTTACAATGAAGCTGAAAAGAGCAAGGCCCTTGGGCGTCCTGGCATTGACCCAAGGATGGCTGCCAAGAAAAAGAAGAAGCAACATGTGCCCGAAGCTGAAGAATCAAGGCAGGAAATGCCTCGCATAGTCTTCCCTGCCGGCATGACTGGCACGAAGCCTAAGGTCACCCCTGTAAGTGCATCTAGTGCCACCCCTAGTGGTTTTGGAGTATTGACGGCAAACCTGGTTGAGGGACTAATGTGTTTGTGAGAATTGCAGGATAACACAGGTAGTAGTCCCTCATTGATTCGGTTAAGCTATCGGAGATGACCCCTAAAAATGTATGAAGTCATTGATAACACTGGTGGTATATGAAGATAATTGTATTGAAGACTATGCCATGAGAAGACATTGTGTGAAGTCTATGGAAAGCGAAGACGTAGAATTGTCGCTATTTCCTTTACTTCTTTGTTGAGTCATAGGAACCACCGCACTGTTAAGTGGGGTCCAAGTGAACTAAGTCAGAGTGACTGAAGTGATGCTCAACCAAATCATATGTCTTCGAGCGAAGACTATGAGAGGAAATCTTATCCAGAGGCGGATAAGTCAGCTTTACTTGGATCTCAAGTAAAGGTGCTGTGTGTGTTTGAAATCTGACCGTTGGAACACGTGTCAGTTCGTTAGTAACCCAGGGTCACTTTGGACAAATCAGGTCGGGTTGCCTAGTGGCTATAAATAGCCCACCCCCTACACCATAAATTGGTGTCTGCTCAGAGTTATTGCACGACTTTTGTCGTTTGAGAGCAACCCCCCTCCGAAGCATTTGAGAGAGAAATCCTTGCGAGGACAAAGCCCAAACACCCAGAGCCAAAGAGTGTTAGGCATCACCGAAGTCTTTCTATCTGTGTGACCTGAAGACTTATTACACTTGAGGACTGTGTTTCCTCCAGCCGGTTAGGCGCCGCGTTCTGAGCATCCAAGAGTAATTGTGGATTGCCGGTGAACGAAGTCTGTGAAGGTTTGGAAGTCTACCTTGAAGACTTACCAGAGTGATTGGGCGAGGACTAGGTGTTCTTAGCTCAAGGGGAACAAGGTGAAGACGCAGTCTTCTGAGTTAAATCTCAGCCTCCCTAACCAAACGTACAGTTGTCACAGCAATTGGAACTGGTCTAACAAATCACTGTCTTCCCTGAGCTACTAGTTCCATCTTTTCTTTCCCTTTAATTACTGCACTATGTTGTGAAGACATTGCATGCTTGCCTTATCTTATTGTCTTCACTGAGTATCTACTTGTTGTGATTGGCTTCATTCCTTCTTCTTTTGTGATCACAACTGCCTAGTTGCTATTAGTCTTCATGCTTTCACTTCATTGAATACTTGACTATGGCTTATCTAGTGTAGTCCACTTTCCGCTGCATACTAATAGGCTTGAGCTTATCGTTTGTCTTCAAAACTACCATGTTTTGAAGCATTTCATAAAAATCGCCTATCCACCCCCCCTCTAGTCGATATACTGCACTTTCAATTGGTATCAGAGCAAGGTACTCCCTTGTTCTGTGTGATTCGGTTTAACTACGTGGAGTTTTAGCTATGTCGACTACAGGGATAATCAAAGTCTCCGCTGCGTGCCCCATCTTCGATGGCACCAAATATCCCTACTGGAAGAACAAGATGTGCATGCATCTTGAATCCATTGACATGGACCTCTGGTTTGTCGTCAAGCACGGCGTTCCCAAGACTGGTTAAGGCGTCACCCCTGCTGATGTCAAGAGGCTCATTCAATTGGATTCAACGGCCAAGAACATCATCTGTGGTCATCTGACCAAAGGACAGTACGGTCGTGTGAGTCCTCTGGACACGTCAAAGGAAGTTTGGGACTGGCTCTCAAAGGTCAATGAAGGAGTCTCTACCCAGAGAGATCAAAGGATCAGCGTCCTTCGCAATCTCTTCAATCGCTTCAAGAGACATGACAATGAGAATGTCCAGCACACTTTTGATCGTCTCACTGACATCACAAATGAGCTTCAAGCACTTGACGCCACTGAGATTACCAAGCATGAAATTGTCAAGACCCTTCTAAGATCACTCGACAGCTCATTTCATATCCTTGCATTGATGATTCAAGAACGCCCTGCCTTCAAGACTCTCGATCCGTCTGATATACTTGAGAGGCTCAACACACATGAGTTTCAGCTATCTGAGAAGCATGACATCTATGGTCCCAACTATGGCCGATCTCGCGCTTTGAAGGCAAAAGCTGTTTCCTCATCTGAAGAAGAATCTGACTGCAGTTCTGATGATCCTGAAGACATTGGAAAGTAGCTTTCCATGCTTGTGAAGAAGTTCCAGAAATTCACTAGGAAGAAAGGCCTCAGAAAGTCTTCAAGATCCAGCTCAAGAAATGATGAAGCATCTGCTCATGACAACAAGAAAAGAACATGTCATAAGTGCAAGAAACCTGGTCACTACATCTCTGAGTGTCCTTAGTGGGACAACGAGAAGAAGAAAAATAAGAGCAAGGAATATGATTCTGATGACAAGAAAAAGAAGAAATACTCAAAGTCTTCTTCGAAGTCTTCATCAAAGTATTCATCACACAAGAAGAATTCATCTGGCAAGGCTCGCTCTTTTGTTGGCAAGGAGATGGATTCGGAGGAAGAGTCTGCTTCAGAAGAGGTGGAGGTGGAGTTGGAGGAAGAGATTGATTCTGGTGCTGCAAGTCTGGCTTTAGCCACTGCCTACGTGGGCAAGTCTATCTTCAACACTGAAGACAATGGCCCCGTCCCCAATAATGATGATGAGGACGACGACTCTGCACCCACCTTCTGCTTCATGGCACGCGGTGCCAAGGTAAAATCACACGATGCTTACTTTCAAACATCTAGTGGAGATGACTCTGACTGTGAATCAAAACCTAGCTACAAAATACTTGCTAAAATTGCCACTGAACAGCAGAAAGCCATGGAACATATTCAAAAACTGTTAGACAAAAGCGATGACCTGTTGGACGCGGAAATGACCCATTCTCAGTCCTTAATTGAAGACATAAAAATCTTCATGTTAAGTACAAAGAACTTGAAGAGCTTTATGAATCGCTTTCAAAAACTCATGAAATGCTTTCCCACGATTACATTCAAAGGAAGCGAGAACTTGAGAAAGTGAATGCGGCTCATGAAGATCTTCAAAAGGAGAATGAGTCACTCCGCGCACAACTGATCAGCTCTTCTCACGAAGAGTTTGAACCACCATGTCTAAAATGCATTGAACGTGATAATGCTATATCTATTGCTGAATGTTCTATTGCTGCTACTGTTGCAATGTCTTCAACTACTGATGTGGTAACTAACCCCTCTGCTGAGGAAACCACTACTATTGCTGATGAAAATGCTAGGTTGAAGACTTTGCCTGAAACAGGGGTGTACAAAAGCCTCAAAGGGCATCAGACTCTATGTGATGTCCTCAAAAAGCAGATACTGAACCGAAACTCTAGGAAAGAGGGTGTTGGGTTCGGCAGGAAAATGAATGTTGATGGTTCATACTGGAAGCCTGAGCAGTATCCCAAAACCACATGGGTTGCTGCAAAGGAACCTTCAGTGGATCCATCTACCTTATGTGGCTTCACTTGTGCTAATCCTGTTATCATTGATGAATCCTTTGATGCAAACTATAAACTGTTTAAGAATCAAAATGGTGAAGTGTTTGCCAGGTATATTGGTACTAACTGCAGGAATGGACCACCTATGAAGAAGATCTGGGTACCCAAAGGTTGTCTTGAGAAGCTTCCAGCAAATACTATCTTGACACCTCCTGGAATGAAGACAAACCCCAGACCAAAGGCGTCATATGGTCCTAAGGCTTCATACAGACAAAGGACTCACCTGAGTCACCCTAACACAGATGTTTTGCAGGGAAATCATACTCAGACCCATGAATATGAGTGTGTTTCTTCAAACCGCTATGTTCATAAATCAAAGAACTTTTGTGCCTATTCTTATGAGTATTATTCTCCTCCTGCAAGACTATTTGCTAGGGCCCCAAAGCCAAAATTCTCAGATGCTGCTCTTAGACTCATTGCTTCTAAGCCACCCCTGAAGATGTGGGTGGTTAAGAAGAACTAACTTTCTCTTGCAGGGAAAGGTCTCCAGCCTGTAATCAAAGGCTTCTGATGCTATTGCTGGGGACCTAAAACACTTGTAGGGCACAAGATCAAATGCCCAAAATGACTTACTGCTCATACTATTCATAAATCACTTGCTGAATATCTTGTCAGTCATGACTTTCATCTAAAAGCTTTCATAATCCACTTATGCATCAACTGTTTATGCTTCATAATGGCTTTTGGTGAAGCCTATCCTCCTAACTGCATTTTAGGGGGAGACACCAAAGTCTTCAGAATGGATTATGGATAGCGGATGCACAAATCATATGACTGGTGATCGAAATCTTCTCATGGACTCAACTTTACGTCCATCCAACAAGAGTCACATCACATTTGCTGATACTGGTAAAAGCAAAGTGTTGGGTCTAGGTAGAGTTGCAATCTCAAGAGATCAGCACATGGATAAAGTCATGCTTGTTGAATCTCTTGGCTTCAACTTAATGTCTGTCTCAATGCTTTGTGACTTAAACATGAATGTGATCTTTGCTAAATTTTGTTGCATTGTACTAATGGAATCTGACAAGTCTTTAGTATTTGAAGGATACAGAAAAGGTGATTTGTATATGGTAGATTTCTCAGCAGGACCGCAGATGGCCGTATGTCTTCTAGCAAAAGCTTCAGAGTTCTGGCTCTGGCATCGGAGGCTAGGACATGCTGGCATGAGGAACTTGCACACTCTCGCAAAGAAGATGCATGTCATAGGCATCAAGGAAGTCAAGTTCAAGAAATATCATCTATGTGGTGCCTGTGAAGCTGGGAAGATGACTAGAGCGAAGCACCCCTCGAAGACAATCATGACGACATTCAAACCCTTCGAGCTGCTTCACATGGACTTATTTGGCCCTACTCACTACTCCACATTCTCTACCACAGCCTGTCTCTATGGCTTCGTCATTGTTGATGATTATTCAAGATACACATGGGTGCACATAATACTCTGCAAGACTGAAGTGCAAGATGTCTTCAGATGCTTCGCCAACCGTGCCATGAACAATTATGGCATCAAGATCAAACATATCAGAAGTGACAATGGCACTGAATTCAAGAACACTGGCCTCGATCTTTATCTGGATGAGATGGGAATCACTCATGAATTCTCAGCCCCATATACACCCCAGCAAAATGAGATCGTTGAGCGCAAGAACAGAACTCTAATTGAGATGGCTCGAACGATGCTCGATGAGTACAAAAGACCAAGAAGATTCTGGCCCGAAGCTATTGATACTGCATGCCATATCATCAACCGTGTTTATCTTCACAAGCTTCTAAAGAAAAGATCCTATGAACTCCTCACTGGAAAGAAGCCAAATGTAAGCTACTTCAGAGTATTTGGAGCTAAGTTCTGGATCAAGGATCCTCATCATAAGTCAAAATTTGCACCCATAGCTCATGAAGGCTTCATGCTCGGATATGGAAAGGACTCACACTCCTACAGAGTCTTCAACATTTTTCTCTATAAAACTGTTGAAACTCTGGATGTGAGGTTTGATGAAACAAATGGATCACAAAGAGAATCCCAACCAAATGTGCTAGATGAAGCTTCACCAAATGAATCTATCAAGCTAATGGGAACTGGTGAGATCATGCCTTCTGAAGCACAACCTGACGAAGAACTCATCATCTCTGCTCCAAATCAACCTGACGACAATGCTCAACCTGAAGATAATACTCCTGATAAAGACAATGCACACCAAGAGCAAAATCTTCGTCCAGCTCATCCTCGTGTTGCAAATGAAGCACAAGTTGAGAAGATAATTGATAGCATAAATGCTCCTGGTTCACTCACTCGCTCAAGAGCAACACAGCTTGCAAATTTCTGTGGGCATTTTGCTTTTGTCTCAATATCTGAACCCAAGAAAGTTGCTGAAGCTTTTATGGAGCCTGAATGGATTCAAGCAATGCAAGAAGAGCTTCAACAGTTTGAGCTGAACAATGTGTGGGAACTTGTCAAGCGTCCTGATCCTCGAAAGCACAACATAATAGGAACAAAATGGATCTATCGCAACAAACAAGATGGGCATGGTCAAGTGGTCAGAAACAAAGCTCGTCTCGTTGCTCAAGAATACACTCAAGTTGAAGGGATTGACTTCGATGAATCATTTGCCCCTGTGGCTAGACTTGAAGCTATTCGCATACTGCTAGCCTATGCAAATCATCACAACATACTTCTATATCTAATGGATGTAAAGAGTGCCTTTCTCAATGGAAGAATTGAAGAAGAAGTGTATGTTGCACAACCACCTGGCTTTGAAGACCCAAAACGTCCTGATATGGTATACAAGCTCAATAAGGCACTGTATGGCCTCAAACAAGTGCCTTGTGCTTGGTATGACACCCTCAAAGACTTCTTGAAGAGCAAAGTCTTCAAACCTGGATCCCTGGATCCCACACTATTCATGAAGACATATGGTGATGAGCTATTTGTCTGCCAAATCTATGTGGATGACATTATCTTCGGCTGCACGGACAAGAAATACAGTGATGAGTTTGGCCACATGATGCAAGAACAATATCAAATGTCCATGATGGGCGAGCTTAAGTTCTTCCTTGGTCTTCAAATTCGTCAGCAAAGCAACGGTATCTTCATATCTCAAGAGAAGTATCTTAAAGACTTCCTGAAGAAGTTTGGAATGCAAGACTGCAAAGGGAAATCGACGCCAATGCCTGCCAAACATCATCTGGGCCCCGACGCTAATGGTAAAGAGTTTGATCAACAGGTATACCGCTCCATGATTGGTTCTTTACTTTATTTATGTGCATCTAGGCCAGATATTATGCTTAGTGTTTGCATGTGTGCTCGATATCAAGCGGCACCAAAGGTGTCGCATCACTTAGCTGTGAAGCGAATACTTCAATATTTGGCTTACACCCCAACACTAGGATTATGGTATCCAAAGGGCTCAGAGTTTGATCTAGTAGGATTTTCAGATGCTGATTATGCTGGTGACAAAGTTGATCGCAAGTCCACATCTGGCACATGTCACTTTCTAGGACGATCACTTGTCTATTGGTCTTCAAAGAAGCAGAACTGTGTATCACTATCCACTGCTGAATCTGAATACATTGCTGCTGGATCTTGCTGCGCTCAGCTTCTATGGATGAAGCAAACACTCAAGGACCATGGAGTCCATCTGAAGCATGTGCCACTCCACTGTCATAATGAAAGCGCCATCAAGATTGCCAACAACCCAATTCAGCACTCGAAGACAAAGCACATTGAAATTCGTCATCACTTTCTCAGATATCATGTTATGAAGGAAGATATTGATATCATACACGTCAACACTGAAGAGCAATTGGCAGATATCTTCACAAAGCCCTTGGATGAGAAAAGGTTTTGCAAGTTGCGGTGTGAGCTAAATATCTTAGAATCCTCAAATGTCCTGTAATCAGGCACACACCCTAACACTTATGCAAATTGAAGACTTAGATGTGCAACACACGAAGTAAAGTATATCTTCAATCAATGAAGACTTACATTCTAAGTGTGAATACATTAACATGGAATTTGACTTCGGAGCGCCACGATAATTGTGCGCCGTGTCTGGGTCTAATACTTCCTATACGGTGGGTAACGCCACCACCAAATTCTTGTTTGAAGCATTTCTTGTGGCGTTACATTTGCAAAGTCTTCGCACTTGGTTTGTCTTCATATAGGACATATATATATATATAGAGTTGTGTTCTATCCTCAACATCATTCACTTATAGCTATGTCTTCATATTTGAATCTTTTGGACTAAGTGAATGTGATCGGACCCTAACCTCTCTATGCTTTCTCATCTCACACTCTGTCTGTCCAAATCATATGCATTCTGTTGAAACAGTCGAATATCTTCTCTGCATCCTTGTCAGCAGAAGATACGGAGACAAACTTTAAATCTGATTTTAATGCTCCATCCGTTATGCCTGAAACCCGGAGAAGCCGGAACGACTACTCCGACAGTCGTGGTGTACGTGGGATCGTGGGACAACTCCCAATGCATTACATGACCGCCATGTGTCACTCGTACGTGAACCGTCAGGGGCACCTGAGTAATTACGCTGTGTCGTCTCCCATGCCTATAAATAAACGTCTCATCACGGTCAAAAGTTTCTTCCACCACCTCTCCACCTCGACCAACCCTAGCGCCTCCGCTAGCTTTCGACGACGCTGGCGACGAAGCGCTTCGCTGCCGCAACTTGTCGACGCTGTCCTCACGCCGGCCGCGGACATCTTCCTCTCCGCCGTCGCCGTAGCTGTCCTCCGTCGCCAAGTTAGGGCACAGAAGAACAAACTGCTGGGCATCCAACTCCTACTCCGTCTAAGCAGTTCATCGTGTGGTAAATAAACTTGCTTTTTATCATCTTCTAGATCCATAAAGATTCATCTTCTTTACCACAAGAGGTTTCTGCCTACTTAGATATATAGATCTATCCTGTCTGCATCTCATATCTTGCCTAGTACATTCACATATTCTTCAACTATAGTTAGATTCCTCACTTGTACTTATTCGTGGATTCGTACAAATCTGGAACCAACTCCCATGAGTGAATGTCTTCGCACTATGAGGTCAAAGTCTTCAAAACTGTTTTAATCTTCAATTTTTTTTGAGAATGCATATCCTCTTCCCCTTCCCTCGCATCTCTAATGCTGTCACAGGTACATGTCCGTGGGAGAATCCCTTGGTTCTCATAGTCTGCATTCATTTGCAGAGTTTTTATAGCGTCACATTCATTCCCCTGAAGCTAGTTCCTGTCTGACCAGCAAACCGAAGCATTTGCCAGTTTTGAAGCCATTCAGGTTGAAGCAAATGACAACTGACAAGACAGTAAGAAAGGGTGGCAGACAGCGCCGTAGCAACACCTTCCGTGATTTGCCTCCTGATCTCAGTGAGATGTACAAGACTGATCCAGAGGAGGATTACAATCAAAGGAAGACCCAAATCCAATGGATTCGAAGATACTGGGCTGAACAATGGTTCAAATATAAGTTCGTGACCGAAGAGTATGCCGAGAAAAACGCCATCAAGCATCCTTGGGGAGATATCACTTATAAGAATCTTCCCCCCAAGACTCGTGCTGAAGCCATTGCTCAAGGCTTCTATCCTTGCATGGTTAGATGGCCACAACCTGCTGATGCTGATCCAAGCGCTCTGCTCTGGTGTCGCAACGACAATCTGTTCAAGCGAAATCTTCAATTCGCCAAGAACTCGGCCAAAGAAAACAAGAAGCTGTGGGGATTAGACTTCAATCCTGGCCCCTCTGTGCCCCGCGCTAATGGCTCGCGCGAAGCTGAACTGAATCTGGTTGGGCCCTTCTACAACCTAGAGGGCCTCATCAGTCACATAAGGGTTCAAGGGGCAGATGTAGATCAGCCTGAAGCAGATGATGACTCTAAAGAAGCACCTGCAACGCTAAAGCCTCAGAAGAAGAAATCAAAGGCTTCGAAGACTACTCCTCCAAAGGCGTCTAGAGTGAAGCCTTTGGCCACTGCTCCACCTGCACCAAGTGTGCAATCTGAGGAACACTCTAGAATCTCCAAGAGCAGACAGCCGAAGAGGAAGCCAGCACGCAACCCCAGTCTAGCTCTCACTCCAGATGTAGTACTAACGACTACCAATGATGCCCTTGATCTCTCAAGTGATGAAGATCTTGGAGATGATGCTCTGGAGCTATTGATCAAGAGCAAGCAGGATGCCGAAATCTTCAATGACTTCATTGATGAATGGTTTGACACTCCCAACCTGAGCTTCGACGATCTTCAACTTCCAGTTGGCCTCATCGTCTCCTTCCATGGCGCCATTGCTTCTGAGCTGGCTCTGGCTCAAAGAATTGTTGAGCTGAAGCAAAAGTTAGACTATGAAAAAGCTCAGTTCAAGAAGCATATGAACAATCTCAGCGTGCAAGAAGTTCAAAACTTCAAGGTCATGATGCAAGAGCTCAAGGAAGCCTTTCGTCAGCGGCGTGAAGAAGCTAAAGGATCTCGAGAGTGCATCAAGGACTTAGCTGCAAAATGCGTTAAAGCATTCAATGAAGCTGAAAAGCGCAAGGCACTTGGGCGTCCTGGCATTGATCCAAGAATGGCTACCAAGAAGAAGAAGAAGAAGAAGCCTGTGCCCGAAGCTGAAGCATCTGGGCAGGAAATGCCTCGCATAGTCTTCCCTGCTGGCATGACTGGCACGAAGCCTAAGGCAACTCCAACCACTTCAACGCTCAAGAAGACTAAGGTGGCTGAAGCTGAAGCTCGCAAGCGTAAGCAATCTACTGATGAAGCTCCACCCACCAAGAAGCGCAAGACCAAGAAGGATAAGGCTGCTTCCGAAGAGCCTATCTTTCTCAAGCCAATCTTAGTTGCTCGCCCTGCATCTGCCCAGAGAGAACGAAGACTGACTATTCATGAGCCTGCTTCCACAGAGGCTGAAGACATTCCAGCTGTTGACCCCACCGCAGCTGAAGACATTGGTCCTCAAGACAATGTTGAAGATGATGAAGTCCTTCCTCAGATCGAATACAACATTGACTCTTCGCCTGTTCTCACGAACAACGAACGCATCAGCATTGGTCGTCCATTGACGCCAATTGCTCAGGATGACTCGTGGGATGATCACCCACATACCCAAGACACTCCCCAGCAAACTCAAGACACCAGTACGGTGCTTGAAGATGAATACTTTGAGGACCAACAACCTCCATCTCCTCAGGGGTCGCCAGCTTTTCGCAGGCTACGCAAAGGACCAAGGCCTCAAGTCACTGCCCTGAGTGCTCCAGAAGGAGTAGAGCAACCATCTGCACCTGATGCTGCTCCTACTAGAAGCCCCTCAGAATCTGAAGCCAAAGCGGCTGAAGATATTCCGACTGCATCTGCCGAAGAAGAACCACCCCAACAAGAAGAAGCACAACCCCAAGTTGAAGAAGAAAGTACTGCCGCACCACCTGTTCTCGAGGAGAACGTGTCCGACCCTCCAGCTCCTGAAGTGGAGGTAACAAATCC
Source organism: Secale cereale (assembly GCA_902687465.1). Taxonomy (NCBI): domain Eukaryota; kingdom Viridiplantae; phylum Streptophyta; class Magnoliopsida; order Poales; family Poaceae; genus Secale; species Secale cereale. Next base: position 887,454,991 of record LR738711.1, on the reverse strand, counting down.
AGAGGCTGCCACCACCAACACTGAAGCCAATGACGTGGTCATGGCTGAAGCTTATGTGGCACCTGAAGATACTGTTGCGCCTGAAGCACCTGCGCCTGAAGTAACTGCTCCTGAAGCCAGTACTGTTCCTGAAGCCAGTGCTATGCCTGAAGCCAGTGCTGCGCCTGACACCAATCTGCATCTTGAAGACAATGCCTTTGCTCCTGTTCTGCCTCCACGGCCTTATACCATTGAGCAAGCATACAATAGGGGTGATCAGCTTGTTACTGTCCGGTGGCCCATTCTGATTCCGCCACCTACAACTGAACCACGTGCTATTGGTCCTCAGTTTGATCATCATGTTGCGCACATGCCCCAAGTTCAGAAGCCTAAGCCAAGACTGCCAAGGCTTCCAGGTATTGCAACATCGTCAGGGTCATTCAATGCCAATAGCTTCACTGTGCACAACACCTTCTTTGACAGCACCAAGAACCCATATTCCAAGCCAAGAATATCGTCGGATAGATTCTGGAGCCATCAACAGCACAGCTACTACTCAAGAGTACTATATGATCAAGGCAGCATTTTCCCTCATATGCGTCTTGACACTGAAGCTATTGCTGGTCTGCCCTGCTTGGAGGAAGCCCTTGACTGCTTCCGTGATGCTGGCTTACTTAATTTTGTCCTGGATAAAGAGCATTGGAATGAAGAGCTGCTTCTGCAATTCTATGCAACACTCCACATACGAGGCTACAGCAGGGATCCGAAGACATGGGTCCTTGAGTGGATGACAGGCGATGTGCATCATGAAGCTAAAGCCTTTGATCTCATCGATCTTACAGGCCTGCCAACTCCAGGAGATCTCTATGAACCTGGCTGTCAACTGCACACTGAAGCCTTGGAGAGTATCTTTCAGAAGCGTCAGCCCAACATGAGCCAAATGCTCAGCATGATGAAGCCTTTGCCAAGTGATGCTGAATATCCTAAGTAATTCTTTGTCGAATACCTTGAGTACCTGCCGCGCACCATCTATCACATCATAAGGCGTACTCTATGGCCAATCAAAGGACATTCTTCGTCAGCCAAGCTTGAAGGCACTATGAAGACTTTGGTGTTCTATATCTTCAATGGCATCAGATTGAATGCTCAAGACTTCTTCATCAGGCAAATGTCTATGTCTGGGGCTGATCTATTTGGACTGAAATTTTATGACCCTTGGATAATGCGCCTCATCAAGTTGCACTCAGCTGTCACTTATCAACCCTCTGCTCGCAACCATTAGATTTTCTTGCCTGAGGTTGATATGTCAGCTGAAGCCATTTACCAAGAGCCTGCTAAAGAGCCAGTTATTCTTCACAACATTGATCATCAACGCTTCACTCAGGAGATTGAAGGGGTTCCAGCAGTCTCTCGCGTCTATCCTTTGGCTGGCCGTACTCGTTTACCTCGACACGCTGAAACCGAAGCCACTGACAGCACCATCGCTCAAAGGCCTCAGAAGCGATCTCGTGTCCTGAATAACCGAGAGGTTCTGGTAGCCCTTCATCATAAACAAGACAAGCATCACCTCTGGTTAAAGCGTCAGATGCAGAGCCTCTTGGTGGATGTCAATCGCATTCGCAATCTTGCCACCAAGAATGCTTTTGTTGCTCATGAAACATGCAGGCGGTCTTGGAAGAGTTGGACCTTAGTGAGTGCTGAAGCGGATCTTCAAGACGATGGCTTCACTGAGAGATTCAAGTTTGACAACACTCCTCCAAGGACTGCTGTTATGCGTCGAACTCCATCCCTTGAAGACTCTGAATACTCCTCCTCCGCTGCAACAATTGACGCCAGGGTGATCGATGGTCAGGATGATGCTACTTCACCGCCTCCTACTTCAGCGCGCATCGACACTGCACCAACCACCTCTGCACCGCCAAACGACAACACCGACCCTGCATCCTCTTCTGCTCCACCTGGGAACGAGTAGAGGCTCTATGTCTTCAAACCTTGTTGATAGTCTTCAAGCGGGTCCATATGGGCGGGTGCTTTATAATTTGCCTAGTGTTTACAACTCTTGTTTTGCTAAATTTGGTTCTTTGAGTTGTAACACTTAAACTGATGGTCGTCTACTATGTTTTTTTATGCTACTCTGTAATGCGATGATAAATTCCGCATCTGCTACCTTATATTCCGCACTTAGTCATTTTTGCAGACGTCCATTTTTAATTATGCATGTCATTATCTTCGACATATCAATTATGCATGATGAATTGTCTTCATAAGTTGAAGAGGATCTCCACAACTACAACCTGCCATGTGCATTTGCATTCAAAGGCAAATCAACTATATGCACATCTTCAGGGGGATCCTTTTGCTACTTACGAAGACAATACCTTATCCTTTACAATTTCACATATCTTTATCCCCGTTGAAAACATCAACCAGTTTGTCCTCAATCACCAAAAAGGGAGAGATTGTAAGTGCATCTAGTGCCACCCCTAGTGGTTTTGTAGTATTGACGACAAACCTAGTTGAGGGACTAATGTGTTTGTGAGAATTGCAGGATAACACAGGTAGTAGTCCCTCATTGATTCGGTTAACCTACCGGAGATGACCCCTAAAAATGTATGAAGACATTGATAACAGTGGTGGTATATGAAGATAATTGTATTGAAGACTATGACATGAGAAGACATTGTGTGAAGACTATGGAAAGCGAAGACGTAGAATTGTCGCTATTTCCTTTTCTGCTTTGTTGAGTCATAGGAACCATCGCACTGTTAAGTGGGGTCCAAGTGAACTAAGTCAGAGTGACTGAAGTGATGCTCAACCAAATCCTATGTCTTTGAGCGAAGACTATGAGAGCAAATCTTATCCAGAGGCGGATAAGTCAGCTTTACTTGGAGCTCAAGTAAAGTTGCCGTGTGTGTTTGAAATCTGACCGTTGGAACACGTGTCAGTTCCTTAGTGACCCAGGGTCACTTTGGACAAATCAGGTCGGGTTGCCCAGTTGTCACAGCAATTGGAACTGGTCTAACAAATCACTGTCTTCCCTGAGCTACTAGTTCCATCTTTTCTTTCCCTTTAATTACTGGACTATGTTGTGAAGACATTGCATGCTTGCCTTATCTGATTGTCTTCACTGAGTATCTACTTGTTGTGATTGGATTCATTCCTTCTTCTTTTGTGATCACTACTGCCTAGTTGCTATTAGTCTTCATGCTTTCACTTCATTGAATACTTGACTATGGCTTATCTAGTGTAGTCCACTTTCCGCTGCATACTAATAGGCTTGAGCTTAACATTTGTCTTCGAAACTACCATGTTTTGAAGCATTTCATAAAAATCGCCTATTCACCCCCCCTCTAGTCGATATACCGCACTTTCAACCCCAACTGCTTCGGAGCTCAAGTAGACAAAAGTGGCTAAAGCATAAGCTCGCAAGCGTAAGCAAACTACTGATGAAGCTCCACCCACCAAGAAGCGTAAGACAAAGAAGGATAAGGCTTCTTCCAAAGAGCCTTTCTTTGTCGAGACCATATCAGTTGCTCGCCCTGCATCTACCCACAGAGAACGTCGCATGACAGTCCACGAGCCTGCTCCCACAGAGGCTGAAGACATTCCAGCTGTTGACCCCACCGTAGCTGAAGACATTGGTCCTCATGACAATGTTGAAGATGATGAAGTCCTTCCTCAAATCGAGTACAACGTTGAATCTTCGCCTGTTCTTACGAACAGCGAACGCATCAGCATTGGTCGTCCATTGACGCCAATTGCACAGGATGACTCGTGGGCTGATCACCCAAAAGATACACCAGCCACACCCCAACCAACTCAAGACACCAGTTCGGTGCTTGAAGATGAAGACTTTGAGGCTCAACAACCTCCATCCCCTCAGGCGTCGCCAACATTTCGCAGGCTTTGCAAAGCACCAAGGCCTCAAGTCGTCACCCCTTCCAGAAGGAGTAGAGCGACCATCTGTACCTGACGCTGCTCCTACTGTGAACCCCTCAGAATCTGAAGCCAAAGCGGCTGAAGATATTCCGGCTGCATCAGCCGAAGAAGAACCAACCCAAGAAGAAGAACAACCCCAAGCAGAAGAAGCACGTGCTGCCACACCCCCTGTTCTCGAGGAGAACGTGTCCGACCCTCCATCTCCTGAAGTGGAGGTTACAAACTCAGATGCTCCCACCACAACACTGAAGCCAATGACGTGGTCATGGCTGAAGCTAATGTGGCACCTGAAGAAATTGTTATGCCTGATGTGATGGCGCCTGAAGCAAGTGCTGCACCTGAAGCAAATGAGCAGCCTGAAGCCAATGCCTCTGCTCCTGTTCTGCCTCCAAAGCCCCATACAATTGAGCAAGCATAAAACCAAGATGATCAACTCATTACTGTCTGGTGGCCCATTCTGACTCCACCACCTACTACTTGACCGCATGCTGCTGGTCCTCAGTTTGATCATCATGTTGAGCACATGCCTCAAGTTCAGAAGCCTAAGCCAAGACTGCCAAGGTTTCCAGGTATTGCCACCTCTAAAGGGTCATTCAATGCCAATAGCTTCACTACACACAACACATTCTTTGACAGCACCAAGAACCCATATTCCAAGGCAAGAATATCATCAGATAGGTTATGGAGCCATCAGCAGCGCAGCTATGACTCAAGAGTACTCTATGATCAAGGGCACATTTTCCCTCATATGCGTCTTGACACTGAAGCTATTGCTGGTCTGCCCTGTCTGGAGGAAGCTCTTGATTGCTTCCATGATGCTGGCCTGCTAAATTTTGTAACTGACAAGGAGCATTGGAATGAAGAGCTGCTTCTGCAATTCTATGCAACCCTCCACATTCGAGGCTACAACAGGGATTCGAAGACATGGGTCCTTGAGTGGATGACAGGCAATGTCCATCATGAAGCCAAAGCCTTTGATCTCATTGAGCTTACTGCCTGCCCACTCCTGGAGACCTGTATGAACCTGACTGTCAATTGCACAATGAAGCCTTGGAGAGTATCTTTCAGAAGCGCAAGCCCAACATGAGCCAAATGCTAAGCATGATGAAGCCTCTGCCAAATGATGTTGAATATCCTCAGGAATTCTTTGTTAAAGACCTACAGTACCTGCCACACACCATCTATCATATCATCAGGCGTACTCTATGGCCTGTCAAAGGACATTCTTCATCAGCCAAGCTTGAAGGCACCATGAAGACTTTCGTCTTCTATATCTTCAATGGCATCAGCTTCAATGCTCAAGATTTCTTCATTAGGAAATTGGCTATGTATGGCTCTGATCTGTTTGGTCTGAAATTCTATGCCCCATGGATTATGCGCCTCATCAAGCTGCATTCAGCTATCACCTATCAGCCCTCTGCTCGCAACCATCATAAATTCTTGCCCGAGGTTGATATGTCAGCTGAAGCTATATACCAATAGCCTGCCAAAGAGCCTATTAGTATTCACAACGCTGATCACCAGAGCTTCACTCAACAAATTGAAGGAGTTCCAGCAGTCTCTCGCATTTATCCTCTGGCTAGCCGTACTCGTCTACGTCGACACGCTGAAACCGAAGCTACTGAGAGCACCAATTCCCAAAGGCCTCAGAAGCGATCTCGTGTTCTCAATAACCGAGAGCTTCTGGTTGTCCTCCATCAGAAACAGGATAAGCATCACAACTGGCTAAAGTGTCAGATGCAAAGCCTCTTGGTGGACGTCAATCGCATTCGCAATCTTGCCACCAAGAATGCCTTTGTTGCTCATGAAACCTGTCGGAGGTCTTGGAAGAGTTTAACCTTGCTGAGTGCTGAAGCGAATCTTCAAGACGATGGCTTCACAGAGAGATTCAAGTTTGACCACACTCCTCCAAGGAATGCTGTTATGCGTCGAACTCCGTCTCTTGAAGATTCTGAATACTCCTCCTCCGCTGCAACAATTGACGCCAGGGTGATAGATGATCAAGATGATGCTACCTCACCTCCTCCTACTTCAGCGCATATCAACACTTCACCAACTACTTCTGCACCGGCAAACACCAACGTCGACCCTGCATCCTCCCCTGCTCTAATTGGGAACGAGTAGAGGCTCTATGTCTTCAAACCTTTTAGGTCCTTACTGACAAAAGGGGGAGAAGCATATGAGTTGATAGTCTTCAAGCGGGTCCATATGGGCGGGTGCTTTATAATTTGCCTAGTGACTACAACTCTCGTTTTTGCTACATTTGGTTCTTTGAGTTGTAACACTTAAACTGATGGTTGTCTGCTACTTTTTTTTGCTACTCTGTAATGCGATGATAAATTCCGCATCTTCTACGTTATATTCCGCACTTAGTCATTATTGCAGACGTCCATTTTTCATTATGCATGTCATTATATTCGACATATCAATTGTGCATGATGAATTGTCTTCGTAAGTCGAAGAGGATCTCCACAAGTACAACCTGCCATGTCCATTTGCATTCAAAGGCAAATCAACTATATGCACATCTTCAGGGGGAGCCTTTTGCTACTTACAAAGACAATACCTTTATCCTTTACAATTTCACATACTTTTATCCCCGTTGAAAACTTTAACCAATTTGTCATCAATCACCAAAAAGGGGGAGATTGTAAGTCCATCTAGTGCCACCCCTAGTTTGTTTTGGAGTATTGACGACAAACCTGATTGAGGGACTAATGTGTTTGTGAGAATTGCAGGATAACACAGGTAGTAGTCCGTCATTGATTCGGTTTACCTACCGAAGATGACCCCTAAAAATGTATGAAGACATTGACAACAGTGGTGGTACATGAAGATAATCATATTGAAGACTATGACAAGAGAAGACATTGTGTGAAGACTATGGAGCGCGAAGACTTAGAAGTTTCGTTGTTTCCTTTTCTTCTTTGTAGAGTCATAGGAACCACCGTACTATTAAGTGGGGTCCAAGTGATCTAAGTCAGAGTGACTGAAGTGATGCTCAACCAAATCCTATGTCTTCGAGCGAAGACAATGAGAGCAAATCTTATCCAGAGTTGGATGAGTCAGCTTTACTTGTAGCCGAAGTAAAGTTGCCGTGTGAGTGTTTGAAATCTGACCGTTGGAACACGTGTCAGTTCCTTAGTGACCCAGGGTCACTTCGGACAAATCAGGTTGGGTTGCCCAGTGGCTATAAATAGCCCACCCCCTACACCATAAATTGGTGGCAGCTCAGAGTTATTACACGACTTTTGTCGTTTGAGAGCAACCCACCTCCGAAGCTTTTGAGAGAGAAATCCTTGCAAGGATATAGCCAAAACACCCAAAGCCAAAGAATGTTAGGCATCACTGAAGTCTTTCTCTCTGTGTGACCTGAAGACTTATTACACTTGAGGACTGTGTTTCCTCCAGCCGGTTAGGCGTCGCGTTCTGAGCATCCAAGAGTCATTGTGGATCGCCGGTGAACGAAGTCTGTGAAGGTTTGGAAGTCTACCTTGAAGACTTACCAGAGTGATTGGGCGAGGACTAGGTGTCCTTAGCTCAAGGGGAATAAGGTGAAGACGCGGTCTTCTGAGTTAAATCTCAGCCTCCCTAACCAGATGTACAGTTATCACATCAACTGGAACTGGTCTAACAAATCACTGTCCTCCCCGAGCTACTGGTTCTATCCCTTCCTTCCCTTTACTTACTGTCCTATGTTGTGAAGTCATTGCCTGTTTGCCTTATCTGATTGACTTCACTGAGTATCTACTTGTTGTGATTAGCTTCATTCCTTCTTCCATCTTGATCCCTACTGCCTAGCTGCTATTAGTCTTCGTGCTTTCACTTCATTGAATACATGACCATGGCTTGTCTAGTGTAGTCTACTTTCCGCTGCATACTAATAGGATTGAGTTTATCTTTTGTCTTCAAAACTACCTTGTTTTGAAGCATTTCATAAAAATCGCCTATTCACCCCCTTTCTAGTCGATATACTGCACTTTCACCAACGGCGAGCCGACACATGTTCCCTCCAGCCAATGATGATTTTACACGTGGAAAATCCCCATTGGTCCGGGCAGTTAACGGGTTATCGGATCCAAAACCGGACCCGATAGCTTAACGGCGTTCCGTTACGGTGGATGCCACGTGTCGGTCACCCTTGACGAAAGCACTTCTGTGACGCGTGATTTATCATCATGGAAGTGGACACTTCCATGATGATAATTTTAGTAATGTCATGGAACACTTCTATGACAGCACATGTATGACTATCTTGATTCTGTCATAAAATCGTCATGGATGTACATGCATGACAGAAAATGTGACCTACTGTGACAAACACGTATCTTCATGGAAGTGTATTTTTTTGTAGTGTATGATGTAGAGGGATAATTAAACTCATGCAATATGATATAAAGCCCAACTTTTTATCCTCGATGGCAACAATACAATACGTGCCTTTCCGCCCCTGCTGTCACTGGGAAAGGACACCGTAAGATTGAACCCAAAGCCAATCACTTCTCCCAATGCAAGAACTACCAATCTAGTAGGCCAAACCAAATTGATAATTCGAAGAGACTTGCAAGGATATTTAAATCATACATAAAAGATTTCAGAAAAGAATCCAATATAATTCATAGATAATCTTGATCATAAACCCACAATTCATCGGATCACGACAAACACACCACAAAATGAATTACATCGAATAGATCTCCATGAAGATCGTGGAGAACTTTGTATTGAGATCCAAGGAGAGAGAAGAACCCATCTAGCTAATAACTATGGACCCGAAGGTCTATGGTAAACTACTCACAACTCATCGGAGAGGCTATGGTGTTGATGTAGAAGCCCTCCATGATCGATCCCCCTTCCGGTGGAGATCCGGAACAGGCCCCAAGATGGGATCTCACGGGAATAGAAGGTTGCGGCAGTGGAATTAGGGTTTCGTGGTGCTCCCCGATAGTTTCAGGGTACGTAGGTATATATAGGAGGAAGAGGCACGTCAAGGGATCCACTGATAACGCACAAGTGTAGGGGATCGCAACAGTTATCGAGGGTAAAGTATTCAACCCAAATTTATTGATTCGACAAAAGGGGCGCCAAAGAATACTCTCAAGTATTAGCAGTTGAGTTGTCAATTCAACCACACCTGGAAGACATAATATCTGCAACAAAGTATTTAGTAGCAAAGTAATATGGAAGTAACGGTAACGGCGATAAAAGTAACGGTAGTATTTTGTAGTGATTGTAATAGTAGAAACAACAAACTAAATAAGCTACAAGAAATATGTGAACACTTCGTAGGCATTGGATCAGTGATGGATAATTATGTCGGATGCAATTCCTCATGTAATAATTATAACCTAGGGTGACACAGAACTAGCTCCAGTTCATCAATGTAATGTAGGTGTGTATTCCGAATATAGTCATACGTGCTTATGGGAAAGAACTTGCATGACATCTTTTGTCCTACCGTCCCGTTGCAGCGGGGTCCTATCGGAAACTAAGGGATATTAAGGCCTCCTTTTAATAGAGTACCGGACCAAAGCATTAACACATAGTGAATACATGAACTCCTCAAACTGCGGTCATCACCGGGAGTGGTCCCGATTATTATCACTTCGGGGTTGCCGGATCATAACACATAGTATGTGACTATTGACTTGCAAGATAGGATCAAGAACTCACATATATTCATGAAAACAAAATAGGTTCAGATCTGAAATCATGGCACTCGGGCCCTAGTGACAAGCATTATGCATGGCAAAGTCATAGCAACATCAATCTTAGAACATAGTGGATACTAGGGATCAAACCCTAACAAAACTAACTCGATTACATGGTAAATCTCATCGAACCCATCACCGTGCAGCAAGGCTACGATGGGATTACTCACGCACGGCGGTGAGCATCATGGAATTGGTGATGGAGGAAGGTTGATGATGACAACGGCGACGATCTCCATTCTCCAGAGCCCCGAACGGATTCCAGATCGTAAAACGCGATGAATCCTTCTCTCTGATTTTTTCTCCCCGAAAGTGAATATATGGAGTCGTGGTGATGTAGGTGGAGCCTCAGGGGGCCCACGAGGTAGGGGCCGCGCCCAGGGGGGAGGGCGCCCCCACCTTCGTGGACAGGGTGTGGGCCCCCTGGTCTTGTTCTTTCCGCAGGTATATTTTATATATTCCAAAATAAATCTCCGTTCAATTTCAAGTCATTCCGAGAACTTTTATTTCTGCACAAAAATAACACCATGGTAGTTCTGCTGAAAACAACGTCAGTCCGGGTTAGTTCCATTCAAATCATGCAAGTTAGAGTCCAAAACAAGGGAAAAAGTGTTTGGAAAAGTAGATACGTTGGAGACGTATCAACTCCCCCAAGCTTAAACCTTTGCTTGTCCTCAAGAAATTCAGTTGATAAACTAAAAGTGATAAAGAAAAACTTTGACAAACTCTGTTTGGTCTTGTTGGTGCAAATATGTAAAGCTAGCATTCAAGTTTTCAGCAAATATCATGAACTGTCGGGGGAAACTGTCCACCGCGAGCACCTATGGGACCGGAGCCCCTTGTTCGTGCGGTAAGGGAGCGGAGGGAGCACAAAGAGCAGATCGTAGAGAGCATGCGGGCAGTTTACCCAGGTTCGGGCCGCGATGGACGCGTAAAACCCTACTCCTGCTTAGATTGTATTGAGTTGGGGAGCTCAGGAGCTTGAAGAACTAGCTACATCGAGCGAATGAGCGATCTAGGTTCCGAACCCTCTCTACGTTGTGCATGGGCCTCCTTTTATAGCTCAAGGGGTCACCAACAGGTGTGAACGTAGAGGAAGGGGTAAAAATGTAACTTTGGTGGTAGTTGTAACAGTGCGGGAACAGTGGATGAACAGTGGATGAACAGTGGTCATCACCTACTTTGACAGTGGGGGACAAGAGCATTAAATGCCCGTCGCCGTCGACCCCAAAAGCGCCCGCCCTTGCGTCTCCGTTCGCCACGGTGATGGCCTCGTCACCGTGGAGCGCCACCGTGAACCCCAGGCTGCACAGCCATCCGCCACGCGTCCCTGGAAGGGCCCCAGGGCGACGCGTGGCTCGATGAGCTGGAACGCGGGCACACAGTGCGAGTTCCCCCGGCAAGCACCTTGCCGGGGTCTTGATCTTGTCGGGCCGAGAAGCTTGTCGGGCCCTGAAGCTTGTCGCTCCTCGGGCCCTGCCGGGGCGCATGCTGCGCCGAGGCCTGTCTTCTGAAACGTAATCTTCTAGTCTTCCTGGCAAGCTCCTCTTGCCAGGGTCTTGTGCTAGTTATGTAATTTTGAGCCTGGGACGGCCTTCCTGGCAAGCTCCACTTACCGGGGCCTTGATCTTCTGTCTTGTATACTTTGTTTTTGAATGGCTTTATATGGAGCAGAAAGGTCTCCGGCAAGCACGTGGTAGGCCCTGCCGCGGGAAGCTGCTACTGCCCGTGCACAAGTTGGGGTACTGAGGTACCCCTACCTTAGTACACCGACAGGATCCCCCGGGCCTGGGCCACACACGGTGCCGAGCGCTGTTGGGCCAGGCCCAAAACAGTGCACAGGCATGCGCGGCCCACGGCACGCCGAATCCCCTTCCGCATCCGCCGCGTCCCTCCGTAACGGCACGCGTCGATTGCGGCGTCGTGGGAGAGAACGTGGCCACATTCTTTAATGGGAAATGCGGAGCGTCCCCCACTTCCCCCTTAAAAGCAGAGGAAGCAGGGGCAGTTACCTTACTTCGTCTTCATTGCTTCTTCCATCTCCAGAAATTCTCCTCTGCGCTCCGCCTCCACACCTCCTCCGCCGTCTCTCGCATCTGCGGCGCCGCCGGACTCCTTGCTTCCCCTTCCCTCGCCGCCTCCGCCATGGCCCCGAAGACCGAGAAGGCGAAGGCGGAGAAGGCCAAGAAAGAGAAATCCGAGAAGGCGGCGAAGCTTGCTCTCCTGCGGAAGAGGAATGTCGTCTTCGCGCCAAGGCTCGGCGCGTGGGAGCTCTGGAACAAGTACTACCTGTTCTGGGCCAAGAAGACCAAGGCGCATCCTCGGACCAGAGTTTACCCCGCCGCCGCCAAGGATCTGTACCCTGGCGGGTATTTCTTCTTCGCTGTCTTCTTCCACTGCGGCCTTTGTCCTCCATTCTCTGAATTTTTCTGTGATATCATGAACACCTACAACCTCCACCTTTTAGACTTCACCCCCAAAGCCATCCTCACGATGGCGGTTTTCGCACATCTGTGCGAAAACTACATAGGGATCTATCCAAACGTAGCGCTTTTTAGGCATTTCTTTACGCCTAGAGTAGAGGCCGGCGCTCCCCTCTCCGGGGGTATCTCTTGGGTCTTCCGCTTGAACAAGAAGGAATCTTATCTGCAAGGGGAGCTCCGCGGCAAGTGGGAGGAGTGGCGCGCGGATTGGTGCTGGATAGTAGAGGAGGAGCCGCAGCCCTTCACCGCGCCGCGCGCAACTGCTATAGTGCGCGGCAGGGACTGGAGTGAGCTGGACTCGGACGACATCAAGCTCAACGTCGCCCTTGTCAGAATTCTTCGTCTCCGGGTAGCCAAGTTGACCATCGGAGAAGTAGGGGCAGACTTCCTCCGCCGCCGCATTGCCCCTTTACAGGAGAGGAAAATTCCAGCATGGGAGTACGGCAATGCGGCGGACATTATGAGACTGCGCCCAGGACTGAACTTCAACTTCACGTCGCTGGAGCTGAAGGGGATGGTCCGGGAGCTTTTTAAGCACGACCCGGCCCACCCGGAGTGGTTTAGAGCTCCCCGGGGAGTGGTGCCTCTATGCAACAGCACGGCCCGGGACTCTTTGCGCGCAATGATGCCCGCATGTGACTCGCACGGCGTCGACCCCACATGGATAGTGCCCACGCCGGATGCCATCATGAGCTTCTTCGACAACTTGGTGGAGGTGCCGAAGAACAAGGAGGAGATCAAGGGTCTCACCCGGGCCACCACTGAGCGGGAGATTGCTTATATTGCTTCCCGGGTAGAAGAGGCCGCCGCAGCCGCAGCGGCAGGAGAGTTCGGGTTTACAGTTGAGGAGGCAGAGGCTGCGGAAGCGTCGTGCCAAGCAGAGGAGGCGGAGATCCGCATGCTGCTTAAGCTTCCACCCGACAAGCTCGCCGGGGTCCCCTCTCTGAGGTATGCTGGGATCCCCGGGATCGTGAGCGAGGCCGCCGCGAGGGGCGATGTTGCCGGAGGAAGCAGAGGTGCCGGAGGGAGCGGAGGCGCCGGAGGGAGCACGGCCGCAAGGCAGGGCGCTGGGCCCAGCGAGCCGGCCGAGGAGGAGGAGGAGGAGGACGCCGGGGCCGGCGAGGACTCCGGTGGGTCTTTGGGGCTCAACGACGACGCCTCCTCGTCATCGGAGACCTCCCCGCCACGGGCAAGTCCCAGGCGATCTCCGTTGAAGCGCCTCCGCAAGGCGACGACGACGATGACGAGGGCGCAGGCGCCCCGACAACAACCTGCTCGCCGGGCGGCGCGAGCTACCCGGGGGAGCCAGGCCGCGACGGGAGCGCCCGGTGCACCAACCGCGGCGGAGGAGCCCTGCACGCAGGCTACGGCGGAGGTGCCCCGTATGTCAGCGCCAAGTGGAGGAGGGTCTTCTCAGAGCGGAGCGGCTGCTCCGCCTGCTCCCCGGGCCTCGGCGTCCACATGGGCCGGGTCTTCGCAGCCCCCAGCCCCGGGGACCGCCAAGCGCCCGAGGGAGCCTTCTCCTCCTGTTCCTCGCGCGGACGCGCCTCAGGTGGAGTTTGATTTCTCCGCCCTCAGCGACGACGACGAGGAAGAGGAGTAAGTGCTTGAAGTTTATTATTTTCTTTAATTCCGTCTTGATTCTTTCTTTGCTGATTCTGACTTTGCTTCTTGCTTTGATTCAGGACCCTGGCCCAGCGAGCGGTGAAGAAGGCCAAGGTTCCCGTAGTCGAGGTCGAGGACGACTCGCCCGTCGCGGCGACAGGGGACGCGCGGGTGACGAGCTTGCCGGACCCAAGCGCTGCTCCGAGGAGCAGCCCCAAGCGCAGCCCCCAGCGTAAGTCTGGTTTTGAACTTTCCGCTTGTCGGGCGTGCCTAAGGTTTTTTGCCTTGTACTAACATCTTGTTGCTCTGTTTTGTCTTGATTGTCTTGTGCAGGAATGGAGCCGCAGCCGCAGGAGCGCCCGGAGACCACTCCCGAGGAGCCGCAGGCCCCGCAGTCCCCGCCAAGGACGAACTCTCCGGCAAGGGAGAGCGCTCCGCCAAGGGCGGGTACTCCGCTAAGGGCGAGTACCCCGCCAAGGGTGAGCAGCCCGGCGAGGGCGGCCACCCCGCCAAGGGAGAGCTCCCCGGCGAGGGAGCCTGTCGTCGACGAAGTCCGCCAAGGTAAGACTTGTAACCTCGTCTTCTTGGACTTGTCTTTTTTGGATATTTGCTTGAACTTTTTCTTTTTCTTCTTCTTCTAGATCCTCCTCCCCCAGAGCAGATGGAGACGGAGGTCGTCGTCGAGGAGGAGGGCCCGCAAGGCGACGCCGGCGACGCCACTGTCGTCGAAGACGTGGCAGGGGCCGACGAGCCTGCCGCAGAGGAGAATGCTCCGACCGCAGACGCAGCGGCCGGGGAGGGGGACGGTGGCCATACTGCCGGCCCGGAGGCGGCAGGAGCGTCAAGCGCTGCGCCGGCCGCCGACCCCTCCACCGAGAAGGAGCAGTCCGCTTTTTATCTTGAGGCTCCCAACGGCGTCTTCATTCAAGTGCCGTGGGGATCCTCGTCGCGAGCCCCTGAGGAGGGAGAGACCTTCGATGGGGAGGTTCTCGCCTCCGCGGGGCTGAAGATCGTCGAGGCGCCTGGCGGGAGCGACGAGCCCGAGGAGGAGAAGTTGCTCCATCGGCTCCTGGCTCTTTACCGGGCCAGGCAGGCGAAACTTGAGTCTCGGGAAGCCCTCACCGGCAAGGCCGCAGCAGATATGGAGAAGCGCGCCGCGGAGCTCCGCGCCGCCAACCAGGCGGCCATCCGCGACTTGGCGGAGGAGCGCGAGAGGCTTGCTGGAGAGTACCAAGAGTGGCTCCTGGAGAAGGCCTAAGCCGAGGAGCAGCAACGACTCGCCGGAGAAACGATGTCCCAGCGAGAAGGAGCGCTCAACCAGCGGAAGGTCGAACTCGACTCTCATGAGGAAGACCTTGCCGCCCGGGAGCAGGCCCTTGGCGGAGAGCTGAAGGAAGCAAAGGCCGCCGCAGCCACCGCGGAGACCGCCAAGAAGGACCTCGAGGCTAAGGTGGTGCAGCTGGAGGAGTACCTGAAGGAGAGCACGGAGAGGGTTACCGTGCTCAACATAGAGCGCGAGAAGGATGCCCATACCAACTCAGAACTCCAGGTACGCCTCTCCAAGCAGGGCGACGAGCTGAAGGCCGCCAAGGACTCAATTGCAGATCTGGAGCTGAAGGTCTCCACGCTGAAGGATTCACTCGACGCCGTCCGGGGCCGTGAAACCAAACTGAAGGACGAGCTCCGCAAAGAGCGAGGTCTGGTGGAGAGCGCCACCACCACAGCCAACAACTTCCGCCAGACCGTCGAGGTATGGACTGAAGATCTGGTGGCTTCTGCAGCCAGTATCGACAAGGAGCTGATGGCAATGAGGGTGGAGCACCTCATATACTCTCCGGATCCGAACCTCCCTCACAGCGCCAAGCTCAGTCTCTTCTTTAGAGGGGTCGCGCCGGCGCTCGCAAGTCTACAGAAGAAGCTCCCCGCGCAGCTGGCCGAGGAGTCACGCCAGCTCTGCACGGGTACCCTGGAGCGCGTTCTGACGAAGATAGTGTACCGCAATCCTGGCATAAACCTCGTCAACGTTCTCCGCAGCTTGCCGGCCAACGCGGATATGGAGGCGCTGAAGGCGCAGGTCGCCCACATTATCGCCAAGGTGAACAAGATCTCCAGGCGTGAGGGCGACCGCGTAGATTAGGCCTCTTCCCCTTTTTATTTCCTTTGTTACTGCAAAGTGTGCCATGGACACGAATTTATTAGTGATTGCGACAAGCTATCCCTTGTAATATATTATCTTATTTTGAGCAATCAGTGCAATGTTATTTCCCTTGCTTCGGCCCTTTACTTTGTATGTTTTCAACCCTACGCTTCTAGGGAACTTGCCGGTAAGGGGCCCTTGCTGCGAGCGCTGAGTGCTGGACTCTGAGCAGCCTGCTGGCCAAGGTCTTACCGGCAAGCAACCTTGCCGCAGCTAGTCGCAACGCACTTAGCTTGCTGAGTGAGCTCGAAAACGAAACAAGGGCGCGACACTTGTCGCAGCTCACTTAAGTCGTTGAGCGTACTCGAAAACAAGATAAGGGTGCGGCTAGCCACGGGTAGGTTCCTCCGCGCACAGGTTTTCCATACAAAGTGTGGTTCTTCAATGTAGATAACTTAAAATTTAAAAATTTGAACTGCTCAAATTCTGGTAACTTAGCTTTCATATATTGCTTGTCTCCCCGACGAGGCTTTTCTTTCTGAATAGCACTTGGTTCATCTTCCATCTCCTTCCCCCCCGGCAAACTTGTGCGCGAGGAACATTCCTTCTGCTTAAGAGGGAAAGGAAAAAGAAGAGGGAAAACAAGTATAGGGCCTTTCGGCGTGCTAATACTTACCGGACTCGTGTGTTGCACGAGATGCCAAATAATGCATGCAAATAGCGAAGAAAAGCATGGAAAAGGCAAATAGTGCAAAACACAAACACTTTACTGATGCACGGGATCTGCGCCCGGCTTTGTACAAAGGGTTACATGCAACAGCGGCAAGGCTTGTACAAAAGGTGGTTGCCGGAGCGGATCACGGCAACCGCGCCTCATGGGTGAAACTTGTGAAGATGCTCTATGTTCCAGGAATTGCTCACCGGTAAGCCTTCTTCGGTCTCAAGGCGGACAGCGCCGGGCCTTGTTACTTGTCTCGCCCGATAAGGGCCTTCCCACTTCGGCGTCAACTTGTTGGAATTCTTGGCGGACTGAACACGCCGAAGAACAAGGTCGCCTTCCTCGAGACTCCTGGCTTTAACCTTGCGGCTATGGTAGCGGCGCAAGGCTTGCTGGTATCGAGCAGCTCGTACAGCAGCCTGGAGACGTTCCTCCTCGAGGAGCAATGCATCATCTTGTCGCAGTTGCTCTTGCTCGAGCTCATCATAAGCGAGCACTCGAGGAGATCCGTATACGAGTTCCGTGGGGAGAACTGCCTCTGCTCCGTAGACTAGAGCAAAGGGTGTCTGTCCGGTGGCTCGATTTGGTGTCGTTCTGATTGACCAAAGAGCCGCCGGTAACTCCTCTATCCAGTTTCTTCCGCACTTGCGCAGCCTGTCAAAGGTCCTTGTCTTGAGTCCGCGCAGCACTTCAGCATTGGCCCTCTCCGCTTGACCATTGCTCCTCGGGTGAGAAACAGAAGCGAAACAGACCTTGGCGCCAAGGTCTTGGACGTACTGCATGAAGGTGCGACTAGTGAATTGTGTGCCGTTGTCGGTGATGATCCTGTTAGGGATCCCGAAACGGCAAACAATCGACCTGAAGAACCTGACCGCTGACTGTGTTGTCACCTTTCTCACTGGTTCCACTTCTGGCCACTTTGTGAACTTGTCGATTGCAACGTACAAGTACTCATAGCCCCGGACAGCTCGAGGGAAGGGGCCGAGAATATCGAGCCCCCAGACCGAGAAGGGCCAGGACAAAGGGATCGTTTGGAGAGCTTGAGCTGGCTGATGAATTTGTTTGGCATGGAACTGGCACGCTTCACACTTGGTTACTTGTGCAGTTGCATCTTGGAGGGCCTCTGGCCAGAAGAACCCTTGCCGGAACGCCTTCCCGGCAAGTGCCCTTGCGCCAATGTGGTGGCCACATATGCCTCCATGTATTTCTGCCAACAGCTTCTGTCCATCTTCTCTGGAAATGCACTTCAACCTGACACCATTGAGCCTTCTTCTGTACAACTCGTTGTCAACGAACTGGTACATACTTGACTGCCTGGTTATTTTCTCCATCTCTTCAGGGTCGTCGGGAAGTTCTCCAGTTTGCAGAAAACGGACGATCTGCTGCGCCCATGCCGGAGCCCAAGGCTCAACAGCAAGGACTGAAGGCATGAGGGCCGCTGCGGGAACCCCACCTTCTACGGCAAGAACCTCTGGCGATGGTCCCCCGGCAAGCTCGCCGGGGCGAGGCTTGTCGGGAACGATTGCTTCAACTGTACAGACCCTTGGGTCTGCAGGAGCAAACTGTTCCTCAGCGTTCTGGTCTTTGATCTTGGGGACCTTGGCGGCGGCCTCGGGGAGATCCGCCGGCAAGTAGTCACCGGAGACCAACTTTCTCTTCTTGGGCTGCCCAATTGATGGTGTAACGGATGGCTGAGTCAGCTTGAGCAAGAAGGTCCCTGGTTCCACAGGTAACTTCATCGCAGCACACTTTGAAAGGCCATCTGCAATGTCATTCTGAGCTCTTGGAACGTGCTCCATTTGCAGAACTTCAAAGTGTTCTTCAAGCTTCCTCACTTCATCTACATAAGCTTCCATCAAAGGGCTCTGGTAACTCTTGTTGACTTGCCGGACCACCAACTGAGAATCTCCCCGCACAATTAGCTTTCTGATCCCAAGTTCGGCCGCAATCCTGAGGCCGGCAAGCAAGCCTTCGTACTCAGCAGTATTGTTTGTCGCTTGCTCCCTGGGAAAGTGCATCTGGATAACATACCTGAGGTGCTCTCTGGTGGGCGCGATGAGTACCACGCCGGCACCGGCGCCTTGCAGCGAGAAGGCACCATCAAAGTACATTACCCATTCACTTGTCGCTTCTTGTACGGGTACACTTGTTTCTGGAACTTCCTCGTCGGGCGTTGGGGTCCATTCAGCTATGAATTCTGCCAAAGCTCGGCTCTGGATAGTTGAAGTACTCTCAAACTTGAGACCAAAGCTTGACAGCTCCAGTGCCCACTCGACGATCCTGCCTGTTGCTTCTGGATTGTGCAATATCCTCTTCAGCGGAAAGCGAGTGACCACTGTTATCCCGTGTGCTTGGAAGTAATGGCGCAGCTTTCTCGAGGCCATGAGGAGACCGAAAAGCAACTTTTGCACCCCAGAGTATCTTGGTCTAGCCCCCTGCAAGAGAGAACTCACAAAATACACTGGGCGATGCACCATCTTTCTTCGCACTTCTCCTTCATTCTGCGCAGAGTTGTCCTTGTCGGGGCCAGAGCTTGCCGGAGTAGCCCCCTGCTTGTCGCTGGATTCGCTTGCCGGTGGTGTAGACTCCTCGTCGGCCTCCCTCTCCGCTACTAACGCAGCACTAACCACTTGATTGGTCGCCGCCATGTACAGCAGCAACTTCTCTTGTGGCCTAGGTGCGACAAGTATTGGAGTGGAAGATAGGTACCGTTTCAAGTCTTGCAGCGCTGCCTCCGCTTCCGGAGTCCATTTCATAGGACCTGCCTTCTTCAAAATCTTGAAGAAAGGCAGGGCGCGTTCTGCAGACTTTGAAATGAAACTACTGAGGGCATCCACACAACCTGCAAGTCTCCTTACGTCCTTGACGCGCTTCGGGGCTTCGATCTGCTCGATGGCTTTAATCTTGTCGGGATAGGCTTCAATCCCCCTCTGTGACACAAAGAACCCGAGAAGCTTGTCGGAGGGGACTCCAAAGACGCACTTCTCGGGGTTCAACTTAAGCTGGATTTTGCGCAGATTCTCAAATGTCGCTTCCAAATCTTGGATCAGTGTATCTTTGCTCTTGCTCTTGACCACGATATCATCCATGTAAGCCTCCACATTTCTGTGGATCTGTGGCTCAAAAGCAGTGTATACCACCCTTGCAAATGTTGATCCTGCATTCTTCAATCCAAAGGGCATGCGAATGAAGCAATATGTGCCACATGGAGTAATGAATGCAGTCTTCTCTTCATCTTCCTTGGCCATGAAAATCTGGTGGTAGCCTGAATATGCATCAAGGAAGGAAAGCAGCTCACATCCAGCAGTGGAGTCAACGATCTGGTCAATGCGGGGCAAGGGAAATGGATCCTTGGGACATGCTTTATTCACATCGGTGAAGTCTATACACAGTCTCCACTTCCCGTTGGCCTTACGCACGACAACTGGGTTTGCTAACCACGTCGGATGGATCACGCCTCTAACTAGGCCTGCTGCTTCTAGTTTCTTGATTTCTTCGGCAATGAATTCTTGGCGCTCCACGGCTTGCTTCCTAACCTTCTGCTTGACGGGCCGCGCATGAGGACAAACAGCAAGCTTGTGCTCAATTACCTTCCTGGGAACACCGGGGATGTCAGATGGTTGCCAGGCAAACACATCGACATTCGCCCGCAGGAAGGCAACGAGCGCGCTTTCCTATTTGCTGTCAAGTGTGGCACTGATGGTGAAGGTACCACCAGTGCCGTCCTCCTTGGCGGACACCTTCTTGGTTGCCGGTGGAGCGGCCATTCCCTTCTTGCACTTGCCGGTGGAGCTCGATGGAACGTCCTCAACGGCAGCGCAGCACTCTGAAGAGGTGCGGTTGCCGGAGTGGGTCCCAGAGCACTTGCCAGACTTGGTCTTGGTCTTCTTCCCCTCGGGAGCTTCAGCGGCAAGTGTACTGCTCTCCGCCGCGGCTGCTGCATCCCGGTAGATCTTGTCGGCGCAGATAAGCGCGTCCTTCTTGTCGCCATGGACAGAGATGACGCTTATCGGCCCCGGCATCTTGAGTACGTTGTAGGCGTAGTGGGAAGCTGCCATGAACTTGGCGAGGGCAGGACGTCCAAGTATCCCATTGTATGGCAATGGGATATCGGCAACATCGAAGGTTATCCTCTCCGTCCTGAAGTTCAGCTCCCCGCCAAAGGTCACTGGCAGAGTGATCTTCCCCTTGGGCTTGCTCCTTCCCGGGTTTATTCCTTGGAACGGACCGGTCTCTTCGAGCTCGCCGTCTGGGATTTGGAGTTTCTTGATCACAGCCGAGGAGATCAAGTTCAGCCCGGCCCCGCCGTCAATCAACATTTTGGAGACCTTGAGGTTGCGGATGGTTGGTGAGACCAACATCGGCAAGCACCCGACCACAGTGGTGCGGTCAGGGTGATCCTCAAGATCAAAAATGATGGGCGTGCTGGACCATTTGAGGAGCCTGCGCGACTCCACGGGCGGCTCAGCTGCATTTACTTCGCGCACCCACTGCTTGAGTTGGCGGTGGGAAGTATGCAGAGAGGCGCCGCCGTCGATGCACAGGACTTCCGTGGCCTTCTGGAACTCCTGCTCGCTGTTATCTTCTTCCTCCATGTCATCGTCGTCATCTTCTTCATCCTTGTCGCGGCCCCGGGGAGGTCGATCTCCTTGCCGCTGCTTGGCCTTGCCGCGGCGTCCTCCCCGGCCATTGAATGGCCGCTTCTTGCTTGGCTCTCCTCCGCCACCTTGGGCCTTCTCCTTGTCGCGCCGCTCGTACTCAGCCTTCTGCTGCTCGACGAGGTACTCGACGCGTTTGCAGTTGGAGAGGTCGTGGCCCTTAGTGCGGTGGATCTTGCAATATTGCTTGTCGGAGCCGTCCTGCTTGTCGGCTGCCGCTACAGGGGCAGGCTCCTTTCCGGAGCCGCCAGCCTGTGCTTGCTTGGCGGGAGCCTCCTTGCCGGACTTCTCGACGGCAAGCACTTCCTTCTTGTTCTTTCTTCTATTGTTCCGCCGCCGGCTCTTCTTTGCCGGGGCGGCATCCTCGCTGTCGCTTCCACCTGCGCCAGCATCCTCCCAGGGGAGTCTCCTCCCCTCTTCGGCGCGCGCGCACTTGTCAGCCAGAGCATAGAGCTCGCTGACATCCCGTATCTTGGTCATGGCCATCTCCTCACGCATGCGGCGGTTACGCACGTTCTGGTGGAACGCGCTGATAACAGCGGCAGGGTGGACGTCAGGGATATTGTGCTGCACGCGACTGAAGCGCTGGATGTACTTGCGCAGAGGTTCTCCTTCCTTCTGGGCCAAGATGTGGAGATCCCTCTCCTGGCCATGGGGTTTGTGGCCGCCCGTGAAGGCGCCAACAAACTGGTGGCAAAGGTCTGCCCAAGAAGAAATGGAGCCTTCCGGCAAGTGCATAAGCCAAGAACGGACGTTCGGCTTAAGCACCAGCGGGAAGTAGTTCGCCAGTATCTTCTCGTCGCGCCCCCCGGCAGCCTGCACCGCGATGGTGTAAATGCTGAGGAATTCCGAGGGGTGCGTCTTGCCGTCGTACTTCTCCGGTACGTCGGGCTTGAAGTTCTTCATGCTGGGCCACTGGACGCGGCGCAGCTCACGGGTAAACGCAGGGCAACCTGCCGCGTACGGCAAGTCGCCTGGTTCACCGGGCGCGTGCGTATCGACAGCGGTCCCAGCTCGCTGATCTGATTGTCGCCGAGCTTCTCGGCGGCGCTCGATCGTCGTTCGAGCGTCTTCTTGTCGCCGGTCGTCGAGGACTTGGCGCTGGTCCCGACGAGCCCGCGGATCCGACGACGCCGTGGAGTCGTCGACGACGTTAATTCGGCGGGGCGGCGTCTTCTGCTTCCGCGGCGGGGAGTGCACGGTGGTTGCACCCCCGGCGGTCTTGTCGCCGTCGGCCTTCGTCTTCTCGACTTGCCGTGGCCGCGAGGTCGCCGGATGCTGCGGAGAGTCGTTGTTGGCGAAGGCGATCAGGCTCTGGCTGGTTGCCCTCCAGTCTTCGGCCTTGTCTGCCGCTGGAGGGAAATCGAGGAGCAGTTGCGCCCTTGCGAGCGCTTCCGCTAGAGAGGAGGGGAGCGGGGGCGAGCGGTGCGAGGAGAGGGATATGCTCGGACTCCTAACGGGGTTAGAAGGAGAAGCTTCCCGCCCCGGAGACCGCACCTTGCTCGTGCCAGGACGGTGGTCCGGAGCATCCCGCGAACCTCCGGCTTGACCTTGCCCCAGCAAGCGGATGGTACCTCCTGTACCACGGCGCTGCTGGGTTGTCGTCTGCTGCGATGGATGTGGCGCATCTACGGAGACCGAGGCTCGGTCGTCCGTCTTGTCCTTGGACTTGGTGGCGCCGGGAGTTTCCTTGCCGGCGACCACCCTTCCGACGGCGTCCCCTCCGCCCACCGTTGGTTCTGGTGGCGGCGGAACAGACGCAGACGGGCCTGCGACCTCCGAAGCCTTCTTCTTCGGGGCCATGCTGCTGTTGCTGATGAAGCTGACGAAGTTGGAGAGGTTGATGAAGAGTGCGCCCGCGTGAACGCCGGATCAGGTTCGCACAACCTCGACGCCCCCCTACCTGGCGCGCCAAAGATGTCGGGGGAAACTGTCCACCGCGAGCACCTATGGGACCGGAGCCACTTGTTCGTGCGGTAGGGGAGCGGAGGGAGCACAAAGAGCAGATCGTAGAGAGCACGCGGGCAGTTTACCCAGGTTCGGGCCGCGATGGACGCGTAAAACCCTACTCCTGCTTAGATTGTATTGAGTTGGGGAGCTCAGGAGCTTGAAGAACTAGCTACACCGAGCGAATGAGCGATCTAGGTTCCGAACCCTCTCTACGTTGTGCATGGGCCTCCTTTTATAGCTCAAGGGGTCACCGACAGGTGTCAACGTAGAGGAAGGGGTAAAAATGTAACTTTGGTGTTAGTTGTAACAGTGCGGGAACAGTGGATGAACAGTGGTCATCACCTACTTTGACAGTGGGGGACAAAAGCATTAAATAACCGTCGCCGTCGACGCCAAAAGCGCCCGCCCTTGCGTCTCCGTTCGCCACGGTGATGGCCTCGTCACCGTGGAGCGCCACCGTGTCCCCCAGGCTGCACAGCCATCCGCCACGTGTCCCTGGAAGGGCCCCAGGGCGACGCGTGGGTCGATGAGCTGGAGCGCGGGCACACAGTGCGAGTTCCCCCGGCAAGCACCTTGCCGGGGTCTTGATCTTGTCGGGCCGAGAAGCTTGTCGCTCCTCGGGCCCTGCCGGGGCGCATGCTGCGCCGAGGCCTGTCTTCTGAAACGTAATCTTCTAGTCTTCCTGGCAAGCTCCTCTTGCCAGGGTCTTGTGCTAGTGAGGTAATCTTGAGCCTGGGACGGCCTTCCCGGCAAGCTCAACTTGCCGGGGCCTTGATCTTCTGTCTTGTATACTTTGTTTTTTAATGGCTTTATATGGAGCAGAAAGGTTTCCGGCAAGCACGTGGTAGGCCCTGCCGCGGGAAGCTGCTACTGCCCGTGCACAAGTTGGGGTACTGAGGTACCCCTACCTTAGTACACCGACATGAACTAACCACATTCACAATAACTTTCAGGTCTCATGTCTACTCATATCAATGGCATAATCAACTAGCGAGCAATAATAATAAACCTCAGATGACAACACTTTCTCAGAACAATCATAATATGACATAACAAGATGGTATCTCGCTAGCCCTTTCCGAGACTGCAAAACATAAATGCAGAGCTCCTCTGGAGATCAAGGACTGACTAGACATTGTAATTCATGGTAAAAGAGATCCAGTCAAGTCATACTCAATGTAAATTAATAGCAATACATACAAATGACAGCGGTGCTCTCCAACTTGTGCTTTTTAATAAGAGGATGTTGACTCGACATAAAA
This sequence comes from Secale cereale, assembly GCA_902687465.1. Taxonomy (NCBI): domain Eukaryota; kingdom Viridiplantae; phylum Streptophyta; class Magnoliopsida; order Poales; family Poaceae; genus Secale; species Secale cereale. The sequence continues at coordinate 887,430,549 of LR738711.1, read as the reverse complement.
GTAAATATATAGGCCTTTCGCAGAGGGAAGCAGGGATTTGTAGAGGTGCCAGAGCTCGATTTTGAAATAGAGATGAATAATATTTTGAGCGGTATACTTTCATTGTCAACATAACAACCAAGAGATCTTGATATCTTCCATGCTACACACATTATAGGCGGTTCCCAAATAGAATGGTAAAGTTTATACTCCCCCAACCACCAACAAGCACACTCCACGGCTAGCCCAAAACAACGGGTACCATCCAAACTAGCAACAACCCTGGGGGAGTTTTGTTTAATTATTATGATTTGAGCATGGGACTGGGCATCCCGGTTACCATCCAATTTCTCATGAATGATGAGCGGAGTCCACTCATCGTGAGAATAACCCACCTAGAATGGAAGGTATAGACAACCCTAGTTGATACATGAGCTATTCAAACATACAAAACAGAATTTCATTTGAAGGTTTGGAGTTTGGCACATAAAAATTTACTTGGAACGGCAGGTAGATACCGCATATAGGAAGGTATGGTGGACTCAGATGGAATAACTTTGGGGTTTATGGAAGTGGATGCACAAGCAGTACTCCCGCTTAGTACAAGTGAAGGCTAGAAAGAGACTGGGAAGCGACCAGCTAGAGAGCGACAATAGTCATGAACATACATTAAAATTAATCAACAACGAATGCAAGCATGAGTAGGATATAAATCACCATGAACATAAATATCGTGGAGGCTATGTTGATTTTGTTTCAACTACATGCGTGAACATGTGCGAAGTCAACCCACTTGAATCATTCAAAGGAGGATACCACCCTATCATACCATATCACAACCATTTTAATATCATGTTGGTACACAAAATAAACCATTATAAACTCCAAGCTAATTAAGCATGGCATGAGCAGCTATGATCTCTAATTGTCATTGCAAGCATGTTTCATTCGTAATAGGCTAAATCAGGAACGATGAACTATCATATTTACAAAAACAAGAGAGGTCGAGTTCATACCAGCTTTTCCCATCTCAATCAATTCATCATATATCGTCATTATTTCCTTTCACTCGCACGACCGAACGGTGTGGATACTGATAATAGTGCACGTGCATTGGACTAAGCTGGAATCTGCAAGCATTTAATACAAGGGAGAAGATAAAGTAATACGGCTCATGGTTAAATCAACATTAATGCATATAAGAGACACTAGGCATTTTCATCACGGTCTTCTCCCCTTAACCCACAAAGAAAAGAAAGAAACTATTTACATGGGAAAGCTCCCAACAAGCAAAAGAAGAATGAGAAATCTTTTTGGGTTTTCTTTTAATTACTACTACCACACGCATGGAAAGTAGACTAGCTAAAAGCTACAACTAATTTTTTGTTTTTGTTTTTCTTAATGTTTTTCTAGCACACAAGAAAAAAGACTAATAAAAGAAATGAAACTAGCATGGATAGTACAACGAAAAAGTATGAGCACCGACTACTGGAATAAGTGTGTGAAAATGAATGTAATGTCGGTGAGAAATACGTAATCCCCCAAGCTTAGGATTTTGGCCTAAGTAGGTCTATTACCACGGATCAAAGCTACTCTCTCCGGTGCACGGAGGAGCGTCCTCTGGGTGCCACTGGTTGGCAATCTCATCCGGATCCCACCGATAAACTGACTGTCGGTAAGGGTCAGGTGGTGGCTCCGGCCCCGGCTCTGAAGCTTGTGCTTGGCTCCAGTATGTATAAACGGCATCCGGCAAAACGAGGTACGTGCGTAATAGTAGATCAAACAAAGATGGTGCAGGCAAGTTAATAATCTCACAATATTTTTCATCAAACATAAATTTATACTTAAACAATTTCTTCTTATCTTTAATGATAAAATCATGTGCTATCATACTCTTATAATTTAGAAAAGCCAGGGCTAGCAACTTTTCTTCCTTCTCATGATGCCTAATAGGTATTCTAAAGTGTTCAACAAGGCATGAAGCAAAGATGCCTCCGAAGATGGGACCGTTTGTACGGTTCAGACTTAATCGTTTAGCCACAACAACACCCAAGCTAAAAGTTTTTCTCGAAACAAAGCATGGAGCAAAATAACAATATCGGGGGCACTAAGATTCCCACAGTTCCCGCGACCAATTAAGCATCTACTAGCAAATATCGCAAAGTAACGTAGAACAGGAAAATGTATACTAGTAATTATTGCCCCTGAAACTTGTCTCGTTTCCCCTACAGCTATCATATCGATAAACCCCTCAACATCCTTACGATGTGGTTCCTCAAGACTACCAACAAAGGGCATCTTACATACTTGACATAATTCATAAAACGACATCTCGTTAACCTCATCATATAAATGAAACTCCCTTGAAGGTGGTGATTTCTTAGCATGAAAATGAAAGTTTTGCGTGAAAATATTAGTAAGCAAGAAATACTGTTCACGCTGGTCGTGAAGGAAGTCAGTGAGGCCTGCATTCTCCGCCAAATAGTAAAAGTCTATATAAATCCCGGCAGCTTCCAAGAACATATTGCAAGGCCATTCACATGGCCGAACTTCCACAGTGCGAGGAAGATTTTATTTGGGCTTCTTATTCTCTTCCTGCTGCTTATCCTTTGAGCTTTGACTGGAAGAGCCTCTAAACAATCTCCTCGTCATTTTCTTCCTCTTAAAATTTATGAATTTTTTAGTGACTCAAAATAAAATTGAACCAAACTCAACAAGATTGATAGCAACTACTCTCACAAGTGCCTAGAGACTATATCATGCATTAGAACTACTTGGAACCACATAAATTTGACATGCAAGCTCAAGAACAGGGTCACCTAAGCAGCAAAAATTTGCAATAAATAAAGCACTAGAACAAAAACTAATTGGACCATTGGAGGAGTCACATACCAAAGAACAATCTCCCCAAACAGTTTTGTGAATGGAGCTTTGAGCAAGGAGATCGAAAATGGCAGCAAGATGAGTTAGAACTCGTGCTTCACCTGGTTGGTGATTTTTTTGGGAGGAAGGAGTGTGTGGGTGCTGGAGTTAGTGGAGGGGGGCCACGTGGGGCCCATGAGGCAGGGGGCGCGCCCAGGGGGTGGGCGCGCCCTGTACCCTCGTGGCCAGGTGCTGGCTCCCCCTACTGTGTTCTCAGTGCCAAATATTCTTAAATATTCTAGAAAAAATCATATTTCATTTTTGGGGCATTTGGAGAACTTTTATTTTTGGGGTATTTTTTAATTGCATCGATAACTCTAAAAACAGACAAAAAATACAATTTTTTTCTTTATTTAATCTAATTAACAGAAAGTAAGAGGAGGGTACAGAAAGTTGTGCTATCTAAATTCAACCATCTCATGATCATCAAAAGGAATCCATTAACAAGGTTGATCATGTCTTGTTAATAAACTCTTTCCGAATAACATGAAATCGGAGAATTTTCGAATAACACTAGGTTACCTCAATGGGGATGTGTATGTCCCCAACAATAAGAATATCATATTTATTCTTGACAGTAGGAAGAGTAAATTCAAAACCTCCAATAGTAATCGTTGAAATTTTTCCAATAGAATTGATACTGTGGACCTGAGGTTGTTTCCTCAGAAAGTGTACCGTATGCTCATTACCATTGACATGAAAAGTGACATTGCCTTTGTTGCAATACATAACAAAGTCCGTTAAAATGGTAACATTTGCAACCACAACAGGCACATCCTCACAAATACCGACATGTATACCAGTTGATTTATCCGCCATTTGCAAAGATATTTCAGTAGGTGTCAACTTATTCAAATCAATTCTACGATATAAAGAGAGAGGCATAACACTAACATCGGCTCCAAGATCACACAAAGCAGTTTTAACATAATTTCATCTAATGGAGCAGGGTATAGTTGGTACTCCTGGATCTCCTAGTTTCTTTGGTATTCCACCTTTAAAAGTATAATTGGCAAGCATGGTGGAAATTTCAACTTCAGGTATTTTTCTTTTATTTGTGATAATGTCTTTCATATACTTAGCATAAGGATTTGTTTTGAGCATATCAGTCAAACGCATACGCAAAAAGATAGGTCTAATCATTTCAGCAAAGCGCTCAAAATCCCCATCATCCTTTTTCTTGGATGGTTTAGGAGGAAAAGGCATGGGTTTCTGAACCCATAGTTCTCTTTCCTTACCGTGCTTCCTGGTAACAAAGTCTCTCTTATCATAAGATTGATTGTTTGATTGTGGGTTATCAAGATCAACATCAGGTTCAATCTCTACATCATTGTTATTGCTAGGTTGGGCTTCATCATGAACATCATCATTAACATTATCATTAGGTTCATGTTCATTACCAGATTGTGTTTCTGAATCAGAAATAGAGATATCATTGGGATTCTTAGATGTGTCAACAACAGGTTCACTAGAAGCATGCAAAGTCCTACCATTTTTCTTTTTCTTCTTCTTAGAAGGACTAGGTGCATCTATATTAGTTCTCTGAGAATATTGCTCAATTCTCTTAGCGCGGCTTTCAGGATACAGTGGTTCCTAAGTCATTTTACCACCTCTAGTCACAACTCTAATAGCATTATCATTTTTCTTACTATTAATTTCATTGAGAAAATCATTTTGTCCTTTAAGTACTTGTTCTACTTGAGTGGTAACCATAGAAGCATGTTTACTAATGAGTTTCAGTTCACCTTTAACTCTAGACATATAATCACTCAAGCGTTCCATCATATAAGCATTACGTTGCAATTGTCTACCAACATAAGCATTGAAGTTTTCTTGTTTGACAATAATGTTGTCAAACTCATCTAAACATTGGCTAGCAGACTTATAACGAGGAATATCACCTTCATCAAATCTATAAAGAGAATTTACCTTTACTACATGTGTCGGGTTATCAAGACCATGTATTTCTTCAATAGGTGGTAAATTCTTAACATCTTCTGCTTTAATACCCTTCTCTTTCATAGAGTTCTTTGCCTCTTGCATATCTTCCGGACTGAGAAACAGAACCCCCCTTTTCTTCAGAGTTGGCTTAGGAGCTGGTTCAGGAAGTGTACAGTTGTTTTCATTGGTCAACATATTATTCAATAATAATTCAGCTTGATCGACAGTCCTTTCCCTGAAAACACAACCAACACAACTATCCAGGTGGTCTCTGGAAGCATCGGTTAGTCCATTATAAAAGATATCAAGTATTTCATTTTTCTTAAGAGGATGATCAGGCAAAGCATTAAGTAATCGAACAAGCCTCCCCCAAGCTTGTGGGAGACTCTCTTCTTCAATTTGCACAAAATTATATATTCCCCGTAAGGCAGCTTGTTTCTTATGTGCGGGAAAATATTTAGCAGAGAAGTAATAAATCATATCCTGGGGACTACACACACAACCAGGATCAAGAGAATTAAACCATGTCTTAGAATCACCCTTCAACGAGAACAGAAATAACTTAAGGACATAGTAGTAACGATTTTTTTCCTCATTGGTGAATAGGGTGGCTATATCATTCAACTTAGTAAGATGTGCCACAACTATTTCAGATTCATAGCCATGGAAAGGATCAGATTCAACCAATGTAATTAACTCAGGATCGACAGAGAAATCATAAACCTTCTCAGTAATAAAGATAGGTGAAGTAGCAAAAGCAGGGTCATATTTCATTCTGGCATTCAAAGACTTTTCTTTCAACTTAGCTAATAATTTCTTAAGATCATATCTATCATTGCAAGCAAGAAAGTTTCTAGCAGTTTCTTCATCCATAACATAACCCTGAGGAATAACAGGCAATTCATATCTAGGAGGAGAATCTTCATCATCACTTCAATCAATATTATCAGTTTCAATATTTGCATTCTCTCTAACCCTGGCAATTTGTTCATCAAGAAATTCACCTAGTGGCATAGTATTATCAAGCATAGAAGAAGTTTCATCATAAGGATCATGCATAGCTTAAGTGACATCATCAAGAACATGCGATATATCAGATTCAATAGCAGGAGTAGGTGTCGCAAATTTACTCATAACAGAGGGTGAATCAAGGGCAGAACTAGACGTCAGTTCCTCACCTCCCCTCGTAGTTGAGGGATAAATCTTGGTTTTTGAGTCTTTCAAGTTCTTCATAGTGATCAACAGATATAAATCCCAAGTGACTTAAAGAATATATCTATGCTCCCTAAACAGCGCCAGAAAATAGTCTTGATAACCCACAAGTGTAGGGGATCGCAACAGTTTTTGAGGGTAAAGTATTCAACCCAAATTTATTGATTCAACACAAGGGGAGCCAAAGAATACTCTAAAGTATTAGCAGTTGAGTAGTCAATTCAACCACACCTGGAAGACTTAATATCCGCAGCAAAGTATTTAGTAGCAAAGTAATATGGAAGTAACGGCAACGGCGATAAAAGTAACGGTAGTATTTTTGTAGTGATTGTAACAGTAGCAATAGCAAAGTATATAAGCAACAAGCAATATGTGAAAAGCTCGTAGGCATTGGATCAGTGATGAATAATTATGTTGGATTCAATTCCTCATGTAATAATTATAACCTAGGGTGACACAGAACTAGCTCCAGTTCATCAATGTAATGTAGGCATCTATTCCGAATATAGTCATACGTGCTTATGGGAAAGAACTTGCATGACATCTTTTGTCCTACCCTCCCGTGACAGCGGGGTCCTACCGAAAACTAAGGGATTTTAAGGCCTCCTTTTAATAGATTACCAGACCAAAGCATTAACACATAGTGAATACATGAACTCCTCAAACTACGGTCATCACCGGGAGTGGTCCCGATTATTGTCACTTTGGGGTTGCCAGATCGTAACACATAGTAGGTGACTATTGACTAACAAGATAGGATCAAGAACTCACATATATTCATGAAAACATAATAGGTTAAGATCTGAAATCATGGTATTCGGGCGCTAGTGACAAGCATTTAGCATGGCAAAGTCATAACAACATCAATCTTAGAACATCATGGATACTAGGGATCAAACCCTATCAAATCTAACTCGATTACATGGTAAATCTCATCCAACCCATCACCATCCAGCAAGCCTACGATGAGATTACTCACGCTCGGCGGTGAGCATCATGGAATTGGTGATGCAGGAAGGTTGATGATGACGACGTTAATGATCTCCACTCTCCGGAGCCCCGAACGGACTCTAGATCAGCCTTCCGTAGAAAGATTAGGGCTTGGCGGCGGCTCCGTATCGTAAAACGCGATGAATCCTTTTCTCTGATTTTTTTTCTCCCTGAAAGTGAATATATGGAGTCAGGGGTGATGTCGGTGGAGCCTCACGGGGCCCACGCGACAGGGGGCGCGCCCCCACCCTCATAGACAGGGGTGTGGGCCCCCTGGTCTGGTTCTTTCTGCAGGTCTTTTTATATATTCCAAAATAAATCTCCGTTGAATTTCAGGTCATTCCGAGAACTTTTATTTCTGCACAAAAATAACACCACGGCAGTTCTGCTGAAAACAACGTCAGTCCATGTTAGTTCCATTCAAATCCTACAAGTTAGAGTCCAAAACAAGGGCAAAAGTGTTTGGAAAAGTAGATACGTTGGAGACGTATCAGCCACGAGGGGCGCACGAGGGTGGGGGCGCGCCTACCCGCCTTGGCGCGCCCCTGCCCTCGTGGCCGCCTTGTTCTCTTCCTGGTGTGTACTCCAAGTCTTCTGTGTTGATATTGTTCCAAAAATGACTCTCGCGAAGGTTTCATTCCGTTTGGAATCCGTTTGATATTCTTTTTCTGCGAAACACAGAAATAGGCAAAATAACAACAATCTGCACAGGGCCTTGGGTTAGTAGGTTAGCCCCAAAAATAATATAAAAGTGTATAATAAAGCCCATTAAACATCCAAAACAGATAATATAATACCATGGAACAATAAAAATTATGGATACGTTGGAGACGTATCATGAAGTGAATGAGAAGGGTGCACCTCTCAAAATTTCATTTTCCTCTGTTTTAAAATTTTGAGCTCTGGCACCACTGCAAATCACTGCTTCCCTCTGCGAAGGGACAATCTATTTACTTTTATGTTGTGTCATCACCTTCTCTAATAAGTGCCAGATCTGAGAGCACTGTTGTGATGCCTATGCATTGTGTGTACTGAATGTTGGGTGTTAGCAGGACTGGATCTTTTCTAAAATGGATTACAATGTTTAGTCCACTACAAAAAGGACACATCCGTGACATTTTCGGCTGAACGAATTTTTTTCTATCATACTTATGACATTTCTATGATGATAATTGTGACAAAACCCGATATCATCATAGATGTGGTGGGGTCCTACTTCTATGGCTAAAAATCATGACGGAAAATGGGCTTTTCGTCCTGGGCGGCCCGGAGACGCAGCTGCATGACATTATTTGGGCCGTCCATGATGGAAAAAACCGTGGTAGAAGCGAGGGCGAGGAAAATATTAGTGTGTTCCTGGTTACGGTGGGTGGTCGGGGCCGAGCAATGCGTGTTTCTCTCGTACACACACGCGGGTAGGTGTGAGGCGTTGGGCTCTAACAGAACCCGAGCGATTGCACTGCAGGCTACGCGGTATTGAACCCGAGTGATCGATCGATGGCTATTAACTGAACATGATCGAGCGATTACTTCGCTACTGCTGCTAACTGAAGCCGATCGATGCTGCCTCTGGATGAACAGTGAGCGTTGCTGGGGGGTTTGGATGAACAGTTCCCGATGGGGGTGGATGAACAGGACCCCGTGGTGTTTCCTCTGGATGAATAGGACCCCGATTGATCGAGCCGGTTGGGGCTGGATGAACAGGACCCCGTGGAGGGCAGGATGAACAGGAAAACCCCGTGGAGGGCTGGATGAACAGTAGACGGTGGAGAGGGCTGGTTGAATAGTAGCCGGTGGAGTAGCGCGCGGTGGAGGCTGCATGAATAGGAGCCCATGGATGAACAGTCGCAGGTGGAGGCTGGAGGAGGTCGACGGTGGATGAACAGTAGCCCGTGGAGGCTGGAGGGGGTCGACGGTGGAGATGAACTGTATCCGGTGGAGTCCCGTTTTGCGGTACGCTACACCCCTCCCGATGAACAGGACCCCCATTTCGACCGTAGCGCTCCAACACAAGTCCGTTTCCTCCGTTTTGCGGTACGCCACACCCCTCCCGATCAATAGGACCCCCGTTTCGACCGTAGGAGATCCGTTTTCTCCGTTTTGCGGTACGCCAGGCCCCGTTTCCATCGGCTGTTCCGTCCAAGCCGGTTGGCTCCCACGCGCTCTGTTGCCTTCTGATGAACACGACGCATTCCGTTGCCTCCCCATGAACACGACGACGACGCAGTTTCTCTGTTCCGACCCAACCATGTACACGAGCCCTGGCCGTACGTATGCGCGAGTAGGCGTTCGAGACCCTGCCCGTATGTACGTATGTGGCCGTATTTTCTTTCTTGCACACTGGCCGATGTACGTACGTGTACATGCTACGTGCGTGCCTATAGTACGACGCGTGCGCGCCTCTACATCGGCCAGTATGTACGTACACGTTCGCAACCAGAATGAAAACTCTACGTACGCTTCGACCAGGTGGGTCCCGACTGTCAGGCACTTCCTTGCCTGCGAAGATGTAGCTGGTGGGTCCCAGCAGTCAGGGGGAAACGATTTTTCGCGAAATACGGTGGCCCGTCTGGTGGGTCCCCGCTGTCAGGTGGAGGAATAATTATTTTGCTCGTAATAAGGAGGCACTTCCTTGCTGCGGCCGTGGACCCAGCTGTCAGCCTCTCCACGTATAGTCCACGTCAGATGCAAGCCGTTCCTTGACCATGTTGACCACGCCGCACCGAGAGCACCAGGGCGGTGGACGACGGCGAGGCCTAGGAAGGGGACGACTCGGAGCCGGGTAAGACGCGGTAATGGAAGCCCGCGCGTAGAGGAGTACGAGGGTTCACTTGTTCGGCTGTGGTGTGAGACTGCCGTCACCGCAGAATAACAGGGGGTGTGGGTGAGTGGAGGGATGGCCTGGCCAGCTGTGGGAGTAGTAGTGGGCGGTGACGCCTCCACGGCAACACATCCGACCACGGGAGGCAGGAGCACGAGGCACGACCGGTGCTGGTTTGGGCGGCTGGAGCAAGAAGACCAGAGGTTGAAGAAGCACTACAGCCGTTGGATGGACATCGTACGGTCACTCGAGCTAGAATCTTGCATATTGACTAAGTTGACATAGCCCTCCGTCCCCGTCAACTTAGTAGGCCCACAAGTCAGCCAGCCACTATAGTGGGTCCCAGCTAATAGGGGGAGTATTCATTTTTTTGTGCGTAATAAGGAGGCACTTCCTTGCGTGCGAAGATATAGCTGGTGGGCCCGAGCTATCAGTGGCGGTAACGTTTTTTTGCGAAATACAGAGGCCCTTTCGGTGGGTCCCAGATTCAGGTGGAGGAATCATTATTTTGCATATAGTAAGGAGGCATTTCCTTGCGTGCGGCCGTGGACCCAACTGTCATCCTCTCCACGTACATTCCACTTCAGATGCATGTCGGTCGTTCACCACGTTGACCAGGCCGCGCTGAGAGCACCAGGGCGGTGGACGATGGCGAGGCCTAGGAAGGGAACGACACGGCGACAAGGAAGACTCGGCAGTTGTTTCCCACGCGGAGGGGAGTACGACTGTACGAGGGTTTATTGGTTCGTCTGCCATCGCCGGAGAATAACAGTAGGTGTGGGTGAGTAGAGGGATGGCTAGGCCAGCGATGGGAGTATGATGGGGCGGTGAGGCCTGCGCGGCAGCATATCCGGCCGTGGGAAGGAGAGAGCAGGCAGTCCCGCCAGCGCTTGTTTGAGCGGTTGGAGGAGGAAGAGCAGAGATTGAAGAAGCACGACAGCCGTTGGATGGACATCCCACGGTCACTCCTTGTGCGTCAACCTTTTTTTAGGAAAGCCTCAAATCTATGGAAAACATCATACAACCCATCTGCCATTATTTCTAATAATTTACAACCCATTTGCTAATTCTTAAGATTTTTTTGGAGCCCATATTCTTGTTGTTAGCATTACAGCCCATATTGTGGCCACGGTTAAAAAAATATACGAAATTTTGCATATTTCGGTGCGGTCCGAACTGTTTTTAATCCCAAAATTTTGAGTCACATTCAAACTGATTTTAAAAATAAATGTATATCAATATGAAATCCAACAAATTGTCCACGCATAAAAATCAATGCAATTTAAAATCTCGAAATGAAAAAAGGAAATTTGAAACTAATTTCCGGTTTGATGTGTTTTCAAAACGTACAACCCATTTCTCATTACTGATAGGCCATTTTCTCGGCCAGCCGAATGAAGTTGTCCTCCTCTTGAAAGATTTGCAGCCCAACAGGCCTGACAAAGCGACTTACTTGGCAAATCACAAAAAAACTGGGCTGTGGCCATGGCCCCAGCTGCGGCCGTGGACCTAGCTGTCAGCCTCTCCACGTACAGTACTCTTCCGATGGAAGACGGTCGTTGACCACATTGACCACACCGCCCCGAGAGCACGAAGGCGGTGGACGACGACGAGGCCTAGGAAGGGGACGACGCCGAGCCGGGGAAGACATGGCAGTGGATGCCCACGCGGAGAGGAGTACGAGGGTTCACTGGTTTGGCTGTGGTGTGAGGCTGTCGTCGCTGCAGAATAACATGTGGTGTGGGTGAGTGGAGGGATGGCTTGGCCAGCGGTGGGAGTAGTATGGGGGCGGTGAGGCCTCCGCGACAGCATAGCCGGCCACAGGAGGCAGGAGCAGGCGGCACGACCGGCGTTGCTTTGGGCGGCTGGAGCAAGAAGACCAGAGGTTGAAAAAGAACTACGGCCGTTGGATGGACATCGTACGGTCACTGGAGCTAGAATCGTTCATATTGACTAACTTGACAGAGCCCTCTGTCCCCGTCAACTTTGTAGGCCCACAAGTCAGCCACCCCCTATGGTGGGTCCCAGCTAGCAGGGGGTATTCATTTTTATGTGCGTCATAAGGAGGCACTTCCTGGCATGCGAAGATATAGCTGGTGGGTCCGACCTATCAGCAAAGGGAACATTTTTTGCGAAATACAGAAGCCCTTCCCGTGGGTCCTAGCTGTCAGGTGGAGGAATCATTATTTTGCGCGTAATAAGGAGGCATTTCCTTGCGTGCGGCCGTGGACCCAACTGTCAGCCTCTCCACGTATAGTCCACTTCCGATGGATATCATTCATTGACCACGTCGACCAGGCCGCGCCGAGAGCACCAGGGCGGTGGACGACGATGAGGCCTAGGAAGGGAACGACACGGAGGGAGGGAAGACTCGGCAGTTGTTTCCCACGCGGAGGAGTACGAGGGTTTACTGGTTCGTCTGCCGTCCCCGGAGAATAACAGCAGGTGTGGCTGAGTAGAGGGATGGCTAGGCCAGTGATGGGAGTACGATGGGGCGGTGAGGCCTGTGCGGCAGCATAGCCGGCCGCGGGAGGAGGGAGCAGGCAGTCCCGCCGGCATTTGTTTGAGCAGCTGGAGCAGGAAAAGAAGAGATTGAAGAAGCACGACAACCGTTGGATGGACATCCAACAGTCACTGCACCCATGTGCATTATTTCTAATAATCTACAACCCATTTGCTAATTCTTAAGAATTTTTTTGGAGCCCATCATCTTTTTGTTAGCATTACACCCCATATTGTGGCCACGGTTAAAAAGTATACGATTATTTTTGCATATTTCGGTGCGGTCAACTATTTTTAATCCTGAAATATCGATTCACATACAAACTATTTTGAAAAATAATTTATATAAATATAAAATCCAAATAATTGTCCATGCATAAAAATCAATGGAATTTAAAATCTTGTAATGAAAAAAATTGAAACTAATTCACGGTTTGATGTGTTAAAAAAATGTACAGCTAATTTCCGGGCAAACGGAGTGAAACTCCCCTTGTCTTGAAAGATTTACAGCCCAACAGGGCTGATAAAGCAAGTAGGCCTTGTTTCAGTATTTCTTTAAAAAATAGAACGGGCTAGCCATTTTCAGCAAGAAGAAAACACAACTGGGCTCATGATGTGGTAAACATAAATAAAACCCTGGCTAGACAGGCCACTGCCCCCGCACAGCCCCGTTGTTACTATTTACTAGGGTGGATGTGTTGTTTTGTCTTGGGCCCAGAGAAACAATTACTACTAGTACAGTGGAGACACTCTACAGCTACCCAGAAAAACAATTTCTACTAGTACAGTGGATACAATACGGCTTCTGGCTCCTCCTAGGTCACCGAAACGTCTCCCTCTACTGAATGTCGTTATACTTTTGTTCACCGACATGCGGGCCATGCAGCACGCGGGCCCAAATGCCATCCACCAAATTAGAAGGTAGTATGCAGGCGAAGATTCACCCCTGTCGTAGCGCGGCAATAACGAGCCTTGGTATCACAAAACCCCACCTCCCCGTAGTCTATGTTTGATGGACGAAGCAACCATCATTTCACTCTTCGTTGAACCCCCTTCTCCCTCACCGTCTTCAAGAAAGGCAACACTCGCATCCGCCACTGTTCTTCTCTCCCAACGAAGGGTAGGTAAGCGGATCCGTGATGTTGATATATTTTCGTTCAGAGAAAAAAAAAGAACTTTTGCAAAGCAGTAGCCGATCCTCACTCTCTTTTTTGTTTCATTGTCATTGCGATTGTGTTTTCCTTTCAGTGCTCTCCTAGTATTTGTCAGTTTCATGATGGACCAAGGAGAACCAGGCAAAGATATAACGATATTGGAGAAGACGCGTGATGCTGATCCCCACGAGACAAAGAGCTCCAAGAAGATGGAGGCATCCGCCGTGCCAACCCCAGATACGCTCACGACCACTACTGAGATGGTCCACGCCTCGTTTGAGGTTACAACCCCCGTGGCACTTCAGGAGCAGTTTTACCCCTTTGAGGATGTGTCCTCCCCCCCCCCCTGCTGAGCTGCCCAAGGTGATTTTCTTCTTTGCCAATCTCGATTGTGGTTTTTCATCTAAGTATGTGGTGATGAATAATGCAAAATTTTATTAGCTTCGATGCCATGCTATACATGTGGTTTTAATAACTTGTCTTTATTATACTGGAAAATAATTCAGAATTTGTTTCTGTTTCAATTAGAGCCCTGATGCAGACAAGGATTGTGTGGTTGTGCATGTCACTCGCTATGAGGCGGATGACCTGAATATACGCACTGAGAAAACAGAGTTTTTAGGCTGTTGGATCCTGGAAGCCATTTGCGCTTATACCAATGAAGAGTTGTATTCCAGCCTCACTGTTGTCAGGCATGTTGTCTAGGGCGTACTGAAGCACAAGAAGTTCAAAGCTACTCCTTCGTTTGTGAGGCATGATGTTCTTGTCAAGCTTACGCAGGAAGATGACGTGGCATGCCTCCACAATCAAGTTTATGAGTGGCAAGGCCACAAGGTTGTCTTCATGAAGGTTCACATGAAGGCTCACATGATTGAGCTACTGCAGGACGTCCTCGATGATGTTCATGGCAAGGTGCGTCTTGTGTCCAGCCCAAATTAGATCGAGGCATGAAATACTAGCCCCAGCTAGTGTTTAATAGTAGTTTGGATTCTGTCTAATTATCCAAAACTTGCCTGTTATCGAGCCCTCTGGGGCTAGTACTCTTTTTGAATCCGTCTATGGGAACTGCTGCTACTTTTGTGTGCCCATGAATCATCGTAATTGTTGCCGAAACAGATGCGTCCTCGCCAGTTTTATCATACGAGCAGTGTGTGTTTTGATGAAATAGAGTACTCATTTGAGAACTGTGCGCCGACGTATATATAAGTACTTGTAAACACTGTTGGTGCTACCCCACTTGTAAGCAGTTGTTCAAAACACGGCACATTGGCTCAGCTCGCTTCAACACTAGGCTATCGACGAGCTAACAATCAACAATCTGATGTCTGACATATAAGCAACTATGTATCTTTTTACAGTGGTTCATGCAGTTAACTGAGGCCACAATGTAAATTCCAAATGTTCACACGCTAGTCCAGCGTTCATGTGGAACACTCACATTAAACTCGGCTTCATAAAAAACTTGAAAAGCATCAGTTAAGCAATTTTATACATATCAATGAGTCATAGAACATAACAAACATATACTAGTTCACAACAAAAGACAAAGTTGTGAGAAGGTTTACAAATCAGGAAAAAACAAGCAAGGCTTCTCTGAGCAAAGGGCCTCCCGGCAGGCTTAAATTTCCCGGAGTCCACTCTGTATTTTTCTTGTTGCCACCATCCAGGGTTAGGTTCTCTCATTACAGAATAACCAATTATAATTGTGTTCTCAGCTGGAATGTTGAATGGAACCATGTTGTGTACTGACCAGCTGAAATTCTTGTGCATTCCACTAAATTGAAGTACCGCTATTTGTAGAAATAAGGAGACCACAATGACTCTTGTCCGCGCACATGTCCAAAAAACCGTCGTGCAACCGTGCCAGCTAGTCCTCGGTCCATGGATGAACTGGTAGAAAGTGCATTTCAGACTAGGATGCAGTTGTTTTCGCTCGTCCCTACACTGCAATCAGGAAGTAAAACATACAAATCAACTTCTTTTATATTGCGTTGGTCATTCTACCTAGTAACTACTAATGTAGGAATACCTGGAAGACGGGTGGTTAGACTACGGCAACGAGGGATAGCCATCTCATTTTGCGCAGTTCTACTAAAACTGAGGTGTGTGCTTTTGATTGCGCAGATAGAAATGATACGAAGACAGACATCCCGAAACGATATTGAGACAGACATCCCTGTTTGCGCAAATAAGAAATACGGTTATTTAAACAGTGACACGGCATATGATTAACAGTAGCATCTATTGTGTTATAATTGGCACTAGATTGACAGTATGAATGTGTCCTTAAGTAAGTAGCATCACATGACATCAACACTGCCACTAGATTAACATGTAGAACAATAGCATTAGTATTACTGTCATGAGAGTAGCACATGGTCAGTAAATGTGCAATCAAATTTGTGCAGTTCCACTGGGATGCAACAATGTTAGCGGTGTGATATTTAAGTGTAACTGCAAAACCACAATTCATGGGAAATAAAGCAAGACGGAAGAACTTCATAAAATGGTGGTGGCATTGCTTCAATTTATCGACGGCACTAGACCATTACTTATAGTTACATTAGGTGGCATTGCTTAATGCTTCATGTGATTTTACATTAACGGTAGCTATATGGGCGTAGGGACAGCAGAGGCATAAAGTGGTGAGGTAGATGTGGTTGCCGAGAGCGGCAAACACTCAGGCATCATGTCTGCATTTGTCCCATTTTTTATCTCCTCGGCGACATTTTCCTATGCGAGCACAGGAAATCTAGACCTGCTCATTCTCATTTGCGTTGTCCCCCAACGCCCGTCACTTTCTTTCCTTTTTCAACCAATTGATAGGTCCACTTCCCCCCACCCTTCGCCATCCGCCATGCTTTCTTCATCTTTTCAACCAAGAGACCGGTTGGGTAGCCAGTATCTACTACTTTCCCCTGTTTCCTCTTAAAACCAAGTCCTAGATTCATGCTACAGCTTTCCCACTTTCTTCCCTGTTTGAACCAACTCTTAGAGTCGACTGCATGAACAAGCTTTACCTCTAATAATAGTAAAAGTCTAGGTAGCTTTGGAACAGTAGACGGAAGTAGAAAAAGATCCACACGAATCCATGTGGGGAGCTGGGGCAGTAGAGCAAGGCAGGTTTCAAAGGAAAATATACCTGTGGGTCGTCGGCATGTGGCAAAGATAGCGTCGGGAGGCCGCATCTTGGCCACAATACCGCAGGGAGGAAGAAGGGGTCAGAGGCCCTCCGGAGCCGGTGCTCTCTCGGAGAGAACGACATGGCTGCCGATCAGGACGCGCGGGCAGCCATTGGTCTCCTCCATTGCCGCCGACGACAGCGTGAACGATGCACCTACACCCCTGCCCCGGTCGAGGTTGTCCGGCCGGATTTGTGACCAGCCGTGAGCTTAGAGAGAGTGTGGCCACCTATATCTTCCTTAGATCTGGAGAGCATGAGAAAGTGAACGAGAGGAACCCTAGTAAAGCAAGCGCTAAGGCTCCTACTTATATATATAGTGGAGTGATTTTGTTGTACCAACTTCAAAAAAATGTGCTCCTACGTGTACCCGCGAGTGGGTGTGACAGAACTAGTGCGTGCGTGCACCACTTCTCTTCGTGAGAGTATAATATACTATGCCCAAAGAACATTTGCCACAAGAGTAATAGTATAAGTGTGTGACGTGTGAGCTAAAATAAAATGTGCGTGACGTCTTTTGTTTTTTAGAAGTTCTGAGGGTAGGTTGTGAAGAGAACATATGTGTGTGATGTCTACCTGCAGATAGACGGTGGGTGCGAGAGGACTCGGGAGGGTGCGTGTGCGTGAGAGAGAGGGGGCACGTATCAACGCAATGCATGTGTCCGTAAATCATTATCCGACAAAGTTCGCCACAAGCCTTTTCCTGACGAACGCTGTAAGAACCGTTAGATCGGCATCCGACAGTGTCAGTTTTGCCATGTCATTTAACATAATGGCCACTCCTCCTACACACAAATCTTCCACGTGAGTGTAAGCAACTGCTGTATGCTCCCTCCGCTCCAAAATGCAGTGCATATAGCTTTATTGAAAATTCAAACCTCGCAAACTTTTACCGAGTTTTCGTGTACCAAATTGCACATGTAGACTACCCTGTATACATCATTTCATTCATCTTCGAGAGGTAACTATAAAGATGGGGGAGGAGTCTACAAAGAAATACCATTGTATCACCTGCATCAATTTCAACCATCCTTTGGTGTGGAGGAATAACATAGGAACTTTATATGATATGATTTTTATAGGATTTTTTCCTTTAGAGCCAATTCGTTCATAGGAATAGATTCATATACTCCACATTTCAAAGGAAATAAACATGATATCATTTCTATAGCTTTAGAGCCACTTGGTTCATATGAATGGATTCCTATACTCCCATAATTTCAAAGGAAAATAAACATTAGCGTATATTTAATAGAAAAGTTCCTATGATATGAACCAAATTACATCTCTTTTCTAATCCCTCGTCATAGGAATTGAGATACATGTCATCTCTAGATTCAATAGAAAAGTTCCTATGATGTCAACCAAATGACATCTCTTTTCCAATCCCTACTCATAGGAATTGAGATACTCCATGTCATCTCTTTCCCTACAACTTCCATGTATACATCTTCTATTCCTAAATATCTAGTAAAACCCAATAGTAGCTTTTTTCCAAGACATGCAACTACGGCACAAGAACTATATAGTGTGCGAATAACTTGAAAGATGGTCACTGTATGAAGCTAATCCGACAGTGTAGAGATGGCAAATCCGAGCACTATAGGCCGTTGGATATCATCAACATTCCACCAGATCTGCCACATGTACAATTTAGAAGACTCCATGGTTGAACTTAAGCATAATGCACAAACCTCAAAACACAAGCACTTCTCCTTTGTTCTAGAATCTTCCGTATCATAATTGATTTTTTTTCTAAATGAATTGCCATTATTTGTTTTTTACTTTATGCTTTACAATGCACAACCCCATGAATCTTAACATTTTTATAAAACTAATTGATTTTGAATGAGATGAACTATAAGAACTAAACGAACATCTACATCATGCATATATGACTCAAAGCTTTACATGCTATAGTGTGGATTTATTCAAAATTTGGTTTCGAAATCTCATGCGTTCAATGCATGTGTACCTTAGTAATTTTGAGTAGAGTAGCAAATTTCATGCTGCCCCGGGTATATCAAAATGTAGGGCCCATGCATCATTGCCTTTCGGTCGAACCTACGTCCACTATATCTCCACTGGTCCCCGAACCCAAAATGATGCCTCGTTCCCCTAAAACCAAGGGGCCCACACATATTTAAGGCGTCGACTTGAACTCAATCCCTCTCCCGTTTACTACGATGTGGCCCTGCACGCCCTAGTAGTACTCCTACAAACCCTACCGCCGCACGCATCATCGGTTTTCTTCAAGAGGAAGAGGGAGAAGCCGATTTGTAGTGGAGGCGCTTTCAAAAAAATGATCTGTAGTGGAAACCCCTACCCTAGGGTGCCCTAGGTAGCTGCCGCACGCATCATTGGTTTTCTCTTTTCTTTATGCTCTTGCGCCCTAGAGTGAAATGATGGTTGCTTCGTCCGTCCAGCTTAATGCGGGAAAGGTGGGGCTTTGTGATTTGACCCCTCATCGCTCATTTTCTACTACTGCGGCGCTATGACCGGGGTGCCTCCAATTCCAACCGCTGCTCTGAACTGTAATTTGGTGCATCGCACGTGGAGCAAGATGGTGGATGAGCCACATGTCGGCCAAAGGGGTCCTGTTAAGTGTGTCGCCATTTTGTGTGCGGACTGACCCTGCTTGAGTCGCTACGCCAACACAACAGGTGCAGCCTACCACTTGGTTTTGCTCCTTGGTGAATCCCGACTATATTGATCTAAAAAGATACGTATTGAACTACCCTCTCCGTCTCATTTTTTTAGACATCTCGGTTTATAGGGTGTGCACGTAGTTCTAGGTCATCCATTTGGTTATTGTGTCACAAAAAGTATATCATTGGATTATTAAGCGGATGTAGTTTCTAAACATATACTGTTCATCACATATATAGCCAGTTAAATTCTCAACCTAGAATGACGAGCATGCCATGTAAACCAATACAGAGGAAGTATAGTAGTAAAAATGAGGTGATTTTATCGAGCGATCGGCGGGGGAGCATGGCCTATCATGCGGTTCCACGTGTCATGATGTACCAAGGCGATGCGCGTGTCCCTCTTGAGGCAGAAGCAATACTACGTGCCGAAGTGTGAAATAATGGTTGCTTCGTCCGTCTGGGAAGGTGCGGCATTGTGATTTGACATCTCATTGTTCATTACTACTACTACTGGGGCGGTACGACTGGGGTGCGTCCCCGTTGCTGTTCTGCACTGTTATTTGGTACTTGACACGTCGACCCGGTTGCTATATGTCCCACATGTCGGCGACAGGAAGTACATAATTCATGAAAGCTCTCGTCGACAGAGGAGTACAAGACACGGCTTGGGGTTTTGCTGCTTCGCGCGATCGATCGATACAAACCTAGACTAAAAAAAGGTGAGGGCGGGTCTTTTCCCGCACGGCAGGTAGGGGAGTTTGGCATAGTCTGTTCGCGGCAAGGATGCAGGAAGGGAAACAAGGAAATAAAGGTTGAGCAACTTAGTTTTGGGAAAATTTGATTTTATGGAGTACGTACCCACTAGGGTTTATAGGGATCATCTAAGAAACATTTGTTTTTACGTTTTATAAGTCTCAATTCTACTACTAGTAGTAGTACCATCACAAGTTGGATTTCGAGGTGCGTTAGATCACCCGATGCAAGCAGTGTCAAGAGAAAACTCACCAATGCATGTAGAAGTTCATGGAAATTTAGTGGTCATTCATACATTCCTTCTAATTAATGCCTCGATAAACATAACTTCTTGCGGAAAATGAGCGTACTATTTACTTGTGAAAACTAGGAGTATGAATTTGATTCGACAACTCACCGTTTACCTTGGTTGGAGAGATTTTGTAATTGAGCCACAAACTGGAAAGGAGGGAGTAGTAACTTTTGTATCGATTACTATTTGTGGCCTTGTATAGATGCAAAATGTATTTTTTTATAGTGGCCTTGGATAAGTAAATGGAGGGAGTACTAAAGGATATATATATTCCAAACAATATGATAATCTCTCTAACCAAGGTAGTAGGGACGAGGAGTAAACGGAGGGAGTAGTAAAATTTGCTCCTCGTCCTGCGAGCCACCGCGCGCGTGTGCGAGGGAGCGGGCGTAAGGCGTAATAAGCAAGCTTCACCTCATCCCACGAGCCACCGCGCCCGTGGGCGGGGGAGACGGTGTACTAAGCAAGCTTCTCCTCGTTCTGCGAGTTGACGGGACACATCAAAAGTACTCCAGTGTATAGAGCCTTGCCTCTAAGGTAGGCCCCACATGGTTTGCCTCTTTTTTAACATAACGCGTCAAGTCGCAATTTGTTTGTTCACCTGTGGTAGACGATCCTCCCTCCATCTAGTGGACAACCAGTACACGTGTCAAGTTACCATGTGGGCTGCCTTTTCGTATAGAAATGATCTCCACCGTGTACCCACGCGGGTGTGGTTGGGAAAGAGATAGGAGTGCGTGCGCCGTGCGTGCACCTCTTCTCTTCATGCACGTTCCCCACCTACGTGGGTGTGTGTGAGAGGGACTATAGAGATACAAACCTAGACATAATGGGCCGTCCATTCCCATGCCTCCGCCCAGTCCGACCACCAGTCACCACCACGCCCACTCCTCCTCACCTTATCTCTCATCTTTCTCCCTCCATTTTTATATATAAGGCCACTATCAAAATTACAATTTGCAGATATACAAGGCCTCTAACACTAATCGATGCAATATTAATGGTGTTTACCTTGTAGTACTACTAGCAAAGGAGGACATTAATTATCCCTTGCATGCATGCGAGAGTGTGAGCATTGGCTTGATGTGCATGAAAGAGAAGAATACACATTAATTAACATGGCAAACAAGGAAACAAAGTGGCTTGCAACATTGAGTTAGAAGACATTAATTTTTGCCTTTCTACCTGTAATATGGGTTTGTGGCCTTGTATACAAAAATGGAGTCCGATAAAATTCTCGAGATACCACTTATCCGATAAAATTCTCGAGCAATCATTAGTTTTTACAAAATGGGATTACTCCTGCATGGGTCAATCACAATAGGTGTTTTGTAAAAAAATGCATCTTGATGTTCCGTGCAATGCATGGGCATCTTGCTAGTCCATGAAAACAACACATGGCAAAATTCCCCGGCGAACAATGGATTTGAATTTGTTGGGAGGGGCTGTTTGGATCTTGCCCACGCAAAATATTGGCGACCCTTTTGTCCACCGGTGCCTTTGCCACCGATGAACGAGGACTGGCTCGGGTTCTCATGCATCCTCCAGCATGCACGTTGGAGACGAGCTCGCATGAGCTGTGTTCTTTTTGTCCCACCACGCTGCCTGAGCCGCCTGTAGACCGACCGGCGACCCGCAAATTACGCCATCCAACCATAGCCGCACACATTATGACAGCAAGTCAACCAACCTTACGAAATTCACGCAAACATGGCCATATTTCATATAAACAATGACGGAAATCATATAAGATACCGGATTTTCATACAAACATGACGGATTTCATTACATTCAAATGAACTACGCGGTACTAGTTCTAGACAGCACGGGTATATAATACCTGGCCTAAATGGTCGCCCACCGATCGATTTGTGTTCCTCATGTCCGACGGCACAATCACCGGACTATTGGGAGCCCCGGAGGTATATGCAGGGTTGACGAAGGTCCTCGCAACAAAAGGATCTGGCAAGACACCTGCTGTGTACGCCGGCATCGCCTCCGTAGTGGCCTTCATGGAACCCAAGCGGCGGTGGCTGTCGGCGTCCTGAGAACCAGGGTACCCAGACTTGCCTGCCTGCGGGCCGCGACGCACTCCTATCACGGCCTGGTGTGGCCTAGCTGATCGACCAGCTACTCAAGACCCTCGGGAGGGGGCTAGGCCTTGCGAGGATAATGGCACCAAGACCCCCTCAGGAGCGACCTCGGCTAGGTTGCTCTGGAGGGGCGGAGAATCCAAGGCCAAGCCTGCCTCGGGAGGAGGCAATGACGCGAGCAGTGACGCATCGCGCCAGCGGGTGCCAGCTCGTGCCAACGGCGCAGTTGCCGTTTGGGTGCAAAGGAGACAGCGCAAGCGCAGGTCCCCGAGGGGCGGGACAAAGGTTTCCCCTTTGGTGCAACAAGACCGAAGACCGCAAGGACGGCAGGTTGGATGTCACCACCGAGCCAACCAACGCGTCATCGCCTGATCCCTTTGCAGGCGAAGACCGCTTTTGTCAGGATATGAACGTCCTTGTGTTCCTTCTCAAAATGGCCGTTGTGGGACCCCTTCCCGCCTAAACATTTCGGGGGAAGAGGACCCTGGCCGCCTATATAAATAGCTAGGATTCCCACCGTGCAGGGGGGGGGATCGGATCCAGAGAGACTCCGCCCTCACACCAAGGAGCAAGAACCCTTGCCTCCTGACCCTCCTGAGCTCTTCTCCTGAGCTCAGGAACCACTATACTTGTTCATACTCAAGCCCTCCCGAGGCTAATCCACCAAAGCAGGACGTAGGGTTTTACACTGCAAGGTGGCCTGAACCTTGGTAAACTTGTGTGTGCTTTACTTGTTGCTTGCTCGAATCTTACCATTGGACGAGGGCGAGGCGCTAGTCAGACGTGAGTGGGAGAGATCTTCGTTCACGCCCCTGTGTTCGAACTTCTTGGCCTTGCGTAGCCCGTAATCCGACATTTGGCACGCCAGGTAGGGGGCATGTTGAAATCTCGCCTCTCCGACGACCTCGTACCGCCCTCGTCCCTCAATCTCGCTTCACCCTGCCTCGACGGATCGTGACTCTGTTGGCGGTGGCGCATCAAACGCGCACGGAAGCCCACGGCGCTTGCACCACTCGAGCATCGCTCTTCGAACACGGGACTCGCCGTCACCCGGCCTTGGTCGGGGCTGACGGCGCGATGAGCATCATTGACCCGTCGCCCGGGGACCAGCAGCACCCACCGCCCACACAGCGCCAAAGCCGCGCAGCAGCGCGGGCCGCCGAGCACGCGGCGGCGAGTTCGCAGGACCGGCGCGAAATGGCAAACATGAGGGCCGCGCTGCTGGCGGAAAGGGAGCTGGTAAGGTGCTAGTTGCTCGACGCCGGCCACGACGCGCAACTCCTCAGGGTGGCCGAGCTCCTCGATGCTGCCAGCACCGGGGCTGAACCATTCTGCTTCCGCACGACGACACCAGGAACCGGAGGCTGCGACGGCCGCGCTCGGTCACCCATCTGGGTAAGACCGACGGTGATTTATGAGGGCGACATGGGGTATGACCCCCTGCACCCTGTGTATTTTGCTGCCCCTCTTCCTAGAAGCCCTTTGTACCCAAGTACCGCCCCTGCCGGGGAACCATCAGGAGGCGACCACAGGAGTACACCCGATGTTGGGTGCGATCAGGCACCAGCACGAGGGGGCCCAGGGGCAGAAGGTCAGGAGGCCGACCGCACGCTCTTAGCCCTTGACCCTCCGCCGCCACCGCCAAAGGCCATGGAGCACAAATGAAATGCGCGCGGGTGCCTGCGGAGGTCGGCACTTGCGGCACTGGCCGTAGGTCTCGGGCCAATGTGTCTCTGGCCACGAACCTCGGCAGGCCGAGGAAGCACCCCAGGCGCCGTGTCAAGACATAAGGGGATGGAAGGCCCGGGTCAGGCCCTCGTCCCCTCACGCGTGACCCATCGCGCATGAGCCCGCCCTGTATTTCACCAGGGGCTCGTCAGTGGCGGGTATGATATGCGTGGGCAGGGGCCTCCTCTTCGTCCGCTCGGACTTAAGATGCCGCGCCTCCCGGCGTACCATCCCCCAGGCTGCGGAGGGTTCGTCTGGAGGCGATACGGCAGTCCGCCCTACGCACGCTAGGAGGGCCCAAAACCGCGGCTCCGTCCCCCCGTTTACGTAATCACGTAGCCTTTGGGCCCGACCCTGATCAGGAGGGCTTAGGGGTCATTAGGAGCGTGGGTGGGGCGCAGTCCCCCTCGCACCTCAAGACGCCGTGTCTCCGGACGACGTTAGCCCCCTAGGACGAAACGCGCCCGGAGGTCGCGTAAGCGGTGTGCCTAGTCGGCAGGGGGGCTATAGCCAAGGTCCCATCCCCCCACCATGCGCAGTGTCCCACCTCATGAACGCCGCCTTCTTGTGAGTTCATGGCGGGAACGGATTAGCGCGGGGCGGGGCCCTCAAAGTGAAGGGGCGGGCACGTCAGAAGATCTCCGCTCGTTACACTCTCACGTACTAATGAGTGGGGATGTACACGCCCCGGAGTCCTGAGCGCCGCCCTAGGGCCTCACGGGGGCTCCCACCCACGTCCTAGTGGAAGCACCATGCTCCACGCTGGCCGTCGACACTGCCCTCCAGTGGCTATGCCCACATCCGCCGGTGGTAGCCCTACGCTGCGCGCTGGGGAGAAGACTGAAGACCTGCATAGGGGCCGGACGCGGCCCCTCCCTTTGCCTTTCGCCTTTGCCTCTTTTGTATTTGCCATCTCGAGTCGATCTAGCGGCCGCACGACTCATTTTTTGAAATAAAGGGGGAGGAGTTTTTCATCCGCGTCTTGCGTTTTTTGCTGAATTTTCTTTCGCCCTGTCCGTTCTTCGCCTCGCTCGGCTAAGCCTGACCACAGCTGCGACCCCGCCGAATCATTCCCCATGAGCAGGGGCCGGGGCATGGGCACACATTCTGTCTGGCCCGCGGTCGGACCGCCAATCACTCTTGCGCCAATTGCAGGTACACGCGAGACGCGCTCAGACAGGGTCGACAGATGCCCCTCTCGGAAACACAACAAGGGCCTGAGGTCTCAGCCTCAGGAGCGAACATCACAAGGGAGTGCTTAAACCCATCCTTACATCATCAAAAGCTCAAGTCTCATGATATTCATCTTACTCGGCTCTGGAGCCACAACCAAAAATCAAATCTACAGCAGGAGCTGAACAAAGCATCGGCATCGTCGTCAGGACCATCGGCGTCGCCCCCCAAGCATCGGCGCATCGTCGATGGCTGGAACAAGCTCCGTCACCAACACGTCCACATGATCACTCACCCATCCCTCCACGGGGTCAGCGACCGTCAGGGGCATAGGCTCCAGCAAGGCCCCGAAGTTCATACACGGATCAAGACGGAGCAAGTTACTGAAGATGCGGGAGACTGCACGCCTGAGGATGTCGCGGCTTTATGACCCACAAGTGTAGGGGATCTATCGTAGTACTTTTGATAAGTAAGAGTGTCGAACCCAACGAGGAGCAGAAAGAAATGATAGGCAGTTTTCAGTAAGGTATTTTCTGCAAGCACTCAAATTATATGTAACAGATAGTTTTGTGAGAACGTAATTGGTAGCAAGTAACAAAAGGTAAAAGTAAATAAGGTGCAGCAAGGTGGCCCAGTCCTTTTTCTAGCAAAGGACAAGCCTGGAAAAACTCTTATATAAAGGAAAGCGCTCCCGAGGACACATAGGAATTATCGTCAAGAAAGTTTTCATCAGGGTCATCTGATTCTCGTTCGATACTTTGATAATTTGGTATGTGGGTGGACTGGTGCTTGCGTGC
Organism: Secale cereale; assembly: GCA_902687465.1. Lineage (NCBI taxonomy): Eukaryota > Viridiplantae > Streptophyta > Magnoliopsida > Poales > Poaceae > Secale > Secale cereale. The sequence goes on along the minus strand of LR738711.1, from coordinate 887,404,360 downwards.
TATCCTTACTTGGACAAGCCTCCCACTTATGATTAACCTCCTATGCAAGAATCGGCAACTACAAAAGAAGTATTAAGGTAAACCTAACGATAGCCTGAACCATATGGATCCAAATTAGCACCTTACGAAGCAACACATAAACTAGGGTTTAAGATTCTGTCACTCTAGCAACCCAACATATATTTATTACTTCCGAATGCCTTCCTCTAGGCCCAAATAATGGTGAAGTGTCATGTAGTCGACGTTCACATGACACCACTAGAGGAGAGACAACATACATGTCATCAAAATATCGAATGAAGACCTAATTCACATGACTACTAATAACAAGACTTCTCCCATGTCCTCAGAAACAAAAGTAACTACTCACAAGACATAATATTGTTCATGATCAGAGGGGTATTAATATGCCTAATGGATCTGAACATATGATCTCCACCAAATAAACCAACTAGCATCAACTACAAGGAGTAATCAACACTACTAGCAACCCACCGATACAAATTTGAGGTTTGGGTACAAAGATTGGATACAAGAGATGAACTAGGGTTTGAGAGGAGATGGTGCTGGTGAAGATGTTGATGAAGATAGCCCTCCCCAAGATGGGAGTGTTGTTGGTGATGACGGCGGTGACGATTTCCCCCTCCCGGAGGGAAGTATCCCCGGCAGAACAGCTCTGCCAGAGCCCTAGATTGGTTTCTGCCTCGGTTCCGCCTCGAGACAGTGGCGTCTGGTCCCGAAAGCCTCCTTCTGATTTTTTCCAGGCCAAAACACCTCATATAGGAGAAGATGGGAATCGGGGGGCCTTCGAGGGGCCCACGAGACAGGGGGCGCGCCCTGGGCAGGGGGGCGCGCCCCCCACCCTCGTGGACAGCCGGTGGCCCCCCTCATGAACTTCTTTCGCCATATAATTTTTATATTTTCTGAAACGGAGTTCTGTGGAGTTTCGGGGCTTTTGGAGTTGTGCAGAATAGGTTTCCAGAGTTTGCTCCTTTTCCAGCCCAGAATTCCATCTGCCGGCGTTCTCCCTCTTCTTGTAAACCTTGTAAAATAAGAGAGAAAAGGCATAGTGTTGTGACAAAACAAGTAATAATATCCCATAATGCAATAAATATCAACATATAAGCATGATGCAAAATGGACGTATCAACTCCCCCAAGCTTAGACCTTGCTTGTCCTCAAGCGAAAGCCGATATCGAAAAATATGTCCACATGTTTAGAGATAGAGGTGTCGATAAAAACAAAATACGATCATGAGGGCATCGTGATCATTCTCATAACTGCAACTTATATAAATATAGTCATATTATTCTTATGCTAAAGTAACAATTCATCCACAATATCAAGTATGAATCATAAACTTCATTGAAAACTAACAAACTTTGATCTCGGTTATTGAAGCAATTACAATTTATCGTAACATCGGAAAGAGTCAATATAAGAGCTTTTCAGCAAGCCTACATACTCAACTATCATATAGTCTTTCACAATTTCTCACACTCATGCAATACTTATGGTTATGGAGTTTTAATCGGACACAGAGAAAGATAGGGGCTTAAGGTGTTTCCTCCCAACCTTTTACCTCAAGGGTAATGTCAACAGTAATAGACCACAAAAACTTACATCCAAGTAGGTGTATATATCAGGATCTTTCCAACACAATGTGCTTGCCAAAGGATAAAATGTAAAAAGGAAAGGTGAATTTCACCTTGACTCATATAAGGCAAGAATAATAGATAGGACCTTCGCAGAGGGAAGCAGAGGTTGTCATGTGTTTTTGTGGTTGGATGCACAAAGTCTTAGCATAAAAGAACTTCACTTTATATTGCCACTTGTGATAAAGACCTTTATTATGCTGTCCGTCGCTTTTATTACTTCCATATCACAAGATCGCAGAAAGCTAATTTCTCCCACACTAATAAATCATACATATTTTAGCGAGTTTGCAACATGACAACTTACTTGGAAGGATCTTTCTCAATCCATAGGTAGGTATAGTGGACTCTCATGGCAAAACTGGGTTTAAGGATGTATGGAAGCACAAGTAGTATCTCTACTTAGTGTGAGGAGTTTTGGCTAGCATGAGGGGGAAAGGCAAGCTCAACATGTTGGATGATCCATGACAATATACTTTATTTCGGATATAAGGAGACAGGACCCATTATGTTGTCTTCCTTGTCCAACATCAACTCTTTAGCATGTCATACTTTAATGAGTGCTCACAATCATAAAAGATGTCAAAGATAGTATATTTGTATGTGAAGCCTCTCTTCTTTTATTACTTCCTATTAATTGCAACGATGACCAAAACTATGTTTGTCAACTCCCAAAAACTTTTATTCATCATACTCTTGTATGTGAAGTCATTACTTCCCACAAGATCAATATGATCTCTTAGATATTCTTTAGGTTTTCTTTCTTTTTATCATGACCCAAGTGAGGAAATCAAGCCCGTGACTCAACACTAATCTTTATTATATAGCTCACGGACTCGATTACAAAGGGTAAAGATCATAAGGCAAAAGCACACAACTAGATCATGCTAACTTTATTATACTAGATCAAGATACTACCAAAATGATCGAACTACGAAAAACAGTAAAGATAGGACTGATGGTGATATGATACCGGGGTCACTCACCCAAGCTTGGCAGTTGCCAATGGGAGTGCCTATACCCATATGAGTATGTCTCCTTCTTCGGGGGTGGTGAGGATGGAGTTAGAAGTAGTGACGCCGGATCATCATATATCGAGCGTAGGAGATCCTCCATCTTGCGGATAATACCTTTGAGTGCAGCTATGTAATCCTTCAACACAATATTTTCACTTGTGAGATGCTTGTTCCGAATTTGAGCCAACTCAATCATCCTGAAAGCTTCGATCTCAGTTGAAATAAAGAGATTAGGAAGAGATTTAGGGGTGTCTTCTTCTCCCGATGCTGGAGCCGGATCTTCCACCTCCTTCTTGATCTTCTTCTCCTTGTGGATTTCCTCGGGTCCTTCCCTTTTCAGATCTATCTGCATGAGCCAAGCATCGTTTCCTACGTTATTGGAGGAGGGAGACGACATGATGCCTGGCTTCGCAAACCCTAGCAGAAAACAGATCGAAACAAGAACATAGGATTTTTGCGTGATACAGAGGTTAAAATCTTCGGGAGTATATATAATGAATTTTTACCGACCAAAAGGAGTAACCCACAAGAAAACGGAGTCCGGGAGGCCCACGGGGAGCCCACGAGGTAGGGGGCACGCCCTGGGCAGGGGGGCATGCCATCCACCCACGTGGACGCCCCGTGTCTCTTCCGGACTGCTTCTTATTTTTCTATTTTTCTAAATATTCCAGAACGGAGAAAAATTGCCTTTAGAACTGTTTTGGAGTCGGTTTACTTACCGTATCACATACCTCTTCCTTTTCGGAGGCTGAATCGGTCTGGAAAGTGTCCCTTATGTATTCCTCCGGGGTTACGGTTTCAATAATATTGGTTTCAACATTTATAGTATTACCTGATATATAATGTTTGATTCGTTGACCGTTCACCACCTACGGATTTGTGCCTTCGAAGTTGTTGATTTTTATGGCACCGGAATGATAGACCTCCTCGATAACGTAAGGTACTTCCCACTTGGATAGAAGTTTTCCTACAAAAAATCTTAAACGAGAGTTGTATAGCAAAACATAGTCACCTACGTTAAACTCACGCTTTTGTATCCTATTGTCATGCCATCTTTTAACTTTTTCTTTAAACAGTTTAGCATTCTCATAGGCCTGGGTTCTCCATTCATCAAGGCAGCTAATGTCAAATAACCTCTTTTCACCGGCAAGTTTGAAATAATAATTGACCTCTTTAATAGCCCAATATGCCTTATGTTCTAGCTCAAGAGGTAAGTGACAAGCTTTCCCGTAAACCATCTTATGTGGAGACATACCCATAGGATTTTTGTATGCAGTTCTATAGGCCCATAATGCATCATCAAGTTTCTTGGACCAATTCTTCCTAGACCTATTAACTATCTTTTGCAAAATTAATTTCAACTCTCTATTACATAGTTCTACTTGACCACTAGTATGTGGGTGATAGGGGGATGCAATTCTATGGTTGACATCATACTTAGCAAGCATCTTACGGAAAGCACCATGAATAAAGTGTGAACCACCCTCAGTCATTAGATATATAGGGACTCCAAACCTCGAAAAAATAACTTCTTTAAGCATCTTAATAGAGGTGTTATGATCAGCACTACTAGTTGGAAGAGCTTCTACCCACTTAGTAACGTAATCAACACCATCTAGAATATGTGTGTACCCATTAGAGGCAGGAAACGGTCACATATCATCAAAGCCCCAAACGTCAAATGGTTCAATAACAAGTGAATAATTCATAGGCATTTCTTGATGTCTACTGATATTAACAATTCTTTGACGTTCATCACAAGATAAGACAAACTTATGGGCATCCTTGAAGAGAGTAGGCCAATAAAAACCAGATTGCAATACCTTGTGTCAGTTCTATCTCCCGCATGGTGTCCTCCATAAGCTTCGGAGCGGCACTTGTGGATCTGTTCCTGTTCATGCTCAGGTACACAACGTCTAATAATACCTTCTACTCCTTTATAAAGATGTGGGTCATCCCAGAAGTAATGTCTCAAATCATAGAAGAACTTTTTCTTTTGCTGGTATGTGAAGCTAGGAGGTATAAACTTAGCAACAATATAATTAGCATAATCAGCATACCATGGAGCAGTACGAGAAGTATTTATGACAGCTAATTGTTCATCAGGAAAGCTATCATCAATAGGTTGTGGGTCATCAAGTATGTTCTCTAACCTAGATAAGTTGTCTGCAACGGGGTTCTGAGCTCCCTTCCTATCAATAATATGCAAGTCAAACTCTTGCAGCAAGAGAACCCATCTAATAAGTCTAGGTTTAGTATCTTTCTTTTCCATAAGGTATTTGATAGCAGCATGATCAGTGTGAATAATTACTTTAGAATCAACGGTATAGGGTCTAAAGTTATCACAAGCAAATACAACTGCTAAAAATTCTTTCTCAGTAGTAGCATAATTTCTTTGGGCACTGTCTAGAGTTTTACTAGCATATTGGATAACATTCAATTTCTTATCAACTCTTTGCCCTAGAACAGCTCCTACAACATAATCACTAGCATCGCACATAATCTCAAAAGGTAAATTCCAGTCAGGAGGCTGGACAATGGGTGCAGAGATCAATGCTTTCTTAAGTATTTCAAATGCTTCTAGACAATCATCATCAAAGACAAAAGGAATGTCTTTTTGTAAGAGATTAGTCAGAGGCCTAGAGATTTTGGAGAAGTCCTTTATGAACCTCCTATAAAACCCGGCGTGACCAAGGAAACTTCGTATACCTTTGATGTCCTTTGGGCATGGCATCTTTTCAATAGCATCAACTTTAGCTTTGTCAACTTCAATACCTCTTTCAGAAATTTTATGTCCCAAGACAATGCCTTCATTAACCATAAAGTGGCACTTCTCCCAATTCAAGACAAGGTTAGTGTCTTCACATCTCTGCAAAACTCGACCAAGGTTGCTTAAGCAATCATCAAAAGAAGTTTCGTAAACGGAGAAATCATCCATGAACACCTCAACAATCTTTTCACAAAAATCAGAGAATATAGCCATCATGCATCTTTGAAAGGTAGCAGGTGCATTACATAAACCAAAAGGCATACGTCTATAAGCAAAGGTACCGAAAGGACAAGTAAAAGTGGTCTTTTCTTGATCCCCTTTTGACACAGGTATTTGACAGAAACCAGAATAACCATCTAGAAAGCAAAAATGAGTATGTTTGGATAACCTTTCTAGCATTTGATCAATAAATGGCAAGGGTTAATGATCTTTCTTAGTAGCTTTATTTAACTTACGGAAATCAATTACCATCCTATAACCTGTAACTATTCTTTGCGGGATCAATTCATCTTTATCATTAGGAACGACAATCATACCTCCTTTCTTGGGAACACAATGGACATGACTTACCCACTGGCTATCAGCAACTGGATAGATAATACCTACCTCTAGAAGCTTTAGTATTTCCTTCCTTACCACTTATTTCATCTTAGGATTTACCCGTCGCTGATGATCAATAACTGGTTTGGCATTTTCTTCCAAATTTATCTTGTGTTGGCATATAGTGGGACTAATGCCATTAAGATCATCCAGAGTATATCCAATAGCAACACGGTGCTTCTTCAGAGTTTTCAATAGTTTTTCTTCTTCCTGCTCTGAAAGGTTAGCACTAATAATAACAGGATATAATTTCTTTTCATCAAGATAAACATACTTAAGATTATCAGGCAAGGGTTTAAGTTCAAACACGGGATCACCCTTGGGTGGAGGAGGATCCCCTAGGATTTCAACAGGCAAGTTGTTTTTCAATACGGGTCCCTGCTTAAAGAATATTTCATCTATTTCCCTTCTCTCATTCATATGCATATCATTTTCATGGTGTAGCAAGTATTGTTCTAAAGGATCATTAGGAGGCACGGCAATAGAAGCAAGACCAATAATTTCATCCTTACTAGGTGGTTCCTTTTCAAGGGGTTGTCTATGAAATTTAGCAAAGTTAAAATCATGAGACATATCCCATAATCCCACAGTAAAAATATCTTTCACGCAGTCTATCTTGGCATTAACAGTATTCAAGAAGGGTCTGCCAAATATAAGGGGACAAAATTCATCTTGTGGGGAACTAAGAACAAGAAAATCAGCAGGGTATTTAACCTTCCCACACAGGACTTCAATATCTCTAACAATCCCAACTGGTGAATTAGTGTCTCTATTAGCAAGCTTAATAGTAACATCAATCCCTTCAAGCTCAACATGTGCAATATCATGCATAATTTCACGATATAAATCAAGAGGTATAATACTCGCACTAGCACCTACGTCACATAAACCATGATAGCAATGATCTCCTATCTTAACAGAGATAACAGGCAAGCCTACAACAGGTCTATGTTTGTTCCTAGCATTGGGTTTGGCTATTCTAGCAGACTCTTCTTGGAGGTAAATAACATGTCCATCTAAATCTTCTACCAAGAGATCTTTAACCATAGCAACACTAGGTTCAACTTTAACTTGCTCAGAGGGCGTAGGTCTTCTAGTATTACTTTTACGAACTACAGTTGAAGCTTGAGCATGATCCTTTATCCTAACAGGGAAAGGTGGTTTCTCAATATAAGCAGTAGGAATAACAGGATCAACATTATAAGTGATAGTATTTTCTTCAACTTTAATAGGTTCAACTACTTTTACTTCAATAGGGGGATGGTATTTAAACCACTTCTCCTTGGGGAGATCAACATGAGTAGCAAAAGATTCACAGAAAGAAGCTACTATCTCAGAGTCAAGTCCATATTTAGTGCTAAACTCAGGAAACATCGGTATCCATAAAAGCTTTGACACAATCAAACTTAGGGGTCATACGTGACTCCTTACCTTCGTCGAGATCCCAATCTTCAGAGTTGTGTTTAATTCTTTCCAATAAATCCCATTTGAATTCAACAGTCTTCATCATAAATGAGCCAGAACAAGAATTATCGAGCATGGTGTGATTATTGAGAGAAAGCCGAGCATAAAATTTTTGAATGATCATTTTTCTTGGGAGCTCATGATTGGGGCATGAACATAACATTGACTTAAGCCTCCCCCATGCTTGAGCGATGATTTCTCCTTCACGAGGCCAGAAATTATAAATATAATTACGATCACGATGAACCTTGTGCATAGGGTAGAACTTCTGATGAAATTCCAACTTCAGACGGTTATAGTTCCATGATACCATATCATCGCATAGCCTAAACCATGTCAATGCACCTCCCTTCATAGATAAAGGGAAGACCTTCTTCTTGATAACATCCTCGTGCATACCTGCAAGCTTAAACAATCCACAAACTTCATCCACATAGATTAGATGTAAATCGGGATGCAATGTTCCGTCTCCTGTAAAAGGATTTTCAAGTAGTTTCTCTATCATACCCGAAGGAATTTAAAAATAAATGTTTTCAGTAGGTGCAGTAGGTTGAGGAGAAACTCTTTGCTCTCTGGTTCGGGGTGAAGATACCCCGAACAAGCTCCTCAAAGGATTTTGAGTGTAGTAACAAGTGACAATAAATTTCAGCACACTATAAATTTTTCCTTACCAATGGCGCTTCACTCCCCGGCAACGGCGCCATAAAAAGTCTTGATCACCCACAAGTGTAGGGGATCTATCGTAGTCCTTTTGATAAGTAAGAGTGTCAAACCCAACGAGGAGCAGAAGGAAATGATAGGCAGTTTTCAGTAAGGTATTTTCTACAAGCATTGAAATTATAGGTAACAGATAGTTTTGTGATAAGGTAATTGGTAGCAAGTAACAAAAGGTAAAAGGAAATAAGGTGCAGCAAGGTGGCCCAGTCCTTTTTGTAGCAAAGGACAAGCCTGGGCAAACTCTAATATAAAGGAAAGCACTCCCGAGGACACATGGGAATTATCGTCAAGCTAGTTTTCATCACGATCATCTGATTCGCGTTCGGTACTTTGATAATTTGGTATGTGGGTGTACCAGTGCTTGGGTGCTGTCCTTACTTGGACAAGCCTCTCACTTATGATTAACCTCCTATGCAAGCATCCGCAACTACAAAAGAAGTATTAAGGTAAACCTAACCATAGCCTGAAACATATGTCACTCTAGCAACCCATCATCTACTTATTACTTCCCAATGCCTTCCTCTATGCCCAAATAATGGTGAAGTGTCATGTAGTTAACGTTCACATGAAACCACTAGAGGAGAGACAACATACATCTCATCAAAATATCGAACGAAGACCAAATTCACATGACTACTAATAGCAAGACTTCTCCCATGTCCTCAGGAACAAAAGTAACTACTCACAAGACATAATATTGTTCATGATCAGAGGGGTATTAATATGCATAATGGATCTGAACATATGATCTTCCACCAAATAAACCAACTAGCATCAACTACAAGGAGTAATCAACACTACTAGCAACCCACAGGTACCAATCTGAGGTTTGGGTACAAAGATTGGATACAAGAGATGAACTAGGGTTTGAGAGGAGATGGTGTTGGTGAAGATGTTGATGAAGATAGCCCTCCCCAAGTTGGGAGAGTTGTTGGTGATGACGGCGGTGATGATTTCCCCCTCCCGAAGGGAAGTATCCCCGGCAGAACAGCTCTGCCGGAGCCCAAGATTGGTTTCCGCCTCGAGACGGCGACGTCTGGTCCCAAAAGCCTCCTTCGAATTTTTTCCAGGTCAAAACACCTCATATAGGAGAAGATGGGCATCGGGGGGCTTTCGAGGGGCCAATGAGACAGGGCGGCGCGCCCCCACCCTGGTGGACAGCCGGTGACCCCCCTCGTGAACTTCTTTCGCCAGATATCTTTTATATTTTTTGAAACGGAGTTCTGTGGAGTTTCGGGGCTTTTGGAGTTGTGCAGATGAGGTTTCCAGAGTTTGCTCCTTTTCCAGCCCAGAATTCCAGCTGCCGGCAGTCTCCCTCTTCTTGTAAACCTTGTAAAATAAGAGAGAAAAGGCATAAGTGTTGTGACAAAACAAGTAATAACGACCCATAATGCAATAAATATCAACATATAAGCATGATGCAAAATGGACATATCACGGCTCTGCTCCTCAACGAGTTGTCGTGCCCTCGGGACACCGCCTTCAAGACGCTCCACCACTCTGGTGAAGAACCCGAGATATCCGGCGTCATCATCAACCAGAGGGTCACCGACCCTCGAGTCAAGGAGTTCGTTCAAGGCTCGGCCAGCCCTGTGCCCCAAGGCTTCAAACATCTTCGAGCAGATGTGTTGCATTCGACGAGCTCATGCGGCCTCCTCGGAGTTCCGGGCCACGGTAGTGGAAATGTCCTCCACCTGCTTAAGGAAGTAGGATAGCTCTGCCCTGGCAGCGGCGCGAGCCTTCTTCGACGCTCGCTCACGGCGCTCTGCCGCGGCACATGCCTCCCTCGACACCCTCTCACGATGCTCTGCTGCTGCGCGAGCCTTCTCTAACACCTGCAGACGGCGCTCGACATCCGCTAGCTTGCCCTTGAGAGCCGTGACCTCCTTCCGGAGTTCCTTGCTCTTATCAGCAAAGCGAGTCTCGTGAAGCCCCAGCTTCTCGTGGTAATCCTTCCGCAGGTGCTCGGCCTCCATGGTAGCCTTCCTCGCGACATCCTCTCGATCATCGAGGTTGCCCTCGGCTTTGGCCACCTTGTGCTCCATTGACTCCCGACGCTCGCACTCCATGTTCAGCTCCATCATCTCTAGTACTAGCGCCTCCTCCCGCACTGAGAGACCCGATGGGCTGTCATCATTGGCCGCGGGCACGACGAGGGCAGACCTTCGAGTACGAACCTGACGCTCGAGTGCGGCATTCGTGGCTTCGAGCTCGCGTTCGCGCTCCTCGGCCACTGCGCAGCGACGGTCTGAGTCTCGAGCCTCTTTCAGGGTGTGGTCGCGGGCCTCCTGAGCCGCGGAAACAGACGCTTCCGCTTTCTTCGGGGCGGTTTTATGCTGCAGCTGGCTCAAGTTAACGGCAGCCCGCAACTGGCGCCAACCCTTAGCCAGAAGCAGGCCCTCGGCCTCAATGCACGCATCCACTTCAGCGACCACGACCTCAAGGCGCTTCAGGGCATCCGATGCCCCCCGCACAAGATCATGACGAAATACACTCCTGCGTAGTGCGAGTTCCAGGAGGTGGTTGGGCTCATCCGAGACGTCCGGGCCGCCCAAAGAGGGCTCTTCTCCTCCCTCAGCATGCGGCCCGGGGCTAACCCCAGGAGCGCACGCTACCTCCAGTGCGAGGGGTAGGCGTGGTCCTAATGGGCGGCCGGCCTCTCGGGCCACCTCAAGAGCTTGCTGATCTACGATGAAGACGAGCCCCTAGGGCACGAGACGGGCCCCCGACGCACCAAGAGTTGCCCTGCCCCAGAAGCACTCGGGGGCTGGGAGCATGGTCCCCATGGCAGGGTCCGGGCGCGGCCCCACGGACCCACGCGAGGTCTACCGAAGACCCACCATGGTCCGGAGGAGGGGCACGGGCAGAAGTGTCTGCGAGTCTCGCTAAACTGCTCGGGAATGAGTTAAGGGGAACCCTGCATAGCAAGAGGTCAGGAGAACCATATCAGGAAGAATGGGAAAAGCTGAGGAACACGCACCTGCCCGGTACAGTAAGCTTCATCCTCTTCAGAGCCCTCGGGGTAGGGCCATAACTGCCCCTCAGCCTCCGCCTCTTGCCCAGCGCCGCAAAGGATAACAGGAGGCCACTTGAGGCGGGCGCGCCTCGGTGCGCGGCTGGCGCCCCATTTCCCGCTAAGGCGTCCTCCAGGCTCACCCCGAGAGGGGGCTTCCACGCCCCATCTTCAGCCACCTCAGGAGCCGGTAGCGCCTCGGTATCTTCGGCCACCTTCATGGCCACAAGCACCCACACTTCGTCTGCTCGCTCCGGGGGCGGAGCGGACCATGGGTCAGGAGCTCCACTTGACTTATCCGCCCCGGAAGGGAAGGTTGGGCTTGTGAGCCCTGGCTCCACCATCAGGGGATTGTCATGAGGATCAGAAACGCCCCCCCTGACAATAGTCCCCATGCATCGAAGCGGGGCATCTTCTCGGCAAAGGCTTTTCCGGCCACGGGAGCCAAGTACAAGGGAGTCGCGGAGACGGGGCGTGCTTCAGGCACTCCGCCGACGAGCAGCCGCAGCATCCCTTGGAGCGTCTTAGGAGGAAGCTTCTTCCGCTGAAGACGCGCTGGATCATCAAGACCGGAGAGGGCCCACATCGGGCGAGAGTGGCGCCGAAGCGGGGCGACACGCAGAACAGGGAAGTCGATCCCGTCGTGGTCGGGCGGAGCATGAAGTCGATCCCAGAGGCGATAGTCGCCTCCATCGCACGCAGCGACACGCATCCCGAGTGCTACCCCACGTCGACCAGGTAGAGGGCGAAGAAGTGGCGAAGTAGGGCCACGGACAGGGAAACACTAACAAAAGCTTCACACAGAAACGCGAAGCCGGAGAGGAGGATGATGGACCCCGGATCCAAGTGCATCGCCCAAATCTGGTAAGGCGTGAGCACCGCATAGAAGAAGGCGGAAAAAGGGTGGCGGAGACCCGCGAAGATGGCGTGGAGGTGGAGCTGGATGTCGTTGGCGTTTAACTCCGTCGTTGGCCGGGAGGTGAGCCAGGCCCGGGTCGGCCCACACTCGTTGGACGCATTGGCCAGGGCATGGCGCACCTTGTCCATACCCTCCTGGTTCACCACGAGAGCGACCCAGTGCCGGCTCGAGCCCCGGCGGCGGCGTGGCAGACTCGCCGGTTTCCCTCTTCTTTGTCCTGTGCGGCATGGCGGCAAGGAAAGGGGGCAGAGAAGGCAAGGAAGGGGAGGAGGCGATTGAGAGACAAGAAAGCAGGGGCGGCATCAAAGAGTCCACCAATCGGTTGTGCGATTATCAAATCCAAGGTTGCCAAGACTGCGTGGGAAGCGGAGCCGCCAAGTCCCGTCCAACTGTCATGCGCCAGCCTGGCCCGCAGTCTTCTAGGGCCCGTGGCGCTTCGTCCTCGACTAAGGCTTCGTCCCGAAGCCAACTCCGAGCGCGCCTTGGGCCCGGGGGCTACTGTCGGCGTCCTGGGAACCAGGGTACCCAGACTTGCCTGCCTACGAGCCGCGACACGCTCCTACTACGGCCTGGTGCGGCCGAGCTGATCGACCAGCTACTCAAGACCCTCGCGAGGGGGCTAGGCCTCACGAGGAGAATGACACCAAGACCCCCTTAGGAGCGACCTCGGCTAGGTTGCTCTAGAGTTGCGGAGAATCCAAGGCCAAGCCTGCTTCAGGAGGAAGCAGTGACGCGAGCAGTGATTGTAACACCCCAAAAATTTAACCATGATTTATTTATTAAAATTTTGCCAGGAAATTAAATTTTTCTTTTCTGAAGTTTCTTTTGATTTCTGAACCATTCTTTTCTTCTGAATTGTGGAGTTTTCCCTCCAAGGGGAACTTTTCAAAAATATTGTTGGACTGGTATACCTTCTCAAGATCATTTCTTTTATCAGTGGAATTATTTCTATAAATGTTTTCCTAAAGCTTTATTGCTTTTAAATTGGTTTCTCATAAGTCTTGGAGTCCCTTTTGCACTGCAACCCTTTGATAAATGCATTTAAAAATTTCACCAAAATTTGGGGATGACATGTGATGGTCCTAAATCACTTTTATGCAAAAACCTCTCTTAGTCATTTGAGGATTTTGAGCCCTACCTCTAGTTTTTCAAATCTGGTTCAGTTTGCAATTTGCACTACAACCTATTTTTATTTTTCTTTATAACTTCCATAAAAATTTGGAGATATTAGTAGAAGAATATAATTCATTTCTATGCAAAAACCCATTGGTGTTCTTTGGAAAAATTGAGCAGAACATCCTCTTTTGCTCTCTGGTCCAGTTTGGCGTTTTCTACTGCAACCCCATTCTATCTTGCCCCATTGCCCCTGGTTTTTCTCCTGCTTTTAGACCACCATACCAAACCCTTAAATCCAGGAGATTGGACCCATTGGAATATTTTTGGTCCATGCAATAATAGTCTTTATTTTCTGTCCAGAATTGGATTCTGACAAAAGTTGCATTACTAAGTTTCTTGTTTATCCAATCCAACTTCACCATCATATTTCTCTCCTAAAGAGACCCCATTCTGCCAATTTGCATCTCTAGCAAAGCCCTACAGGTGGCTCTGGCATTATGTCGAACACCTATAGTGCATGATCAGTTTTGGCATAGTTTTGAGTTTGCATTATGAACCTGCTTGCTTTGCCTAACCAACATGTCCACTAATCTCCTAGCTAACTCTAACCTAGCCCTGTTAATTCCCAGCCTCACCCAAGCCCTCTAGCTAGCCTTGGCATATCGTCGAGCACCTGGCGTGCGTGCTCTGGGCGCGCCCAGAGCGCACGTTTTGCACGCGCGCGCGCAGCCGAACCTCCTCCGCATGCCAGCTCGTCTCAGGAACAGCTCGACCTCATCCAAACGCTCGTCCGCTAGCCCGCAGTCCCCGCTGACCCCGCTGCTTCGCCTTGGCTCCTGCAGAAGTCGGCCGCAAGCCGCCACTGCTGCCGCCTGAAACTGCCGTGGTCGGCACCGCCCGAACCACCCTCGCGCGCCAGCTGCCCTCTGGAATAGCTCGAGCTCATCCACGAGCCCGTCCGCTAGCGCCCGTCGCCGCCACGCGCCCCTTGGTAACAGAACGAAGGACCGCCGGCGTTCTTATCCCCGGCCGCCGCGGAACCGACCTAGTTGCACTATAAAAGGAGACCCCGAGCTCAACCAGACCCTCAGGTGACCTCATGCCATCTCTCTAGAACCCCCGTAGCCAGAAATCGATGGAGGGAGGCTGTCTTCCCCGCCTCCGGTCAGGATTCCGCCACCACCGTCGTGGTCAAATCCGGAGCCCCCTACTGCTCTTCCCCTTGCCTAGTGCTTTCCAACCGAGTCCCTCAGATGCAGAGGACCCGTCCCCATTCCCTCTTTCCACCTAAAACCACCGTAGGAGGAATTCCCCGAGGCCCGAAGCTTTCCCTCCGCCATGGAGGAAGGTGCTCTCACCCTCGAGATCCCCCGCGGTCCTAACCACCGCAGATGGATGCGGTGCCTCCTCCCGATCATCCCCCTATCAAGAGCACGTCGAATGGTGGCTTGTGTCGCCGGGGATCGCCGTTGGAAACGGCCCCTGTCTCGGTCGAGGCACGCGCGGGGGGGGGGGGGGGGAGAAGACGAACCCGACAGGTGGGGATCACCTGTCGGTGAGCCAACCCAAGCCACCAGTGGCGCAACCCGGCTGATGCGTTTTTCCCCTGGAGAAGCGTATTTCATGTAAGTACGCGAACAATCTAAGAAGACGTATTCCGGGCGAACCGTTTTCCTTTTTCTGTTTTATTTAAAACAGAATTTTGACCAGACTTTGACTGGCTATAACTTTTAAAATAAAAGTCCTTTTGACTTGATTCTTTTTCTGTTGTTTCTAAAATTTAGTCTATTTTATTTTCATATTTATTTGAAAATTTTCGGAACAACTTTTTTGTACTGTTTTTGAATTATGTGTTAATTTGAATTTTCTTCAAAATAGGATATTGGAGGGGAGATGAAAACTTTCAAAAGTGCACCCCACCCACACACTCTCGGAAGGCAAGCATCTTGAACACAGATATGATATTTTGTTGAATGCTTGCTTGGAGTAGTAAGCTATGTTTATGTCACATGAAATAATGAGTTTTGCATATAATGACAAGTCATGCATGAATGCATTTGATGAGAAGTTGATTTGCTGTGATCATGTGATATACATGTGAAGTGGTTACTGCCTCATGCCACGTATGCCTGAGCTGGTCCGGACAAACTTCGGGGAGAAGCTTTGTCATGGATAAAGTATGACCGTGAAAATGGTACCTCATGGTGACGAGAGAGATCAGTGAGGGCATGACGAAGCATGATGGGCGGTGAACCTGTTGGTGTGGAATATATTTGCTAATCATGCAGGTGCTGCTTTAACCTCCTGAGTCGACCGTAGATCGGGTCTTGTTCCGGTAACCCCCATACTTGTTTCGTACTACCACTTGTCCCTGCCGCAGGTAGGGTACAGTCCAGTAAGTTGTCAACCCCTTTCTTGGCACACACCGTACAGAGAGGCCATGGTGGAAGATACCGGAGGCATCCGGTAGGCATGCCACCTGGTCCGGGGCATGGGTGTTTCCGGTTGGGACCGAGGGGGTAGCTCCCCTAGTTTGCGTGCATTATAAATTCTGTGATCCCATGCTACTCGAGGTTGTAGCCTCCCCACTTAGAGTTTTACTTAACAGGTGTCGTGGGTGATTCCAGTCACCGGTAAGTTAAGCTGGTGTGTGCGGGTCAGGTGTGTTTTCAATTAAAAGACCGTAAATGGAATTAGTCCCGATGGACTAAAGGAATCCGTTACTCGTGGGTAAAGAGTACACCCTCTGCAGAGGTTATATCTATTCGAATAGCCGTGTCCGCGGTTAAGGATTACAGTCTGGGATGGGTCAAGTGTCGGTCTTAGTGTCGGTCTTTGGAGGAAAAACTGCTAAGCCAGAACATTGATCATAACATGTGACATATGAT